>JAPPVO010000013.1:103178946-103778946 GCA_030407325.1 Camellia japonica | reverse complement strand
CTCGGTTTGCGTGCCCGTGTGCACGCATTTCGAGGCATCTCATTTTTCATCTTTCGGCCTCTTATGTGAGTGCGGCTGAGGCTCTCTCATGTTGGTATAAGTCCATATTGCATTGTGTATGCCATTTTAGCTCTTTTGCATTCCGTATGCCATTTTCTCGGTTTGCGTGCCCGTGTGCACGCATTTCGAGGCACCTCATTTTTCATCCATCGCCCTCCTATGTGAGTGTGGCTGAGGCTCTCTCATGTTGGTGTAAGCCCATTTTGCATTCCGTATGCCATTTTCTCGGTTTCCGTGCCCGTGTGCACGCATTTCGAGGCATCTCATTTTTCATCCATTGGTCTCCCGTGTGAGTGTGGCTGAGGCTCTCTCATGTTGGTATAAGCCCATATTGCATCGCATATCTCATTTTAGTCCTGTTGTATTCCGTATGCCATTTTCTCGGTATGTGTGCCCGCGGGCACGCATTTCGAGGCATCTCATTTTCATAGCATTGTGCATGCTAGGATTGTATTTTAGTTGCATTCATGCATGTCATGCATATTGCATCGTGTTCGGGATAGGAGTTAGCCCGGGCACGGGAAACGAGGCACGTTTCGTACTCCGAGTGACGGAACGGGTCTCAATTTCCAAGTCACCGACACTCCGGATTATCCATGATGGAGTTAGGTTTTGTTGTAGCATTCATGCGCATTCATCCTATATTGAGTTGTGCAATTCGACTCCTCGGCTATCATGCATCGATATGCGTGATTGGTGGCACGAGGATCGAGGCATGCATATATTTGTGAAATACATTGCTATGCCCCTTTCCCGCTCTCTGTTGCAGCATATCAAGAATCAGCAACTTTTCAGAGTCTGGCACGCCTTTCGAGAAACATTGCAAAACAGAGGCTAATTGGGGCATCCCAGTGGATTTCCGCGCAAGGCAGCCCAAACTTGCAGCATTCATCAGAATCAAGGCACCCCCTGGCTTGCATGCCAGTTTACAGTTTTTCTTAGTTAATTTGTTAATTAATTAGGGATCTATATATTATTCGGACTGTATTATTCTTTCATTTCGGACTGTATTATTTATTCGGACCCTCTGCGTGAGGGCATAATTGTAATAAGTGTGGGTGAGTGTGATGTATGTCTTCCAACCCCACGTCTTTCTTCCCTTTTATTTACCCGCTTATGATGGTTAGATTAGGGCATATTTCGATTAGCATACAGTATGACAGCATGTTTGCATCATTCATTTGTTTTGCACGCACCGGGCTCGGCGCATCATACAAACTGCATTTGTATTTCAATTCCAAATTGAATATGTGTTAGCTGTAGCATTCCACATGCCATGTTTAGAATAGCCGAGCCTGCTATAGTTGCATCTTTGCATGTGTTGCATTAGGCATTACAGTATATTTAGGATCATGCATGATTTCTAATAAGTTTCTGTTTTCGGCTTGGAGTACTCGGTGAGTTTTATGCTTTAGCATCCTTGCATGCGTGTGAGTGTTGCCATGAATAGCATGCTTACCATGAGGCTATATGCTTATGTGATATAACTGCCTTGAATGCCTGTGGGTGGATGTAGACACCCCATTTTTGACCGACCTTAAGACTCAGACGTCACCGATTGAGCGCTTGGTGATGTTGCATATTGTGCTCGTTCAGAAGTCTCAGAGTCGTGGCTGTGCACCCTGCCTCCGGACTTCCGAACCCTCTTCTGTGCCTTGTCTCGGTTTGCGAACCAGACTCGGTTTTCTCTGTTTTCTTTCCTGAAGGGAGGGAGAGGTCCCGTAGACCATCTCTCAGTGGCCGTGGGCCACATTTCGTGGCCGTAGGCCATTTTGCCCATTTCGGAGCCCGGTCCCCGGTTTTCGGAGCCGTCAGGCCGTGTGCCTCGGTTCGGGACCACCCAACCATCTCCGATCCCTCCGGTTTTTGGCATGCATCTCATTTACTCCCTTTCGAGGGACACTGGGGTCTTAGATACCCACTTCGTGGCCGAATGCCACTTTCGGTGCTTACAGCCTATTTTCGGGACCTCGAACTGCGTGTTTTGGTCCCCGAGCATTCGTTTTGCATCGGTTTTTGTTCATTGTTGGCAGGTACCTCTGTTTTATCATAACGAGGGACACTGGGGTCTTAGATACCCACTTCGTGGCCGAATGCCACTTTCGGTGCTTACAGCCTATTTTCGGGACCTCGAACTGCGTGTTTTGGTCCCCGAGCATTCGTTTTGCATCGGTTTTTGTTCATTTTTGGCAAGGACCTCTGTTTCATCATAAGGAAGGTCACTGGAGGGTGGGAGGCCAACAATTATCTCAGCGACCTGTTATGCCCTTCCGGCGCCCCCCGGTGCCCGTTTTTCTCACTTCCGGGCCAATGTTGAACACCCTAGGGCCATTTTCTTCGAGCCAAAACCACATATTTGTGATGTACACACATGGGAGGACACTAAAAACACATGGCCGGCCAGTAATTCTTCTTTTCATTTTTGAGCCTCTCCTAAAAGTGGATTGTTGTTTCTCCTGGTTCAGAGTTGCCAATTTCCAACCATAGGGTCTTGTTGTACACACATGGGAGGACACCAACCTTTGGTGGCCGGCCAGTAATTGTCACTTTCCATTTTTGCCCTTGGCCGGCCGGCCATGGGGGGTGGCCGGCCGGCCACCTCCAATAAAGGTGGTTAGCCAGCCAGCTTCCTTGGGATGTGAGCTTTCCAGCTGTGCTTCGAATTTTCCCCAAAAATATCTCTCCGGGGGACCCCCTATGGAGGGAAATATAGAGCTCATTTCCCTCCATTCCAAAAGAGACTCCTCTCTTCCCTTCTTGCACATGTTAGTGTCCTCCCAACTCAAGAGAAGAAGCTACAAGCTTTGATTGGGGCATACATATACATACAACTCCATTTTCTTCAAGTTTTGGGGCCATTTCTTCATCATCTCCAAGCCCTATCATCACAACTCCATTCCAGCAGCTAGGAGAGCTTTCCAGCAGCTAGGAGGCATCCATTCTTCAAGCAAAAGGGAACCAAGACTTGTCTACAAGGGTAAGGCTCCATTTCTCTTTTTACACCACTTTCTTGCCTTTTTCTTAACCCTACTTGCTCACTGTTTTGAGCTCCGACCAATACTGAAAGTGGTCCTCTTTTGAGCTATTCTTGGTTTTTTAAGGGCTCAACCCTGTTTGAGCCCTCCATCTTGTACTTCTTTCAATATCCTCTTATATGCCATTATTTTGCATTAAATATTTGGCCTATGTGTGATCTGAATTGGAGCATCTCATGAACTGATATTGTGCTTATTTTGAGCCCCTCTTCAACATTGAAGAAGGGATCAACCTTGTTTTCATGCTCCATATGCAAGTTGCTTTGAATCCATGTTTTGCCCTTGTTTTTGCATGCTTTTTCTAGCTTATGAGTGATCTGTTTTCGAGCATAATGTAAAATGTGAGTGGGCCTATTTTGAGCCCCTCTTCAACATTGAAGAAGGGCTCAACCCTGTTTGGCCTCTCTATCATGCACTTGCTTCATAATTTCTCATATTTACCGTAAACTTGCATGATTTATTTGACCTACATGCAGTCTGTTTTTGAACATGTCATGAACTGTGAGTGAGCTTATTTTGTGTCCCTCTACAATATTGTAGAAGGGATCAATCTTTTTTGGGGTCTCCATGTTATACTTGTCTTTATATCTCTCTTTGACCCCCCTTTTGCATGCTTTTTTAAGCTTATCTAGCTTCTGTTTTCGGCCATCATCAGTACTGAAAATATCCATATTTTGATCTTCTTGACATATTTCATTAAGGATCTTTGCTGGTTTGATGAATGTTTGGGGTACTTCATGTTATAGCCTTATATATCCTCATTCTTGCATAGCATTTTTACCATGTTTTCATACTGAGTTGGGGGATGTCATCTACTGTAAATGTGCATATTTTTGGTCCCTCATCAGTGTTGTAGAAGGGTACTTTTCCATTTGGGCATCGCATGTATCACTTGCTTTAATACCCCTCTCTTGGCCCGTATTTTTGCATGCTATTGTTGTCCTATCTATGCTCATTATTTCGCCATGTTTTGTACTGAAAAGAATGCTACTTTGGGGCTGCCTTGCTACTGTTTTGCATGTCATGTACCAATTATGCATGTTTAGTATGGCTATAGGCCATTCCGGGTGCTTATTATCGCATTTCGGAACCATTCCGGGCATTTGGTATCATTTCCCCACCTTTCGGGACTGTTTTGCATTATTTGTAAGTGCTGAAATTCCATTTGCATGTTAGCATATCATTTTCCGTATCATTTCATGCTTTAACGCATTTTCTCGGTTTGCGTGCCGGTGTGCACGCATTTCGAGGCACCCCTTTTTCATCCGACGGCCTCTCATGTGAGTGTGGCTGAGGCTCACTCATGTTAGTGTAAGTCCATTTCGCATTTCGTATATCATTTCATGCTTTAATCCATTTTCTCGGTTTGTGCGCCCGTGGACACGCATTTCGAGGCACTTCTTTTTTATCCGACGGCCTCCCGCGTGAGAGTGGCTGAGGTCCTCTCATGTTGGTATAAGTCCATTCAGCATTCTGTATGCCATTTTCGCATCATTGCATGCCGTATGCCATTTTCTCGGTTTGCGTGCCCGCGGGCACGCACCTCGAGACATCTCATTTTAGCCTCATTACATATCATTTCCATGTCATTTTGCATTCTGTATGCATTGCCTCGGTTTGCGCGCCTGTGTGCACGCATTTCGAGGCACCTCTTTTTATCCGACGGCCTCTTATGTGAGTGTGGCTGAGGTCCACTCGTGTTAGTGTAAGTCCAATTGCGTTGCGTATGACATTTTATGCCTTAGGATCATTTTCTCGGTTTGCGTGCCCGTCTGGCACGCATTCCGAAACATCTCATTTTCATAGCATTGTGTATGTTAGGATTGTATTTTAGTTGCATTCATGCATATCATGCATATTGCATCGTGTTCGGGATAGGAGTTAGCCCGGGCACGGGAAACGAGACGCGTTTCGTACTCCGAGTGACGGAACGGGTCTCAATTCCCAAGTCACCGACACTCCGGATTACCCATGATGGAGTTAGGTTTTGTTGTAGCATTCATCTGCATTCATCCTATATTGAGTTGTGTAAATCGGCTCCTCGGCCATCATGCATCGATATGCGTGATTGGTGGCACGAGGATCGAGGCATGCATATATCTGTGAAATACATTGCTATGCCCCTTTCCTGCTCTCTGTTGCAGCAAAATGAAGAATTAGCAACTTTTCGGAGTTTGGCATGCATTTCGAGAAACATCGCAAACAGAGGCTAATTGGGGCATCCCAGTGGATTTCCGCGCAAAACAGCCCAAGCATACATCATTTCATTATCCGGAGCGGAGTCAAGGCAGCCCCTGGCTTGAATGCCAGTTTAACGCTTTTTTCTTTAATTTGTTAATTAATTAGAAATTTGTATAATATTCGGACTGTATTATTCTTTTATTCGGACTGTATTATTCTTTTATTCGGACTGTATTATTATTTATTCGGACCCTCTGCGCGAGGGCATAATTGTAATAAGTGTGGGTGAGTGTGATGTATGTCTTCCAACCCCACGTCTTTCTTCCCTTTTATTTACCTGCTTATGATGGTTAGATTAGGGCATATTTCAATTAGCATACAGTATGACAGCATGTTTGCATCATTCATCTGTTTTGCACGCACCGGGCTCGGCGCATCATACAAACTGCATTTGTATTTCAATTCCAAATTGAATACGTGTTAGTTGTAGCATTCCATATGCCATGTTTAGAATAGCCGAGCCTGCTATAGGTTGCATTATTGCATGTGTTGCATTAGGCATTCCTGTATATTTAGGATCATGCATGATTTATAATCAATTTTTGTTTTTGGCTTGGAGTACTCGGTGAGTTTTATGCTTTAGCATCCTTGCATGCGTGTGAGTGTTGCCATGAATAGCATGCTTGCCATGAGGCTAACTGCTTATGTGATATAACTACCTTGAATGCCTGTGGGTGGAGGTTGTGTTGCTTGGATTGGACAATTCATCAAATGTTTGTTTTAAGCCCACTAGATAGTGGCAAAATCATGTTTTCTAAGCCCACCTGAGGGTGGCAAATCCGCGTCTTAGCCTACCTGCGGGTAGCACCATCAAACCATTTTCAAACAAGCAAACATGAAATGTTTTGTTCCAATTCAGGCGGCTCAGTCTATACTTATTTGCTGCGAACATCACATAGTAACCTAGGCTAATAACCGGAATAAGAGCATACAAGGTTTTCAAAATAAGATATCATGGTTAGTAGAGGCCGGTCTTTGACCGGGCGAGCGGGGGTGCTCACGAAGTGACCTTCCCCAATCGTACCCAAGTTCCCGAGTCGAGGCAACTTTGGTGATGACGGACACGTGGCCTTTGGCACCGAGTCAGGGTTTCCTAAATTTCCCATTTTAAAAAATATTTAGGTGGCGACTCTGTATCTGGCAAAGCAGTCCATGTTTGACAGTTCTTTCAAAAATCTGTTTTCCAAAATGATTTGCCGGATTTGGACTCTTTGGTTCAAGATTAAGAACCGTGACACAAACCGAGTCTGAGCTGTAGCGAGGTCCCCCCGGGCTTGTTACAGTTTCTGGCGACTCTGCTGGGGATTTAGAGAACTTGACTCGAACTCATGTGGGCGCCTCAGGTTGATCACTCGATGATGAAAAGTTGCGCTGTCTAATCGCTCAATTTCTTTAGCAAGAAGAGCTTCTAACTCCTAACCTTACACCCCATTTTGGACCAAAACTATTTTAGACCTTAAAACCTTCTTTTTCCAAATATTTCTACAATGTCCCGAGGCTTGCATTTCGTTGAAAAAGTTGCACTTTTCAGTAAACTGAGTAAGGACAAAGTGGAGATAAATGGAAGAGAGGTGAACCCTTTGAATTTTTTTAAAAACATCTTATTTATAGGTTTAGAGTTGAAGAAAATTGGAGGAGAGGAAAGAAAACTAGTTGGGGAAATGGTTGAGCAAGAAACCATTAAGAGAGAACTGAGAAGCCTTCACTAAATCAGGCATATCTATTTGTACAATTAGACTTTAGTTGTGAGGACACCACCATTGGAAATTGGACTTTCGGGCTTCAATTTAGACTCAATAATCTTCTAAAGCCGAGTCCAGATGAGGAAGATATGGTCGTTTGAATTTAGGCATGAATCCGGTTAAGATAGAAATAAGCAACCTTTACTAAAATAGGCATATCTCTTTTCACACAATTTAGATGTGAGGCTACCACCATTAGAAAGTAGACTTCCGGGGCTTCAATTTAGACTAAAAAATCACCTAAAACTGAATCCGAATGAAAAAGATATGCACATTTGAAGTTGGGCCTGGAAGTAGTGGATGGCAGGCCACCACTTATGGCCTACCGGCCACTTGTGTAAAGGCCAGATATTTTATGCCAGTTGTCTCTGTAGATACCCTATTTTGCTTCTGAGGGAACACTTGTGTAAAGCCCAGATATTTCGTTTGAACACTCGATGATCATCCATGTTCGTGTTCGTTTTGAGTTCCCAAAGGTCTCGGCTGCGTGCCTTGCCCTAGGATCTCTCAACTTGTCTGTTTTGTGCTTGGTTGTGGACCAAGGACTTGTGGTTTTGCTTCTGAGGGAAGAGGGTGGCTTGTTGGCCATCCCCACACCCCATCGGTATAGCATGATGCCATCGGCTTGCTTCCTTGCCATCAGCCACTTTTGTTGGCCGGTCGGCACTTTTGTTGGTCGGCCGGCACTTATTTTGGTCGATCGGCCATATTTTCTAGCCGAGGCCTTTTCTTTCCTTTTTCAAGCATTGTGCATGCCAGCTGTGCCAGCTAGTGAGCACAGACTCTCTCATCCATACACGTGTATGGAGGGATTTGAACCAAAGCTTAGCTTCTCTAAGAAGCTTTGAATTTGATTTCCTATAAGAGGGGGCCGCCCCTCCCTTTCCAGAGGTTTAGCAAAAATAGATATAGAGTTCATATATATATCTCTCTCTATATCTCCCTCCCTCTATATTTGTGTGTGTGTTTGTGACCTAAAGTGTGTTTTTGTTCATACTTTTTCACTAGAGCACCTAGTAGAATACCTTCCTTTGGTTGCTGAGGCACTAGGAAGTTTGTTTCAGAGTTCTTGGGCTGGTTTTGATCCAAGGGAGTGGCTGGAGTTGTGTTCTTGAAGGTGTTCTTCAAGGGTGAGCAACTAACCTTTTGTTTCCCCATTTTGGCTTAAGCTTTTAGACCTATTTGCATATTGTTTCAAGCTTAACTATAAACTGAAAAAAGTTCTGTTTTTATATGCTTAAGATGATTGTTTAAGGTCTCTTTTGGGTTGGGGGTTGTCTACCCCATCTTAGGCCTTGTTTGGCCTTATTTTGAGCCACCTCTTTTGGCCTTTGTTCTTGCCTTTGCATGACCTTTCTACCACTGAAATCCAGAGGATTTTCAGTGGTGGAAAGGTAGTTTTAGAGTCTTGTATAGGAGAGGGACACCCCTCTCTCCTTGTGTCTCATATGCTTGTGTTATTGGCTCATAATGGTAGCATGGTTGCTTAGCATGTTTTGACTTCATTTAGCATGTATTAGGCCTTATTTTGCCATGTTACACCTCTGTCCAAAGTTGGTTTAATGGCTTCTTGCATGCACCATGTGCTTGCCTTGTAATCTCACTCATTTGCCTTAACATGCATAATGCATTTGGACTATCATGCTCACATATTTTGGCTCAACTCAAAGGGACTTCTAGTCATATTTCAGCATGCTAAAGCTCTGTTTGTTGTTGTTTTTATCATACATGCATTGCTTTGTATAGCTACCATTCATCCTAGTTGTTAGCTTTGAGGGTCCAAGCCATTAGCATGCACTACTTGGACCTTTTTCATGATTTGGCATCATCTCATATGGTATTTAGTCCATATTTCATGCTCATATACTTGCATTTGCCATCCTTTCAAAGCTTTGAAGAGTTAGTGTCTTATGCCTTAAGAGTGCATCATTGTGCATGCCACCTGCTTAGGCATTTGGGATGCCATCTAAGTGGGTTTTGGGGCTTATTTTGACATACCATAACTCTGATTTTATTGGTTAAGTCATGCATACTTGGTTGTAATAAGTGTAGTGTAACGCCCCTTTGTAGCCTTACATGCTTCATGTTTTGTGCCCACCTTTCTAACATGTTTTGGCCTCATTCCATGCATGTTCTAGCCTTGTCTTGGTCTACCTTGGGACTGTTGTAAGTCACTTTGGCCCTTTGGGGCTCACTTGTTATGGTCATAGTGTAAACCACTTTGCTAGCCTTAAGCCTTGAGCTTTCTTGCATGTTATGCTTGACTTGTATGTATGATTTGGCATCATCCTTGACATCATTTAGAGCATGTAGTGTTGTCACGCTTCCATGCTTTTCACTCTTTGAGTGCTTTCGAGAGTTGTCCTCTTTGTGCCTAAGTGATGGACCGATATGTGTACATGTTTGTTTTGCATGTTGGTGCCTTCATTTTAGTGTTTTGGCCACTAATTTGGGCATGGCTGAGGTCTGTCCTTTTGGTTTAAGTCCATTAGCATGTTTGCTTTCATGATATTTGCATGTTCGCATTGCATCATGTTTGCATATTGGGTATATTGCATGATGTTTAGTTAGTTGCATTGCATGACATTAATGCATACTTGTTGCATGCTTAGGTTGTTTGTAAGTTTGCTTGCATACTCATATTGCATTGGGTTTGTTTGCATGCCACTAATCTTGTTGCATTGCATAATGTCCCCATGTTGCATTGCATTTGGCATACTTGCATTGCATTATGTTTGGTTTGGGGTGTCAAACCAAACACGAGGAATGAGGAACGTTCGTACTTGAAGTGACGAAACGTGCCTCGATCCCGGTCCCGACACTCTTGATCCAACATGATAGAGTTTAGGTTATGTGTTTTGTTGCATTCATTCCACATTGATTGCAACTTGGCTCCTTGGCCATCATGCATCGAATGCGTGATTGATGGCCCGAGGGTCGAGCACTACACTCCCTTGAGTTCATAGCATGATAGGGAGGGTGTTTGTGCACACATTGCCTTGAAAATGCATTGCCATGCTCTGTTTGTCCTCTCTGCAGCAAAACAGCATTCTGCAGGAAGATATGGCCGGCCGGCCATCTATAGTGCCGATCGACTAAAAATTGTTGGCGATATCCTCACAAATGGTCGATGACCAATTCCACATGGCCGGTGTTCCTATATCTTGGCCGGTGACATCTTACAGTGCTCAGTGAGTGGTTCAAAGCATCATTGGGCTTGTGCAGTTTTTAGAGATGCAAAACAGTGCAAACAGAGGCAACATGTGGCATGGCAACGGGTTTCCGAGCGAGGCGATCGAGCATGCATCATTCAATCATTCCGAGGAGGAGTTGTGGCGGCCTCTTTAGTTTCATAGCTTAGTTAATTTGTTTAAATTAGTTAAGGGTTTTGTAATATTTAATTAGCTAGGGTAGTCGAGAAGGTGTGATTAAAAAATATATAAATAATCACACTTTAATTAGAATGTGTGATTAAAAAATATATATATAATCACACTGATTTAAAAAGTGTGATTAAAAAATAGTAGTGTATATATAATCACACTTTAATTAGAATGTGTGATTAAAAAATATATAAATAATCACACTTTAATTAGAATGTGTGATTAAAAAATGTATATATAATCACACTTATTTAAAAAGTGTGATTAAAAAGTAGTAGTGTATATATAATCACACTTTAATTAGAAGGTGTGATTAAAAAATATATAAATAATCACACTTTAATTAGAATGTGTGATTACAAAATATATATATAATCACACTTATTTAAAAAGTGTGATTAAAAAGTAGTAGTGTATATATAATCACACTTTAATTAGAAGGTGTGATTAAAAATATATATATATAATCACACTTAATTGAAAAGTGACATAAAAAATAAATATTATCACACCCAATCAAATTAAGTGTGATTAAAATATCAATCTAATTTTTTTTATCACACTTCCAATAAAAGTGAGATAATTTTTTTTGTCAAAGTGTGATCTTTAACTATTTTTGTAGTAGTGTTTGTGCATCTATCGCATAATCTCAACATCTATTGCACTATCTTGTGCATCCCGTTTCGCACTTTCTTATGCACCTTGCACCTGTATCGTACTATCTTGTGCACTTTGAATCGCACTATCTTATGCACTTTGTATTGCACTATCTTGTGCACTTTGAATCACACTATCTTGTGCACCTTGTATCGCACTATCTTGTGCACTTTAAATCACACTATCTTGTGCACCTGTATCGCACTATCTTGTGCATTTTGAATCGCACTATCTTGTGCACCTGTATCGCACTATCTTGTGCACTCCCTTGGTCTAGGAGACCTTAAATTCTCTAAAGGTGCAATTCCTTTGGTGTTTATCGTACCCGAATGACTTCAGGCGGTTTGGTATAGCCACCTGACTATGTTTGTAGTGAGTTCCTAGGAAATCAACTGAGAGGGTAGAAATTAGAGTTCGAATGGCTGAGGCCTAGAACGCAAAGGTTCGGAATTTCCGAGACTAAGGCCTCGTTTGGCAACTGAACATTTTAGTCAAAAAGTTATTAAATTAGCCAAAAAGTCAACAACTCATACCAAAAAGTCAAAAATTCTCTTTTCTCTCTACTTTTTGCACATTTTTTCGTAAAAAGCCAAAAAATCATCCCAAACATACTAGTTTTTTTTAGCTCATATTTTAGCCAAATAGCCAAAAAGTTACTAAATTAGCCTGTTCCCAAACGAGGCCTAAGTATGGTTTAAATACCGAGGGGTGTATCCTCACTTGAAATTTGTATGGCAGCCCCATAAGTCGAGGTAGCTTATATGCGCCTCAATTAGGATACTAAACCGACCTAGTCTATCACCCTGTTGGAGAATAGAGAAAGTTGCAAACATGGCCAGGAAGAAAAATAGTACCTGTGGTTTGGAAGTGTAACCAAAAAGAAGAGAAAGATCCCTAGCAGCATAAGGTGAGTCCTCGCCAATTACCCCTGTAAGGCACCACTTCCTAGCCGCTACATCGCGTTTTATTATCTATTACATCTATCGCATCGCATAAAGAATTTATCTCATGCATCTACTACACTATCCATTACATTTATTACATCATATCATTTTATCACTGGCATTCTTTCTATGTTAAGCTTAGTTCGCCATGTGCTCATATCTTTCCTTTGTTGAAACATGGTTCTGTCATGGTAAGCTGAGGCCAGTATTGAGGGTGTCAACACCTTTTCTATGTTAGACGTGGTTTGTTTTGTGTCCATGCCTTTTCTAGGTAAAATGTGGTTTAGCTTACGCCCCTTATCCATTGCATTCATTGCGTTGTACTTTGTCTTGATGCATTCAGCATTTAGGATCATTATCTTTCCCTAGCAGAGCATCCTTACTTATATCATGCCACCCAATTACTTGTACCCTTTCTATGAAAAACATAGTCTTGCATGTGCTCGCACCCCTTTCACGTTGAAACATGGTTCTGTTATGTGTAAGCATCCATGCTGCGCTGAGGCCAATATTGAGGATGTAGGCATTTAGCCTGTGTTAGGCGCTGTTTGGATGTGCCCACTTCTTTTCTACATAAAACGTAGTTTGATTTTGCATCTCCATCCCTTTATGGTATTTGTGTGGTAAGCACTGCTTGTGGTTTGATTATATTATTACATTGCACTGTATATCATTTGTATTATTACATTACATTGTACATATCATTTGCATTCTGCCCCTGAACTACGCTAGTTTGATTCCTTGCACGGGATATGTAGGCAACCCATGGGTTCAACCAACTGCATCTGCATTTTGTTTGTTTGCCTAAGTCTTATGGCCTTGTCAAAATGGGTCGTCTTCGGGCTTTGACATTCACTCACATCATTTCATGAATTCGAACTCTGTCAAAGAAGGGCAACTATAGACATCCTATTTTTGACTGCCCTAAAGACTTGGGCGCCTCAGGTTGATCACTCGATGATGAAAAGTTGCGCTGTCTAATCGCTCAATTTCTTTAGCAAGAAGAGCTTCTAACTCCTAACCTTACACCCCATTTTGGACCAAAACTATTTTAGACCTTAAAACCTTCTTTTTCCAAATATTTCTACAATGTCCCGAGGCTTGCATTTCGTTGAAAAAGTTGCACTTTTCAGTAAACTGAGTAAGGACAAAGTGGAGATAAATGGAAGAGAGGTGAACCCTTTGAATTTTTTTTAAAAACATCTTATTTATAGGTTTAGAGTTGAAGAAAATTGGAGGAGAGGAAAGAAAACTAGTTGGGGAAATGGTTGAGCAAGAAACCATTAAGAGAGAACTGAGAAGCCTTCACTAAATCAGGCATATCTATTTGTACAATTAGACTTTAGTTGTGAGGACACCACCATTGGAAATTGGACTTTCGGGGCTTCAATTTAGACTCAATAATCTTCTAAAGCCGAGTCCAGATGAGGAAGATATGGTCGTTTGAATTTAGGCATGAATCCGGTTAAGATAGAAATAAGCAACCTTTACTAAAATAGGCATATCTCTTTTCACACAATTTAGATGTGAGGCTACCACCATTAGAAAGTAGACTTCCGGGGCTTCAATTTAGACTAAAAAATCACCTAAAACTGAATCCGAATGAAAAAGATATGCACATTTGAAGTTGGGCCTGGAAGTAGTGGATGGCAGGCCACCACTTATGGCCTACCGGCCACTTGTGTAAAGGCCAGATATTTTATGCCAGTTGTCTCTGTAGATACCCTATTTTGCTTCTGAGGGAACACTTGTGTAAAGCCCAGATATTTTCGTTTGAACACTCGATGATCATCCATGTTCGTGTTCGTTTTGAGTTCCCAAAGGTCTCGGCTGCGTGCCTTGCCCTAGGATCTCTCAACTTGTCTGTTTTGTGCTTGGTTGTGGACCAAGGACTTGTGGTTTTGCTTCTGAGGGAAGAGGGTGGCTTGTTGGCCATCCCCACACCCCATCGGTTATAGCATGATGCCATCGGTCTTGCTTCCTTGCCATCAGCCACTTTTGTTGGCCGGTCGGCACTTTTGTTGGTCGGCCGGCACTTATTTTGGTCGATCGGCCATATTTTCTAGCCGAGGCCTTTTCTTTTCCTTTTTCAAGCATTGTGCATGCCAGCTGTGCCAGCTAGTGAGCACAGACTCTCTCATCCATACACGTGTATGGAGGGATTTGAACCAAAGCTTAGCTTCTCTAAGAAGCTTTGAATTTGATTTCCTATAAGAGGGGGGCCGCCCCTCCCTTTCCAGAGGTTTAGCAAAAATAGATATAGAGTTCATATATATATCTCTCTCTATATCTCCCTCCCTCTATATTTGTGTGTGTGTTTGTGACCTAAAGTGTGTTTTTGTTCATACTTTTTCACTAGAGCACCTAGTAGAATACCTTCCTTTGGTTGCTGAGGCACTAGGAAGTTTGTTTCAGAGTTCTTGGGCTGGTTTTGATCCAAGGGAGTGGCTGGAGTTGTGTTCTTGAAGGTGTTCTTCAAGGGTGAGCAACTAACCTTTTGTTTCCCCATTTTGGCTTAAGCTTTTAGACCTATTTGCATATTGTTTCAAGCTTAACTATAAACTGAAAAAAGTTCTGTTTTTATATGCTTAAGATGATTGTTTAAGGTCTCTTTTGGGTTGGGGGTTGTCTACCCCATCTTAGGCCTTGTTTGGCCTTATTTTGAGCCACCTCTTTTGGCCTTTGTTCTTGCCTTTGCATGACCTTTCTACCACTGAAATCTAGAGGATTTTCAGTGGTGGAAAGGTAGTTTTAGAGTCTTGTATAGGAGAGGGACACCCCTCTCTCCTTGTGTCTCATATGCTTGTGTCATTGGCTCATAATGGTAGCATGGTTGCTTAGCATGTTTTGACTTCATTTTAGCATGTATTAGGCCTTATTTTGCCATGTTACACCTCTGTCCAAAGTTGGTTTAATGGCTTCTTGCATGCACCATGTGCTTGCCTTGTAATCTCATCATTTGCCTTAACATGCATAATGCATTTGGACTATCATGCTCACATATTTTGGCTCAACTCAAAGGGACTTCTAGTCATATTTCAGCATGCTAAAGCTCTGTTTGTTGTTGTTTTTATCATACATGCATTGCTTTGTATAGCTACCATTCATCCTAGTTTGTTAGCTTTGAGGGTCCAAGCCATTAGCATGCACTACTTGGACCTTTTTCATGATTTGGCATCATCTCATATGGTATTTTAGTCCATATTTCATGCTCATATACTTGCATTTGCCATCCTTTCAAAGCTTTGAAGAGTTAGTGTCTTATGCCTTAAGAGTGCATCATTGTGCATGCCACCGTGCTTAGGCATTTGGGATGCCATCTAAGTGGGTTTTGGGGCTTATTTTGACATACCATAACTCTGACTTTCATTGGTTAAGTCATGACATACTTGGTTGTAATAAGTGTAGTGTAACGCCCCTTTGTAGCCTTACATGCTTCATGTTTTGTGCCCACCTTTCTAACATGTTTTGGCCTCATTCCATGCATGTTCTAGCCTTGTCTTGGTCTACCTTGGGACTGTTGTAAGTCACTTTGGCCCTTTGGGGCTCACTTGTTATGGTCATAGTGTAAACCACTTTGCTAGCCTTAAGCCTTGAGCTTTCTTGCATGTTATGCTTGACTTGTATGTATGATTTGGCATCATCCTTGACATCATTTTAGAGCATGTAGTGTTGTCACGCTTCCATGCTTTTCACTCTTTGAGTGCTTTCGAGAGTTGTCCTCTTTGTGCCTAAGTGATGGACCGATATGTGTACATGTTTGTTTTGCATGTTGGTGCCTTCATTTTAGTGTTTTGGCCACTAATTTGGGCATGGCTGAGGTCTGTCCTTTTGGTTTAAGTCCATTAAGCATGTTTGCTTTCATGATATTTGCATGTTCGCATTGCATCATGTTTGCATATTGGGTATATTGCATGATGTTTAGTTAGTTGCATTGCATGACATTAATGCATACTTGTTGCATGCTTAGGTTGTTTGTAAGTTTGCTTGCATACTCATATTGCATTGGGTTTGTTTGCATGCCACTAATCTTGTTGCATTGCATAATGTCCCCATGTTGCATTGCATTTGGCATACTTGCATTGCATTATGTTTGGTTTGGGGTGTCAAACCAAACACGAGGAATGAGGAACGTTCGTACTTGAAGTGACGAAACGTGCCTCGATCCTCGGTCGCCGACACTCTTGATCCAACATGATAGAGTTCTAGGCATTCATGTGTTTTGTTGCATTCATTCCACATTGATTCGCACACTTGGCTCATTTGGCCATCATGCATCGACATGCGTGATTGATGGCCCGAGGGTCGAGCACTACACTCCCTTGAGTTCATAGCATGATAGGGAGGGTGTTTGTGCACACATTGCCTTGAAAATGCATTGCCATGCTCTGTTTGTCCTCTACTGCAGCAAAACAGCATTCTGCAGGAAGATATGGCCGGCCGGCCATCTATAGTGCCGATCGACTAAAAATTGTTGGTCGATATCCTCACAAATGGTCGATGACCAATTCCACATGGCCGGTGTTCCTATATCTTGGCCGGTGACATCTTACAGTGCTCAGTGAGTGGTTCAAAAGCATCATTGGGGCTTGTGCAGTTTTTAGAGATGCAAAACAGTGCAAACAGAGGCAACATGTGGCATGGCAACGGGTTTCCGAGCGAGGCGATCGAGCATGCATCATTCAATCATTCCGAGGAGGAGTTGTGGCGGCCTCTTGAGTTTCATAGCTTAGTTAATTTGTTTAAATTAGTTAAGGGTTTTGTAATATTTAATTAGCTAGGGTAGTCGATTATTTATTCGGACCCTCCGTCGAGAGGGCGAATTTTGTAATAAGTGTGCGTGAGTGCGTGAATGTCTTCCAACCCCACGTCGTTCTCCCTTTTACTTACCCGCTTTCAATGGTTAGTTCTAGGTCATGTTTCAATTAGCATTCTTATGCTCGCATGTTTGTATCCATTCATCTGTATTGCATGCACCGGGCTCGGCGCATCATGCTAACTGCACAGTATTTCAATTCCAATTTGAAAACGTGTATCGAGTTGTCGCATTCCACCTGCCATTTTAGAATAGCCAAGCCTATCTCTCGTTGTGTTTTGCATGTGTTGCATTAGCCATCTTAACATGAGCTAGGATCATGCATTGATTACTAACTAGCTTTTGTTTTGGCTCGGAGTACTAGGTAAGCTTTTATGCTTTAGCATCTTGCATGAGTGTGAGTGTTGCCATGATAGCATGCTTGCCATGAGGCTAATTGCTTATGTGATATAACTGCCTAAATGCCTGTGGGTGAAGGTTGGATTACTTGAATTGGAACAATTCATTGAAATTCGTATTTTAGCCTACTTGCGAGTAGCAAACTTCAAACCGTTTTCAAACAAACAAATATGCGATGCTTTGTTCCAAATTAGGCGATCTAATCTATACTTGTGTGTTGTGCGCATCACATAGTAATTCTAGCTAATTAACCGGAATAAGAACGCATGTATTTTCAAAAACTAGATATCATGCTTAGTACAGGCCCATCTTTGATCGGGCGAGCGGAGGTGCTCATAGATGACCTTCCCCAATCGTACCCAAGTTCCCGAGCCGAGACAACTTTGGTGATGACGGACACGTGGCCTTAGGCACGAGTCAGGGTTTCCTAAATTCTCCAAAAATAAATATTTAGGTGGCGACCCTGTATCTGGCAAAGCAGTCCATGTTTGACACTTCTTTCTTAAAAATTAGTTTTCCAAAACGATTTGTCGGATTTGGACTCTTTGGTGATTTATCGGTCTCGTATTGCACTTTGCGGGATTAGATTCAGAACCGTGACATTTGAGTTCGAACTGTAGTAGCAAAGCCCTCGGGGCGCGTCTACAGTTTCTGGCGACTCTGCTGGAGAGCTAGAGAACTTGACTCGAACTCATGATATCTTGTTTTGATTTCACTTATGTGTTTCTTTGCATTGCATTTGCATTGGTGCGCCTAGGACACCATGTTTGCCGTATGCTATTCCTGAATGGTTTGCCGGAGGCCCGCTTTGAGAAGCATGCCATAAGGCTGAGCGGTTGCGGGCTCTGCCACGACGGGAACACAAACCTCGGTTTTCACCGGGGCACCTTTTCTGACCATTCGACCTAGTGCATATCGGAATCCATAGTGACTATTCCAAACTAGGACAGGTTGCTTACCCGATTGTAGGTTGTTTGAAACTGCTGTGTGCGTAGTGAAACCCTAGCTCCTGACAATAGGACAGGGAAACCCTACCCTAACATAGGGGTGTTTTGGCCCTTACTTGCTTGTCATGTGCTTTTTGAGTTGGCCTCTACAGGTATGCACGTATCAGTCTGCAAGTTTGGGTATCAGGCCTGCGGGCATCAGCATCAGTACTTTGAGAATCAGTTATATCTGCGGGTATCAGGTTCAGATTTGGGGGCAGTGATTTGGGAACAGTGATCAGTGGTTGAGAACAGTCCATTCAGTTTATATTTGCCAACTGTGTGTTGTCTTTATTTAAGCTGTTATGCTGTCCGTTTTTCTATTCTTTATTTCCTTATTATGCTTTATTTATCTTTTTGCAAGGTAGTTTAGCACCATTGATTCCGACCAGGTAGATATCCCCCGAGCACTCTGGGTTAGAGGTCGCAGACTTAATCGATCTAGGGATCTGATAGACGGACAAGCAGTGTTCCTTTCTTTACCCCCGGTTACCAGACGGAGGTCAAGAGGACGTAGTGTATCGGTACAGCGGTCGTCGGATCAGTGGTCTACCCCACCAATGAACAGTCAGGCTGAGGTCTCAGTTTCCATTGTAGGGATAGATATACCAGTTATTCAGCTAGATCAGCATAATATGGCAGGAATGGAGGAGATAATGCGTCAGCTCCAGGAAAGTATGAGAACTATGCAGCAAGACGCTGCCCGTCAAGCAGAATTTGCCAAACAACAGGCCGAGGTCATGGCCCAACAGGCAGAGTTGATCGCCAGGTTACAGCAGCAAACCAGAGCATCTTCTTTACACCAAGTTCCTCCCCCACCAGGAGTTCCAATACTCGGGGAGACACCAAATGTCCAGGGAGATACGAACGTTCCGACAGGGCCGGCTCCGCCCCCAATCCTACCCCAGCTATCCAAAACACCTACCAACCTACCGGATTCTCCCTTTGAGTTTGAGGTGGACCCTACAGCGTTGAAAGTGAGCAAGCTTGAAAAGCTGTTCAAGAAATCTCAGGGTGTGAAGTCCATTCCAGCTATTGAGGATGGCTACACCGACTCGGCCGTGACGTTGCCAAATCGATTTAAAATGCCGCACATCGACCGCTTTGACGGGTCTGGGGATCCTATGGTGCATTTACGGTTGTTTTTGGATATACTGAGGCCGATGGGCCTCTCCCGATTGTAGAAGCTTTCTTTGTTTGGCCGGACCTTGTCGGGTGTAGCGGCCATCTGGTATGCAAAACTGAAAGATTCCGTCAAGAGAAACTGGGAGGAGATGGCCGAGGCCTTCATAGCTCAATACTCCTACAATACACAGATCGAGGTCACAACCCGTGACCTTGAGACAACTAGGCAAGAGCCGAAGGAGAGCTTCTCCGATTTTGTGACCCGGTGGAGGGCCAAGGCCTCGATGATGACCATCAGACCTGTTGACAAAGATCAGATTCGGATGGTTGTGCGTAACCTCCAGCCCAAACTTATGCAGAAGATGATCGTTCTCCCCCTCCCCACCTTTGCAGATTTACACGAGATAGGGGTGCAGATCGAAGATGCTATGAAGCAGGGCCTTATTGATAATGAGAGAGAACAACCCAAGAGGACATTCAACCGCAGTACAAATGCAAGCACAAGCAGTGTTGCAGCTGCCAGAGCTTCAGATGTGAGTATGGTCACCACCACCACCACCCCAAGAACCCTTTCAGCTACACCATTCACCTGTGCATCTGGAAGTAGCTCACAAACAACCAAGTTTCCACCCAAAAGCCAAAGAACCTTTACCCCACTATACATGTCTTTGTCTAAGGCTTTGAGGGGTTTTGATCAGGAAAGGGCACTTGAAGCCCCTAGAGCCACGACCATTGCCAGAAAAACTTCTCCCCTCCCACAACCCAGCTAAATACTGCGCATTTCACCAACAGCATGGTCATGACACCGACCAGTGCTTTCGATTACGTCATGAGATTCAAGATCTCATTGACAACAGGGTGATCGTGCCTCCGGAGAAACCGAATGTCACAACCAACCCTCTCCCACCACATAACCAAGCTCCACCTCCCAAACACATCAATCTTATCCAAACTGGGGTTGTGTTATACGACCCTACCATATATATCACCCCTTCTCACCTACCCAAGCCAGAGGTGTTCATTCCAGATAGCACTGACTTGTGCATGTTGGACATTTCCCAAACCCAGCCTGAGACGATGGTGGTACCCATCGAAGATGGAAGTGGGTCGATTGTGGGGGCAGATCAGATTGATGATACAGGCCCTGAGGGATCTGTGAATTTCATGAATGACCCGAGTGGTTACATTGTATCAGCAGGCCAGGCTAGGCCGAGAGTGGAATTGCCAATGGGGCAGAGATTTGTGTAGCACGGGAAGATGGACTTAATCAGGGGCTGGATGACCTGGCAGAACTAGAAGAGGACATTGCTAACCTTCAGTTTTTCAACAAGCAAGATCCGGGGAACGTGACAGTTAACTGGTTTGATTTGGATGGGGCAGCAGAGTCTACTGGGTGGCTTGATGACCAGCCGGATGTTGTTGAACAACCTCAGCTAGAACAGGGTCCGTCAGGAACGGGGACATCAACTGTGGCCGGAAGGACCGGGAATCTGGATGCATCACCGGAGAGCGCCAGTGTTAAGAATTTCGATCGGGATCCGGGCAATTTGAATATAGGAGATTTTGAACAGCAAGCTGCGCTGAAGCAGTTTGAACAGGAAATGATCGAAGATTCTGAGAGGGCCAAAAAGGCCAAAGCCCCTGTGGGGACAGAATGTGCTGTGTGCACAAAAGCAGAGCGTACTGCAGGCACGGGAACGGAAGGTGCTGTGGGCACAAGAATAGTTGTGACGGAGCTGGACAGGTGTCTGTCGACTGCCGATGGCATGTGGTGGGAAGATGACGGCCTATGTCTTGCCCACACAGATGAGAACTGGGAGAATAACCAGCCGGATGATACCTGGTACATTGGCGAAGTTGATCACATGACTAGGAGTAGGCGGTATTTCAAACCCCCACACCTAGATCAACCAGAGGCGTCCGGGAAGGACAGGGAGGCAGACAAGCAGAAAGAAAAGCTACTCGAAGAAGAGGCTGTGCTGAAACAGCTTAAGAAGATACAGACAGACATCTCCATCTAGGGACTACTTATGGCTTCACGAGTCCATAGACAAGCTATCCTATCTGCAATGGACAAAGCTAAACTCTCAATAGACACCACGCTTGAGCAGCTGGTAGGATTGGTTTTTCCGGGAGGAGCTTCCCCGACGTTGACCTTTTCTGACAAGGAACTGCCGCCTGAGGGCGCAAACCATAACAAACCGCTCTACATCTCTGTGGAGTGTAGAGACAAGTGGGTACCGGTAGTTCTTGTCGACACGGGATCCACCATTAATGTGTGCCCGTCAAGGACGGCATATGCAATCGGGTTGAAACCCGCGGACTTTGTGCCAACTACCCAGGTAATAAGGGCTTATGACAATACTAGCAGAGAAGTGATGGGGACTGTGCAGATTCAGACCAAGGTTGGTCCAGGACATCACGAGATTGACTTTCATGTCTTGGACGTTCCTGCGACCTTTAATCTACTCCTAGGGCGGTCGTGGCTACACCAGGTAAAGGCGGTCTCTTCTACCCTGCATCAAATGTTGAAGTACCCCCACGGGAAATGGGTGGCCATTGTTTTTGGGAATTCGTCAATCCATCCGCCGCCAGAAGTGTCTACATCAGTTTTGGAAATCGAGCATGGCACGGAGGATGTGTTCCTATCAGGATTTACCCTAGCTGAGGCCCGGGTCGTACAGAACATTTTGGCTGTTGATGAGGGGTTGTATGTCAGTGCACAGTCCGTATACCTCATGAACAAGCTCCAGCATATCCCTGGGATGGGATTAGGAAAGAGTGGCTGGAAGGGCATTGCAGTATCGGCCGAAGTGCTGCACAACTCGCATACCTTTGGCTTAGACTATTTGCCCACCAAAGAGGACTGTGTGAGAAAAGGCAAAGAAATGGCTGGGAGAGCCAGGGCCAAGCAGACCGGGAGGCATTTTGATTTGATGCATCGGCCTATTCAGGGCACCCTAAATGGACACTTCGTCCGGGAGGGGGAAGACTTTCCATTCTGCGGCTTCCCAGAGCCATGGCTGAATGCCGAAAAGAGGCGCCTCCCGGGTTTTGAGATATTCTTTGATTTGCAATTGTCTAGGGATGATGTTGCCGAGGAGCAAACAGACCCATCAGCTCAGGTTGAGCAGTGTAAGGAAGTGGATTCCGAGAGCACCGAGATTGAAATGGGGGTAGCACTGGCTTGTCTACTATCAGATCCTCCGATCGTACATGAGTGCTTGAGGGGTGACCTCTCAGTGTCCATGATTGGGAATGAAACGGCTGCGAGCCCATCTTCAAACATTTTGGATGCATCCACCACACCCTCCCTCGTCTGGCAATACGAGGAGGGATTCTTATCGAGCAACACCGGGTCAGGTAGTGAGCTGGAATCTGATTCCACCAAGTCTTGTGAGTCGGAATCCGGTTCCAGCTCGTCTGAGTCTAAGTCCGGTATTCTTGGGGGTGATAACCCGGATGCCATAGTTCTGTCTAGGCCGTCTTTTTCTTTCTCTTGTAAGTCTGTTGTAACAGAAGAATCGGATGGACTAGATGAAGTGCTTAATGAGAATCGTGCGGCTGTGGCCTTTGATTACTTTTCTGTACCCTTGATTTATTGCATTAATTCAGACTTTCAAAACTTCGATGAAAACGACGAGGAAGAAATTCCTCCGGTTTTGAAATATTTGCTAGAACAAGAGCATGAGAGGTTTGTAACACCGCTGGTTGATGAAATCACCCAAATTAATGTTGGTACTGAGAAGGACCAGCGGCTGGTCCAGATCGGGTCCACTTTGTCTTCGGAGGAGCACGAGCGCTTAGTCGCTTTATTAAAAGATTTCAAAGATGTTTTCGCGTGGTCCTACGAAGACATGCTTGGAATCAATCCTGAGATTGTACAGCATCGGATCCCTCTTGACCCAGAGGCCCGACCTGTTAAGCAGAAACTCAGAAGGATCCGCCCAGACTGGTCTATCAAGATCAAAGAAGAGGTCACCAAGTAAATCGACGCAGGGTTCCTGCTGGTATCTGAATACCCAACTTGGTTGGCCAACATCGTTCCAGTGCCAAAGAAGGATGGTAGAATCCGGGTATGTGTGGATTTCAGAGATTTGAACAAAGCCAGTCCGAAGGATGACTTTCCTCTGCCGCATATCGACGAGTTAGTGGATTTTACTGTGGGGCATGCATTGCTCTCATTCATGGATGGCTTTTCAAGCTACAACCAGATTGTAATGGCACCCCAAGACCGGGAGAAGACTGCTTTTACCACCCCATGGGGGACCTATTGTTATAGGGTGATGCCGTTTGGGCTGAAGAATGCTGGAGCTACATATCAACAGGCTGCGACCACGATATTGCATGACATGATCCACAAAGAGGTTGAGGTGCACGTGGACGACATGATTGTCAAGTCCAAAGAAAGAGAGGGCCACTACACCGTCTTGCAAATTTTTTTCCAAAGGATCAGAGAATTTCGGTTGCGGCTGAATCCTCAGAAATGTACATTTGGTGTTACAGTAGGGAAAATACTGGGGTTCTTGATTACACAGAGAGGTATCGAAGTTGACCCTTCCAAAATCAAGTCCATCTTAGAAATGCCACCACCGAGGACTGAAAAGGAGGTGCGAGGCTTTCTGGGTAAAGTGTAATTCATAAGACGGTTTATTGCTAAATTAACCTTGACTTGTGAACCACTCTTTGGTCTCCTGAAGAAAGGAACGAAGTTCCAATGGGACGGCCGATGCCAAGCTGCTTTTGAACAGATCAAGCAATACTTACAAAACCCACCCATGTTGTCACCGCTTGAGCCGGGGAAACCGTTGATTTTGTACCTTTCAGTAACTGAAACTACAATGGGCTGCATGCTTGCGCAAGAGTCTGAGGACAAGGTGGAGAGAGCTATCTACTACCTGAGCAAAAAGATGATAGGTTATGAGACCCGTTACACTCCGCTAGAAAAGGCTTGCTTAGCCTTGGTATGGGCTACCAGGAAGCTGCGGCACTACCTGTTAGCTCACTCTGTAATGTTGGTTTCAAGATTAGATCCCATCAAATATCTCTTTGAGAAACCGGCACTTACGGGTAGGCTAGCTCGTTGGTTGCTTCTGCTTTTCGAATTCGATCTGAAGTATGTGACGCGCAAGTCAGTGAAGGGGAGAGCGGTAGCAGAGTTCCTAGCCGATCACCCAGTTGAAGGGGATGAAACAGTTGAGTACCTATTCCTAGACGAGGCCATTCTGCACGTTAAAGAAGAGTTTTGGACGATGTACTTTGACGGAGCGTCAAACCAATACGGATATGGGATAGGGGTGTTGCTAATAGCACCCGACATTTCCCGTATCCCTCTAGCATATAAACTCTGGTTCAAAGTCTCGAACAATGAGGCAGAGTATGAGGCGTGTATTGCTGGATTAGAGGTTGCCCTAGAACTAGGGGCAAAACGGTTGGACGTCATCGGGGACTCGAACCTTGTTGTATCTCAAGCTAAAGGAGATTGGAAAGTCAAAGAAGAAAAGATGAGAATATACCACCAGACCTTGGACTTGTTGATTCCTCGGTTTGAGAAGTTGAACTTCGCTCATCTGTTAAGAGAGAACAACAGATTCACTAGCAACTCTATCCTCTATGATAGACATCCCTTTTAGAGTTCGGATGCGTCCGATCATCATAGACCAGAAGTTTGTGCCGGCCTATGAGCTGATTGCTGTCATAGAAGAGGTTCAAGATGAAAACCCCTGGTATTACGATGTTTGGAACTTCTTGGAGAAAGAGACGTATCTACCAGGGGCGAATGCCAAGGATAAAGGGCAATTAGAAGAATGGCTGCTCAGTTCATCATTTGCGGGGGTAAACTATACAAGAGAGGTCATCTCGGGATGCATAAGTTGTGTGTTGATGCTGAAGAATCGAAGTGCTTGATGGAGGCCATCCATGGAAGAGAGTGCGGAGCACACATGAACGGGGTGATGCTAGCTCGGAAAATCTTTAGACAGGGTTACTACTGGTCCACCATAGAGGATGATTGTATTGGCTTTGTCCGGCGATGCCATAAATGCCAGATCCATGCAAACCGCATGAACATTCCGCCGTCGAAGCTATACAACATGACTTCGCCATGGCCATTTTTAGTCTGGGGGATTGATGTGATCGAGGCTGTCACTCCGAAGAGGTCCAATGGGCATGAGTTCATTCTGGTCGCGATAGACTATTTCACAAAGTGGGTTGAGGCCCAATCTTATGCGGTGTTGAAGGCGCCGCACGTTGCAAAGTTCATCAGGAACAACATCATCTATCGCTATGGGATCCCGAACAAGATTATTTCAGATAATGGTTCCCACTTCAAGAAGGAAGTGATTGACTTGTTGGAGACATACAACGTGGCTTTTCATAAGTCATCTACATATCGGCCGCTAACCAACGGAGCAGTTGAGGCCACCAACAAGAACATCAAGCTTATTTTGCAGAAGATGGTGGAAACCTACCGGGACTGGCCAGATAAGCTGCCGTTTGCTCTATGGGGCTACCGGACTTCAATTCGAACTTCTACTGGGGCGACTCCGTATTCCTTGGTCTATGGAATGGAGGCCGTTCTGCCTATCGAAATTGAGGTTCCGTCGTTGCGAGTACTGGCTGAATGTCAGATAGCTGAGGCAGATTGGCAGCAGAGCAGATTCGAAGAACTCATGCTCTTTGATAAGCGAAGGCTGAAAGCACTGTACCATGTTCAAGGTTATCAACGACGAATTGCCAGGGCTTTTAACTAGAAAGTTAAGTCCAGAAATTTGAAAGGAGATTTGGTGCTCAAAGACAACCGAGCTCCCATTCACGACCCTAGGGGCAAGTTCAGACCTAATTGGACTGGTCCTTACATCATCAAGTCTATCTGGTCGGGTGGAGCCGTCGTTTTGATGGACCTAGATGGCCTAGAGTTCTCCCAACCGATCAACATGGACAAGTTGAAGAAATATTTTCCCTGAGTGGCTCGCTAGGCCGAAAACTCGAAAGGGTGACCTAGGCAAAAGTTAGAGCACATAAAATTTGAAATTATAAAAACTGAGCTCGCAAGGTTGAAAACCCGCAAAGGGCGACCTTGGCAAAAGTTAGAGTGTAAAAGGTGAGGGTTAATACACGAGTGAACCTTAACCGAACTACGTAAGGCTTGATTCCCATCTATGGGATACGTAGGCAACTTTATCTCGAAGTCCAGCCATAAACACTTCCCCGATCAACTTTGTCCATATGATCGTCTTGGTCATCTTTGTCTATTCAGCATTCAAGAGCTCGATCATGATCTCCGGTGCAGTGCTACTCAGACTAGGGGCAACTTTCCAGTTGCCGGAATCCGAGGTTGTGCATCTCAGTGACAGATCTCAGGCATGTCCAGTTCTGATCCACATCGAAAATGGTTTTGAAAAGTTTTAATAAAAGTTGATTTTGCTCAAATTAATCTTTTTACAACTTAGACCATTTTTGGACCAAACGGAAAATTTTCAGTACCCACAACCTTCAATTTTATTGATTTTAATACAGAGTTCTCCTACTCTTGAATACAAAGTTGAAGTTGCTTTTCATTACATTCATAAAGAAAACTTGAAAGTTCTGATTAAAAGCAAATAAATCCGGGGTATAGTCAGGTGTTCCTGCGTCACCTCCCAGAACCGGTTGAAGCCTCTGATGCCAAGCTAGGCCCGATCTGTGCCTTTTCATTAAGCCAATCTAAGCACTCATCAGAGAGGGTGTAGCTGAAAGTAGGAGCGGGGGCCAAAAGTTCTCTCGTCCTCCATACTGCAGCATACCGAGCTAGCTGCGCGCCTCGGACCGGGAATGTAGCAGGGTACTCAATCCCCTCCTCTGGGCAAGTTTGATCATGTCCGAACTGGCGCCGGAACCGAAATGGAAAGTAAAACACGCAGTGTGTCAGGCCAATCAACTGGATCCCGACTGACGGGTCATGCTATAGCTCATTACCGGTAAATTGAGCCAAGGGCAACGCCAAGCGATGCGATATGCGGACAAATTGCACATCCAGCTGTACCACCATCCTTCATCCGAAGCATCGACTAGACGTCGTCGGGAGAAATAGCTGCGAGCTGAATATGCCGGACACGAGTCCACAACTCTCAACTTGTCCATCAACCACACCTGGGGAAGGATGAAAAATGAGAGAATAAAGAATAGAGAGATGTACGTTGAGAGGAAAAGTGAGCAGAAGGTTTTGAGAGAAAAACCGAGCCTGAGGGCCGAGTGATGTGAGCAATATATATGTGAGATGGGATGGGAAACATTACCTGCAATAGTAATGGACTCCCCGCAAAACTAGCTGTCTCCCGGCGATGAAAAGCATCCAATCCCATCAACGTTTCGGCTAGCGTCATGGCGATACAGCTTTTGCCCTCTTTCAAGCCCTCGGCAACCTCAATCAAACGAGTGCTAAACCATCGAAGCCTGGGCGCGAGTAAGAAATGAGATAGCATGCATAAGCAAAGCGCGTGTCGCCGATAACCTTGCCAATGACGGTCGCCGCGATCACTGGTATCAGAAAATCGACAAACCAAGCTCGGAATGTCCAGCTCTCCGTCGTGAATTAATGACCGAGCGTCATGCACATTAAGGCCGCACATCCGTCCTAAGATTTGGACGTGGCCGAACCGGAACAGAGACAAGATTTCCTTGTCGCGCTCGGATTCCATTAAAGCTTGGAAATCCTCAAAAGTGGGACACACCTCTTGACCACCAAAGCTAAAGACGTGTGTTACCGGGTTCCAAAATCTTGCCGCGGCATAGAGGAACGGAAAACACAGCGGGGTGCGACCCAAAGTGAATAGTGCATTTATGCCGAAGCCTCGAAAATTCAGCTTTTTCGAGCCATCCAAGTTGGCTATCCAATTTGTGAGATTTTGGACAAGAAACTCTTCCATTTGGTGCAAATCAGTGTTGAAATGAGAAAAGCTACGAAGCTGAGGCTTTTGTAGAAGATAAGTTGTTGAGTGGAAGACAGGTGTTAATATTCTGGAGGTGCTTGCCATTTTTGGCCGATCGGCCAAAAATAGTGCCGACCGACCATCCTTTTTGGCCGATCGGCTAAAAATGTTGGCCTATGGCCATTTATTGTGGTCGGTGACCTCTTCCTTTGGCCGATGGCCTCTGCTTTTGTTCTCTGAGCTGAATAAATGTTAAACATGCTGAGAACTTGTGACTGGTTCCACTTCCAATGCCTTTCGGTGATAATTTTGCGAAGTCACGCCTGTTACTGCAATTTGTTTATCGAGTTGTTGTACTCTTGCTTATCGAGTTGTATTTTACATTCTTTAAGTCTTTGCTTTGCTTATCGAGTTGTATTTACACTTGGTTAGCTTATCGAGTTCTTTGTTTTGATTATCGAGTTGTTTTTGTCGTTAGTCGGTTCACTACCTGATTATTACGATGTAAGTGTTTGATTTTCAAATAAAAGTTCAATCTCATTTACATTGTTGTGTAATGCAATGCAATGTGATGCGATGCATAAAATGTACAAATGTAACACTTTTTGAACAAAACAGCTGTTTCATTTCATCATACGTCTTTTGTAAAAAATACAAGTTTTGAGAAAGTAAAACCTCCCTGAGGCAGTACAATGTGCTCAAACTACAGTAAAAAGAAAATAAAGCAAAAGAGGAGAACAACAACAAAATGTCTGAACAGAGCGAAGAAAGAAAAAGCACGCAAATGTCTGGATCATATCGATGGCCTCAGTGCGGGAGTCGGTCCTGGTCCTCTTCCTGGAACGAGGGTCCGGGTCACCACTGCCATCTCCATAGTCAGAATCTGAGCTGTCTCCGAGGGTCGCCTGGGACGACGTCGCCTTCTCATCAGAATCATCAGGGGAGCTCTCGTGAACTGCTCTCAGCACGGGCGCGCCTGTGTCTACCTCGGCTTTGGATCGTCATCCTCTGGCTGACTCCCCCTCCTCCTCGAGTAGGAACAGATGGTCCAGCTGGAGCACCTCCCGCGGCCGGAATCTGGAATGGGGCCTAAAAATGACAAATAGCAAATGCACCAGTCATGCTACACAAAACAGTGTATGAATGCTGTGAGTAGTATATCAGTACAGAATACAGTGTATGAGTACAGTGTATGAATGCCATGAGCAATGCTGTGAGCAGTATGTGAGTTCAAGTGTATCAGTGCCGTGAGTGTTGTGTATCAAGTGCCATATCAACAATGTGGTATATCAGATCAGTATGAAACAGATTATGCAAATTTTGAGACTGCAGTTGAAGGAACTTATCGGGATACCGTAGATGGTCAACAGGTCGATGCTCCGCTGCAGCATCCCCATCACGGAGGCAGTCAGATCCAGAGACTGGTGAGTGTACTCGACGGAAGCTTGCAAAAGTGTTGAAGTCATTAGTATTCTGCGGAATATCAGATGAATTAACTGTATAGAATGCAAAGTATAGTAGTACATACCAGGGTCAAGCCGTACACTCCGATAAGCTCATGATCAGCCGGAGGAGGAGCGATGGGTATCTGGTATGTCTCCCCACCCTGTCCTCGGCATGTCATCGTCGTAGGTAGCTCTGGCCATCCAGCTCCCTGCCCTCTCCGGGACCCACTCCTGCCTCAGGCCGGAGGTGTCCTTGGTGCCCCTGCTCCTACTGCTGGCGCCGCTGGCCTCTCTCTCTCGACTCGGTGAGCACCGGTCAGAGGCCGCATCAGATAGGCCTGAATAAACTCGGTGTAGTTGCCCTTGTCTCTAAAAGGCTCCGAGTCCCAGCCGATCGTATAATCCATCATCTCCTCAGAGGTGTACCTCTCGGTATGTCTCATATGGGAATGAGGTGGACTCGGAACTATCTACTCCAGCAAGCCAAGGGTCTGGCGTAGGAACGCTCGCCCAATTACCAAGCCCGACAGACCGGACCCTCCAGTAGAATCCTGAATTGGGCAATTTCCCGAGCACCCCGCATACTAATCTCTGACTGCCTCCGGCAACAGAGCCCAGGGCTACCAAGTGATCTGCAAATGATATACAGTTTGTTATCTACTGTTGAATGTACAATGCAAAGCGAAGCTTAAGTGAACTGTAAAGTTTGAAATACCTCTGCGGCGGTGATGGTGTCAAAGTATCGGCGGAAGAACAGGAAGGACTCCCGTGGCCTCCGCTCGCACCTCACATCGAAGCGGTGAGAGAATGGAACGCCGAGGGGGATCTCCTCGTCCAGCACTGGGGCAAGCCTAGGAAAGTAGGCATACACCCACAACTACAGAGTATGACAGGGCAAACATCAGTATGCTTATCAGATAAAGCAAAATACCGAATAAAGCAGAAATCACAGAACAATGTGTAGTGTAAAGCAGATTGCGTGTGTGCAGTGTGTACAGTGTACAACCAGTGTGAAGCAGATTGCGTGTGCGTAGTGTGTGCGGTGTACAGATAGTATAAAGCAGAAATGTGAAGCAGAAAGGGAAAGTGTACCTCCCAAGCTCGCCAGTATCCTCCGAGCAGGTGTCCGCTGCGGCGGGAAGATGAGCTCATATATCCATAGAGAGTGGCCAAGCCTGCTCCACCCCAGCCGTAGCCGCAGATCTGCGTCACGTCCACAAGTGCGCTCAGTAGGTAAAGGGCGATGGTGTTCGCCCGGTCGGCGAAGAGCGTGGTCCCTAGTAGAAACATGATGAAGCCACGAGCATACTACTCCTCCTCCTCCCGAGTAGTAGGCGCCTGGATTCGGAAGTGATCCTCGAACCATGAGTACCTCACAAATCCTGCCCGGGCAAGAGGTGGCTGAGTGCCAAGCAAGTATAGTTAAGCGGCGTCCCACTCGTCCATATCTGTATCAAAGGGGATCGGATTACCCCCCACTCCGATGCCTATGAGCATGGAGAAGTCAAAGGGAGTCATCGTCATCTCCCCGGTGGCAGAAAGGTGGAAGGAGTCGATGGTGTCCCACCACCTCTCCACCAAAGCAACAAGAAGGGGCCTGCTCGCAGTGAGGCGCGAGAGTCCCATGCAGAAGGTCCCAAAGCCGGCCCGGTCGACAATATGACGGACCGTATCGGGCAGCTCCATATACCAACCTCGGGCGACAATGTTTCCATACCCCCGGAAGGCATGAGAATCTCCCTGTGTTCAAAACAAACAGTTGCGAAGCAGTGTTAGAAATACAGTGTTGAATGCGCTCAGAATTGATGAAAATGCAGTGTGTGTGCATGTGTCCGAGTCTACACAGATATCGGGTGTGGGCGTGCTCACAGTGAACTACAACATATGATGTATCAGTGTGTTTGAATTGTTCAGTTGAGAATGCAGCGTGTGTGCATGTGTTCAGATTTAAACAGATATCGGGTGTGGGCGTGCTCACAATGAACTACAGCATATTATGTATCAGTTTGTTTGAATTGTTCAGTTTATAATGCAGCGTGTGTGCATGTGTTCAGATTTAAACATATATCAGGTGTGGGTGTGCTCACAGTGAAATACAGCATGTGATGTATCAGTGCGTCTGAGTTAAGCAGTTAAAGAACAGAATCGACTATCGCAGTTATATGTTCTACATTGCAGAAAATGAAATAGAGGAAGAATATACCTCAGCGGCGCTGTAAGACAGATGTGACTCTGGCTCGCGCAACAAAAGCTCCAGTGGCGCACCTCGCGCATAGCTCCTGAAGTGGCGGATGCCATTAGGAGGCAACACGTGTATCGCTGACTTGTAAGTCGCTGGATCGAATGGTCGGATGCGAAGAGGTAAGAGCTCGACCTTGGGGTCCACGTCCATCTCCGGGGGAGTCCCACCACGTGGAATGTCATCTGTCATCTCAAAAGGAACGTAAAAATGGCCGAAAATGTGAAAAAATGGGCAAGAATGCGAAAGGTCAACCCAAAAGTCAACCCCGAGAGGATGAAAAAGAGAGAAAAGGTCGGAGTGTGGAAAAGGCACGAAAACCAAGTAAACTCGGGGGGAAACAAACCCCAAGTAGTGGAAACCAAGAAAGAAACACCGAAAATCGAGTTTTGTTCAGTTTAAAGTGTGCGAAACGGGAAGGGTTTCGCGAATTGAACGACGGAAAAGGGTCAAAAACAAGAGAAAAACACGGATCGAAGGTCGGGAAATTACCTAGAAAGAAAGAGGAAGGTTTTTCGAGCTTGGAGAAGTGAGGACATGAGGTTTGGAACCCCATATTTAAAGACCCGTGGCCAAAAGACAAAACTGCCCCGAAATTGCCATTTTTGGCAGATCGGCCAAATTGGTAGCCAATCGGCTAAATATTTGGCCGGTGATCTCCTTTTGTGGCCGATGGATGGCCGATGGCCTCCCCTTGTGGTCGTGTGGTTTGGGACCTTCATCTCTCAAGATAGTGCAAGAAAGTACACTTTTAAAGCTTAACTGGTCTTCGTGTTGACCTCGAACCGTGTGTTCCGTGTACGGCATTCGATGCGTGCAAGATGTATCCTTTTCATATCCTTTTGTATATTGCAGAAATTTAAGAATTGCTTTTGAGCATGTTATGTTACAATGTTTTGTCATAATTGTAATAAGCGCGCTTGTTATGCGTCTTTTCGCCCTTGCATTGAGCATGCTTCATCTTGCTTTCGAATTGCATCTCAACATCACGAATAACACGCCTTTACCGTGTTTCCGTTGAATATGTGCCCCTCTCTGCTCGCGCATTGTTGCACACATTGTATGTGTTGTCGCGCATGCTTTACTTACATGTATTTATGCACCCTTTAGCATTGTTACACACATTGCTTGCGTTGTTGCACATGCTTTACTCACATGTGTTGTTATGCTTCACTCGCATTGTTATGCGTACACTTAGGTTGCATTGTCATGCACCCCTCACTTGCGTTGTCACGCATGTTTTACTTGCATTGTCGTGCTTGTTTCAGTTGCATTGCTATGCACCACCTTACTTGCGTTGTCGCACACACTTGTTGCATTTTCATGCACCTTTTTACTTGCGTTGTCATGCACGTCTTGCTCGCATTGTTATGCGTACACTTAGGTTGCATTGTTATGTACCCCTTGCTTGCATTGTTATACCCTACTTGCATTGTTATACTCGTGTTTATCTCATATTGAAATGAGTTCTTCATCTAACGATTGAAAATGTGTTTCTACTATATTGTACCTGTTGAATTTCTTTCTTTTGGAGACACGATATTGTATGTACGGTTCATTCAAGAGAAGTTTCGGTTCAGTTTGACTGTACCCTTTCTCCACTCGCGTGTCGCGTTTGGATGTACCCTTTCTCCACTCACGTGCCGCGTTTGGACATACCCTCTCCTCTGGCGTTTGGCATACGTTTGGATGACTGCGTTTTCTTGCACAGTCTCTTTCCTCTCATGCGTGTGCCACGTTGAGAGATGCTTCCTTTCCTCTCATGCATGTGCCACGCTGAGAGATGCTCTCTTCCTTCTCATGCGTGTGCCACGCTGAGAGATGCTCCCTCTCCTCTCATGCGTGTGCCACGCTGAGAGGTGCTCCATTTCCTCTCATGCATGTGCCACACTGAGAGATGCTCTCTTGCCTCTCTTGCGTGTGATACGCTGAGAGATATTGTGTTTGAGACTCCGGGTGTCCTCAGTAGTCGCTTTTAATCTTCTCCGCGTGAGGCACAGTGAGAATTGCATAATTTTCTTACATCCTTTCTGTTGGAATGTGTAGGACTGTTATCTCTTATTCGTTTGTTTAAATTGTTGTATTTATTTTGCATAAATGCTTCATTACAGCTCTCTTTTGCATGATCATAAGTTATGCTCGGCGTTGTGCATGTCATTTGCATCTTGCCCCTGCCTGCGGGCGCATTTCTTTGTTATCTTGTATGCTTGTTTGAGTCTTCGGCCTTGTCAAAAATGGGTCGTCTCTGGGCTTTGACATTCACTCCCATCATCTTATGACTTTCGAGTTCTGTCAAAGAGGGGCAACTGTAGACACCCCATTTTTGACCGTCCTCAAGACTTGGACGTCATCGTTTGAACACTCCATGATCATCCATGTTCGTGTTCGTTTTGAGTTCCCGAAGGTCTCGGCTACGTGCCTTGCCCTAGGATCTCTCAACTTGTCTGTTTTGTGCTTGGTTGTGGACCAAGGACTTGTGGTTTTGCTTCTAAGGGAAGAGGGTGGCTTGTTGGCCATCCCCACACCCCATCGGCTATAGCATGATGCCATCGGCCTTGCTTCCTTGCCATCGGCCACTTTTGTTGGCCGGTCAACACTTTTGTTGGTCGGCCGGCACTTATTTTGGTCGATTGGCCATATTTTCTGGCCGAGGCCTTTTCTTTGCCTTTTTCGGGCATTGTGCATGCCAGCTGTGCCAGCTGGTGAGCACAGACTCTCCCCTCCATACACGTGTATGGAGGGATCTGAACCAAAGCTTAGCTTCTCTAAGAAGCTTTGAATTTGATTTCCTATAAGAGGGGGGCCACCCCTCCCTTTCCAGAGGTTCAGCAAAAATAGATATAGAGTTCATATATCCCTCTCTCTCTATATCTCCCTCCCTCTATATTTGTGTGTGTGTTTGTGACCTAAAGTGTGTTTTTGTTCATACTTTTGCACTAGAGCACCTAGTAGAATACCTTCCTTTGGTTGCTGAGGCTCTAGGAAGTTTGTTTCAGAGTTCTTGGGCTGGTTTTGATCCAAGGGAGTGGCTGGAGTTGTGTTCTTGAAGGTGTTCTTCAAGGGTGAGCAACTAACCTTTTGTTTCCCCATTTTGGCTTAAGCTTTTAGACCTATTTGCATATTGTTTCAAGCTTAACTATAAACTGAAAAAAGTTCTATTTTTATATGCTTAAGATGATTGTTTAAGGTCTCTTTTGGGTTGGGGGTTGTCTACCCCCTCTTAGGCCTTGTTTGGCCTTATTTTGAGCCACCTCTTTTGGCCTTTGTTCTTGCCTTTGCATGACCTTTCTACCACTGAAATCCAGAGGATTTTCAGTGGTGGAAAGGTAGTTTTAGAGTCTTGTATAGGAGAGGGACACCCCTCTCTCCTTGTGTCTCATATGCTTGTGTTATTGGCTCATAATGGTAGCATGGTTGCTTAGCATGTTTTGACTTCATTTCAGCATGTATTAGGCCTTATTTCGCCATGTTACACCTCTGTCCAAAGTTGGTTTAATGGCTTCTTGCATGCGCCATGTGCTTGCCTTGTAATCTCATCATTTGCCTTAACATGCATCATGCATTTGGACTATCATGCTTACATATTTTGGCTCAACTCAAAGGGACTTCTAGTCATATTTCAGCATGCTAAAGCTCTGTTTGTTGTTGTTTTTATCATACATGCATTACTTTGTATAGCTACCATTCATCCTAGCTTGTTAGCTTTGAGGGTCCAAGCCATTAGCATGCACTACTTGGACCTTTTTCATGATTTGGCATCATCTCATATGGTATTTCAGTCCATATTTCATGCTCATATACTTGCATTTGCCATCCTTTCAAAGCTTTGAAGAGTTAGCGTCTTATGCCTTAAAAGTGCATCATTGTGCATGCCACCATGCTTAGGCATTTGGGATGCCATCTAAGTGGGTTTTGGGGCTTATTTTGACATACCATAACTCTGATTTTCATTGGTTAAGTCATGCCATACTTGGTTGTAATAGGTGTAGTGTAACGCCCCTTTGTAGCCTTATATGCTTCATGTTTTGTGCCCACCTTTCTAACATGTTTTGGCCTCATTCCATGCATGTTCTAGCCTTGTCTTGGTCTACCTTAGGACTGTTTTAAGTCACTTTGGCCCTTTGGGACTCACTTGTTATGGTCATAGTGTAAACCACTTTGCTAGCCTTAAGCCTTGAGCTTTCTTGCATGTTATGCTTGACTTGTATGTATGATTTGGCATCATCCTTGACATCATTTCAGAGCATGTAGTGTTGTCACACTTGCATGCTTTTCACTCTTTAAGTGCTTTCGAGAGTTGTCCTCTTTGTGCCTAAGTGATGGACCGATATGTGTACATGTTTGTTTTGCATGTTGGTGCCTTCATTTTAGTGTTTTGGCCACTGATTTGGGCATGGCTGAGGTCTGTCCTTTTGGTTTAAGTCCATTGAGCATGTTTGCTTTCATGATATTTGCATGTTCGCATCGCATCATGTTTACATATTGGGTATATTGCATGATGTTTAATTAGTTGCATTGCATGATATTAATGCATACTTGTTGCATGCTTGGGTTGTTTGCAAGTTTGCTTGCATACTCATATTGCATTGGGTTTGTTTGCATGCCACTAATCTTGTTGCATTGCATAATGTCCCCATGTTGCATTGCATTTGGCATACTTGCGTTGCATTATGTTTGGTTTGGGGTGTCAAACCAAACACGAGGAACGAGGAACGTTCGTACTTGAAGTGACGAAACGTGCCTCGATCCTCGGTCGCCGACACTCTTGATCCAACATGATAGAGTTCTAGGCATTCATGTGTTTTGTTGCATTCATTCCACATTGATTCGCACACTTGGCTCATTTGGCCATCATGCATCGACATGCGTGATTGATGGCCCGAGGGTCGAGCACTACACTCCCTTGAGTTCATAGCATGATAGGGAGGGTGTTTGTGCACACATTGCCTTGAAAATGCATTGCCATGCTCTGTTTGTCCTCTACTGCAGCAAAACAGCATTCTGCAGGAAGATATGGCCGGCCGGCCATCTATAGTGCCGATTGACTAAAAATTGTTGGCCGATATCCTCACAAATGGTCGATGACCAATTCCACATGGCCGGTGTTCCTATATCTTGGCCAGTGACATCTTACAGTGCTCAGGAAGTGGTTCAGAAGCATCATTGGGACTTGTGCAGTTTTCAGAGATGTAAAACAATGCAAACAGAGGCAACATGTGGCATGGCAACGGGTTTCCGAGCGAGGCAATCGAGCATGCATCATTCAATCATTCCGATGAGGAGCTGCGGCGGCCTCTTCAGTTTCATAGCTTAGTTAATTTGTTTAAATTAGTTAAGGGTATTGTAATATTTAATTAGCTAGGGTAGTCGATTATTTATTCGGTTTGTATTATTTATTCGGACCCTCCGTCGAGAGGGCGAATTTTGTAATAAGTGTGCGTGAGTACGTGAATGTCTTCCAACCCCACGTCTTTCTCCCTTTTATTTACCCGCTTTCAATGGTTAGTTCTAGGTCATGTTTCAATTAGCATCCTTATGCTCGCATGTTTGCATCCATTCATCTGTATTGCATGCATCGGGCTCGGCGCGTTATGCTAACTGCACAATATTTCAATTCCAACTTGAAAACGTGTATCGAGTTGTCGCATTCCACCTGCCATTTTAGAATAGCCGAGCCTATCTCTTGTTGCATTTTGCATGTGTTGCATTAGCCATCTTAACATGAGCTAGGATCATGCATTGATTACTAACTAGCTTTTGTTTTGGCTCGGAGTACTAGGTAAGATTTTATGCTTTAGCATCTTGCATGAGTGTGAGTGTTGCCATGATAGCATGCTTGCCATGAGGCTAATTGCTTATGTGATATAACTGCCTGAATGCCTGTGGGTGAAGGTTGGATTACTTGAATTGGAACAATTCATTGAAATCCGTATTTTAGCCTACTTGCGAGTAGCAAACTTCAAACCATTTTCAAACAAACAAATATGCGATGCTTTGTTCCAAATTAGGCGATCTAGTCTATACTTGTGTATTGTGCGCATCACATAGTAATTCTATCTAATTAACCGGAATAAGAACGCATGTGTTTTCAAAAACTAGATATCATGCTTAGTACAGGCCGATTTTTGATCGGGCGAGCGGGGGTGCTCATAGATGACCTTCCCCAATCGTACCCAAGTTCCCAAGCCGAGGCAACTTTGGTGATGACGGACACGTGGCCTTAGGCACGAGTCAGGGTTTCCTAAATTCCCCCAAAATAAATATTTAAGTGGCGACTCTGTATCTGGCAAAGCAGTCCATGTTTGGCACTTCTTTCTTACAAATCAGTTTTCCAAAACGATTTGTCGGATTTGGACTCTTTGGTGATTTATTGGTCTCGCATTACACTTTGTGGGATTAGATTTAGAACCGTGACATTTGAGTCCGAACTGTAGTAGCAAAGCCCTCGGGGCGCGTCTACAGTCTCCCAAAAGCTCCAACTGTTTGTATACAGATATTTTCGACTGAGAGGCTATTTTTCTATATATGCTTGACCTTCCCTCATGTTTTTAGGTTACAAAAATTTCTAAATTGACCAAAACTTGAAACTCTCCCTCTATCTCTATCTTGAAACCTATACACTCTCTCTCTACACTTCCTAAACCAATATTGGAGCTCTCCTTGCCAAGATTATTGAGTCCAAATTTCAGCCCCTGAGAGTGTAAGCTTTGTAGTTTGTGAACAAAAGAGTAACCTTGCTTCAAGATGTATAATTTTGAGCATCTCTACACTACTTCTCTCCAATCTTTTATTCATGTTTTTGAACTATTTTTGGACTATTTTTATGGGCAGAAGCTTGTGGTTTAAATCTATTAAAGGTAGAGGGGTTAACCAACCTGCTTTACACCTTGTCTCCTAAGCCTTTACACTTGTATTTCCCATCTCTTTGTCCACTTTTTTTGAGCTTTTAAATACTGATTTTCAGAGCTTTTTCAGTGGCTAAAATCATGTTTTGAGGTCCCAAAAATGGAGGGGTTAGCCACCCATCATTTGGCTTGTTTACTAGCTTAAATTCTCCATTATTTTAGCTTAGTCATTTAACTATTTTTACCTAAATTCCAGCACTATTTTTGCTTACTTTATGACTTTTTTGGGCTGGTTATGTCATTTATGTTTTATATTACATACTTGTAGTGTAATGGTTCTCATAAGTTTGGTGATTTAGGCCTTAGCTACCAACCTATTTGAGTTGATAGCATTTATTTCTTACTCTCCATACTTGTATTCATCCTAATCACCTCTGCAACCTCTTTTATTTCTTGGCTTTTTCTTTGTTTTGAAAGTTGTTTCAAACTAGTTGTTTGTTTAAGCTTGAGATTGAGGTTGTTGTGTTTAATGGTTTAATCCCTTTGGAGGCTCATTACCAACGGCATAACACTTTTCTCATGCCTAAAACAACACTTGGTTTGGTACTCTTTTCCATTAGAGGTCTTAATCTTCACTTTTGGACTTAATGAACTAAGGAATGGTTGGTAATTAAAATAAAGTAATAAAATTGGGACTAAAAATGATGCAAGATAATAAGCAATTTGGTGTTAAATCGGACGTTAATTGAACACATGGAAACTTGAGTCATTTCATACTTGTTAGTGATGAAATGGTTCAAGTTTCCAAGGTCAATCACTTTATTTGATCAATCCACGATGGGGAGAAGGTTCTTGAGTCTTTACTTGTGCATTTATTGAAATTGTACCCCTTGGTTCATAAGTCGTCACGCAATGAAATTGTGTTGATTGATGGCTTGCGGATCAAGCTTATCACTCCTTTGAGTTGTTTGATGATAAGGAGAGGTGGGGTGTATAAACATCCCCTGAGGATACTCTGTTTATGCTTTGGTTGTTCTCTGTTGTTGCAGGAGGGAACCAACATTGGTGGCCGGCCGGCCACTTTTATTAGACGGCAGGCTGCCATTAGTGGCCGGCCAGCCACTACTTCTGGGCCGCTGGCTACATTTGTCAACCAGGCAGTGCATTGTTTTAGCAAAGCAGGGCAGAGGCTAAGGTTCAAAAACAATGCAGAGACATTCTCGAGGAGGAGCAAATCATGTGCATGCATAAGTCATTCCTCACTCCACGGGGCCCGTTAGATTTGTGTAATTGTAATTAATTATAATTAATTAGATGTTGTAATTATTTAATTAGCTAGAATAGCTAGTTAACTTGGTGTTGTAATTAATTAGTTAGATTACTTAATTAGTATGTTGTAATTATTTAATTAGGTAGAGTAGTTAGTTAAATTCCATGTTGTAATAATTAGTTAAGTAGCTTAGCTAGTTTATTCATTCAGACCCTCTTGTGCGAGGGCAAATTATAATAAGTGTGTATGTCTTCCAACCCCAAGTCTTTCTCCATTTTATTTACTTGCTTATAATGGGTAGTTTAGAACATCATGTTTCTTTTAGCATTTCCCATGTTTGCATTCATTTGTCTTGCATGCATCGAGGCTCGGTTTATCATTCTAACAAGCATTGTCATTTATTACTTTGTTGAATACGTGTTTAAACCGCATGCTATCAAATTAATTTATATATCATATTAGTAGCCGAGTCTATTAATTGCATCTTTCATGTGTTGCATTAATCATCAGTCATATTGCATTAATTAGAAGCATGCATGTTTTCTAATGATTTTGCTTGTTTTGGCTTGCCCTGGAGTAGTAGGTGAGCATTTTATTGCTTTAGCATATTGCATGAGTGTGATTGTTGCCATGTCAAGCATGATCCCATGAGGCTAATGGCTTAATTGCTATACTTGCTTGAATGCCTATGGATGAAGGCTAATTACTTGAATTGAGATAATTTGAGTAATGTGCATGTGATATCACTTTTTTTAAGTGATATATATTCAAATATTTTTTTTAAAAAATTAGTCTATACTTGTGTGCATCACATAGTAATGCTAGTCTAATAATCAGAACAAGAGCATATAATGTAAATAAGATTCACATCATGATTAGTAGATGCCAATCTTTGATCGGGCAAGCGGAGATGCTCAATTCATGACCTTCCCCTCTCGTACCTATATTCACGAGCTGAGACAACTTTCGTGATGATGGATAAGTGACCTTTGGCACGAGTCGCAGGTTTCAAAGCAGTCCATTTTTTGTATTTTGATTCAAAATCAATTTTTCAAAAGATTTGTCGGATTTGAATTCTTTTGTGTTTATCTATTTCACATTGCACTTATAGAATCAGATTCAGAACCACAAGAGTCCAAACTATGGACCTGGTCGTATTCGAAAGAAGCACGAAAAGTTAAGCTACAATATACACTATCTAAAAAAACCCTATATAATATTTGGCGGGAGAAGCAAATTCTTGAAATGAATCATCATTCACATTATAAAGGAATAAAAGTTAGCTAATAAAAAAATTTAAATTATTTAAAAAATTAAACATCAAGAGAAATAATATATAGAAGACGTGAATTGATTCTTATATTTGAATGATACAAAAATCTAAATTTTAAAACTGAGTCTTTTCAAATTTCTAAATTTAAATTTTTAAATAAATTAATTAACTTTCTTTTTGAAATGTGTAAATTAAAACATAATAAGATTTTTTATTAAATGATTCAATAAAAGTTAGAAGATTTTTAAAAAAAAAAAAATTAAAACTGATTAGTTAACTTTTCTTTTCAAATTTCTAAATTTAAATTTATAAATGAATTAATTAACTTTTCTTTTGAAATATGTAAATTAAGGCATAATAATATATTTTTTTAATGATTCAATAAAAGTTTGCCAATAGAAGATTTTTTTAATTATTTAAAAAATAAGCATTCTAGAAAAATATTATGAGGGTGGGAGAATCAAATTCTTAAAATGGATCATCAATCAAATTATAAGGGTATAAAAGTTAGCCAATAAATGATTTTTTAATTATTTAAAAAATTGAACATCAAGAGAAATAATTTATGGAAGATGTGAATTGATTCATATATTTTAGTGGTACAAAAATTAAATTTTAAAACTGATCATTTTTCAATTTCTAAATTTAAATTTTTAAATGGATTAATTAACTTCATTTTTGAAATGTGTAAATCAAGGCATAATAATAATTTTTTTTTAAATGATTCAATAAAAGCTATAAGAATTTTTTCCTAAAAAATTTTAAAACTGATTAGTTAACTTTTCTTTTCAAATTTTAAAATTTAAGTTTACAAATGGATTAATTAACTTTCCTTCTAAAATGTGTAAATCAATGCATAATAAGATTCTTTTTAATGATTCAATAAAAGTTAGTCAATAGAAGATTTTTTAATTATTTATAAAATAAGAATTCTAGAAAAATAATATGAGGGTGGGAGAATCAAATTATAAAGGAATAAAAGTTACCAAATAAAATATTTTTTTAATTATTTAAAAAATTAAACATCATTCCCATATTTTAGTGGTACAAAAATCTAAATTTCAAAATTGATCATTTTCAAATTTTTAAATGGATTAATTAACTTTCTTTTTGAAATGTGTAAATCAAGGTATAATAAGAATTTTTTTAAATGATTCAATAAAAGTTAGGAGATTTTTTTAAAAAAATTTAAAATTGATTAGTTAACTTTCCTTTTTAAATTTATAAATGAATTAATTAACTTTCCTTTTGAAATGAGTAAATCAAGGCATAAAAAAAATATTAATGATTCAATAAAAGTTAGCCAATAAAAGATTTTTTAATTATTTAAAAAATAAGAATTTCAGAAAAATAGTATGAGAGTGGGAGAAGCAAATTCCTAAAATGGATCATCAATCAAATTATAAGAGAATAAAAGCTAGCCAATAAAAGATTTTTTAATTATTTAAAACATTAAACGTCAAGAGAAATAAACTATGAAAAATGTGAATTGATTCCTATATTTTAGTGGTACAAATATCTAAATTTTAAAATTGATCTTTTTCAAATTTCTAAATTTAAATTTTTAAATAAATTAATTAACTTCCTTTTTGAAATGTGTAAATCAATGCATAATAAGATTTTTTTTTAAATGATTCAATAAAAGTTAGAAGATTTTTTTTTTAATTTTAAAATTGATCAGCTAACTTTCTTTTTCAAATTTTTAAATTTAAATTTATAAATGAATTAATTAACTTTCCTTTTGGAATGTGTAAATCAAAGCATAATAAGATTTTTTTAATGATTCAATAAAAGTTAGTCAGTAAAATATATTTTAATTATTTAAAAAATAATAATTTTTGAAAAATAGTATGAGGGTTTTGAGTTTCACAAGATTTCCCTCATTAGAAATCTCATTTTTTTAATGTATAGTAATTCAAAAATTGTTTTACTTTCCAAATTGAAGTGATTTGATGATTATTACCATATGAATAAAATAATTAATTATTATTTATATTTAAAATGGGAATTTTTTTTTAAAGTCTTTAATATTAAGATTTTATAAGATAAATGACATACAATATTTTCATAGTAATTAAGGTCCCTCAATATTTTCACAGAGAAAATTTGATTGAGAGAAATTTCGCTCAACTCAGAAAAATTTCAACTCCGACACAGAGAAATTTCAATTTTTATAGAGACAATAGCGAAATTTTTAAATTTTTCTGGTATGATCATAGAGAAATTTCATTGAGAAACCTTAACTAATAAAAAAAATATCTTAGACCTCTCGTACAACACAAAGTTAAAGAGGAATGTTTTACTAATTTTTCCTTTGAAATGAAATAATCAATAATTGAATGATATGTGTATTTATATATTTTATAAATTCAAAAAATATGAATATTTGTATAGAGAGTTTCAAGCTCAAGTCTAACAACGTTTTTACATATATCATATAATTCATTTTGTCAAATATATTCTAAAAGTGAGGGAAAAAATCACTAAGCACAAAAAATAAAATAAAATAACAAATCACTAAAAAATAGAAGTCAATGTCACAATTAATTAAGTGTTTAAAAGTGCAGTTAACCTAATTAATTAACATTCTCCGCTTAGGCGATTTCCGGCGCCCTTTTGGTGATTTTTCAGCATGTCTAGCCCTCTAAACACTTTTTAAGGTGTATATTTAGATTTTTTTTTCGGAATTGATTGGGGGCTCGAATGGGGAGCCCCGAATCCCCCGAAATTCCACTTTAGGTAAAAAAAAAAAAAAAAAAAAGAAAACAAAAAAAAAAAAAGAAAACAATTTTCCAAAAAAGGAAATTAGGGGATTAGGGGGAGGAAAATTAGGGGAATTTTTCATTTTCCTTTTTTTTTTATGTCTAGGAAGTGGGTATGAAAGTTTCTCCCATGAGTTCGGTATAGATTTTTGGATTTTTCGTCATCCATGATAATTTTCTCTTCTCCTAATCTTTCTCCTATATTGTTGTAGATGTTCTTTATCTTCAACTTTAACTTTTGACGGTGTCTGAAGTTTAGCTGCGATAGTGGCTAAGTTGGGCAGCGGTGCAGGGACGACGGCGACAGCAGATTTAATGCAGATTGTGCTTGGTTTGATGCAGATCTTACTTTTTCAAATCACATCTTGAGCTGGTCGATAATTTTCTCTAGATCGTCTCTATTTTTTGGCAGCTTTGTTTTTGGTTTTTGGTTTTTTTTTTTTGGATTGTTGAGTTGTTTGTTTGGCCCCTTAGAGTCTTGTTGTTTATCTTTTCTTGATTTATATGTTGTTTGTTTTTTATTTTAATATAATTATTTTATATGTTCTCAAAAATATATATATATATATATAGATGTTCTACTAAACGACTGATATTTCATGAACGGTTATTTGAGAATTAGTTATTTTAATTAATTTTTAAATTTTTTTAATAAGAAAATGTATAACAAGTAGAGCGAAAAGTTGACTATTTTAATATGGGGTAAATAACAGTACAGTAGTGACAATAAAAAAAATTATAAAATTATGAAAAAGCATAACATTTTAATTATTAAACTGTATAAATTTTGGGGGGATTTATATGTAAGTCCTAGTAATAGGTTATTGTTCAATAGGTCATATAACAATTAATGACATTTTTCATCAAACTATTAAAAAAACATCACTAATTATTAATTTTTAGAAATAGTTTAAAAATTTTGTCATAAAAAATATCACTTATTATAAGTTTTAGCAACAATTTAAAAAAAGCGTCAAAAAAATCACTATTTTACAACATTCAGCGACAGTTGGAAAAATTCGTCAAAAAAGTCACTAATTGTAAATTTTAGCGACAATTTATAAAAATTGTGACAAAAAAAGTCACTAATTGTCAATTTTTAATGACATATATGTAAAATCATCATAAAAAATTATTTTTAGGGACAATTTATTTGATAAGAATTAAATTTAACTATTAAGACTAATTAATAATTTATTCTAAATTTTTTTCCTGATTTGTAATTATTTTTAACTGTTACATTGTACTATTATTTCCCTTTTAATATATTACCAAACTTGCTCGAAATCTGAGTAAAATGTGTAATTACTGATAATGATTGAAGCACGATTCTCACGGGAGGCTGCCCAAAGTCTTTGGTCAAAATGGGGGAATTTGTACCAACAAGCACGTAGCTTAGCTGGTAAAGGGCTTTGCTAGCTTAACTAAGATCTCGAGTTCGAGACTTGGGAACGCAGCTGTGTTAAAACTTGGTTGGGAGAGCTTTGTCGCTCTTGTGGTCCTACCCGGCTCGAATCGGATTAGTCGGGGTCCTGAATGGACTTTCGGATACCGATGGTTTAGACCTAAAAAAAAAAAAAAATAGGGGAATTTAAACCATCAGTCACTGGGAATATTTAAGAAAAGAGTGTTGTTATTAACATTTATCTTTTTTTTTTTTGAACCCTTCATTTTATTTTTTTTAATTCCAATTTTATCTAAATATAAAGTTACATTTTTACCCTCATCCCTAACATTCTAATCCTTATTTTCCAAGCCCTGACCCTAACCCTAACCCTAACCCTAATTTTCCAAACACTACCCTAATACCTAACATAACAATGCCTCTCTCTCTCTCGTCCTTTCTCTCTTTCTTCATTTTCCTGTCGACACAGCTGATGGCCCCTGCCGTCGTCGCCTCGCCACTGCCTCTGCCAATCGCCACTGCCTCCGACGTCATCGCTAGCTCTGGCGTCGACGGCGTCCTCGCAGCCCTCCTCTTCAACACTTGTGGCAACGGAGCTCCGATTTGCACCGCCGAAGAGGCGTTGGAGTTCGTGATGATCTGAATCAGCTTGATTAGATACGGAGCTACTCACAAGTTCTACCAGTTCTACATCAAATCTGAAGCTACGCAATCTGTACATCAGATTTGGACTCCTCCGTAACTCCATCGCCGCTAGAGTTTACAAGGTGGTCTGTAAACACAGAGTGAATCGATGACTCATAATACTTGTCCTGTTTGCAGATTTGAGCTGAGAGGTTGCTTTGAAGATGATGATAATGGGGAAGTCAAAAAGATGAAGTATATAGTTGGTATTAGGGTGAGGGTTCAAAGAAAAAAAGGAGGGGGTTCATTTGGTTAGGTGGGGGGTTCAAAGAAATGGGAAGGCCAAAGTAAAGAGATAGGTGCAAATAGTAGCCCTCTTAAGAAAAATGTAAGAGATTTTAAAAATTTTATTAAAATTTTTATTAAATATTTTATATGAATGTAGGATTAAAATCATATAAATTTCATACTTATATAAAATATTTGATAAAAATTTTAATAAATTTTTTAAAATATCTGGCATTACTCGTCTCTTAAATATTTTCTCTATCTCAAAATATTAGTCCCTTAATTAATTTTTTATTGTCCCAAAATATTAGTCTCTTTTCAAAAATTAAGTATAAAAATAATATAAATTTTTTATTTTGTCCTTCTTTTAAATTTATTAACAACATAAAATGTACAATTATAACATTGATATTTTTAAAAAAATATACTATTAAGAAGTAATTTTAGAAAATTAATTTTTTTTAAATGTAATAATTATATTGCTAAAAAAAATTAAATTTTTTTAAAAAAATTATTACTCCCTCCGTCCCAAAATATTAGTCCCTTATTCCATTTTTCATAGTCCCAAAATATTAGTCCCTCTTCAAAAATTAAGTACAAAAATAATATAAATTTCTTATTTTGTCCTTCTTTTAAATTAATAAACAATATAAAAAGTATAATTATGACATTGATATTCCCAAAAAATGTACTATCAAAAGGATAATTTTGGAAAATTAATTTTTTTTAAATGCAATAATTGTATTACTAAAAAAAGTTAGATTTCTTAAAAAAAATTATTATTTTGGGACGGAGAGAGTATTTTAAAAGAGAGGAAGTACTAAATTTTGCCTTTGCTTATTACTTAGCCCACTTGACGCGGCCGATTTCAGGGTACCATAGTCAACCTTGAGTTTACACGTTATTATTGAATAGTAGTACTTTACATTGAATTCTCTCAAAAAACGTGTCCTAGGTTCACTTGTCCAAGTGTGAATTTAGACCTGAACATGTGTTTAGCATTATATGTATGGAGAAAAATCTTATCACAATAGGGGTCGTTTGGGATGTCTTAAATAAGTGTATTTTTTGTCTTTTTAGATTAAAAAATTGAGAAAAAAATATGGCTGTTTAGGTTAATTTTTTGAATTTTTATAAAAAAATGTGTATTAAAAAATTATATAAATTAGTGTGTAGAGAAAAATTAGAATTAGGAGTTGTGCAGTTGTAATTTTTGACTTTTGATAAATAGTGTTAACTTTTTAACTTTTTGAGTAACTTTTTGACTTTTTATGAATTTTCCAAACTTGGCCTAATGGTGGTGTACTGGTATGAACTTGACTGATGATTTTATGCCTCCGTTTAGGATGTGAATTGTTTTTTTAATTTTTTAATTATTTTAATTTAGGATTAAATGGTTTCGTTTGTAATAAATTTTTTAATTTTTTTAATTGTTGTGAGAAAAAAATAAAATAATTATGGTTTAGATATGACATTTTATTCTATTTAACTAAAATAATTAATTTTACCTATATGACTATTTTAGTCCAAATAGACATGCCAAACATAGCCTATGAAACATTCAAGAAAAGCAATGAACTTCAACTGGTGGTTAGTTAGAGACACTGTCGATGCCTAAATCAGTAAGAATTTTTATCACCAGACTTCAGTATATGAATGTGAGAATAGGTAATGTTCTGTATTTTACTATGAGTTTTGTGGACTATGCTTATACCCTCAAGGTGATCATTAAAGGCACTTGAGATTTTTGTGGGTTCGTTTGGGAAGTGAGTTGGTTTTTTAGTTTTTTTAGCTTGGAATTAAAAAGCCTCGTTTGGGAATGACTTTTTGACTTTTTTAATTTTTTGTGAGAGAAATAATGTAATAATTATGGATTAAATATGATGTTTTATCTTTTTGAACTAAAAATCTTATTTTGTTTTTTTGTGATTATTTTAACTAAAAAAACCTAACTCATCTTCCCAAACGAGCTCTCTATCACTTCTCACATCAGTTTCACTTTTTGTAGGATCATGTCTCACATTTATAAATTTTTAGGGGTGATTGATCCGCGTTTATTAGACTTAGCGTTGACCTAGTCTAGCTATTCGAATTTCCAATCCAAGTCTGAGAGTTAGTTTGGATATTCGAGCGGACTCTTAGTTCTACTCATCCTTGAAGTGTTCTAGTTTGGTTGTTCTGACCAATTCTATATCAATTCGGTTATGTACTCTAATCTTGTTCGAAGTTAGGGAAATTGTAATCAGATTTTACCTTCCATATATTAAATTAATAATTCATTAGACATGATTATTTCCCAATATAATGGATTATTGAACCCCAATAAATGAATTTTAAAATGGAAAATTGATGAAAGATTCATACTAATTGATAAAATTACAAAAAAAATTAGATTTTATCAATTCTTCTTTATAATATTGAGTCAATTCAAATGTAGAATGTAATACAAAATATAAAAAAAAGATTGATAATCTCAAATTAATAGTCTTAAAAATACTAATTACATCTAAGCAAGTTTGTTCAAACAAATATAAGGTTATTTGATGGTTACAAAAGTAGGTTTTATTATTATTATTATTATATTTTTTATGATGGGGTAAGTAGCTTGGATTTGGCACGAACTTTAAGAAGAATGTAAATGTAATTTAATTTCCACCAAAATGAGGAAGCTTATTTCTGATTTACTATAAAATTGAATTCATTTATAAAAGGAATAAGTTTACTTTTTATTTTTTAAATCTAGTAATATGTTAAGAATTATTATTTTATTTTTTATGACGGGGTAAGTAGCTTGCATTTGGCACGAATTTTAAGAAGAATGTAAATGTAATTTTAATTTCTATCAAAATGAGGAAGTTTATTTCTGATTTACTACAAAATTGAATTCATTTATAAAAGGAATAAGTTTACTTTTTATTTTTTAAATCTAATAACATGTCAAAAGGTGATTAGTGAGTTTAGAAAGTGAGTCGACCCATACTCATGTGAGATATTTTTATTTATTTGATAGAAAATTTGGTATCATTAATCTTACCCATATCAGAGATCCACACAAATATCCATAAAAGAAATATTTAGAATCTTGGCCCTCCATGTATGTGGGGTCCATTCATATATGTGTGGAGTCTATATGAGTGGTCCAGATTTGTGGAGGTGATGGTCTCAATCACCCCTCTATCCATAAAATTCATCGTCGCATTGCGAACCTATACTCATATAAGATATTTGATCATTTATTTAGTAAAAAATTTAGGCCAAGTTTGGGAACACTTCAAAAAGTCAAAAAGTTACTCAAAAAGTTAAAAAGTTATCACTATTCACCAAAAGTCAACAATTACGGCTGCACAACTCTCAATTCTAATTTTCCCCTGCAAACCAATTTTTACAATTTTTTATTACACATTTTTCCATAAAAAGTCAAAAAGTTAACCCAAACATTTATATTTTCAACCTCAACTTTTTAGTCTAAAAAGACAAAAAGTACACTTATTTAGGACACCCCAAACAAGCCCTTAATATTCCTAATATTACCTATATTAGAGACTCACACATTTATATCCATAAATTCACCATCCCATCAGAGTTGAGTCTATCATCATTAAATGTATTATAAATTAAAATTAACACATATCCGGCCACATCATTAAGTACAAAATTATCAGTAGTTTTCGAAGATGTCAAACATTTTTTCCAAAAATACATAAAGACAAAAATAATAAATAAATAAGGGTTTAGACTATGCAAACGGCGTCGTTCGAGGGCTGCAACCTGTGCGGCGCTGTTCCCCACGAAAATATATATAACAGAGAAAGCTAACAAGCGAAGCGCCATAGAAACCAGAAAAGTAGCTCCAAAAGTGCTCTCTCTCTCTCTCTCTCTCTCTAACCGAACAACAAACCCTTGCCTTCACCCTACGCAAATACATACATATAAATCTATATATAAACATGGCTTCTCTGGTTTTGCCCTCACCTTCGTCATCTTTTTCTTCTTCTTCTTCTTCTTCTTCTTCAACATCGTCATCTTCTTCGTCTCTGTTTTCTCGCTCCTCTCTCAGCCGCCGAATTTTCCTTCCCAACGAGCCTCCTTCTCGAATCCGCGCTTTAAACCTTGTAGTAAGTTTTTCTCTTCAATCTTCGGATTATTATCTCGTTTGGCTGCCGAGAAAGTGAAAGAAAAAAAGGAGAAATAATACCCACTTCCCAATATCACATTCCACTGCTTTGGTTCACGGTGCTGTGCATTTCTTGATAAAAAAACATATTTTTACTGTAAATTCTTTTCCTCCATTTTTTTTTAGCAATCAACCTTTTTTTTTTTTTTTTTTTTTAATTTTTTTTTTATTGTAGGTATCAATATGGGTTCAATTTGTTTAATTGTACTATTTTATTGTCAACTAGCAAAGTGCATTGGAAGAATGCTTTATTATTATTATTATTATTTTATTATTTTTATTGAAAATATGTTTGGGTTCAGTCAATTTTACAAGTAATTTGGAGAAATTTATATTAAATCCCTAGCCATTTTCCTAATAAATTTTAGTAACTTGAAGGTGAAGCTCTGTTCTGTCACTGTCTGCATATATAGTTTTGGTTTTTTTTCTTCTCATTGTATAAATAAGTTGGTTAGCCTTCATAATTTGTTGATTTTTTTTACCTGTTTTTAATGAAATTTTCACTTTACCGATCAAAAAAATAATTTGTTGATTTTTGGTTTTTAGAGATGTGATCATGGTGAACCGTTGAATGGAAAGCCGTGCGTTCCAATTCTTAATGAAGGAACATTGTCCAAGTTCTTGGCATCCAAGCGCCTAGAGAGTAGTGCAGTCAATAGAAACAATAATAATAGGTTGAAAATATTCTCTGGCCTGGCAAATCCTGCTCTTTCTCAGGTAAAAAGCCTTTGCATTTTTTTCCTTATTAATTTAATATCATTGCAAGATTAGGTGCATTGGATTTCAAAACTAACACAATCATAGCTTCTCTTTGTGGATAGTGTGTTTGATGGATTTGGCACTGTAAAAGATTCAGATATTACTTCTTGTGAAGTGTCCTTTGTATCTTAGTCAGCTTGAGTTAGCCTTGAATTCCAGCATTTTGGGGTTGGATACATGAAACCTTTTTAACTATTCAGCTATATATGGTGCTTTAGCCTCCAAAAAAACATGAAAATTGTAGATTAAGAGATAAATGACACAAAAAATTTGAGTGCTATGCATGACATTTGAATTTTCCAAGAACCACACCCTAATTTTTTGGAAAATACCATACAACGGATTTTTTTCATAATTACTCTTAAATTATTAAAAGTATGCTCTCATAACAGCTCCGCCATATATATTCAGCCATGGAAACAACAAAATTTACAGCCGATCATTATATATGAAGCCTAAAACTAACGTCTTAGTTGCAGGAGTTATTAACTTGTATTCTTATGAGGGAAAAGAAGTCCTAAATTTAACTGCATCTAAGAACTTTGTGAATGTTAAAAATAGGTGAAAATTTCTAAGTGGGATGTGGGATTGTCTTAGGAAGTTGTCTGATGTTATATCAAGTAATTGTTTGTTTAACTCTATTGTTTTATTTTGATATGTTTTGAGTGTGTTTAACTGCTGTCACTTATAGTGTTAAAGAGCATGATATTTTAGTAGTAACCTCGAGCCATCTGTTGGGATTTTGACATTTGTTGTATTGTTAATGGTGTGAATTAAGTACTTCAAAGACATCCAGTTTCACTTTTGAACTTCTGCAAGCCAATTAATTTTTTGAAAGTAGGATAATTGGTAGTTCCTTACAGGCAAACTAAATTAATTTTGTTAGGGACTTCGATGAAATGCATTATCTTTTTGCCTACTGGTAAGGATACCAGATCCTTGTGTATGACATCCTCATTATCCTACTTTACTTTAACTTTGTTTCATCCATTTTGTAGTTATTCCTGGCCCCTTCCCCTAAAAAAGAAAATGTAAGAAACAGATGTAGAGGGTGTTTGTCTATATTGAAAGGTGCTAATGGTTATGATGTAGATTGAATTTGTTATTTTGAGCTACTTATGAACCTCCTAAATTTTTCATTAATAATTTATTGGCATTTTATTGCGTAGGAAATTGCATGGTACATGGGCCTTGATCTGGGAAAAATAAACATAAAGCGGTTTGCTGATGGCGAGATTTATGTTCAGTTGCAAGAAAGTGTTAGAGGATGCAATGTGTACTTAGTGCAGCCCACCTGCCCTCCAGCAAACGAAAATCTCATGGAACTTTTAGTAATGATAGATGCTTGTCGAAGGGCATCAGCCAAAAATATTACTGCTGTGATTCCATATTTTGGGTATGCCAGAGCTGATAGAAAGGCAAGTTTACGTTAAGGTGCAGATTGGATGAACTATTTTGTAGATTTGTGGTCTGAGTATAGTTAGAGATCACACAGGCATGGGTTATCTGGCAGACATGTATTTCATGGGGATTTATGTTTTGATAATCCCATAGCAGGTGATCTCCAAGGATGAGGCATGACACCAACCATGACGAGCAACTGTTTAATAACTATTCCCCCTTTTTTTATATAAAAAAAAATTTGGTCGATATGGAGTCCCAATCATCCTATGTTTTGAATAGGGAATTATCTTATGTTTTGAGAAATCGTCCTCTTCATTTATATTTTTCTCTTCAGACACAAGAGCGTGAATCCATTGCTGCCAAACTTGTAGCAAACCTTATCACTGAAGCAGGTGCAGATCGTGTTCTTGCTTGCGATCTTCATTCCGGGCAGTCCATCGGTTATTTTGATATTCCAGTGGATCACGTACACTGTCAGGTAATGAGTCCATAGCATTGCATCCTTTGGTTCAATCACTTTTATATTCATTGATTGTAAAATTATTGTTTATGTCCTTATTTATTTTTTTGCAACAGCATGTGATTCTTGATTATCTTGCTAGCAAGACGGTTTGCTCCAATGATTTGGTAGTGGTCTCACCTGATGTTGGAGGAGTTGCAAGAGCACGCGCTTTTGCAAAAAAATTATCTGATGCACCTTTAGCCATTGTGGATAAAAGGCGTCACGGGCACAACCTTGCTGAGGTAATTTCAGTTCCTGGAGTTTCAAATGATTGTGTCTGCTATCTTTCTTTCTTCAGCATCCTTGTCTGGGGCTTTGGCAACTTGATGACTTATACTTGGTTAAAAAGTTTTGCTTGGGATTTGTTTCAAGTTCCAATGCTCCCTGGTATATCAGCACATGTGACGTTAAATGTTAGATTTTATTTCTCCCACTAATAGTGAGCCAGCTTAGAAGAATGTATGTTTGCTGTCTCCAATTCTGTACCATGAGCTAGACAGCATGCATGTCATCAGCACGCAGTATGCTTGAAACTGGGGACCTTGGAGCTGGTTGATGTCAGGAAGCATCATAAGAATACGATTGTTATTCTTTCACTATTAATTGTTGAGATATAAGTGGAAAGAATTGTCACAGCTCTTCTTTGCTGCTCTTTCTTGTGAAAGTGTTTTCATGTCTATTATTTAATATTTTTAATGTCATTGTGCAGGTGATGAATCTCATTGGAGATGTTAAAGGAAAAGTTGCAGTCATGGTGGATGACATGATTGACACTGCTGGTGAGTTGAAGTCATCTAGATGTCAGCTTATAGACCATTAATTAGGAATGGATTTCAAAAAGTGAAGAGAGAAAGAAAAAGTGCTTCTTTTCATGCTATTTTCAATGCTGAATTGTTGACTCAATGTGTCATGAGCAAATTTTCCATCACTTTATTTTTAAAGAACAACTTGTCCTAGTTTTAGTGTTATATGTATGTGTGTATATCTATCCACTAGAATATCACATATAATATAAATCAATTTTTAATTGAGGGCATGACCGTCTGTTATCATGTCTAATTGATACGTATCTTGCTCTCTGCTTAGCTTTAAATGTTGGGTCCCGTATGATTATGCTGTCTGGATTCGACTTCTAGTCTCGTGGGAGGTTCTTTCTTTATTTTGCAATTTTCCAATAAGTAATCACTCAAGAGTTGATTGTTCCAAGTGTTGTTTTATTACCCCAGGAAGAAGTTCCTCTTTTGAAGGAAATACTAGGGTTGTTTTTTTTTTTGTTTTAGACATTAAATACTAAGAATTTTGGACAAATTACACCTGTCGTACCTACAGTTTGCCTCTTGTGTCAATTTGATTATTTAGTTTTTTAGTTCTAATTGTATCAATTTTACCATTGAATTTTTCATATTGTGTCAATTTAAATCTAATTGATAATGCCCTATTAGAAGTTAAAGTGAAATGAAGAAGCAAAATAGTCCATTCACTCTCTTCAAGGTGATTGAAGGATTGGAGTCCAATTTGATTAATTCCCTTTTGAATGGATCAAATTGACACAAGAGGCAACTTACAGGACGACAAATATAATTTTCCCTTGAATTGTTGTAGTTAACTAGTAAATGGTGGGGGTTGTAGGTACTATTGCAAAAGGTGCAGCTCTGTTACATGAAGAGGGGGCCAGGGAAGTTTATGCTTGTAGCACTCATGCTGTTTTTAGGTAATTGCTTCATCCATGGTGTTTGATCTTTGCTTCGATCCTCTCTAAATGCATGCAGCAGATCTTGTGTTTTTTCAAAATTTCAATCAAATTTCAATTTCTTGATTATTTTTTTAATTTATGTTGGAAAGGAAATTAGTGTTGGACTTGAAATTTGTGAGTGGCAGAACCTTCAACTTTTAAAAACTCTTAATAAGTGAGTGGTTCATAAATGTCTAGATTCATCTAGTTGAGTGGCTTGTTATGAATCTCCTATGTGAGCTCAGCTTGCCTGCAAATCCCTAATTGCCACAATTTATGATTCCATGATCGACAACACCTTCTTGACAATGTTTCTTCGAAAATGAGGTGACAGATTTAGATGATGCATTTTATATTTACCTAGTATCTATATGGATTCCTTTTTTTTCTTTACAGCCCTCCTGCCATTGAAAGACTGTCTAGCGGCCTGTTTCAAGAGGTCATCATTACAAACACGATACCAGTGATGGAGAAAAACTACTTCCCACAGTTGACAGTTCTTTCAGCCGCAAACCTACTGGGTGAAAACCATTTGGCGTGTTCACGATGATTGTTCTGTGAGTAGCATTTTTCAGTGATGTGTTGTTAGGATTGACTGATAGCATCTTCTACCATACACATTGGAGGTGGGAAAAGTTCATATCTCCTTTCTCTCACTCTGTCAAGATTTGTTTCCTTACTCCCTTTGTCTTTCCCTTCCATCTTCACTGACCGAAAGCACAGCACCAACTGAGCTGGTGCTATCTTATTTCTTCCCCATTCCTTCCCACCCTTGTTCTGAATTTGATCAGATTTACATATTCTGTCTGGAAAACCCATCATTAGAAAGTAGTTTTAGGAAGATCTCGCTGATGACAGGACATACTTGCTGTAAAATTATTGAAATGATCTTTATGTATGTTCTGATTTTATAGTAAGGCAAGGTGTGTCACTGTTTTTTACGTTGATTTTATCTGATTAAGGATTTGGGGCATTGAGAAGGAAAATTATGCTGCTTAAGATATATATTTAGTATTATGATGATTCAATTTGATTAAATTTGGGATTGAGTTCAATGACTGTTGGCAAAACAAGTCAATTCGCCATTGATGATTTGGTTATCTTTTTTTAAAATCGCACTATGTATTAAGTAAATTATTAACATAAGTAATGATTCTATTGTTTAAACTAATCACAACCAAACAAGTTTCACGTCAGGATTGTCCCCCAAGCTGTACAATAATTGCTTCATCGTGTAGACTGTGCACACAACAGAAAGTAGGGGTTTGCATCGATCAGGATTTGAGCCAGAGTTGCACTGTATAGTAAGAGCATATATATCATCTCAAGCTCAGGGCGGCCCGACATTGGGCCCAATACAATCATTCTAAGCCCGCTCTTAAACAAACTTCTAAATTTCAAACTCACTCACTTAACGCGATAAATATTGACTATTTTTCAAGGTTTGGTGGGTTACTAAATAAATTTTGCACTTTTTAACTAAAAATTGTTATATTTTGCTTCTCTAATGACATGTTTTAATCTCGATCTTGAGTTAACAAAAAGAAAATAAAAAAAGTACATGTAAATTGCACATACCAATTTTATGCAAAAATATTTATTAAACAGATGATTTATATTACATACATGTAAAATATGTACATATATTTTTCACATATTTTTTCATAGAGATGGGAAGATATACATATCCCAAACATGTATGTAAAATTTTAAAACAGAAGGAGTACTAAATTTTGCCTTTGCTTATTACTCAGCCCACTTGACGCGGCCGATTTCAGGCTACCATAGTCAACCTTGAGTTTACACGTTATTATTGAATAGTACTACTTTACATTGAATTCTCTCAAAAAACGTGACCTAGGTTCACTTGTCCAAGTGTGAATTTAGACCTGAACATGTGTTTAGCATTATATGTATGGAGAAAAATCTTATCACAATAGGGGTTGTTGGGGGTGTTTTAAATAAGTGTATTTTTTATTTTTTAATTAAAAAATTGAAGAAAAAAATATGAATATTTGAGTTAATTTTTTGATTTTTTATAAAAAAATGTGTATTAAAAAATTGTATAAATTAATGTGTAAGGAAAAATTAGGATTGGGAGTTATGCAGCCGTAATTTTTGACTTTTGATAAATAGTATTAACTTTTTAACTTTTTGAGTAACTTTTTGACTTTTTAACTTTTTATGAACTTTCCAAACTTGGCCTAATGGTGGTGTACTGGTATGAACTTGACTGATGATTTTATCAACAATGATTCATCCCACTAAAAACACCACCACTAATAGCACTAATGTATTAAAAAAGTAAAAAAAAAAAAAAAAAAATACAACTCCAAGACCAAAATATCACATCATTACTGACGGGACCCACTGCCACCTAATTAGTGGGAGCACTAATTAGTGCTCCCAAACATTTTTCATGATTTTATGCCTCCGTTTAGGATGTGAATTATTTTTTTAATTTTTTTAATTATTTTAATTTAGGATTAAATGGTTTCGTTTGTAATAAATTTTTTAATTTTTTTAATTATTGTGAAAAAAAAATAAAATAATTATGATTTAGATATGACATTTTATTCTATTTAATTAAAATAACTAATTTTACCTAAATGACTATTTTAGTCCAAATGGATATGCCAAACATAGCCTATGAAACATTCAAAAAAAGCAATGAACTTCAACTGGTGGTTAGTTAGAGACATTGTCGATGCCTAAATCAGTAAGAATTTTTATCACCAGACTTCAGTATATGAATGTGAGAATAGGTAATGTTCTGTATTTTAGGGGTTGTTTGGGGTGTCTTAAATAAGTACACTTTTTATCTTTTTGAACTAAAAAATTGAAGAAAAAAATATGGATATTTGGGTTAACTTTTTGACTTTTTATGAAAAATATATATTAAAAAATTGAATAAATTAGTGTGTAGGGAAAAATTTACTATGCTTGGTTACCAGTTTTCAAAAACACTTTTTAGAAAATTTTATTTTTTATTTTTCGTATTTTTTTATTTTTACTGAATTTTTTTAATATTTTGAGCAATTTTTTTAATTTTTAGATATACCTAACAAAATATACCTAAAAAGTAAAAAAATTTGAAAAAAACCTTTTAAAAATTCACTAAATACCAAAAATACAAAAAAAAAAAAACGAGAATTTATTACATTTTTTGTATTTTTATGTATTTATTAATTTTTAAAAATATTTTTTCACAAATTTTTTACTTTTTGGATACATCTAAATAAGGTGCATCTAAAAAAGTAAAAAAAATGTTTAAAATTTTAAAAATATTCACTAAAAACAAAAAAATACGAAAATAAAAAAACTCAGTTTTCAAATAACTTAATTCAAAAAACTCAAACCAAACACAATGATTAGAATTGAAAGCTGTGCAGTCGTAATTTTTGACTTTTGATGAATAGTGATAACTTTTTAACTTTTTGAATAACTTTTTGACTTTTTAACTTTTTTTTGCAAGTTGGCAAACTTACTATGAGTTTTGTGGACTATGCTTATACCCTCAAGGTGATCATTAAAGGCACTTGAGATTTTTGTGGGTTCGTTTGGGAGGTGAGTTGGTTTTTTAGTTTTTTTAGCCTGGAGTTAAAAGCCTCGTTTGGGAATGACTTTTTGACTTTTTTAATTTTTTGTGAGAGAAATAATGTAATGATTATGGATTAAATGTGATATTTTATCTTTTTGGACTAAAAATCTTATTTTGTTTTTTTTGTGACTATTTTAGCTAAAAAAACCTAACCCTCATCTTTCCAAACGAGCTCTCTATCACTTCTCACATCAGTTTCACTTTTTGTAGGATCATGTCTCACATTTATAAATTTTTAGGGGTGATTGATCCGCGTTTATTAGACTTAGCGTTGACCTAGTCTAGCTATTCGAATTTCCAATCCAAGTCTGAGAGTTAGTTTGGATATTCGAGCGGACTCTTAGTTCTACTCATCCTTGAAGTGTTCTAGTTTGGTTGTTCTGACCAATTCTATATCAATTCGGTTATGTACTCTAATCTTGTTCGAAGTTAGGGAAATTGTAGTCAGATTTTACCTTCCATATATTAAATTAATAATTCATTAGACATGATTATTTCCCAATATAATGGATTATTGAACCCCAATAAATGAATTTTAAAATGGAAAATTGATAAAAGATTCATACTAATTGATAAAATTACAAAAAAAATTAGATTTTATCAATTCTTCTTTATAATATTGAGTCAATTCAAATGTAGAATGTAATACAAAATATAAAAAAAAAAGATTGATAATCTCAAATTAATAGTCTTAAAAATACTAATTACATCTAAGCAAGTTTGTTCAAACAAATATAAGGTTATTTGATGGTTACAAAAGTAGGTTTTATTATTATTATTATTATATTTTTTATGATGGGGTAAGTAGCTTGGATTTGGCACGAACTTTAAGAAGAATGTAAATGTAATTTAATTTCCACCAAAATGAGGAAGCTTATTTCTGATTTACTATAAAATTGAATTCATTTATAAAAGGAATAAGTTTACTTTTTATTTTTTAAATCTAGTAATATGTTAAGAATTATTATTTTATTTTTTATGACGGGGTAAGTAGCTTGCATTTGGCACGAATTTTAAGAAGAATGTAAATGTAATTTTAATTTCTATCAAAATGAGGAAGTTTATTTCTGATTTACTACAAAATTGAATTCATTTATAAAAGGAATAAGTTTACTTTTTATTTTTTAAATCTAATAACATGTCAAAAGGTGATTAGTGAGTTTAGAAAGTGAGTCGACCATACTCATGTGAGATATTTTTATTTATTTGATAGAAAATTTAGTATCATTAATCTTACTCATATCAGAGATCCACACAAATATCCATAAAAAGAAATATTTAGAATCTTGGCCCTCCATGTATGTGGGGTCCATTCATATATGTGTGGAGTCTATATGAGTGGTCCAGATTTGTGGAGGTGATGGTCTCAATCACCCCTCTATCCATAAAATTCATCGTCGCATTGCGAACCTATACTCATATAAGATATTTGATCATTTATTTAGTAAAAAATTTAGGTCAAGTTTGGGAACACTCCAAAAAGTCAAAAAGTTACTCAAAAAGTTAAAAAGTTATCACTATTCACCAAAAGTCAACAATTACGGCTGCACAACTCCAATTCTAATTTTCCCCTACAAACCAATTTTTACAATTTTTTATTACACATTTTTCCATAAAAAGTCAAAAAGTTAACCCAAACATTTATATTTTCAACCTCAACTTTTTAGTCTAAAAAGACAAAAAGTACACTTATTTAGGACACCCCAAACAAGCCCTTAATATTCCTAATATTACCTATATTAGAGACTCACACATTTATATCCATAAATTCACCATCCCATCAGAATTGAGTCTATCATCATTAAATGTATTATAAATTAAAATTAACACATATCCGGCCACATCATTAAGTACAAAATTATCAGTAGTTTTCGAAGATGTCAAACATTTTTTCCAAAAATACATAAAGACAAAAATAATAAATAAATAAGGGTTTAGACTATGCAAACGGCGTCGTTCGAGGGCTGCAACCTGTGCGGCGCTGTTCCCCCACGAAAATATATATAACAGAGAAAGCTAACAAGCGAAGCGCCATAGAAACCAGAAAAGTAGCTCCAAAAGTGCTCTCTCTCTCTCTCTCTAACCGAACAACAAACCCTTGCCTTCACCCTACGCAAATACATACATATAAATCTATATATAAACATGGCTTCTCTGGTTTTGCCCTCACCTTCGTCATCTTTTTCTTCTTCTTCTTCTTCTTCTTCTTCTTCAACATCGTCATCTTCTTCGTCTCTGTTTTCTCGCTCCTCTCTCAGCCGCCGAATTTTCCTTCCCAACGAGCCTCCTTCTCGAATCCGCGCTTTAAACCTTGTAGTAAGTTTTTCTCTTCAATCTTCGGATTATTATCTCGTTTGGCTGCCGAGAAAGTGAAAGAAAAAAAGGAGAAATAATACCCACTTCCCAATATCACATTCCACTGCTTTGGTTCACGGTGCTGTGCATTTCTTGATAAAAAAAACATATTTTTACTGTAAATTCTTTTCCTCCATTTTTTTTAGCAATCAACCTTTTTTTTTCTTTTTTCTTTTTTAATTTTTTTTTTATTGTAGGTATCAATATGGGTTCAATTTGTTTAATTGTACTATTTTATTGTCAACTAGCAAAGTGCATTGGAAGAATGCTTTATTATTATTATTATTATTTTATTATTTTTATTGAAAATATGTTTGGGTTCAGTCAATTTTACAAGTAATTTGGAGAATTTTATATTAAATCCCTAGCTATTTTCCTAATAAATTTTAGTGACTTGAAGGTGAAGCTCTGTTCTGTCACTGTCTGCATATAAAGTTTTGGTTTTTTTTCTTCTCATTGTATAAATAAGTTGGTTAGCCTTCATAATTTGTTGAATTTTTTTTACCTGTTTTTAATGAAATTTTCACTTTACCGATCAAAAAAATAATTTGTTGATTTTTGGTTTTTAGAGATGTGATCATGGTGAACCGTTGAATGGAAAGCCGTGCGTTCCAATTCTTAATGAAGGAACATTGTCCAAGTTCTTGGCATCCAAGCGCCTAGAGAGTAGTGCAGTGAATAGAAACAATAATAATAGGTTGAAAATATTCTCTGGCCTGGCAAATCCTGCTCTTTCTCAGGTAAAAACCCTTTGCATTTTTTTCCTTATTAATTTAATATCATTGCAAGATTAGGTGCATTGGATTTCAAAACTAACACAATCATAGCTTCTCTTTGTGGATAGTGTGTTTGATGGATTTGGCACTGTAAAAGATTCAGATATTACTTCTTGTGAAGTGTCCTTTGTATCTTAGTCAGCTTGAGTTAGCCTTGAATTCCAGCATTTTGGGGTTGGATACATGAAACCTTTTTAACTATTCAGCTATATATGGTGCTTTAGCCTCCAAAAAAACATGAAAATTGTAGATTAAGAGATAAATGACACAAAAAATTTGAGTGCTATGCATGACATTTGAATTTTCCAAGAACCACACCCTAATTTTTTGGAAAATACCATACAACGGATTTTTTTCATAATTACTCTTAAATTATTAAAAGTATGCTCTCATAACAGCTCCGCCATATATATTCAGCCATGGAAACAACAAAATTTACAGCCGATCATTATATATGAAGCCTAAAACTAACGTCTTAGTTGCAGGAGTTATTAACTTGTATTCTTATGAGGGAAAAGAAGTCCTAAATTTAACTGCATCTAAGAACTTTGTGAATGTTAAAATTAGGTGAAAATTTCTAAGTGGGATGTGGGATTGTCTTAGGAAATTGTCTGATGTTATATCAAGTAATTGTTTGTTTAACTCTATTGTTTTATTTTGATATGTTTTGAGTGTGTTTAACTGCTGTCACTTGTAGTGTTAAAGAGCATGATATTTTAGTAGTAACCTCGAGCCATCTGTTGGGATTTTGACATTTGTTGTAATCTTAATGGTGTGAATTAAGTACTTCAAAGACATCCAGTTTCACTTTTGAACTTCTGCAAGCCAATTAATTTTTTGAAAGTAGGATAATTGGTAGTTCCTTACAGGCAAACTAAATTAATTTTGTTAGGGACTTCGATGAAATGCATTATCTTTTTGCCCACTGGTAAGGATACCAGATCCTTGTGTATGACATCCTCATTATCCTACTTTACTTTAACTTTGTTTCATCCATTTTGTAGTTGTTCCTGGCCCCTTCCCCTAAAAAAGAAAATGTAAGAAACAGATGTAGAGGGTGTTTGTCTATATTGAAAGGTGCTAATGGTTATGATGTAGTATGAATTTGTTATTTTGAGCTACTTATGAACCTCCTAAATTTTTCATTAATAATTTATTGGCATTTTATTGCGTAGGAAATTGCATGGTACATGGGCCTTGATCTGGGAAAAATAAACATAAAGCGGTTTGCTGATGGCGAGATTTATGTTCAGTTGCAAGAAAGTGTTAGAGGATGCAATGTGTACTTAGTGCAGCCCACCTGCCCTCCAGCAAACGAAAATCTCATGGAACTTTTAGTAATGATAGATGCTTGTCGAAGGGCATCAGCCAAAAATATTACTGCTGTGATTCCATATTTTGGGTATGCCAGAGCTGATAGAAAGGCAAGTTTACGTTAAGGTGCAGATTGGATGAACTATTTTGTAGATTTGTGGTCTGAGTATAGTTAGAGATCACACAGGCATGGGTTATCTGGCAGACATGTATTTCATGGGGATTTATGTTTTGATAATCCCATAGCAGGTGATCTCCAAGGATGAGGCATGACACCAACCATGACGAGCAACTGTTTAATAACTATTCCCCCCTTTTTTTATATAAAAAAAAATTTGGTCGATATGGAGTCCCAATCATCCTATGTTTTGAATAGGGAATTATCTTATGTTTTGAGAAATCGTCCTCTTCATTTATATTTTTCTCTTCAGACACAAGAGCGCGAATCCATTGCTGCCAAACTTGTAGCAAACCTTATCACTGAAGCAGGTGCAGATCGTGTTCTTGCTTGCGATCTTCATTCCGGGCAGTCCATCGGTTATTTTGATATTCCAGTGGATCACGTACACTGTCAGGTAATGAGTCCATAGCATTGCATCCTTTGGTTCAATCACTTTTATATTCATTGATTGTAAAATTATTGTTTATGTCCTTATTTATTTTTTTGCAACAGCATGTGATTCTTGATTATCTTGCTAGCAAGACGGTTTGCTCCAATGATTTGGTAGTGGTCTCACCTGATGTTGGAGGAGTTGCAAGAGCACGCGCTTTTGCAAAAAAATTATCTGATGCACCTTTAGCCATTGTGGATAAAAGGCGTCACGGGCACAACCTTGCCGAGGTAATTTCAGTTCCTGGACTTTCAAATGATTGTGTCTGCTATCTTTCTTTCTTCAGCATCCTTGTCTGGGGCTTTGGCAACTTGATGACTTATACTTGGTTGAACAGTTTTGCTTGGGATTTGTTTCAAGTTCCAATGCTCCCTGGTATATCAGCACATGTGACGTTAAATGTTAGATTTTATTTCTCCCACTAATAGTGAGCCAGCTTAGAAGAATGTATGTTTGCTGTCTCCAATTCTGTACCATGAGCTAGACAGCATGCATGTCATCAGCACGCAGTATGCTTGAAACTGGGGACCTTGGAGCTGGTTGATGTCAGGAAGCATCATAAGAATACCGATTGTTATTCTTTCACTATTAATTGTTGAGATATAAGTGGAAAGAATTGTCACAGCTCTTCTTTGCTGCTCTTTCTTGTGAAAGTGTTTTCATGTCTATTATTTAATATTTTTAATGTCATTGTGCAGGTGATGAATCTCATTGGAGATGTTAAAGGAAAAGTTGCAGTCATGGTGGATGACATGATTGACACTGCTGGTGAGTTGAAGTCATCTAGATGTCAGCTTATAGACCATTAATTAGGAATGGATTTCAAAAAGTGAAGAGAGAAAGAAAAAGTGCTTCTTTTCATGCTATTTTCAATGCTGAATTGTTGACTCAATGTGTCATGAGCAAATTTTCCATCACTTTATTTTTAAAGAACAACTTGTCCTAGTTTTAGTGTTATATGTATGTGTGTATATCTATCCACTAGAATATCACATATAATATAAATCAATTTTTAATTGAGGGCATGACCGTCTGTTATCATGTCTAATTGATACGTATCTTGCTCTCTGCTTAGCTTTAAATGTTGGGTCCCGTATGATTATGCTGTCTGGATTCGACTTCTAGTCTCGTGGGAGGTTCTTTCTTTATTTTGCAATTTTCCAATAAGTAATCACTCAAGAGTTGATTGTTCCAAGTGTTGTTTTATTACCCCAGGAAGAAGTTCCTCTTTTGAAGGAAATACTAGGGTTGTTTTTTTTTTTGTTTTAGACATTAAATACTAAGAATTTTGGACAAATTACACCTGTCGTACCTACAGTTTGCCTCTTGTGTCAATTTGATTATTTAGTTTTTTAGTTCTAATTGTATCAATTTTACCATTGAATTTTTCATATTGTGTCAATTTAAATCTAATTGATAATGCCCTATTAGAAGTTAAAGTGAAATGAAGAAGCAAAATAGTCCATTCACTCTCTTCAAGGTGATTGAAGGATTGGAGTCCAATTTGATTAATTCCCTTTTGAATGGATCAAATTGACACAAGAGGCAACTTACAGGACGACAAATATAATTTTCCCTTGAATTGTTGTAGTTAACTAGTAAATGGTGGGTTGTAGGTACTATTGCAAAAGGTGCAGCTCTGTTACATGAAGAGGGGGCCAGGGAAGTTTATGCTTGTAGCACTCATGCTGTTTTTAGGTAATTGCTTCATCCATGGTGTTTGATCTTTGCTTCGATCCTCTCTAAATGCATGCAGCAGATCTTGTGTTTTTTCAAAATTTCAATCAAATTTCAATTTCTTGATTATTTTTTGGAAAAGGAAATTAAGATGTTGGACTTGAAACTATTGAAGTGGCAGGAACCTTCAACTTTTAAAAACTCTTAATAAGTGAGTGGTTCATAAATGTCTAGATTCATCTAGTTGAGTGGCTTGTTATGAATCTCCTATGTGAGCTCAGCTTGCCTGCAAATCCCTAATTGCCACAATTTATGATTCCATGATCGACAACACCTTCTTGACAATGTTTCTTCGAAAATGAGGTGACAGATTTAGATGATGCATTTTATATTTACCTAGTATCTATATGGATTCCTTTTTTTTCTTTACAGCCCTCCTGCCATTGAAAGACTGTCTAGCGGCCTGTTTCAAGAGGTCATCATTACAAACACGATACCAGTGATGGAGAAAAACTACTTCCCACAGTTGACAGTTCTTTCAGCCGCAAACCTACTGGGTGAAACCATTTGGCGTGTTCACGATGATTGTTCTGTGAGTAGCATTTTTCAGTGATGTGTTGTTAGGATTGACTGATAGCATCTTCTACCATACACATTGGAGGTGGAAAAGTTCATATCTCCTTTCTCTCACTCTGTCAAGATTTGTTTCCTTACTCCCTTTGTCTTTCCCTTCCATCTTCACTGACCCGAAAGCACAGCACCAACTGAGCTGGTGCTATCTTATTTCTTCCCCATTCCTTCCCACCCTTGTTCTGAATTTGATCAGATTTACATATTCTGTCTGGAAAACCCATCATTAGAAAGTAGTTTTAGGAAGATCTCGCTGATGACAGGACATACTTGCTGTAAAATTATTGAAATGATCTTTATGTATGTTCTGATTTTATAGTAAGGCAAGGTGTGTCACTGTTTTATTACGTTGATTTTATCTGATTAAGGATTTGGGGCATTGAGAAGGAAAATCTTATGCTGCTTAAGATATATATTTAGTATTATGATGATTCAATTTGATTAAATTTGGGATTGAGTTCAATGACTGTTGGCAAAACAAGTCAATTCGCCATTGATGATTTGGTTATCTTTTTTTAAAATCGCACTATGTATTGTTAAGTAAATTATTAACATAAGTAATGATTCTATTGTTTAAACTAATCACAACCAAACAAGTTTCACGTCAGGATTGTCCCCCAAGCTGTACAATAATTGCTCCATGGTGTAGACTGTGCACACAACAGAAAGTAGGGGTTTGCATCGATCAGGATTTGAGCCAGAGTTGCACTGTATAGTAAGAGCATATATATCATCTCAAGCTCAGGGCGGCCCGACATTGGGCCCAATACAATCATTCTAAGCCCGCCTCTAAAACAACTTCTAAATTTCAAACTCACTCACTTAACGCGATAAATATTGACTATTTTTCAAGGTTTGGTGGGTTACTAAATAAATTTTGCACTTTTTAACTAAAAATTGTTATATTTTGCTTCTCTAATGACATGTTTTAATCTCGATCTTGAGTTAACAAAAAGAAAATAAAAAGTGACATGTAAATTGCACATACCAATTTTATGACAAAAATATTTATTAAACAGATGATTTATATTACATACATGTAAAATATGTACATATATTTTTCACATATTTCTTCATAGAAGATGGGAAGATATACATATCCCAAACATGTATGTAAATAAACTAGTTCTTAAATCCCATCAAGAGAAGAAGAAGAAAAAAGAAAAGAACAAAAAAGTTCTTAAATGAACATTTTGGTTATTTTTATATTTTTTGGGTGTGGACTTTTTTGTCCTATTTTCATAATATAATATTAATAGAAGGTTGAAATTGAAATAAATCAAAAGATCAACCAGCATAAAATATAGCAATTTTTTGTTGAGGGGATAAAATTTAAAATATTAATGACGATTACAAAATTCAAGTTTATTTATGATTTTTTTTTAGAAGTCTGTTTATTGTTTCAGATTATTACTTTTGTTATACATAATTCACTTAGAATATTTTTGGTTCCTGATTTGAATATTTTTTTATAGTTTCACTGATGGTTATTCTGATTTGTAAGGGTTGCTTCTTCATTAGTGGCGGGTCAAATATAAGATAGATGCTAACAAGGAAGCACTAGCATAGATAAGTGCCTGTTTGGTAACACTTACGTTTTCAGTTTATATTTATAAAAATTTTATAAATTGATTTTTGTTTATTTTTAAAAAAACATAAACTACAAACGCGTTTGGTTTGGACAAAATGTTTGAAAATTTTAAAAAATATAAACTAAAAGAGTGAGAAATGGCGAGTGGTGGCGTGGCGGGTGGTGGGTGGTGACGAGTGGTGGTAGATGGTGGCAGTAGAAGACGGTGGTGGCGGGTGGGTGGCGACGGAAGACGGTAGTGGTGGGTGGTGGCGAGTGGTGGTGACGGAAGACGATGATGGCAGGTGGCGGGTGATGGATAATAGCAGCAGGTGGTGGGTGGCGGCGGCAAAAGACAGTGATGGAGGGTGGTGGCGGAAGACGGTGGTGGAAAGTGGTGGCAGGTGGTGGTGGCGGAAGACAATGGTGGAAAGTGGTAGCAGGTGGTGGCAGCAAAACAAGGTGATGGAAAGTGGTGGTAGATGGTGGCAGCTGGCGGGTGGTGGGTGGTACTGGCGAAAGACGATGGTGGAAAGTAGTGGCAGGTGACGAGTGGTGGCGGTGGAAGACGGTGGTGGAAAGTGATGGCAGGTGGTGGTGGTGGGTGGTGGAAAGTGGTGGCAGCGGAAGAAGGTGGTGGAAAGTGGTGGTGAGTGGTAGTGGCAGAAGATGGTGGTGGCGGGTGGTAGCAAGTGGTGGCGGCGGAAGACGGTGGTGGGTGGTGGCGACAGAAGACGGCGGTGGAGGGTGGTGGTGCCGGAAGACGGTAGTGAAAAATGGTGGCAGGTGGTGGCGAGTGGTGGGTGGTCAAAAAAAAAAAAAACTGAAAACGTAAACTCATTTTTTGAGTTTACAAATTTTGGCCAAATTTATAAACTGAGACCACTGGTTTATAAACCAAAATATTTACCAAACAAGTTTTTATGACAATTTTTAAAATTTTTGTAAATATAAACTGAAAACGTAAGTGTTATCAAACGCCAAGGAACTCTTTGACTAATCTGCTTGATGTTATGGTTTTTGATTTTATCAAATCATAGTAGAATTTAGGGATGCTTTTTGAGTGGTTGATTATGGCCCTTGATCCTTTTGCTATTATTTGGGCATTTTGGGCTGGGCATAATAATTATCGCTTGTAGTTTACGTCATTGATTCCCTTGGAGACCCTTGACCTAGCTTCCGACCGTTTATCCTGGTTCATGAAAGGAAGACTATGATCTCTTTGGAGGCCATAACCTTGTTGCTAGTTTTTGTCAATTGGATTATCCTATGTGGTGTTCTACTCAATAGGTTTCTATGCTTGGCAATTTGGTTGGCCTTTTGGTTGATGGTGGTTGGAAGAAAGATTGTTCTTATGTTGGATAGCTTTTGAGAGGCTAGGTTGAGAAGAAGAGAGGGCAGAAGTGGTTTTCCATATAAAAGAAGCTACTCGTACTGAAAAATACTCACACTGAAATCACTTGTTGTGAGACGTTGGTGATTTCGGTGCGCACATTTTTAGGCATGCATGGCATTTCTGATTTGATAGAGACGTGGCTAATGTTTTTGATGATATTTTTGGCAAATTGTTAAATATATTCACTCTCACATAGTGGGATCCACCACAGAGGATTGTAAATTTAACTACTTATTTGTATGTAAATATCATGGAGGCAAGTAGAGATAATGGCTGCTTTGTGCACAATGTGATTGTAGGGTCCAGAATTTGAAGTTAAGGGAAAAGATGCACTGAAAAATTGGATCACCGCAGACTCCTCACAAATGTGCTCATCTTTAGTTGCGGACATTTTGTTCATTTGTACAGTTGTCAACATTTGTGAGAGATCGGTGATTTTGGTTATTGTAGCATTGTTGTATAGTTAAGTATATATTCATCATCGTTTACCTGTTCTCAACCCAAGACAAGTAAAAGAAAGAACAAGAAAAGCTTTCTTGACTTTGGTTTGGGTTTTGTGGGAGGCTATTTCTGTGAAGAATGTTGAGAAAGTTAGCAATATAGAGACAATGGGCAGAGCAACTCATCATTCTAGTTGTTCAGGACTATAGGAATGGGTTCCATCAATATTTTAAAAAATTTGAAACCCCAAAGTTTTAGTGTTTCTTTCGGAGATGTTTGAATAATCTATTACTGTCCAAAGTTATTATGAAATATAGTAGAATGCTTAGTCAGGATGAAGGATGGGCCTAGGTGTGAGATGGCTTTGGAGTGACCAGTTGTCTTTTGGTGAATTGGTGGTCTTGGTGGGTTGAGGAAGCACCCGAACTGGATATGGTTATTTATGTTATTTGTGTGTTGTTCATGGAAAGTTAAAATCAGTTTGGTGTTTCAAGTGAAAAGTGTCGACATCACCTTTCAAGAAATTAGAGCTAGTTGGGCAACAAGACCAAAAGTGTTGTCTTTGTCAAGGAAAAATGGGAGCTCCTGTAAGAGCAATAATCAATTGAAGGACTGTCGAGCCCTCAAACAGAGGTGGACTCATATTGATAATGTTGTTGCTGTTGATGGTTCTGTTTGGGCAGTCCTGGCAGTGTTTTGTTCGACTATACAGGGAGGAAGGTAGCTGCAGGAACAAAGTTACTTGAAGGGCTGTGGTTTGTCTCCAAGCATTGCATGCTGGATTGACACCCGGAAACTGAGGTTTGTCTTCAGATTGTGAGGTACTGATAAATCAGTAATCTGATACAACTGCATCGTTTGATGATGTCAGATTTTGTTAGGACATTGTAGTTATGTTCTGATTATGATGTCTACTATGGTCATGTTTGTTTTGATGAACTGGATTAGATGAGATTAGTATTCCTAGGATTGTTAGTCCTTAGATTGGCTTAAGATTGTAAAGGAGGGATTGACAATATCCTACCTATTTTGCAATTTAACAAACCTTTCCTTAGTCCTCCATTTTGGGATTCAATAGTCCCTCATATACGGAATACTATGTCCAGATCCCATTTTTCTTAGCCAAACGTCAGATTATGCATTTTGTTGGATTATTAATCCAATCCCAAGCTACCCAAACAAACATGATCATGTATTGTAAAGCAGGCCTATAATGCCAACTTGGTCGGCTAGACAAGCATACTTCGACTCACCTTGGGGATGTTTTGAACTGATGTAATTCATATTCTGCTACTATGAATGAAGGTCTTCATGTTTATTTGAAATAAGTACGGCTTGGACAATCTGGTAGACATTGCAAGGTCAATTTTTTTGGTAAATGACAACTTGGATCAAAGCTGAACAATATAAGGAAAATAAATACAAGGGGCTTGGACACGGTGCACAATTCCCCTTTTCAGTGTGTGATTCTCATATGATCCAGTAGGCTTTTACCATCAAGTTTACTGCTGATGATCAGTTTCACATAGTCCTCATGGCTGATGGTCTTGTATTTTGCTGCATTCTCTTCATTCACTAGATCAGGGAAAGGACCAACCATGGCCTTCAAGTTTGGACTATGGAATCCAGCGATGGAGAGCCGTTCCTTTTCTGTGTTCACCACAGCTCTGTGCTCAATGCTGCTGTATTCTCCATTACTCAGTATCTGCATTCAAATTTAAACACAAGGTGTGTGTAGTCTCTACTTTCCCAATTATTGCATAGTTGGATAAGCACCAATTTGGAACGCATTTATGGTGTTTTCCGACCAATAATACAATAGTCATGGGATGAATGAGGTGACCAGACCCATCTTTGATAGATTGAATGGGAGATAAGGTCAACCTTTTCCATACCTTTTGCACAGCGTTATTGGTCAGGAGTACTACATACGTGTCTTTATGCTGCTTCCATACTAAATTTTTTCTAGTTGGATTGAGTTGGGGAATGGACAAGTAGGTTTAGCCTTCAAAAGTGTAGAGTTTGAAGGTAATGTTTGTTTTTAAGATAGATAAACCATGATTCGTGAGTAATGTTGGGATGACTACATTTGGTTAGTATCTGATGTGATGCTTATATGGTATTATCACATCATTTCATAGGTTTTATAGGATATTAGTAGCTTTTTAAGATAAATCAAGATCTATTAGCGTCACATAAGATACTACATAAATTATGCTCAAATGTGATCACCATAACATTAATCTCGATTAATTACCTCCATAATGTCGCCAATGTTGATGATAATTGCACCTGGAAGGGGTTTAATGGGAACCCATTTACCGTCTTTCTTGATCTGCAACCCCTGGACTTGATTGACTTGAATCAGAAGGGTGAGTCCAGTGGAATCAGAATGGGGTGTGAGGCCCATGACCTTGCTTGCAAGCTCACATGGTGGATAATAATTCATCCTAATTCCTTGCACACAGTCCTCAAACAAGGCTGTGAATGCCTCCTGGTCTAGCCCAAGGTTTTTACCCATCATCCTCAAGAGGCTGATTGCAACTCTCTTCAGCTCTGAAGAGTACCTATTCAATGTTGATCTGATATAGATACACACACATCATGCCAAAAAATTCAGTTAGCATGGTGACCAAATCATGATGTACAGACTTTGTATTGTTTTAAGTTTAGGTTCATTTGGTTGTGGTTAAAAAACCAGTTTATTAGTTAAAAAAGCCTTGGATCACTGGGAAAATTCATTTCTTATCAAAAAGTTTACTTTAACCATTCTAAAAAGGCATTATAATAAGTCAAAAAGTGTACCAAACAAATTAGGTTTTTTAGCATTAACCTTTTCAAGTCAGTAAACTTACTTCCAAAGTAAGCCTTAATGATATCACATGAGTTAAAATTTTGTGTTATTTCAAGGATGTGTGTGTTTTTTTTCAACTACATTGGATGGTGCTTGGACAATGTTTTTATTATATTTATGTACCTGAAAGAGGGGGGAGTGGTAGGCCAGAATCTTAGATTTCTTAGAGGGAGTGGAAGGGGGAGAAGGAAGAGCATGTCTCCCCAGTCAAGCTTTTGATCTTCAGACACCACAAATGCTTGCCCATAACCTTCTATGCTATTTGGTAGCTGTGCACACACCATCTTCTCCTCCAATGGCAGCTTAAAAAACTCTTCTGTCTCCTTCTTCATTTCCTCTATTGCTTCTGATATCCCATGATTCATCAACTGTTCTGCCCAAAATATAACCAATCACAAGACTGTCTCACAAGAAAGTAATAATAGACATTCACAACGATGGTGTATTTATGTATTTTGTGTGTTTAGGAAGTGAATGAGTGTTCTAATTGTGTAGCTAAAATGTATGGTATGTAGGTATAAATTAAAATAATAAAAAAAGGGCTGTGATTGGGAGCCCGAATGTGGGAGCCCCGAATGCCCCTAATACACAAAAACGTCGTCGTTTTTGTTTTTGTTTTTGTTTTTTTTTTTTTTCGGCAGAAGGAAGAAGACGAAGAAGAGGAGGGGGAGGGGAGGGGAGGGGAGGGGAGGAAGAGAAGGAGGGGAGGGGAGGGAGCCAACAAACTCTGAGCTGAGGCAGGGGGCGGAGGTGGGGGCGGCGAGGCAGAGGCGGAGCTGCGACGGCAGGGCTGCTGCGACGAGCGATGGCGGGCGACGATCGGGCGGCTGCGACGGCGGGCGGTGAGGCGACGAGCTGCAGTCGTCTTCCCCGATCTTCTCTCTCTCTCTCTCTCTCTCTCTCTCTCTCTCGGGACATTCGGGACGGGGCTCATTCGGGCACCAAATCTTTATTCATAAAAAAAAATACACAAGATCTATAAATTAAATTAAAATAAACATACATAATTGTAGTGATCTCACTTTTGACACTCACCACTCCGTTTGGGCAAAATAAATTAGTTTCACACTTTTGACATGATTAAACTAATTTCTATTTTATTGTAACTAAAGCGATTGAAAGTAATTAAGATAGTGAGTAGATATTAAAATAAAAAAAATATAAATATACATTTTACTTGAAAAATATATGATTTTTTTATTCATACAACCAATAAATTATTAATGAAAAATAATTCACCTGTTATGTTATTTGAAACCTTAAAGGAGACCACTTTAATTATTTCAAAAGTATGAGACTCCCTATATTTTTTTCAAAATGCATGGAGGTGAGTGTAATTTATACGATTTTTTATAATCTTGTCTTGTTTTGCCATGGCCCCACAATGATAATTCAATTTGTTAATTTTATGATTGAGATTGTGATACCCCTGTTCCGTAATTAGCTAATTGGTCCCTAATCTAAATATGATTATGTGTTTAGCATGATTTTGTATGCCATTGTGTGATAATATGTGACTTTGAAATTCTATCTGTTCACCGTAGGAATATCTGTTTGATTTTTCTGCTTCGGAAATTAAATTGAGGGCCTTATCGGCCATGAAACTCAAAATTGACTACGCCAATGTGATTAGCGTAATTTTTAGAGCCTACGGTGAAATTTAATTGAAAAATTGATTCGGATCAGATTAAATTGATTTAATCAAGGAATTGGTGCCCAAGTATTATTATTATTATTATAATGGGAGTTAGTGGGTTTGTTGTGATAAGGCACTATACACTCAAGTCCTCTCCTTATTTTCTTTTGACTGAAATTGTGATCTAAGAGAGGGGAGAGCCGAACCTAGAGAGGAAAAGAGCTCAACATAGAGGAATTGCTAGGAAACTTGATGATCTTGGAGCTACACTCAAAGAATCAACCATAATTTGTGGGAATTAAGCTCCTAGGTGAGTAAACGCCCCTTGGTTTCTAGATTTGAGCTTGTGAATTTGTGTACCCAAGATTGATTATTGGTCAAGAGTAAGAATTGAAAAGGAATTGAGTTGTTGTGTTCAATTGAAGCCTAATATGAGCATGCATGTAAAGGATTCCTATGAAATCACCTAATCTAGCATGTAATATATGAATTATGAAAGATTGTGAGTTGAATCATACATGCAAGCATGTTTTTGTTGAGTTTCATGGTTAGAAGCACCATTGGTACCATTTGAAATAGAAATGGAGTCAAGAATTGACATGCATGCATGATTGATGAGGATATGAAGCTTGAATGCATAAATTTAATGTATTGGAAGTAAGTTTGGTATAATTTGGGTTTGCATGTGATTGATTCATGAGAATTGAGCTTCAATATGTTGTAATTTGGTGTTTATATCATGTTGGTATATGTATATGAGTGCTATGGGCTGTGAAATGCAAGAAATATCAGTTTGAATGTGTATTTGAAGCTCAAGAACAGTTCTGGAAAACCCAGAAAGTTTGGTGCCCGCTCGAGCGGGGAAACCGCCGCTCGAGTGGAGAATTCGAGCTCCCAGCATTTTTGACAGACATAGTGCCCGCTCGAGCGGGGAAGTTTACGCTCGAGCGGGAAGCTATGTAGACAGGCAGTCCGCTCGAGCGGCCGAGTTCACGCTCGAGCGGGAATTTGAGGTAACCAGCACTTTTGCAGACTTAAGGGTCCGCTCGAGCGGGGAAGTCCACGCTCGAGTAGGGATCTTGTTTTCTGGAATTTTGAAAATGCATTCTGTATTCTGTTTTTCCATTCCCTGTCACTTCTAAACACTCTTAGGCATGCATTGAGCATTGTGATTGAATTAAAGAAATAAGAATAAAGCCTAAAGAGGAATATGTGAATTAAAGAACGGATTGAACTATTTGTGACCCACATGTGTTATGTGATATGTAGGGTCAAGCTCCAGGGCAAATCCACATGCCGACCACTGTGAGTAATATCGATATGTAAATGCTTGTGAATGTTCAATTGTTTATTCCCTTAAAGCTTATGAATTGCTAATTGGGATTGTGGATGTAAGATAAACATGAATGGACCCAAGGTCGTTTTGTTAAACATGAATAGACCCAAGGTCGTTTTATTAAACATGAATAGACCCAAGGTCGTTTTGTTAAACATGAATGGACCCAAGGTCGTTTTGTTAAACATGAATGGACCAAAGGTCGTTTTGATAAACATGAATGGACCCGAGGTCGTTTTGACATAAATGATTGGGCCGAAGGCCGTTTGACACGAAAGTGTATATGGGCCAAAGGCCGTTTGACACGAAAGTGTATATGGGCCGAAGGCTGTTTGATACGAAAGTGTATATGGGCCGAAGGCCGTTTGATATAGATGTGGGCCGAAGGCCGATTGATAGATGATTGGGCCAAAGGCCGATTGATAAATGATTGGGCCGAAGGCCGATTGATAAATGATTGGGCCAAAGGCCGATTGATAAATGGTTGGGCTGAAGGCTGATTGACATGAATGAATGGGCCAGAGGCCGTTTTGACATAAACGAAAGTCTGAATTGGGCCCAAGGCCGTTCGGGATATGTTGTTCTACATATTGATTGTATCTTCTTATTTGATATTATTCACTGGGCTTTCGCTCACGCTCATTCATGTGTTTGTAGGTGAGCCCGGAGAAGTCCAAACCCAGCCTCAGTGAAGTCAGTGTGGAACAACAAAGATTTTTGAGGAAGTCAGCCCTTGTGTCTCACGCACGAGACCCGCCTTCGCCTTTTGTCGTTGTTTTCTGTTCTGTCATGTTGGCGAAGTTTGAGTACGTCTGTGTATGGTTTCGTTTGGCTGACTTAGATTTGAATGATCCTGTCTGTACAACATTTTTATGTCATTGTACTTTCTGTCGTGAGTTATTAACATATGTATGTAATGATGTGCATATAAGCACGGCTCTATGGACAAAGTTTTAAATTGCTTCCGTTTGGCCCCCATTAGCTCTGTTAAAATACGTTGGTTTGGTTTGAGGCCGTAGGTAATCGCATGATTACTGGCCGGTTACGTCCTTAACCCATGGGGGGGCGGGTTCGGGTCGTGACAGAGATCTTCTATATAAAAAAATAAATAAATAAAATCAAATAAAAAAAACAGAAGTGATTGGTAGCTTGAAAGAGAGGCCCCGAATCCCGCCGAATTAAAAAACGACGTCGTTTCGTCGTTTTGAATTTTATTTATTTATTTATTTATTTATTTTTTGGTTCAATCAGAAAAGAAGAAGAAGAAGAAAGAAGAAGAAGAAAGAGACAAAGGCGGAGGCGACGGTAGCCGGGAGGAGACAGAGGCGGACGAGCTGCGACGATCGGCCGGGCGATCTACGACGAGCTGCGATGATCGGACGAGCTGCGACGATTAACTGAGCGATCAGGGGAATGGAGGGGCCTTTCTCTCTCTCCGTTTCCCTCTCTCATCTCCTCTCTCTTTCTCCCTCTCTCTCTCTTGCCTTCCCCCTCTTCAGATGTAAACGAGAGAACAAAAAAAAAACGGGAGATTCAGGGAATGATTTTTCGGGGGAAAAATCATTTTTAAAAAAAAAAACAAATTCAATCTAATAATTGTAATTATATGATTCTATCATTTTATTTTTAAAAACATGAATAATCTATTTTTAAAATTAAATTTGTCATTTATTTTTATAAAAATAAATGTAATAAAATTACGTGGCTATAATCACTGGATAAAAAAAATTGAATCATAGGAAAAGAGAAAAAGAAGAAGAACATGAAGAACCTGAAAGAAGCCCCAAGCTTTACAAGCACTATGAAGTTTTGCAGATTCATAAGCTTGATCAGTAACATTATTAACAAGAAGTTTGGTCATGTCAATCACCGGAATTTGCTGAGACTCGTCGGCTGAAACTTGATCGAACTCGACCTCTGGCCGGAGATACCGAAGTGGTATGTCCTTGGAGGAGTTGGTGGTGGTGGAAGAAGCAAGTGCTTGTACATTCTCAACTGGGAGTGAACCACCAAACTCCCCTCGTGTGTTACTCACCACCTCACCTTCCATTCCTCTACCCTCTTTGTCACATTCCTCATTGCCTAACCCCAATATATATATATATATATATATGGGTATGGCTTCTGTCCAGTCTGGGATCGGATTGGACTGTGCTGTTGGGCTCGTGGGAGTCCAACACGGGTCCCGTTTTGATAATCTGAACCGTTCAATGTGTAGAACTCGTTGAGTACTATATATTTATAAAAAATCACGTTAATCGGATATCGAGAACTATATGATCAAATCAGTTTTGTATTAAAAAAATTAAACGGTGAACAAATTAACGGTAACGGTTCAAATTATCAAAAAGAAACCCATGATAGGCCCTCACGGGCCCAACAGTACGGTCCAGTCCGATCTCAGACGGGACAAAAGCCATACCCTATATATATATACTAGAAGTGGTACACACATGTCATGCAACGTGTTAATTAGTTTTGGATAATCTAGAAAAGTAAAAAAAATAAAAAGTTATTAAAAAAAAGTTAAAAGGTATATACTAATTGGAAAATCTTGTGGAAAAAGTTTGGGAGGTAAAATTATTATTTTATTTTTTGAATTCAATTATTTAAAAATTAAAAAATTAAAAGTTAAAATATCAAGAAGGGTAGAATGATTATTTTGATTTTATTATAATATTTTATTACACATCTTTATAAAAAGTAAAAAAATATTTTAAATATATTTATTTTTTCTTTACTTTTTTAACTAAAAAATTAAAAGGTACACTTATATAATATATCACTAAGGGGTTGTTTGGGATGATCTAAATAACTGTATTTTTTGACTTTTTATGAAAAAACCGTGAAATATGAGTTGGGTTTGAAGTGATGTGGTAGAGAGATGATGTGATTTAAATGAGATGATGTGACTTAAATAGGATAGTAACTTTTTAATTCTTTAAATTTTTTGTATTATACCAAACTAGGCCTAAATTAGATTTGATAATTATGACTGTTATTTAAAGCGATGGAATTTAAGAGTATTTGGGGATTTTGGCAAAAAGTACCAAGTACATTAGTTTTTACATCAACTCACATGTAGATTTTGGTATGGTTTGGGAAGTGAGTTAGTTTTTTTGATTCTTTTGATTATTTTAATTTGGGATTAAAAAGTCTAGTATGGGAAGGACTTTTGATTTTTTTTTAATTTTTTTAACTTTTTTGTGAGAGAAAAATATAATGATTATGGATTGGATGTGATATTTTATCTTATTAAACTAAAAAAGTTATTTTATTTTTTATTGCTATTTTAACCCCAAAAAAAGCCCCAAACCCTCTTCTCAAACCATAATTTGGCAGTTATTATATATAGAGATATTTAGGTCTACAAAAATCATGATAAAGTTTTTTTATAAGTTGTGTACTTTGGCTCAATTTGGTAACTTTTATTTTTTCACTTTTTTTAATTTTTATGACTTTTTTGGATTATAATCTTTTTACTTTATTACATATTTTTTCAAAAAAAATTTAAAAAGTTAAAAAATTAATTTTTAACTTATTTTCTAAAACAACCCTTTATATGATAATGTGTATATATATAAAATATATTTTCTTTTAGGTAAATTACATGCAGGTGAAATATGCAATTTTTATATAAAAGATGAGACTAATCTTTTTTAGACACCTAATGAATTATTAATGAAAATAAAATTAATTATTATATGAATTAAAATTTGAGTTTTGTTAGTGAAAGTCCTTAAAACACGTGCTAAGATGCTTTGTATATCAAGTTTATTTGTAGGACTGAGTAAGAAATCCGTAAAATTTGAAATCTAATCCGGTCCAATCTAATCCGATAAGTTTAGATTGATTTTTTAAATCCATAGTTCGGTTCCAGATTGAAAAATTAAAAATCCGTAGTCCACAGATTGGTTCCAGATTGAATCCCACGGTTTTTTATTAGAACCGATCCAGACCGTATACAAATAGCCTATATTTATATTATACACCCTGCCGCATAGTATCTTCTCTTATTCTACATAAAAATTAAATCCAAATCTAAACTTGCATAATATCTTCTTTTATTACTTTTATTTGTTGGTTTTTAGTTTTAATTTGTAATGGTCTAAATATTTATATGAAACCAATTTTCTTATGATTGTTTAAATTCTAGAATATGTCGCCATTATGGAAAGACATTTGCTATTGTGGAACTAATATGATACTATGTTTATATTTTTATGAAATTAAAATGTTATATATTTATATTTTTTTGTTATTTAATTATGTGAATTTGTGGTCCTAAATCAATTCAATCCGTATTTAAATAGATTTGTTCGGATTGATTTCATAATTTAAACGGATTAAATTGGTTTTAATTTTTCAAGAACTGTAGATTGATTGATCTTGATTTTATCCTAATCTGAAAAAATTCAAACCATCCTCATCCTTATTTATTTGTATTGTATGCATAGAAATAAGTGTAATAAAAGACGTACAATACTTTTAAGTTTCTTTATTACATGTTTTAAGGACACATATCAGCAAGGCTTTTAAAATTTTAAGAAACTCTAATATAATTATATAAATTTTGTAAAATTTGATATAAATTTTTTTTAAATCTCAAAAGAAATTGATGTAATTTATTTTATTTTTTTTTGAGACTAAAATGTCTTGGGATTGACGATTCACACGGACGAATGATTCTCTTTCAAGGCAACAAACTGAAAGACATCAAACAAATGCTCCAAACAAAGGAAAATGATTGGGATTTCTCCAAGTAGAAGATGTACAAATTTACATTATTTATTTTGAACAAACAAATATTTTAAAAAATATTTAGATTTTAAAATATGTACACACCGTACTGCCGAATTGTGAGCATTTTTTTTTTTTTTTTAATTGGAGGCTCATGACTAAGCATCTATGTTTGGATTGGTATCTCAAGTCTAGGGCTGTTGGAATGAGTCTAACTATTTCAGCTTGACTCATTAAATGGTTGTTTAAGATTGATTTATTATATAAATTGTTAGATTATTTTAATATTTTTATTTATTTATTTATTTTGGTGATCTTTTATCTTGTCCATGAATAGAAATTAATTGAAAGGTCATGAGCTTGATAGTGAGTTAATATTTGGAAGTTTTGAGACTCCATTTTCTCTAGTTTCATAGTCATTATTTTTGGTATAATTTGTAAGGTCCTAGTGGCCTATACATTATTCCTCTTTTCTACTCATTTCTAGACCAACTATTTTTACACTTGAAAGATTACTAGCCAAAAAAAGATATTTTTTCTTGGTGGAGTTTTGGATTCACCATCTTGTGCAGAGTTGGCTTGAACCATACAACAAGTGGTCGGGTTGTTCTATCCTAAAGTAGACAAGTCAGAGTTTAGTGACTGCTGCATCGGTATTTAGGCTCTTCCTACCGCAGTGGGCTTGATCTCCTTAAAGAAAACGAGATATCTATGTCTCAGCCTAATCTATTTATATCTTATATTCTTTGTATTATTTATCAATAAAATATAATTCTTCTGGTATTTTCACCAACAATTTTAAGGAGATCAAAATAGAACAAATACCAGAAAAAGCCAATGACGGAATTAGAAATCTCAACAAGCCTTTCAAATTCAAGGGAGTTCATTTAAGAGGTAGAAAGGAAAAGTTCTTTTTTACCTCAGCCTTTTGAAAGTTGCTTATGTTCTTACCGAGAAGAACCCAAACAAAATCCCAACCGAGGAGATGAATGATAAAGACTACGAGGCACATGAAGCAAAAGTGGCTTCATACAATACATATGAGTATAAATGTCGTTTTTATCTCTTAAATTGCCTTGCTGATCAATTTTATGATTATTATAATACCACTTACACTTCCGCAAAGAAAATTTGAAAAGCTTTACAGACTAAGTATGATACTGAAGAGGCAGGAGCAAAAAAGTATGCAGCTAGTCGATTTTTTCACTTCCAAATGGTGGATGAAAAATCTGTTATGGAGCAAGCACAAGATTTCCAAATGATAGTTGCAGAAGTAAGATCTGAAAGCATCAAGATTTGTGACAACTTGGTAGTTGCAAGACTTTTTGACAAGTAACCGCCATCTTGGGCAGAATTCCAAAAGAGCGTACGCCACAAACAAAAGGAGACTTCCTTAGAGAAGTTGAGCACTCGTATCCAAGTCGAAGAGGTGGGTAGAGGCCAAGATGCATTGATAACACAAGAGGGTAATGCCAATTCTACCACAAAGGTAAATTTTGTTTCAGGAAATAATAATTTCCCAAAGGTCAAAATTCCAAGAATGCTTATTTGAAGCCTTATAAAAAGAATATGAAGAATTATGGTAAACTTTACAATAAATGGATTAATCCAAATAAGAACTAAGGTCCACCATCTTCACAAAATTTTACATGCTTTGTCTGTGGCAAAAGTGGGCATATTGCTCGAACTTGCAAATTTCGAAAATGTGCACCTGCCCCAAAGGTTAACGTTATCGAAGAGCCATTTGTGTCGATGATTACAAACATTTGCATGGTTAATTATGTGGAAGGTTGGTGGGTAGATTCTGGTGCTAATAGACTTGTTTGTTATGATAAAACTTGGTTCAAAATGTATACTCCCTTTGATGATGAGAAAACAATTATGCTTGGTAACTCTAGTCAAAGCAAGATACTTGGGAGTGGTAAGGTTGACCTTAAGTTCACCTCTGAATGTGTGTTTAGTTTAAAAGATGTGCTTTATACACCGTCCATGACGAAGGACTTGATGTCAAGTTATTTGTTGAATAAGGCTGGCTTTAAGCAAATTATGGAATCTGATCAATATGTGATTACCAAGAAAGGTGTTTTGTAGGAAAAGGGTTATGTTTGTAATGAGATGTTCAAATTGAATGTTAAGATTAATAAACCATCTACCAATTCGATTTATATGTTGTCTTCTATTAATTTTTGACATGCTTGCTTGTGTCATATTAACAGTAAATATGTAGAAATCATAAGTAATTTAAGATTAATTCCTAAATTGACAAAAAAAAAATTGAGAAATGTGAAGTTTGTAGTAAAGCAAAAATTACCAAGAGGCCTCATAAAAGTGTTGAGAAAAATACTGAATTGCTAGAATTATTTCATACTGATTTGTGTGAGTTTGAAGGAATTTTAACTCGTGGTGGAAATCGATATTTTATCACTTTTATTGATGATTTTTCAAAATATACAAACATATATTTATTAAAAAAAAAGTGATACTTTTGAGAAATTTAAAGAATTCCTTCTTGAAGTGAGAAATCAATTCTGTAAAAAGATTAAGAGAATTAGAAGTGATAGAAGCCGGGAGTATGAATATCTTGGATTCAACTCTTTTGTTCAATCATTGGGAATTATTCATGAGACTACTCCACCATATTCACCTTCATCTAATGGTGTAGCTGAAAGAAAAAATAGAACGTTAATTAACTTGACGAATGCTATGCTTATTGATTCAGGTGCTCTCTCAAATCTTTGAGGCGATGCTATTTTGACAACTTGCCATGTGATAAATAAAGTGTCACACAAAAAGACTAAAATTAGAGGCATAAACCAAATCTAGGTTATTTAAGAGTTTGGGGCTGTTTAGCTTTTGTGAGGTTTACAGATCCTAAACGACCTAAATTGGGTGAACGAGCTACCACTTGTACTGTTCTTGGGTATACGTTGCATAGTACAACTTATAGATTTTTTGATATGAAAAATAATATTATTTTTGAATCAGGTGATGTTATTTTTCATAAAAATAAATTTTCTTTCAAATCTAGAAATAATGAGGGTCAAATATTTTCTGAAAATATTTTATCCATGCCTAGCTCTTCCATTCCATCTCAAGTTTTTCAAGAACAATAAAATTCTCAAATCCAACCAAGGAGGAGTAAACGAGCTAGAGTTAAAAAAAGATTTTGGCTTGACTATTATTTTTACAATGTGAAAGAAATTCCTCTTATAGTTCAAAAAGCTTTATCATTACCTGATACTATTTTTTGGAGAGAGGCTATAAATGATGAGATAGATTCACTACTTTCAAATAAGACATGGAAGTTAATGGATTTACTTCTAGGTTGTAAAACTATTGGGTGTAAATGGGTCCTTCGTAAAAAACTTAAACCGGATGGAACTATAGATAAATATAAAGCGAGGCTAGTAGTTAAAAGTTTTAAGCAACAAGTTGATCTTGATTTCTTTGATACTTTTTCTCCGGTTACTAGAGTTACATCCATTAGACTGTTGATAGCAATGGCTGCAATTCATGATTTAAAAATTCGTCAAATGGATATGAAAATAGCTTTTTAAATGGAGATCTAAATGAAAAGATTTACATGGACCAACCTGAGGGCTTTGTGGAGCCTAGCCAAGAAAGCAAGATGTGTAAGCTAACTAAATCCCTTATGGTTTAAAGCAAGCTCTTGAACAGTAGTAGCATGAGAAATTTGATTTTTGTATGCTTGAGAATGGCTATAAGACAAATGAATGTAATAAGTGCATATATTATAAAATTTGTGAGAATGCACATGTGATTATTAGCCTATATGTGGATGATCTACTTTTCTTTGGCTCTAATTTGCATATTATAAATGAAACTAAAAATATGCTTAATAGCCACTTTGATATGAAAGATCTTGGTGAAACTAATTTTATTTTGGGAATTAAAATTACCAAGACTAATGATGACATTTTTCTTGATCAGTCACATTATGTTAAGAAAATTTTAAAGAAAAATAATTTTCTAGACTGTAAACATGTTGCTACTCTTTTTGATGCAAGCATACATTTATCCGCTGTAATAAATGAAAAGATGTGATTAATCAAAAAGAATATGCTAGCATGATTGATAGTTTGAGATATGCTACTGATTGTACTAGACTTGACATTGCATATGTTGTTGGAGTACTTAGCAGGTTTACTAGTAAGCCAAGTAGAGATCATTGGCTAGCCATGGGAAAAATTATGAGATATTTATCTGGTACAAAAAATTATGGTTTGTTTTATAACAAGTATCCTGCGGTACTTGAGGGATATAGTGATATCGATTGGAACACTTTGTCAGGTGATTCTCTCTTTACCTAGGGTTTTATTTTTACCTTGGGTGGTGGTGCTATATGTTGGAAGTCTAAAAAATAGACTATAATTGCTAATTTTACAATGGAAGTTGAGCTTATAGTGTTAGCTTCAGCATGTGAGGAAGCGAGTTGGTTGAGAAATTTGTTACATGAAATCCCTTTTTGGAAAAAACTAATTCCTCCTGTGTTAATTCGTTGTGATAGCACTGCTGCTATTGGTAGAATAAACAACCATTTTTTTAATGGTAAATCTAGACCTATTAAAAGGAAACACAGTAATGTAAGATCCTATTTGAGTAATGGCATCATAATTGTGAATTATGTAAAATCTTGTGATAATCTTGTGGATCCGTTAACCAAGGCCTTAGCGAGAAATAAGGTCTGGAATACATCGAGGGGGATGGATTTGAAACCTATAAAATCATAAACCATGTATGAGAATACCCAACCTAGGGACCAGAGATCCTGTAACTAGGTTCAATGGGAAGAACGAATCATATAGTGGTTGTAAAAAAAGCACTCCTTAATATATTGTTGTCCATTCCTATGATGTAAGTGCATTTGTCCTGTAATGTTAGAAGGTTAAGTCTTTAGACTCTTAATGAAATTTTGTAGCTCTTGTTGAGTGGGGTGCGTAAATTACAGGAACATCCTTGATAGATTTCACCTATGTAAGCATGGAAGTGGGGCCGCTTTCTATGAGAACAAGGCTTATTCTCAAATATGCTCATGAAAACTAGGATTAGCACAAGGCCGTAATGTGCTGGCTATTTAAAACTCATGTCAATACCTAGATCATTATGTGTGAGCAGTAATTGTAGACACCTCATTTTAACCAGCCCTAAGACTTGGGTGCTTTCTTCTGAACACCCAATGATGAAAATGATAATGTGCTATTTTATGAATTTCTCAGCAAAAAAATCAGATTTAAGCTTCAATCCTAATTTTGCACCCGTTTTGGCCAAATTACTTGAGACCTATTCAAAAATCTTTTTCTGTATTTTTTTTCTATTGTCTAGAAAATTTAGCAGTTTGAAACAATAGGTGTGGGAGCCGAATAAGTAGAAGAGTCGGAAGATGCGTACCCCAGAAATTAGATACTATTCGGCTTCATATTGCGTGACTAGGATGCCGAATACGTTAGGGAAGCCGAATAGACGGAGATCAGTAGCTCCGAATGAATAAAAGGGGAATGGGATAAAAGTAGGCTCAGGCCCCGAGGCCCAGAAAGCAAGTATAAATACAAGAACCACAGATTTAGAAAGGTATGTAAGAAACACTTCACTGAACTTAGTAAACAAGCTATCTTGAGTGTCTGAACTAACTTGTCCGTCGGAGTGCTAATTCCGGCACCCCCGACCGGAGTGTTTGTATCTTTTCAGGTGACTAGCTGAGGATCACTAGCGTCTCCCAGGATCTGAAGAGTATTTCCAAACCACTTCTCCACAATTGGCGCCGTCTGTGAGAATACTCAAATACATCCATGGCAGGCATAACTGAAGATCCTCCGATAGCCACTGACGAGATTGCACAGAGAGGTGACCTCATTCCAGCAAACTCACTTGGACCAAAAACCATCGCAGCAAGACTTGCCTCGGACCTCTGCTCATCTTCAAACCGAGCGCAAACGACAATACAAGCGACCATGGCACAAGCTAGGCAAACCAAACAGAGGTTGGACAACATCATCGCTGAGAACGAACGCCTTCGTCGCGATCTGGCCTCGGAAATAGCAAAATCCAAACAAACGGTGCGCCAGGCTTCTAAGCGACCCCCGCGGACGGATGATCGACGATCTCGGGCCCGACAGCAAAAAACTGACGGCTGCTATGCCTCAACAGATCATCTTGAGGAGTTGGCAAAGAACGAACGTCTCCACCAATGCGTTTGGAGGAGTGTGGTCGAAACACCTGCCCGTCCGAAGGATGCACTTCCGCTTGACATCGTCCACATGATATACAGCCTGCCAGCAGCCCCGGCCGTGCATGCGATCCAGTCACATCTAGGCCCCCAACAGCAACTCACGCTAGCAAAGCGGCCCCGAGAAACGCCAAGTATCACCTTCGACGATTCTGATTTGATCGGTGTAACACTCCCTCACATCGATCCGTTGGTTGTTGAGCTGCGCGTAAACCGGTTCACCGTCGAACGCGTTCTTATCGACCAGGGCAGTACCTCGGAGGTTATGTATTATAAAACCTTCACCAAACTCGGATTCAACGAGTCAGACCTGACTCCGGCTCCTTATCCACTATTCAGCTTCAATGCCACTCCAGAGTACCCATTAGGAAAGATCAGCTTACCCGTTCGAGCAGGTTCCAAGACGGTGGACGTGGAATTCTTGGTCGTCAGGCTACCATCGCCGTACAATCTCATCATGGGGCAATCGTGGTTGCATACATTGCAGGCCGTCCCAAGCACCTATCATCAACTGCTACGTTTTCCAACAGAACACGACATTGAGCAAATCCGCAGATCCCAGAAATCGGCACAAGCATGTTATCTCCTTGCCGCCAAAACGCCAAAGGAACTGCAAGTAAATTCCATTGAGGTGCCGAATCGCGAGATCCTGGATGACGTTGGACGGAATCCAAATGAGAAGGCCACGGAAGATTTAGACCGAGTTGACATTGATGGAAGCCCAGAAAAGTTCTTCATGATCGGCGCCTCTCTGAATCAGGCCGACAAGCAGTAGCTGATTTTCTTTCTTGCTCAACAACCTTGACGTCTTTGCGTGGACTCCGTATGAAATGCCGGGAATAGACCCGTCAGTTTCACAGCACTATCTGAATGTCGATCCGAAATGTAAGCCGATCATTCAGAAAGGCCGACGGTTAGCCGCGGAGCACATTGCCGCCGTTGTTGAGGAGGTAGACAGATTGCTTGACGCCGAGGCAATTAGAGAAGTCACTTACCCTACGTGGCTCTCCAATACAGTGGTGGTGAAGAAGAAAAATGGGACTTGGCGAGTGTGCGTCGACTTCACGGATCTGAACAAAGCTTGCCCCAAAGATTGTTTTTCTCTACCTAGAATCGACCAGCTCGTCGATGCGACGGCACGTCATCAATGCATGAGCTTCCTCAATGCTTACAGAGGCTACCATCAAATCGCCATGCATCCAGATGACCAGGACAAAACTGCCTTCCTCACCCTAAGAGGAACCTATTGCTACAAAGTTATGCCCTTTGGGCTGAAGAATACAGAGGCAACCTACCAAAGATTGATCACTACCATGTTCAAAGAGCAACTCGGCCACACTATGGAAGTATACATCGACGATATGGTGGTCAAGTCCAAAGAAAACAGAATCATATAGCCGATCTAGAAAAAACATTCAGCATCTTACGCAAATACAAAATGAAACTGAACGCTTCCAAGTGTGCGTTCGGAATCGGCTCTGGCAAATTCCTGGGTTACATCGTCAATCACCGAGGAATCGAAGCCAACCCGAGGCAAGTCACAGCAATCTTGGAACTCGGCTCCCCCCGTTCAGTAAAAGAAGTCCAAAAGTTGATGGGGATGGCCGCTGCACTCAACAGGTTTATCAGCCGGTCTACAGATCGCTGCTGACAATTCTTTCAGACATTACGGCAGGGTAAGGCTTTTGAATGGTCCGCCGAATGCGAATCAGCCTTCAACGGACTCAAAACCTACCTCCGCTCAGTACCTCTCTTGACAACACCCGCCGCTGGTGACCCGCTCATCCTATATCTGGCAGTTTCCGATAGGACCGTCAGCGCCGTATTGTTAAAAGAGGAGGGGGGGAGCAACGGCCAGTGTATTATGTGAGCAAGGCAATGGTTGACGCCGAGACACGCTACCTTCCGCTGGAAAAACTCATCTTAGCCCTAGTCATGGCAGCAAGAAAACTGATGCATTACTTCTAGGGACATAGCATTGAGGTGCTAACAAATTATCCTCTCCGATCAGTACTACGGAGTACAGAAGCATCAGGACGTGTTTCAAAATGGGCTCTTGAACTCGGCCAATACGACATTCGGTTTTTACCTAAAACTGCAATCAAGGGGCAGGTGTTGGCCGACTTTGTTGCCGAATTCACCGGCGAGCTTGCCAACCTCAAACCTGATGAAGTTCGACCAAAGGCTGAAGTTCTACCAAAGCCGAATTGGAGAATTTATGTCGGGGATATTTGGCAATTATACTGTGATGGATCATCTAACCAAAGGGGCAGTGGCGCCGGAGTTGTAATCATGTCTCCAGATGGCGCAGTAATTGAGTAGGCCGTCAAGCTTGGCTTCGAAGCATCAACTAATGAAGCCGAGTACGAAGCCCTTCTAGCCGGTCTGCGGAATGCGCACCTTCTCGGTGCGCGGCATCTACTTGTGTTTTGTGATTCAAAATTGGTAATCAATCATCTAAAGGGGGAGTACGTGGCAAGAAACGACCGTATGGCGGCCTACATGAAAACGGCCAATTCCTTGCTGGCAAAATTTGACCATCACGAACTGAACCAAATAACACGCGACCAGAACACACACGCGGATGCCTTGGCGTGCCTAGCCTCCGCCATCAATTCTGAGATCAAACGGACCATCGAAGTAGGTTTCGTCCTCGGAGCAGATTATTGGCCCCTCGGAGGAAATCCATGTCAACGTTATAGAATCCGCACCAAGCTGGATGGACCCCATTGCTGCATTCCTCTCTTCTGAACAACTCCCAGAGGACAAAAAAGAAGCACACAAGCTGCGAAATAAAGCCCTGCGATACTATCTGGATCCGCAAGGAGGGCTTTACAAAAAGTCCCTCTCTGGTCCATATTTGGAATGCGTGCACCCCGACAAAGTGGAGGAGCTTCTGACAGAGATACATGAGGGCAGTTGCGGTGCCCATTCTGGCAGACGCTCCCTGGCCCATCGAGCTATAACGTAGGGATATTATTGGCCGACAATGAAAGCTGACGCGGAGAGTTATGTAAAAAAATGCGAACAGTGCCAAAAGTTCTCCCCATTAACCCATCTGCCTGCCAAAGAGTTGAACTCTATCACCAGCCCCTGGCCGTTTGCTCAGTGGGGACTTGATATCGTAGGACCATTGCCCAGGGCCCCAGGGAACAAGCGATTCTTAATCGTCGCGACAGACTATTTCACAAAATGGGTCGAAGCGGAGGCTTTAACACATATACGAGATGCCGACATTAAACGCTTCGTATGGAGAAACATCATAACACGTTTCGGCATTCCGAGAGCCCTCATCTCAGACAATGGCACCCAGTTCGATTGTGGCGTATATCGAGAGTTATGCAGCAAATATGGCATTCAGCCTTACTTCTCGACACCGACCTACCCCAAAGCAATGGTCAAGCCGAAGCCTCTAATAAATCCATCTTGGACGGCATCAAAAAGAGGATGGAAAAAGCTAAAGGCAAATGGGTCGAAGAATTGCCGAGTGTATTGTGGGCTCATCGTACTACGCCGAGGAGATCGACTGGAGAAACGCCGTTTGCTCTATGCTTTGGAACCCAGGCAATCTTACCCCTGGAAGTCGGCCTCCCAACTCTGAAATCGCAAGTTTTTGATATGGGCCGAAACGACATGATGCTTGCCCTAGATCTGATTCTAATCGAAGAACGAAGAGACCGCGTCCTGGCATCCATGGCACGGTATCAGCAGCAGCTCGCCAAGTCGTATAATCAGCGAGTTCAGTTGCGCCGATACACGCCAGGAGAGCTTGTCCTAAAGAAGGTACTTCCAGCCGACCGGAGACCGGCCGATGGAAAATTGGGTCCAAACTGGGACGACCCCTATCAGATAGAATCCATCGCAGGAACAGGGGCATATCGGCTCTCAGACATGTTAGGAAGAAGCCTACCACGGCCTTGGAATTCAACACATTTACGTAAATTCTATCATTGACCTGACTTGTGGGCTTGATACTTGTACATATTCCACCGTTGCAATACAAAGTTTATTGTTTTCTCAAGCCTTCTAAGGCCAAAATAAAGTCTCCAGATTCGGAGACCCCTTTTCGGTGCATGACACCTTAGGGCCAATTAAGACTCCGGATTCGGAGCGCCCTTCGTGGATATCACGATTGGCCAAAATAAAGTCTCCGGATTCGGAGCCCCTTTTGGTGCATGACACCTTAGGACCGATTAAGACTCCGGATTCAGAGCGCCCTTCGTGGATATCACGATTGGCCAAAATAAAGTCTCCGGATTCGGAGCCCCTTTTGGTGCATGACACCTTAGGGCCGATTAAGACTCCGGATTCGGAGCCCACTTTTTGGTGCATGACACCTTATGGCCGATTAAGACTCCGGATTCGGAGCGCCCTTCGTGGATATCACGATTGGCCAAAATAAAGTCTCCGGATTCGGAGCCCCCTTTTTGGTGCATGACACCTTAGGGCCGATTAAGACTCCAGATTCGGAGCGCCCTTCGTGGATATCACGATTGGCCAAAATAAAGTCTCCGGATTCGGAGCCCCCTTTTTGGTGCATGACACCTTAGGGCCCATTAAGACTCCGGATTCGAAGCGCCCTTCGTGGATATCACGATTGGCCTTTTTGAGAGATGCATTCGGACCACTTTATTGGCCGAATAAATATTCACTGAGAATCGTTCTTAATTCAAGCCGGCCAATGCATGTCTAAACATTTACGCCACGACAACACAAAACTTGCCAGTAAGTTGAAATAATACGATTAATTAAGCACATAACATTTCAAGACCAAATACAGACGTTGAAAATAAAAGAAATTCTATTCATTCGGCACCCTCATCGTCGCTCTTCTCAATTTCGAAATCGAAATAAGGAAAGTAGTGACGATGATACAGGGGCGAGGCCGAATCAATGCCCACGGCTTCGAGCACTTCCTCGATTTGAAGGGCCTTGATCCAGCCGTGCTTGAATCCACGATTTTCACATCGACAGACCTCCTCGGCAAGGTCCTGTTTGGTCTTCTCTATCCTGACCTTCAGGCCGTCCTGAAACCCCTTTTCATAACCCGAGGTCCGTTGGGTTACTCTCTCCGCAACAACCAATTTAGATTGACCGGCTGCCACCGACGCGCTCGTTTGAACATTCTTCAGCTCCCGAAGCTCACGCTCAGCCTTTTCCGCGCGAATCTCCAGACTGCGATTCCTTTCATCCTTTTTCTCGCTCTCACGTCGCGCTTCCCGCAGACGCATGCCGACTTTGTAAGCAGTATATAGTCCTTTCACGGCCCTATGTATGCCGTCTCGAAATACTTCGAAATCTCGACGTCCGACCATCGATTGTTGGACTTCCGGCGGGAAAATCTGTCGAGCGAACTCGACTGCCACATCTGGGTCTTTAATGATAGAATCCGCCTCCGTTATTGGTCTATTCCTCACAGAAACCGCAAAACTCAACGGTCGTGGCGTCGCATCAAGCTCAATTTTCGGTCGCGGGTGTGGAGAATTTCCCCGTTGTTGCCTGTCCTTTCGGGGCGATCTGCTTCGATGACTAAGGGGCTGCTGTGTTTCCCGATCCTTGGACGTCCTTCTTCCCGTACGCATAGGCTCATTGCGGCGTCTGATTCAGTCGATCTTCGTCCCTCCCAAGTTGCCTAAATGGAAATAAGTAGGGCCTCTGGTGTGCACCCGCCCCATTTATCCTTTAATGTTTGCAGCTCTCCCGAGGCAACGTCAGTAATCCCAAACGTCAACAGTCGGATGACAATTGTCCAGCCCACGAGCTGGGCCAGCTCGCGCCCTGGCTAAGGCCTGGCTAAGGCAAGGGCAGATTTATTAATCTGGTCGGCCATGTTTTCAAGGGCAAGCGCCGATCAACCTGTGCCTCAGCCAGCCCACAAGTTAGGCCCATTCGGCTTCCCAAGCTCGCACCCTGGCTAAGGCAAGGACAGATTTATTAATCTGGTCGGCCATGTTTTCAAGGGCAAACGCCGATCAACTTGTGCCTCAGCCAGCCCGTGAGTTAGGCCCATTCGGTTTCCCAAGCTCGCGCCCTGGCTAAGGCAAGGGCAGATTTATTAATCTGGTCGGCCATGTTTTCAAGCGTAAGAGCCGATCAACCTGCGCAAGAGTTGATCAACCAGTGCCTCAGCCAGCCCACGAGTTAGGCCCATTCGGCTTCCCAAGCTCGCGCCCTGGCTAAGACAATGGCAGATTTATTAATCTGGTCGGCCATGTTTTCAAGCGCAAGCGCCGATCAACCAGTGCCTCAGCCAGCCCACGAGTTAGGCCCATTCGGCTTCCCAAGCTCGCGCCCTGGCTAAGGCAAAGGCATATTTATTAATCTGGTCGGCCATGTTTTCAAGCGCAAGAGCAGATCAACCTGCGCAAGCGCCGATCAACCAGTGCCTCAGCTAGCCCACGAGTTAGGCCCATTCGGTTTCCCAAGCTCGCGCCCTGGCTAAGGCAAAGGCAGATTTATTAATCTGGTCGGCCATGTTTTCAAGCGCAAGAGCCGATCAACCTGCGCAAAAGCCGATCAACCTGTGCTTCAGCCAGCCCACGAGTTAGGCCCATTCGGCTTCCCAAGCTCGCGCCCTGGCTAAGGCAAAGGCAGATTTATTAATCTGGTCGGCCATGTTTTCAAGCGCAAGAGCCGATCAACCTGCACAAGAGCCGATCAACCTGTGCCTCAGCCAGCCCACGAGTTAGGCCTATTCGGCTTCCCAAGCTCGTGCCCTGGCTAAGGCAAGGGCAGATTTATTAATTTGGTCGGCCATGTTTTCAAGCGCAAGAGCCGATCAACCTGCGCAAGAGCCGATCAACCTGTGCCTCAGCCAGCCCATGAGTTAGGCCCATTCGGCTTCCCAAGCTCGCGCCCTGGCTAAGGCAAGGGCAGATTTATTAATCTGGTCGGCCATGTTTTCAAGCGCAAGCGCCGATCAACCAGTGCCTCAGCCAGCCCACGAGTTAGGCCCATTCAGCTTCCCAAGCTCGCGCGCCTAGCTAAGGCATAGGCAGATTTATTAATCTGGTCGGCCATGTTTTCAAGCGCAAGAGCTTATCAACCTGCGTAAGCGCCGATCAACCTGTGCCTCAGCCAGCCCACGAGTCAGGCCCATTCGGCTTCCCAAGCTCGCACCCTGGCTAAGGTAAGGAAGATTTATTAATCTGATCGACCAAGTACCTAAGCTAAGCAGCCGATCTAACCATAACCGAAAGCAATATCATTCATCAATTTTCCTTAGCCAATTGAGCAACTCATGAAATTTTATATATTCAAGTTACTAAACAAAAAGCTAGGACTGTAGCAACAGATGAAAAATACTAAATTAAAAACGGTAAAAATACATTCGACATCCTAAAAACTATGTCAGTCGGAATCAGACTCCAATGGCTCAACATCCACTTGCTCATATAGAATTGGCATAATCAATGAAGCGTTAGCAGCAGCAAGGGCTTTGTGCCAGCCATGTTTGAATCCCCGATTTTCAAACTTGGGGACCTGGTCCACGTACTCGGCGAGTCCAGCATTTTTCCTGGCCTCGAATACTTTGGAAGACTCCGAGTCGGCTGCTTTCTTCGCCACCTTCATTTCAGCCAACTCAGCCTCCAGTTTGGAGATCGCCTTCTGGGCCAATTTGAGCGCATCTTCACTCGCGTCCGCCTTCTTCTCGGCATCCGATCTCAATTGATCCGCGCTACGAGCCCTCTCCATCTCGGCTTCGGCCCTTGAGGCTTCCTTGTTCGCCCTCAAAGCCTCGACCTCGGCCCTTCTCCTCTGGCCTTCAACTTCCTCGCGTAAATGGCCAATCTGTTTGACGGCGTCGCCATGGCGACGGCCCATATCGGCTATTCATCCGACGGTCTGCAAAACAAGAATTTAAATCCATAACTTCAACAATATTTGGATTAAGTGAAGCTAAGTTTGAATACGTACCAAAAGTGCCGATTGGGCGGCTAGTGCTGTCGCATTGTAATAACCCCGACCCGTAATTAGCTATTAATCGGTGATTAAGGATGTTAATTAAGTGAGTAAGATTAATGACGGGGTTAATATGTAATTTGCATCATAATTGGTCGTCTAACTGTTGACCGTTAAATCATCTGTCCATGTTTAATGGTTTATGCTGAAAATTTGAAGCCTTATCGGCATCCGAAAACGAAATTGATTACACCATTGTGTTATTTGGAATTTTTAGAACATTATGGCATATTTAATTAAAATGTGATTTGGTATGATTAAATTTGATTAAATAAGCTAATTAAAGAGTTGGACTTATTTACCGTTTTGCCACCTAGTGGCCAAATCCATACAAACACATTTGAGCCCATTTAGTTCATTTTGAGCTCATTTCATCAGCCTTTGAGTGAGTGGAAAAATCTAGAGAAAACATTTTAGAGAGAGAGGGAGTGCAATTCTAGAGAGAGAGAAGGAAGAATTCAAAGAAGAATTGGAGATTTTGCTTGTATTCACCAAGGTTGTGCTAAAATAAGTGAGATTAAAGACTTTAGGTGAGAATTCAACCCCTAATTTGTGAATCTAAGTCATTAACATGAAGATTTGGTGTTTAAATATGTACATTGAGTTTGGGTTTAAGAATTGGGTTACAATTCATGCATACATACTCATGTAGGTGTTAATTCACCATGTTAGTTAGGAGTTTCACCATTTGTGTTGATTATGGAGGTTGAATGGTGCATGCATGCATATTTCATCAAGTTTTAAAATATTCTGTTTCATGTAAGTCAACACAGCTCATTGGACAACTATAATTATGTATTTGCTTCCGCTAGCCCCTTATCATATGCTTATCTGTTCAGAGGCCGTAGGTAATCTCAGGATTACTGGCCGGTTACGATGCTAAACCTATAGGGGCAGGTTTGGGTCGTGACAGAGTGGTATCAGAGCACGAGTTATACCGCACACACGTGTCCATATGAGCTATAGGATGTCCTAGAAATGAAATAGGGACATTGCATTATCATGTGTAACTATGTGAGCAGAGATGAATTGAAATGGAACTTATATGCATGATCAAAGAAGTTAAATGGAATAACAGGTCTTGATAATTTCAATACCGAATGGGGAATTTGTGTGAACATGAATATATGAAAGTAAGGATCACGTGATCGTATCTGAATTGAATTAGCAGTGTAAAACCATCTGATATGAAATGAAATGTGAAATCAGTGAGGACTTTCCCTGTGTTAATGGTTACCCTATTTATGTGTAGATCAATGGAAAGAACAAGGAATGTAGGCGAATCTGAATCTTCTGACGCTAGAATTAGCCGATTAGAGGAAATGGTTGGAGCCTTAACTGAAAATCTGAAACAACAGCAACAAGGGCAAACATGTGTACCTGAACCAGCTAGTTATGATATGATAGAACTGACACAGAAATACAATAAGATGAAACCACCTGAATTTCTGGAGGGTATTGAACCGTTAAAAGCCGAGGCTTGGGTTTTAGAGACTGAGAAAATATTTGAGGTATTTCCGTGTACTGAGGCACAGAAAGTTTTGTTAGCAACATTTACACTTAAAGAAGAAGCTAGGAGATGGTGGATGTTAGTCCGAAATGATAATGAGGGTGTGACATGGGATAGGTTTAAAGAAATTTTCTTCGAAAAATATTTTCCCCAATGTATCCGAGATAGGAAAGTATCTGAATTTATACAACTGAAACAAGGCAAGATGACTGTGGCCGAATATGAAACAAAATTTACTGAGTTAGCCCGATATGCACCCCATATGATAGACACTGATGACAAAAAGGCTAGGAAATTTGAAGGTGGGCTTGACTTAGAGGTGTATGACCGAGTCGGCATCTTAAAATTACCAAAATACGTGGATGTTCTTGATAGGGCCTTAATGTCCGAAGCGAACATAGCAGCCTTGAAAATATCAAAATCAACCCCATCAATTGAATCAGAAAGAATGAAACAGAAGAAACAGAAAGTTGAAATGTCAAGTAATTCAATGATCAACGTGAATGAGAAATTTGGGGCAATAACTGTGAACAAAGAAGGTTAGGGGAGTAATGTGAACAAAGATATACCTGTCTGTAAAGAATGTGGGAAACAACATTGGGGCATTTGCTGCCGTCTGTCAGGAGCTTGTTTTAGATGTGGTCAGAAAGGGCACTTGGCTAAATCTTGCCCGCGAACTCGTCCGAATAACAAATAAGCCTTAATCTACACCCTAGTTCCAGAAAATGCTCAGAACACCGAAATGACTAACGCAGGTATTACCCTAACTATGTGAAATTGTTTTATGGGAATTTGTGTGTGAATCATATGTTTCTTAGTTGATATGATATAGATGGTGGACGTGTTAATTGGGTAGTTTGAGTTGTTAGAATTATGAACCCATGATAATTGAACCTTGTGAACTGAACGAATTACCTGTGCTTTGGAAATCATTGGAACTTGTGAACAGTGGGAATTTGTCGGGTTAAACCTTTGTACCGTATTGTGAAAATTTAATATGAACTGTTAAGTGTGACCTTCTGAATTATGCTAGAACTGTTGAACATGGGAACACATTATGACTGATCGTAACTTGGGAAATCTGTATGACCATGACTAGAATTGAACCGTTATGTATCGACTGACATCATCGAATGATTAGATCCGTGATCTCGTATTGTATATATGAATCAGTCACGTAGGGAATTGCTGAAATTGAGAACCTATATCAGATGGGAAGAATGAACTACTGCTTATGAATTGCGAACGAATGCTTATATGACAATTGATCCTAGACTCGTATCTGTATATATATGTGACCTCGCTTGTAAGACCATTAGAACTGATGGGATTGAACTGTGGTTAATGAACACTTTGAGACCTACTGGTTGATATGAACTATCGTAACTAATCTGTTGAACCATACGTGAACTGCTAAATATGGAGACATATTAGTATTGACTGTATATGGAAAATGTTTGAACTCACACATATCTATACCTTTGCTTAGAATGACTGATATGATTATTTGTTGATAACCTCTGAACTGTGGACTGTGATTGTTGGACATTGACTAGACTATTGACTGTATGACTAATTTGAAACTTCTGTATAATGATCTGCTATTGTGTACCTTATGCTTACATGAACTCAGTTGGGAAATTGTTCTGTTGACTGTGATGTTTACTTTTGATGTGAACAATCATATACCTGTGCATCTACATGTGAACTTACTTGAGAAATGTAACACTGTATATGACCTGAACTCTTCGATATGAACTACTGTGATACATAACTCTGTTGTGATTTGAGAACCGAGGAACTTAGAACAACTGGAAAACTACTGACTATACACCTAAGTGAATGGAGTATGAACTATAGAATTGATGTACCTCGTCGGGGAGTGATAAGGGAAGAACCGTTACCTGATTTAATCTGATAGAACTGTGGTTTGATGAAACCTTTGTTTGACTGATAGAACTTCTGTTTGATGACTCACGCTTGAACTGTTACTTGATATGACTGGGTAGAACTTTCAATTGATATGACCGGGTAGAACTTTCATTGATTTGATCTGAGGAGACCCTTATTGAAAGCCGTTATCTGATTTGACTACATTATAGGGGATTGTGAATTGCTTGTGACTGAATGACAAGGTTGTACTACTAAGGGAATTAACTGAATGAAAAATTTGAATCGATCCTGAACACGTAAGAAAAATGTGAATCGTCAGTAGCAGACTATGTGACTATGAAATCTGGTACCTTATGCTTGGGAGATATGGGAATACTGTATAATGACATGTGTTTAACTGCGCCGAAATTACCGTTATGACCTCGAATTTGTTTGGCGAAGAGAATGATTACTTCTGGGTTACTGTATTTTAAAACTAATGGAATCTGTTGACAACAGACTGGTTTGATTGTAAACTCTGACTGTCCGGGGGTATATGTAATCAGTATGACTACTTCTGTATCGACACATAGTATGATTGAATCTGTGAAAACTGAGACTGATGAATGGTGTATGAATGATTACTTCAGAATGACCCGGACTAACTGTGATGGAATACCTAATTGGGAACCGAATTGAACAAAGACTGAATGATCGACTTGATAATGAATAAATCGAATCTCTGTAACTTAACAGGGGAAATTACTTATGAAAATGAGATTAGTATAACCTATAACCCCGATAAGTGCTTGATATGAGTGATGTGTGTAATAATGCAGTAAAGTTGTGTGCAACTATATTTATGTCCTATGTCATGAAATAAGTTTTGCTTTCTGAAATGTTATATGTTGCATACTGCATGACTGTTTAATTCTCTGAAAGGTTTTGTGGCACCCTTAGCTCTTATGGCCCTTGCTCGGGGGTAAGAATACCGTAGCCGATGGCCCTTGCCTGGGGGTAACAATACCATGGCTATGTATGTGGTCTTCGGACCTACCTGTTGTGGTTTTTAGACCTACCTGATCTGATAGCTAATGGGTGTACCACGTTTGATCTTGTGCGAAATCCGAACATTTATATGTATATAAATCAGTATCTGTTAGCTGTTACCCGGTATCGGAGGTTCCTGTATGGAACTTATATCTGTCTGCACTCTGTTACCTGTACCGGAGGCCTTGTCATGGAGGGCTCAGCTTCTGTTCTGTTCTGTTACGCTTATGCGTTCTGTTTTGTTTTGTTAATGCTAATGGATGCACCATGTATGTTCGAACAAGAAATGTGACATCCATGTATGATCTGGACAAGAATATAAAAATAAACATGTATCTGAAATCGTTCTAGAATGGAATTTGAATGTGTATAAGACCCTGTGTTAATACGAACTCTAACTCTTGTATATGATTATGTTTCTGTTATGCGTAAGAGTTGGAACTGTTTTTTTTTATTTAAGATAGCTCAAGTTTGGGGACCAAACTCTTTTAAGGGGGGAAGACTGTAATAACCCCGACCCGTAATTAGCTATTAATCGGTGATTAAGGATGTTAATTAAGTGAGTAAGATTAATGACGGGGTTAATATGTAATTTGCATCATAATTGGTCGTCTAACTGTTGACCGTTAAATCATCTGTCCATGTTTAATGGTTTATGCTGAAAATTTGAAGCCTTATCGGCATCCGAAAACGAAATTGATTACACCATTGTGTTATTTGGAATTTTTAGAACATTATGGCATATTTAATTAAAATGTGATTTGGTATGATTAAATTTGATTAAATAAGCTAATTAAAGAGTTGGACTTATTTACCGTTTTGCCACCTAGTGGCCAAATCCATACAAACACATTTGAGCCCATTTAGTTCATTTTGAGCTCATTTCATCAGCCTTTGAGTGAGTGGAAAAATCTGGAGAAAACATTTTAGAGAGAGAGGGAGTGCAATTCTAGAGAGAGAGAAGGAAGAATTCAAAGAAGAATTGGAGATTTTGCTTGTATTCACCAAGGTTGTGCTAAAATAAGTGAGATTAAAGACTTTAGGTGAGAATTCAACCCCTAATTTGTGAATCTAAGTCATTAACATGAAGATTTGGTGTTTAAATATGTACATTGAGTTTGGGTTTAAGAATTGGGTTACAATTCATGCATACATACTCATGTAGGTGTTAATTCACCATGTTAGTTAGGAGTTTCACCATTTGTGTTGATTATGGAGGTTGAATGGTGCATGCATGCATATTTCATCAAGTTTTAAAATATTTTGTTTCATGTAAGTCAACACAGCTCATTGGACAACTATAATTATGTATTTGCTTCCGCTAGCCCCTTATCATATGCTTATCTGTTCAGAGGCCGTAGGTAATCTCAGGATTACTGGCCGGTTACGATGCTAAACCTATAGGGGCAGGTTTGGGTCGTGACATGCATTCAGATCCATTTCCACCCGGAAAGCCTCCTTGTCAGACGGCAATGACACGGACGTGGCCAAGCTGAATGCGACTTCTGGATCTTTAAGCGCCGAAGCATCAGAAGAAACCGGCATGTTTCTTATCATCGGCTGAATAACAAAAGGAACGATCACGTCTGATCCCTCTAACCGAGGACGTTTGCCGCCATGTTCTTCGGAGCCGGCCTCAAACTCGGCAGGGCATTTCTCTGCCTCAACTTCTTGGCCGGCCTGCACGATCAAAGTAGATTCGACATTCCGATTTTCTGCCGTCTCCACCTCAATAACGCGCAAGGACTCTGATTCGCTAACAGGCAGGGAGAATTGAGATTCGGTGGCGGGTGGTACTTCAGATGGAAAGGCCTCCGCTCTTCGCCGCGCGGCCAACCTCTCCGCATTCGCCTTCCTGGCAAGTTTTGTTAGGCTTAACCCGGCCATGTCTTTGAGGTCTGTGGCGGGAATATCCTCTAAGCCGTGAAAAACGCCGTCAAGTGAAAGATCCCCTCGGCCCGAAGTGGATGGGGGATCGGCCGAATTCAATACCTCGTCAGACTTGGTTTCGGACTGATCTGATTCGGTAACATTAGCTACATCCCGCTCCGAATCGGACCCTTCAAAACCAACCTGCCTCAAGTTTTTGAAGTCGGACAAAATAAGAGCGATAAGAGAATCTTCACCCTCCGGAACCGGGATATTTTCCGCCGCCGAGAAGGTCGTATATGTCGGCTCGTAAAGAAGCAGAATGTGGGCCGCCCTCCCTTGTTTCTGAAGACTTCGACGGCCGAAATATTTGAGCGCGACTTTGATATCCGAAAGAACGGCGCCGTCAGTTGAAGACAGAACTTTCTTCAAATTGCTCCCTACACAAGCCAAGCCGTAACAATTCAAAGAAGAGGCTTTACAACAAAAACGAACAAATAATAAAAGCAAGAAGGTAATCAGCCACCTGGCTCGCCCCTCCGTCTAGGAATAGGGTCGACGTGATCCTCCCCTTTCGCCAAATTCCCAGTTACCCTGGACAACGACCATAACATCATCAACTCGTTTTCCAGAACTGGAAAGCATAGTAATCAGCTGATGGTCGATATCCTTGGCCCTAAGGAAGAAACGCCCGTGCCGACCAGAAGACTTAGCCAAGGCATAACAATGCCGGATGGCTGGAATGCCAAGGTTAATTCTTAGGCGACGGTTGAGCGTTATAACCCCCATTATGATTCTAAAGAAATTCACATTAGGTTGGGAAGGGATTAAACCCCAATGGCGAAGCACAGCCCTAAGAAACGGGTGAAGGGGAAAACAGACTCCACCCTCTGCAATTGACAAAAGAGGAAAGAAAATTGTGGTTTTGTCCTCCCTCTCCATATCAAGAGTGTCGTCTGCCACAAGCGACATATGGACATCATCAGGAATGGAGAAATGACGTTTAAAGCCAGCAATTCGATCTGACGAGAGGAGGTCTTTTAAATGTTTCACCATACCCTACAGTTTATGAGAATATGCCAAGGAAGGAATAAACCAGAGTCTTTGAAGCAAGGGAGGAGAGAACTTACAAAGGACGAGGAGGATACCAGAAAAGAGAGTTGCAGGGACGATTCAAAAGGCAATCCAGTGATGAGCGTCATAAAATACATACTTGAAAGGACATCAAAATTTTAAATCGCAATAAATAGACACGTGCGAGGGGGCGGGAAGTCGACACGACAACCGAAAGGGGTGCGCTTAGATATCCGCATGACAATGAGGCCAACCGCCGAATTTTGGCTCTGACTTTTTGAAATCCAAAACCAAGCACTCCAGCCAACTGTCGTCGGTGAAGTGCTTGGGGGGCAATTGTGGGAGCCGAATAAGTAGAAGAGTCGGAAGATGCGTACCCTAGAAATTAGATAATATTCGGCTTCATATTGCGTGACTAGGACGCCGAATATGTTAGGAAGCCGAATAGACGGAGGTCAGTAGCTCCGAATGAATAAAAAGGGAATGGGATAAAAGTAGGCTCAGGCCTCGAGGCCCAGAAAGCAAGTATAAATACAAGAACCACAGATTTAGAAAGGTATGTAAGAAACACTTCACTGAACTTAGTAAACAAGCTATCTTGAGTGTCTGAACTAACTTGTCCGTCGGAGTGCTAATTCCGGCACCCCCGACCGGAGTGTTTGTATCTTTTCAGGTGACTAGCTGAGGATCACTAGCGTCTCCCAAGATCTGAAGAGTATTTCCAAACCACTTCTCCACAATAGGCCTTTCAAAAAATAAATGAATTTTGACTATTCACAATTAGCCTTTCGAAAAACTAAATGGATTTAACTATTCATAATTGGCCTTTCAAAACACTAAATGGATTTTGACTATTCACAATTGGCCTTTCAAACAAATAAAATGGGTTTTGACTATTCATAATTGGCCTTTTAAAAAACTAAATGGATTTTGACTATTCACAATTGGCCTTTCAAACAAATGGATGGATTTTGACTATTCACAATTGGCCTTTCAAAACATGAATAGGTTTTGGCTCTTCAAAATTGGCCCTTCAGAACATGAAAGGGTCTTGGTTTTTGGCCTATATATAGAAGACCATTAGAACTATGAGAGGTGGTGAAAATTTTTGATGAGAGAGAGGTCTAAACTTTGATCAAAGAAAGAGTTTATTTTATTCCAATTGAGTGAAAATATTTTTAGAGAGAGGTCTAAACTTTGATCAAATAAAGAGTTTATTTTGTTACCACCTAAAACTTCACCAAAGCTAAAACTTGAACTTTCTTGCTAAGATTTCAACAACATACTCCACAACTTGAAGGTGATCAAGAGGAAGTTTGGAAATCAAGAAGTTCAATCTTTCTTTGGAAGGTGAATTTCCAGTCTTTCATTTTCTTATATTTTCTATCTCATATTTATTTTCTTACTTTATATTTCATAGTGTGTTCTTGTAATCTAAGTGGTTTGTTTAGCTCATAATTATTTATTTATTTATTTATTTGTATTTATTCACTTGCTTTAATTTTATATTAATTTTGTTGTAATTTTGCATGTTCTACCTCATATTTGCTTTCTTGTTTTAAGTTCATGTTGTAATCTTGCATGTTCTATCTTATATTTGTTTTCTTGTTTTAGTTTCATAGTAATTGTGTTGTAATCTTGCATTTCCTAACTTATATTTTTCTTGTATTAAGTCTCTTATCAGTTTTGTTGTAATCTTACATGTTCTACCTCATATTTGCTTCTTCTTTTTTTTTTTATTTTAGGTTCATGTCAGTTTTGTTGTAATCTTGCATGTTCTATCTTATATTTGTTTTCTTGTTTTAAGTTCATGTTAGTTTTGTTGTAAGTTTGCATGTGTTACCTCATATTTGCTTCTTCTTTTTTTAAATTTTAAGCTCATGTTAGTTTTGTTGTAATCTTGCATGTTCTATCTTATATCTGTTTTCTTGTTTTAGTTTCATAGTAATTATGTTGTAATTTTACATTTCCTAGCTTATATTTTTTTTGTATTGGTCTCATATTAGTTTTGTTGTAATCTTGCATGCTCTACCTCACTATAGACACCCCATTTTTGACCGACCTTAAGACTCAGACGTTATCGATTGAGCGCTCGGTGATTGCACATGTTGTGCTCGTTCTGAGGTTACGGAGTCTCGGCTGAGAGCCTTGCCTCTGGACTTCGGGACTCTTTTGTGCTTTGCCTTGGTTTGCGAACCAGGTTATGTTTTCTCTTCCCGAAGGGAGGGAGAGGTCTCGTAGACCATCTCTCAGTGGCCGTAGGCTACTTTTCGTGGTCGTAGACCACTGTTCCCGTTTGGAGACCAGTTTCCGGTTTTCGGAGCCGTCGGCTGTGCGCCTCGGTTCGGGACCGCTTAACTTTCTCCGTTTACCCCGGTTTTTGGCACACACCTTATTTCCTCTCTCTAGAGGGACACTGTGGCCCAGGAGACCACCTTCGTGGTCGCATGCCACTTTCGATGCTTAACAGTCAGTTTTCGGGGCACTCGGCAGCGCGTTTTGACCCCCGAACTCTCGTTTTGCATCCGTCTTGGTTCATTTTTGGCATGGACCTTGTTTTCATTGTTTGGAAGGTGGTACAAGGGTGGGAGACCACCTTTTCTCCCGCCGGCCGATTTTCTTGTCAGGAAGCTGGTCTCCTTGATTTTTGAGCCATATTTGTGGGTCTCCCACCATACCACTTGCTTGCATTTCATGTGGAGACCACCCTAGGAGGCTGCCGACCACCTGAACCTTTTGAACCTGGTCGGCCGACCACCTAAACTGGTCGGCCTGCCTCCCTCAGTCTTGTCTCTGTGAGTTGTTGCAAGCTGTGCCAGCTGGAAGGCACAGAAGGGATCCTCCATAGTGTATGGAGGATCTTCAAGCTTGTTTTTTAGCTTCTTTGAGAAGCTTTGGACCCTCTTGGCTATAAAGGAGGGCCTTCCCCTCCTTTGTGAAGGTTCAGAATTTCCCTAAGGCATATACATCTATCTCCCTCTATATCTCTCCCTTTAGGCTTAGAAAGTGTCAAGTTTCTGGCCCTTTGTACACCATCTCCTAGCCTAACCCCTCCAACACCAACCTAAGCTTCTTGGAGGCCTTTTTCAGAGGTTGAAGAGCTACTTTGTTGGTCCAGAAGCTACTGGAGTTGCTGAGCTACAAGGGTAACACACTTTCTCCCTTTTAAGGATTTATTTTGCTTCATCTTTTAGCCAAACTTGCAAGCATATTTGAGCTTTGTCATCAACTAAAAAAGGTCTTATTTTGAGGTCCTTAACATGTTTGTTTAAGATCATTTTTCTGTTGGGGGTCATCTACCCCCTTGCATGCTTCATCTTGCCTTATTTTGAGCCATGCATTAGGGCCTTTACATTGACCTTTGTTTGGCCTTCTAGCCATTGAAATCCAGTGGATTTTCAGTGGCTAGCATGCTATTTTGAGTGCCAAAATGAGAGAGGGGTGACCCTCTCTCCCCTTGTTTTGTTTCCTAGCATATTTGGCCTAACAAAGGAGCCCTTATTTGCATGCTTCCAAGCCTTGTTTCAGGCCATTTTTGATGAGTTTTAGAACCTGCATAGGCTCTGTTCAGAGTTTGTTTTGCCATCTTGGATGTCCATCTTGCATGTGTAGAATAACCCCTCTTATAGCCTGTCAAAGGAGCATGTCATTCTTGCATGCGTTGATCATGTTTCAGTGGGTTTTTGGACTTTATTTGGCATGTCATATCTCTGAATTTTTCTGGTTTAGTGGCCTCTTGATTGCCTCACATGCTTGTAGTGCAAATCCTCTTTACTAGCTTACATTGCATGCTATTTTGGCCTTTAATTCTAGCACCTTTTGGCCATCCCTTAAACTGATTTTGTGCATGTTTTGGACTGCCTTAGCTATGTTTTTGGGCCTCATGGTTGAATGATGCTTGCTATGCATGGTTGTAGTGTAATACCCTTGCCTAGCCTTGAGTTTTGAAGCCTATTGCATGCTTATACTGAGGTGTTTTCATGTTTTGGGGCCATTGAGCATGTCATTTCAGAGCCTATACTTGTGCCATATTCCCATGTTTTCCATTCTTTAAACGTGTTTGAGAGTTGTGCATGAATACCTCATTTATGCATGAGCTTCATCTCTATGCATTTTGAGCCATCATTTTAGTCCATATTTGCCACTGTTTTGGCCTGCATAGGGACTGTTTGGGGCTGGTTAGGTCATTTGAGTATTGCTTTGCATGCCTATAGTGTAATCCACTTCACTAGTTTCGGTATTTGGGTCATCTAGCATGCATTGTGTGAGGTGTTTGCATGATTCAGGACCATCTTGCATGTCATTTCAGAGCTGGAAAATATGTGATTGTATGCCATATTTCATGCTTGCCATGCTTTGGTGGAGTTGCACTTTGTGCCTTAGGTTTGGTCCATTGCATTTGTGCATGTTTGCATGTGTGTTGTTGCTTCATTTTCATCATGTATGGCCACTAATTTGAGTGTGGCTGTGGCTGAGGCCCATTCATTTTAGTTTAAGTCCATCTTGCATTGTGTATGCCATGTCCATGTTGTCGCATGCTTGATCATCGCATTGTGTATGCCTTGATTATGCCTTTGTGTATGTCCATCGTCATATGTGCGTTGTGTATGCTATATAGTGTCATGTGCATTGAGTATGCCATTCGTAGTTCATAGCATCGCGTATGCTAGTTGCACCTTTGCATGTCATTCCTTGCATGTTTGCATGTCTTAGTTGCATTTCGTTTAGGATTGCATGCTAGTTGTTGCATTTGTATATGCCATGCCATATTATTTGTTGCATTGAGTTCGGGATAGGAGTTAGTCTGAACACGGGAAACGAGGGATGTTTCGTACTCAAAGTGACGAAACGTGCCTCGATTCCCCGGTCGCCGACACTCCGGATTACCCATGATGGAGTTTAGGCCTTGCTGTGTTTATATGTGCATTCATTTTACATCAAGTGGTGGCATGAGGATCGAGGACTACACTCCTTGGAGCTTGTGTAATGACAGGGAGAGTGGTCATGCACACATATGTTGAAAATATTTTGCCATGCCCCTTTCTCGCTCTCTGTTGCAGCAAACCGGAAACCAGCAACGAAAAACTGGTCAGCATCCTTTTGGAGCTTTGTACAGTGTTCTGGGACCAATTGCAAACAGAGGCAAATCGGGGCATCGCGATGGATTTCCCGACAAGGCAACTTGAGCATGCATGCATCCCTATCATTTGGAATAGAGCTGAGGCAGTCCATTTTGTTTAATTTGCATGCTAGTTTCCTTACTTACTTAGTTAATTCGTTAATTAATTAATGTTGTGTAATAATTAGTTTAATTAGCTTAGATTAGCTAGTTTATTCTGTACTATTCATTCGGACCCTCCGCGAGAGAGCGAACTTTGTAATAAGTGTGCGTGTGTGTGATGCATGTCTTCTAACCCCACGTCTTTCTCCATTTTATTTACTAGCTTATGATGGTTAATTTTAGGGCATGTTTCAATTAGCATCTATATGTTCGCATGTTTGCATTCATTCATCTGTATTGCATGCACCGGGCTTGGCGCATCATGCTAACTGCATTGTATTTCAATTCCAAGTTGAATACGTGTATCGAGTTGCCGCATCTCATATGCCATCTTAGAATAGCCGAGCCTATTGTAGTTGCATTTTTGCATGTGTTGCATTAGGCATTTCAGCATAGTTAGGATTCATGCATGATTCATAATTAGCTTCTTTCTTTGGCTTGGAGTACTCGGTAAGTATTTATGCTTTAGCATCCTTGCATACATGTGAGTGACTGCATGATAGCATGCTTACCATGAGGCTATGTGCTTATGTGATATAACTGCCTAAATGCCTATGGGTGAAGGTTGGGTTGCTTGAGTTGAAATAATTCATCGAAACCCGTATTTTAGCCTACTTGCGAGTAGCAAACTTCAATCCATTTTCAAAATAAACGGATATGCGATGCTTTGTTCCAAATTAGGCAATCCAGTCTATACTTGTATGCTGTGCGCATCACATAGTAATTCTAGGCTAATAAACCGGAATAAGAGCACATGTGTTTTCAAAAACTCGATATCATGCTTAGTAGTGGCCGATCTTTGATCGGGCGAGCGGGGGTGCTCATGAAATGACCTTCCCCAATCGTACCCAAGTTCCCGAGCTGAGGCAACTTTGGTGATGACGGACACGTGGCCTTAGGCACGAGTCAGGGTTTCCTAAATTCCCCCAAAACAAAATATTTAGATGGCGACTCTGTATCTGGCAAAGCAGTCCATGTTTGGCACTTCTTTCTAAAAATTTGTTTTTCAAAACGATTTGCCGGATTTGGACTCTTTAGTGATTTATCGGTCTCGCATTGCACTTTGCGGGATTAAATTCAGAACCGTGACATTTGAGTCCGAACTGTAGTGAGCCCAATGAACAAAACGGGATTTTCCTGGGACGTTCGGGACGTCTACACTCACATTTGCTTTTTTTTTGTTTTAGGTTCATGTTAGTTTTGTTGTAATCTTGCATGTTCTATCTTATATTTGTTTTCTTGTTTTAGTTTCATAGTAATTATGTTGTAATCTTGCATGTTCTATCTCATATTTGTTTTCTTATTTTAAGTTCATGTTAGTTTTGTTGTAAGTTTGCATTTTTTTTTTTATTTTATGTTTGTTTTCTTGTTTTTAATCTAACCGGTAATGGCTAGTTGAGCCACCTACATATTTTTTGTTTGTTCCTTTTCTTGGTTTCATAATAAGACAGGTTTTGCTAAGCCTAGTTGGTCGGCCAACCTATTTGGCTGGCTGGTTTGCTTCTTTTGGACAAGACAGCGTTGTCTTCCGATGTTAACCAACTTCCGGTGGTTTCCAAGGCACATAAAACTTTTTTTTTCTTTTGTTTATTTTATTTTGATTGTATTGTGAGGTTTTTATTTTGTTGTAATATTCTCCTCCCCCCCTCTAATTTGGTTTGTAATAATTTATTCAAAGTGTTCTAATAATTTCCCGCCCGACTTCTTTCTATTATGTTCTTTTACTTGCTTTCCTTATTTGTAAATATGCATCATGTTTATTTTATTTTATTTTTTTTGTCATTATATCCATACTTTACATCTATGTTTTATGCATCTTGATTCGGCTAAGTTTACATTTATGGATTTAATCAATTCCTATGTGATTATGTGTGCTACCTCATGTTCTTGAGATGATTCACATCTCATATCTTAGAAGCCGAATGTTTAGTTGCATCTCATAAGTAAATTGCATTAGGATTTTATATATAATATCATGCATGTTTTACTAACTTTGTTTTGTAACTGTTCGAGGGACGTCGGTAAATATGTAAGTTTTTATGCTTTAGCATCCCCGTTTGTATACGTTTTTCTTATTATGCTTAAGCATCCTACCATGTGGCTACTTGCTTACTTGATATAACTGTATGAATGCTAGTAGATGGAGGTTGTGTAGCTTAATTTGGAATAGTGTTGATTTTCATATTTGTAAACTCAATTTATTTGGGTTGTACATCTCCAAAACTCTTTCAAAACTAAATGAAATCAAATTATTCTAAAATAAATGACATATTCTATACTTGTATGCTTCACATAGTAATTTTTAGGATTTATTAAATAATTGAAATATGAACATATAAAATAAATAAAATTCATATCATGGTTTAGTAAAGGCCGATCTTTTGATCGGTAAGTGGGGATGCTCAATTAATGACCTTCCCATCTCATACCTAAGGTTCCGAACTGAGACAACTTTGGTTATGACGAATAGTGGCCTTGGCACGAGTCATAGGTTTCCTAATTTCCCAAAAATATTAGGTAGCGACTCTGAGATCTGTTGACGCATTCCATTTCTAGCAAAAGGTTTTGCAATAAAATGGATTTTCTACAAGTTGCCAAATCTGGACTCTCATTTATGTTTCATATTGCACCAGTGCGACTAGATCAAAGAGATCTCGGGAGTCCGAACTGTTTAACGTGCGCAAGTACCCCCTGGGCATGTTACAGTTTCTGGCAACTCTGCTGAGGATTTTATGAAACCTTGACTCGAACTCCATGATATGACTTTTATTTTCAATTATATGTTTATTGTATTGTATGCATTGGTGCACTTAAAGTTCCTATGTTGCCCAGATACTGGTGGGAGTACAGGCACACTTTTTGTGACACTACACCTATTTCTACGTTACTTTGGAGGCCTTGTGTTATAATCTTTTGAGATCTGAAGGTTCTCAGACTTTGAAGAGATGCTATTTTGACTCTTCTGATTTCCTAAGATTTTCATTGGTTATGACTCAAAGGACTTTTTGGTAACGTCACCTTGACTTTAACCCTTAGAGTAGAGCTAACCTTGTGCATATAATGAGCTATAGTACCTTCCAAAATTAGGACATGATGCTCTCCCATTTCTAGGATGTATGATGGCGCTTGTTTGAATAGTGAAACCCTAGATCATTTCAAAGTTAGGACAGGGTAACCCTAGCCCCCATAGGGGTGTTTGTTCTCTTTCCTGCTATGTGTTATGTGCAATGTATGGAATTCTTAGATTCAGATAAGTGGTTCAGTCATTTCAAGTTGTTGGGTTGAGTTCAGTTTTTTAACATGAGTTAGCAGTAATCAGTTAAGCTGGGATGCTAATGAAATGCTGATTGGGGGTCCCGTTTTGTTTCAGCAAGGTAATCGAGCACTATAGCTTCCGAAAGGTCTGATATCCCCCAAGTTCTGTGGACTCGTGTTGGTAGACTTTGCAAAAGTGCAATTTGGTTCAAGGTCAGCCAGTGTTAGTTTCTTTGCCACTGGTTACACGAAGAAAAACAAAACCTTCATCAACTGTCCAGAATACCCCTTCTTCACCTACTAGATCATCACCACTCAACTCATCAGAATCAGTGATGGTTCAGATTCCAGAAAATATAGCAGACATACTATTGGCCCTTCAACAGAGCATGGATACTGTTGCCACTATGGTTGCTGCCCAAGGCACTACTCTTGCCGCTCAAGGCAATACTCTTGTTGAACTACAACGCTCATCTGGGGCGTCCATTACTCAACCACCTCCAGTGACTCATCCAGTTCCACCTCCACCTCCACCAGCTGACAAGTTTTCCGAACTTAACTCACCAGAAAATCTGAGGGTTCCTGCACAAACTTCAGGAGGATCATTTCCTCTTCCATAACCAGTGGGAGGGCTCCTTCCTTCTAAAGCACCTGAGTCTGACTCAACTATGTTGAAGCTAGCCAAGTTGGAAAAACTTTTCAAAAAGTCACAAGGAGTCAATTCAATCCCGAACATTGAAGACGGGTACACTGAGACAGCTGTGAAGTTGCTAGAACGGTTCAAAATGCCACACATTGATAGGTTTAATGGCTCCAGCGACCCAATGGTGCACATTTGCATGTTCTCTGATGTCTTAAAGCCTATGGGTTTGACTCGTCCGCAAAAGCTCTCTTTATTCGGACGAACTTTGTCAAGAGTGGCTGCCATCTGGTATGCCAAGTTAGAGGAGTCGGTAAAACAAAGTTGGAAAGAGTTGGCCGGGGCCTTTATTACCCAGTATACTTATAACACCCAGATTAAAGTGACTACTTGGGAATTAGAGGCCACCCGTCAAGAGCCCAATTAAAGTTTCGTGGTCTTTATCACCAGATGGAGGGCAAAAGCAGCAATAATGACCAACAGACCACTTGAAAAAGACCAAATTCGTATGATAGTCAGAAATTTGCATGGAAAGATGTTACAAAAAATGATAGTCCTCCCGCTTTTCACTTTGAATGACTTAAATGAGATAGGGATCCAGATAGAGGATGCCATCAAACAGGGAATCATTGTGGAGGATAAGGAATCTGTTCGGAAGCCTTTTGGTCACAGTTCCAATGCTACCACTAGTGGTAACACAGCTGTGAAGCCCTCTGAAATCAACTTGGTTGCCACCACCACTAAAATAGCCGACCCCTTTGCTCATGCTAGCCTACAAACACAACCCAACCCCAAGCAGAACATCCACCCCTCTCCATATGTCACTCTCCAACGCAATGAAAATCTTAACAAAAAGAGGGTATTTAAAGCCTTTGGACCCCCGACCTCTTCCTGAACCTCTCCCAGCCAAACATGACCCTACCAAACACTGTGCTTTGCACCAACAACCCAGACATGACATAGACCGTTGCTTTCATCTCCATCATAAGATCCAAGATCTCATAGACAATAAAGTCATAGCTCCCCCACAACCACCAAAACCCAACGTCACTACCAACCCGTTGTCGCCCCATGACAAGTTTTACCACCTCCTCATCTTAACCCCATCCATACACTTTCATCCACTTTTAACCCTAGTATCTATATCACACCCACCAATTTACCAAAACCTGAGGTACATATTCTTGAAAGCACCGAGTTGTGTATGATGGATGCACCTTCAGCCCAGCCAAAACCCAAAATCCCTATGGTGGTAGCGAACAAATTATCAGAGAAAAAGTATAATCCTAGCCGGTTTATTGTTCCCAGTGGTCAACTAAAGCTTGAGGTTGATCCGCCTAACTCATTTTCTATCAATGTTGTCACAGAGGATGTACTTGAACAGGGGTTGGATGACTTGGCTGACCTAGAGGAGGACTTGGCTAATCTCTATTTCTTTGAAGAATTAGACCTTGGGAATGTACAGATGGGATGGTGGGAACCGAAGAATTACAGTCATGGCTAGTCAAGTGGTGACGAAGCTTTTGATGAGGAAACTGAAAGAAAAGGGGATAAATTGCGACTTGATTTCGGAAAACCTATTGAATGTGGTAAAGGAAAGAGTTCTAGAGGAAAAGAAGAAGAACCAAAAAGCCATTCAGAGCATACTGTGGGAATGATTCAAGTAGCGTTAGATAATTGCCTTTCGGTCAACGAAGGTGAATAGTGGGATGATAATGACCTACAGCTCGCCCACACTGATGATGAATGGGTAAGCAATGTGCCGGATGAGACTTGGTATGCAGATGAAATTGATCATTTGGCCAGGAGTGGATGCTACTTCAAGCCTCCACATCTAGACCAATGAGAGCCCTCTAGCAAAGATAAAGAGGTAGAGAAAGAGAAAGAAGTAGAAGAAGACCTGGTTCTAAAACAACTGAAAAAGATCCAGGCAAACATTTCCATTTGGGGTCTTTTCATGGCTTCCCGAGAACACCGACAAGCAATGTTGTTAGCCTTAAACAAGGCCAAGCTATCCATTGAGACAACGCCGGATCAGTTAGTATCTTTCATCACACCTGGAGACACGACCCCTATGTTATCATTTACAAACAAAGAGTTACCACCTGAGGGGGTTGACCACAACAAGCCTTTGTATGTGGCCTTGGAGTGTAGAAAGAAGTGGATTCCAATAGTTTTGGTTAATACCGATTCAGTCATTAATGTGTGCCCAGCAAGGACTGCTTATGCGATCGGGTTAAAGCTAGCTGACTTTACGCCAACAAGCCAAGTTGTTCGGGCATATGACAACACCAGCAAGAATGTTATAGGGACTTTCAAGGTCCAGATATTAGTTGGTCCCTCTGAGCATGAGGCAGAATTCCATGTCATGGATGTCCCACAACTTTCAACTTATTGTTGGGCAGGCCTTGGTTGCATAAGATGAGAGCAGTGTCTTCAACTGTACACCAGTTGGTAAAGTATCCGTACAATGGAAGGATTGCCACAGTTTTTGGCAATTCTCCGATCCACTCTCCTCCAGAAGTCACAACGCCAATACTGGAAGTACAACATGGGAGTGAAGATGTTTTTCTCTCAGGTTTTACCTTGGCAAAAGCACGACTAGTACAGACAATCATGGCAAAAGAGGAGGGTACACATCTGAGTGCTCAGTTAGTCTATATAATGAACAAGCTAGGATACATCCCAGGATCTGGATTGGGAAAAGTGGCCAACAAGGCACCACAGAGACAACTAAGGTAATCCACAACCCACATGCATTTGGGTTGGGATATGAACCAACAGTAGAAGACTAGGAGAAGAAATGGAAGGAAATAAGAGAGAGAATCAATGCAAAGAAGACAGGAAAGAAGTATGGGTTGGTTTATAGGCCAATCCATGGGACCTTGAACGAACGCTTTGTCCGCCAAGGAGAATACTTCCCTTTTTGTGGTTTTCCTGAGCCTTAGATTGATCAAGTGAAGAGGAAGAGATACCCTGGGTTTGAGATCTTCTTCGATCATCAACTCTCCGACAGTGACGAGGAATGGATAGATCCTAGTATCGACATCGGACAAGACATAGAAGTTAGCTCAGAAAACAGCACAGAGGAAGTCCTAGGTCTAACACTGGCTGATTTACTGACAGAATTGTGTACTAGCACTGAACCGATGAATTTGGGGGATATGACCATTACCGTGATCGGGAAGAGGTACCTACTAACTGCTCAAGCTTCATCATGGATACAGTGAATGGCTCACAAATAAATTGACATTTTAAAAAGAGTTGTATTGAGAGTTCTGAATTGGCTATTGAGTTTGAGTCTGGTGGGCCTGTGGGGTTGGAGGTAGATTTAAGTTTGTCTAAAATGTCTGAGTCTTCTTTTTCTTTCTCTTTTGAGTCTGTTGCAACTTGTGAGCCTGAGGCTTTGAATGAAGATGTGATTTTCGCTTACTCTTCTGTGCCCATAGTTCATAACATTGACCAAAATTCTCAAGATCTTGATAAAAACGAAGAAGAAGAAATTCCTCAGGCTTTAAAAAATTTAATCGACTGGGAGGAAGAAAGGCGTGCTAAGCCATTAGTGGATGAAATTGTTTCTGTAAATATGGGTACTGAAAAAGATCCTTGCTTGATCCAAATTGGTTCTACATTGTCTTCAAAGGAACGTGAATAATTAGTTACTTTACTAAAAGAATTCAAAGATGTTTTTGCATGGTCCTACGAAGACATGCCAAGAATTGACCCTGAAATTGTATGGCATAGGATCCCTCTCGACCTTGAGGCCCGACCTATCAAACAGAAGCTTCGCAGAATTCGTCCGGATTGGGCCTTGAAAATTAAATATGAGGTTACCAAGCAAATCAATGATAGGTTTTTCTTGTATCAGAATATCCTACTTGGTTAGCCAATATTGTGCCAGTTCCAAAGAAAGACGGCAGAATTCGAGTTTGTGTTGACTTCTGGGATTTGAATAAGGCTAGTTCGAAGGATGATTTCCCATTGCCACATATTGACGAATTGGTAGACTTCACTTCAGGGCATGCATTACTGTCATTCATGGATGGTTTTTTAGGGTATAACCAGATTCTTATGACTCCAGAGGACAGAAAAAAGACAGCATTTACCACACCATAGGGGACATACTGCTACCGGGTTATGCCATTCGGTTTGAAGAATGCCAGGGCCACTTATCAGAGAGCTGCTACCACTTTTTCCATGATATGATCCACAAGGAAGTTGAGGTGTATGTAGATAATATGATTGTCAAGTCCAAAGATCGGGAAAGCCATTACATTGCATTGAAGAAATTCTTTGAGAGAATTAGGGAATACAAGCTAAGGCTGAATCCACAGAAATGCACCTTTGGGGTAACTGCGGGCAAGATGTTGGGATTTCTGATCACACAGTGGGGAATCGAAGTTGATCCATCTAAAATTAAGGCCATCTTAGAAATGTCGTCATTAATGAATAAAAAGGAAGTGCAGGGTTTTCTAGGAACGGTGCAATTCATAAGGAGGTTTATTTCAAAGCTAACCTTGACTTGTGAACCACTGTTTGGTCTCCTAAAGAAAGGGAAGAAGTTCCAATGAGATAATCGATATCAGTTTGCGTTCAAGCAAGTCAAGCAATATTTGCGGAATCCACCTGTGTTATCAACGCCTGAGCCAAGGAACCGCTGATCTTGTACTTATCAGTGACTGAATCAACTATGGGATGTATGCTTGCACGAGAGTCGGATGAGAAAGTGGAGAAGGCCATTTACTACTTAAGTAAAAAGATGCTTGAATATGAGACCCGCTATACTCCTTTGGAAAAAGCTTGCTTAGCTTTGGTATGGGCCACCAGGAAGTTGAGACACTACTTGTTAGCTCACTCGGTAATTCTGGTTCCAAGATTAGACCCAATCAAATATCTCTTTGAGAAACCAGCACTTACCGGTAGGCTAGCTCGTTGGTTGCTCTTGCTTTCCAAATTTGACCTTAAGTATGTCACTTGCAAATCTGTCAAAGGAAGGACCGTGGCAGAATATTTGGCTGATCACCAAATTGAAGGAGGAGAAAATATGGAGTACTCATTTTCAGATAAAGAGGTCATGTAGACAAAAGAAGACACTTGGAAGTTGTACTTTGATGAAGCGTCCAATCAATTTGGCTATGGGATAGACGTGTTGCTCATAACACCGGATGATTCCCATATCCCCTTAGCTTTCAAACTCCGATTCAGGATATCTAACAACCAAGCAGAGTATGAGGCGTGCATTGCCGGATTGGAAGCAACCCTGGAACTAGGGGCAATAAGGTTAGATGTGATCAGGGACTCGAACTTGGTTGTCTTTCAAGCCAACGAAGATTGGAAAGTTAAAGAGGAAAAAATGAAAGTCTACCATTAGACCTTAGACATGTTGATCCCGAGGTTTGAAAAACTAACTTTTACACACCTGGTAAGAGAGAACAACCAATTTGCTGATGCATTAGCAACCCTGGCATCAATGATAGATATACGATCAGGGTTAAGATGCGCCCGATCCTTATAGAACAAAGGTACACCCCCTCGTATGAAATGATAGCCGCAACGGAAGAAGTTCAAGATAAAAACCCTTGGTACTTTGATATTTGGAATTTTCTGGAAAGTGGTACATACCCACAAGGGGCAAACACCAAAGACAAAAGGGGGATACGACGTCTGGCCACTCAGTTCGTCATTTATGGAGATAAGTTATACAAGAGAGGGCATTTGGGAATGCACAAGCTGTGTGTAGAGGAAGAAGAGACAAAGCGTATCATGGATGCTATCCATGGAGGAGAGTGCGGAGCCCATATGAACGGTATAATGCTAGCCAGAAAAATCCTTAGACAAGGATACTACTGGTTAACCATGTAGAATGATTGTATCAACTTTGTCAGGCGATGCCACAAATGTCAAATCCACGCTAATCGCATGAACATCCTGCCATCAAAACTCTACAACATGACTTCGCCTTGGCCTTTCTCAGTCTAGGGCATAGATGTCATCGGGCAGTCACACCGAAAGGTTCAAATGGGCATCAGTTCGTCTTGGTTGCCATTGACTATTTTACCAAGTGGGTTAAAGCACAGTCGTATTCAGTGTTGAAAGCATCACACGTGACCAAATTCATCAGGAACAACATCATCTGTAGATATGGGGTACCAAACGAAATAATTTCAAACAATGGCTCACATTTCAAAGGAGAAATGGTAGTTCTACTTGAGAAGTATAACGTGGCTTTTCACAAGTCATCAATTTACAGGCCATAAACCAATGTAGCCATTGAAGGTGCAAATAAGAACATCAAGACCATTCTGTGTAAAACGGTAGAAACTTATAGAGATTGGCCAGAGAAATTGCCTTTTGCACTTTGGGGATACAAGACGTCAATCTGAACATCTACAGGGGCAACCCCTTACTCTTTGGTATATGGAATGGAGGCTGTTTTGCCGATTGAGTTAGAAGTGCCTTCATTAAGGATTATGGCTGAATGTCAAATAACAGAAGCTGATTGGCAACAGAACCGATTTGAGGAACTGCATGTCAGGGGTATCAACACAGGATTGCCAGAGCATTCAACAAAAAGGTTAGATCTAGGAATTTGAGGAAGGGGACTTAGTGTTGAAAGACAACCGAGCTCCTATTTACGACCTTAGGGGCAAGTTTAAACCCAATTGGACGGGTCCCTACATCATTAAATCAATCTGGTTAGGAGGAGCAGTCATTTTCATGGATTTGGATGGTTTGGAGTTCTCACAACCAATCAACATGAACAAGTTGAAGAAGTGCTACACTTAAGAGGCTCGCTGGGCCGAAAACCCGAAAGGGCGACCCAGGCAAAAGTTAGAGCAGAAAAACAAAAACAAAACAAAAAAAAAATGAAAAATGAAAAAAATGAAAAGCTCGCAAGGTTGAAAACCCGAAAGGGCGGCTTTGACAAAAGTTAGAGAACAAAAGAAGAGTGTCAATACCCGAGTGAACTTAACCGGAAGTACGTATGGCCTGATTCCTATCTTTGGGATCCATAGGCAACTTCATCTTGAAGTTCGACCTTAATCATTTTCAACTCACTCATCTCGTCCATGTTTGATTGGTGTATCTTTATTTGACTCAACTATCCATATTTGATTGACTCGTCCCCATTTGATTCAGTTGTCCTATTTCTCCTTCATGACGGATTTAGTTAGAAGACGAATTCAGTTGTACATCTCAAGGGTTAATTTCATGTTGATCGAGTACTGGTCATTTGCGAAAATAGATTTTGAGGACTTTTAATGAAGTTGACCGATTTTCTTAAAAATTATTCTATTTTTGCAAAACTCAAACCTTTTTTTGGACCAAAAAGAGAAAATTTCTAGTGCTCATAATTTGGCTCATATGATTTCAAGATAGAAAATGGAACAAGTGTGCTAATTTACCTCTCATGTTGATCAAAATCACTTTAGCAGAAAGAAAAAACAAAAAAGGGCAAAGTAATGAACTAGGGGCATAGTTGAGTCAGGTTTTCTATCTTTTACACACACTATCAAGTTCTCGTCACCTTAATCAAGCAATCGCCAGAAAATGCACAGTAGTTATCGCCGGCGATGCTTTTCCATCCGGCGATCGACCGGTGTTGCTCTGTTTTGCGTTCATTTTGCTCTGACAAGTGCAAAGGGGTGCGTTTTGGGATGGTTTTTGTTTCATTTTCATTTCATTAAGTTGTGTTTTGTGTTTTGGTGAGTGATAGGCTCAATATTCAGTTCAGAATTCACTAAAATGCAACCATTTTCAAGTTCAAAATTCAAAACAAAATAATTTTTATGTTCAGTGTTGTGTCATTCATGCCATCCAAATTTGCAAAACAAACTCGTTTTATTAATGCCAGGGATCAACCCCAATCAAAGTTGTACAAAAAGGAGTTGAAACTATAGGTGCCCACTCCAAAAAAAACAAAACAAAACAAAACAAAACAAAGAAAAAACAAAAAATAAAAAATAAAAGAGAGATTAGCGTTTTCTCAATTTTCCGGCAGCAACTCGGTGGTGAAGATTACAAACGGTTTCATTTGCACACAGTTTCGTTGCCTGACTTTACCATCAGCTGCCTCGCTTCATCTTTACTCCTTCGAAACTCTTGAAGACTCTGCCTCAGCCTTGGCAGAGCTTCCGAAGGAGATTATTCCTTGTCGACCATCAAATTGGTTATGCGAAGGAACTCTGAATCGGGCCGCGAAGATAAACTGTCATTTCAGTTCTTTGTTCTGTTTTTTCAGTGCACTAATTTCTACTCGAGAGTTTTTGTACATACGTTGGAGAAGGGAGAGTTGTGCATTTAACTAATGTACCTCACACGTCCTGTTTTGCAGTCGATGGGACAAGTTGAAGACCGCAGTCACGGTCTCCACACATGACCTCAGTGTATATGAGTTAGCTTCGACGTCAGACTATGCCGCCATTATTTGTTCAACTGACATCACTAGAAAGCTGAAAACAGAGGAAGGAGAATGAGCACGTAGTTGAGGTTCAGGGGAGTCGGAATCAGGCATCTCTGTCATGGACTCGTTCAGGTCTGGAAAAAGAATGAGAGAACCGTGTGAAGAGGCCATGGCAGAGTAGAGTAATGCAAAAGAAAGAGGTTGCAGAGTGGTGGCAGAGAAAGTTTGCAAGCTTTTGCTCTACCTCTCTCGCAAGCCTCAACTTAAGAAGAAAACGAAGAAAAAGAAGAAGAAAAAGACAAAGAGGACAAACATTGGGATAAGGCGTTGAAGAATCGGGGCGGCTTGTCGGCCAGGCACGTGATTGTTGAAATCGCGCGCCAGACACGACGCTCGAAGAAGATGAAGGAAGAGAGAGAGAGACAAAACAGGGGAGGAGAGAGAGATATGTATATGTATGTGTACGTGTGTATTATATTATGTACGTATATGCCTGTGTACATGTAACTATGTATATATTTTCTCCGTATATGTATATGTGTGTATCCGTATACGTATATAATTTACTTGTGTGTATATTTATATGTATGTAATATGTATTTTGTATATCATTCGTGTGTATATATAACCTTCCCCCTTTCCGTATGAGATACAATTAGGTTCGTCTATTGGTTACACCACATTTGTTCCTTTCACGTGAAACGTGTTAGGATTTAATGTTTACCTAGTTAAAACCTTCCCCCTTTTCGTATGAGATACGGTTAAGTACGTCTGTTGGTCACACCACCTTTGCACCTTTCACGTGAAACGTGTTAGGATTTGATGCTTACCTGGTTAAAACCTTCCCCCTTTTCGTATGAGATACGGTTAGGTACATCTGTTGGTTACAACACCTTTGTTCCTTTCACATGAAACGTGATAGGATTTGATGTTTACTTAGTTAAAACCTTCCTCTTTTCCGTATGAGATACGGTTAGGTACGTTTGTTGGTTACACCACCTTTGTTCTTTTTACGTGAAACGTGTTAGGATTTGATGTTTACTTAGTTAAAAACTTCCCCCTTTCCGTATGAGATACGGTTAGGTACGTCTCTTGGTTACACCACCTTTGTTCCTTTCACGTGAAACGTGTTAGGATTTGATGTTTACCTGGTTAAAACCTTCCTGCTTTCCGTATGAGATACGATTAAGTACGTCTATTGGTTATACCACATTTGTTCCTTTCACGTGAAACGTGTTAGGATTTGATGTTTACCCGATTAAAACCTTCCCCCTCTCCATATGAGATACGGTTAGGTACGTTGTTGGTTTCACCACCTTTGTTCCTTTCACGTGAAACGTGTTAGGATTTGATGTTTACCTTTCTCCTCTCCGCATGAAATACGGCTTGGAACATCTGTTGGTTACACCATTATACCTCATCCCGCATGAAACGCGTTTGGATTTCGAGTTCATTATTTTCTCTTCTCGCGTAAGACACATTTAGATTTCGAGTTCACCTATCATTTGTATGTGATCTTGTGGCACATTTAATGCGATGCACCCCCTGTCATGTTTCATATCATTTGCACGGAGCTTGCCTCTCATGTTGTCATCTTCATATCTTTATCATCACTCCATGATATTGCATTGCATTGCATAATCATGAATTTTTAAACAACTACCTTCGCGAAGTGTGTAAGTCATTTTGAGCATGTCATTTTGCATGTTGCCCCTGAACTACCCAGGTTTGATTCCTTGCAAAGAGATACGTAGGCAACCTTCTGGTTCAACCACTTGCATTACATCTTGTTTGTTTTCCCAAGTCTTACGGCCTTATTAAAAGGGTCATCTTCGGGCTTTGACATTCACTCACGTCATGAAATGACTTCGAAATCTATTAAAGACGGGCAACTGTAGACACCCTATTTTGACCAGCCCTAAGACTTGGGCGATTTCTTCTAAACACCCAATGATGAAAATGATAATGTGCTATTTTATGAATTTCTCAGCAAAAAAATCAGATTTTAGCTTCAATCCCAATTTTACACCCATTTTGGCCAAATTCGTTGAGACCTATTCAAAAATCTTTTTCTGCATTTTTTTTCTCTTGTCCAGAAAATTTAGCAGTTTGAAACAATAGGCCTTTCAAAAAACTAAATGGATTTTGACTATTCACAATTATCCTTTCAAACAAATAAATGGATTTTGACTATTCACAATTGGCCTTTCAAACAAATGGATGGGTTTTGACTATTCACAACTGGCCTTTCAAAACATGAATAGGTTTTGGCTATTCAAAATTGGCCTTTCAAAATTGGCTCTTTAGAACATGAAAGGGTCTTGGTTTTTGGCCTATATATAGAAGACCATTAGAACTATGAGAGACGGTGAAAATTTTTGATAAGAGAGAGGTCTAAACTTTGATCAAAGAAAGAGTTTATTTTATTCCAATTGAGTGAAAATATTTGTAGAGAGAGGTCTAAACTTTGATCAAATGAAGAGTTTATTTTGTTACCACCCAAAACTTTACCAAAGCTAAAACTTGAACTTTCTTGCTGAGATTTCAACAACATACTCCACAACTTGAGGGTGATCAAGAGGAAGTTTGGAAATCAAGAAATTTAATCTTTCTTTGGAAGGTGAATTTCTAGTCTTTCATTTTCTTATATTTTCTATCTCATATTTATTTTCTTACTTTATATTTCATAGTGTGTTGTTGTAATCTAAGTGGTTTGTTTAACTCATAATTATTTATTTATTTGTATTTATTCACTTACTTTAATTTCATATTAGTTTTGTTGTAATCTTGCATATTCTACCTCATATTTGCTTTCTTGTTTTAAGTTCATGTTGTAATATTGCATGTTCTAACTTATATTTACTTTCTTTTTTTAGTTTCATAGTAATTGTGTTGTAATCTTGTATTTCCTAGCTTATATTTTTCTTGTATTAAGTCTCTTATTAGTTTTGTTGTATTCTTACATGTTATACCTCATATTTTCTTTTTCTTTTTTTTATTTTAGATTTATGTTAGTTTTGTTGTAATCTTACATGTTCTATTTTCTATTTGTTTTCTTGTTTTAGTTTTATAGTAATTATGTTGTAATCTTGCATTTCCTAATTTATATTTTTCTTGTATTAAGTCTCTTGTTAGTTTTGTTGTAATCTTGCATGTTCTACCTCACATTTGCCTCTTCTTTTTTTTTTATTTGAGGTTCATGTTAGTTTTGTTGTAATCTTACATGTTCTATCTTATATTTGTTTTCTTGTTTTAGTTTCATAGTAATTATGTTGTAATTTTATATTTCCTAGCTTATATTTTTCTTGTATTGGTCTCATATTAGTTTTGTTGTAATCTTGCATGCTCTACCTCATATTTGCTTTTTTTTTTGTTTTAGGTTTATGTTAATTTTGTTGTAATCTTATATGTTCTATCTTATATTTGTTTTCTTGTTTTAGTTTCATAGTAATTATGTTGTAATCTTGCATGTTCTACCTCATATTTGTTTTCTTGTTTTAAGTTCATGTTAGTTTTGTTGTAAGTTTGCATTTTTTTTATTTTATATTTGTTTTCTTGTTTTTAATCTAACCGGTAGTGGTTAATTGAGCCACCTACATGTTTCTTGTTTGTTCATTTTCTTGGTTTCGCAATAAGACAGGTTTTGCTAAGCGTAGTTGGCCGGCCGGCCTATTTGGTTGGCCGGTTAGCTTCTTGTGCACAAGACAACGTTGTCTTCCAATGTTAACTAACTTCCGGTGGTTTCCAAGGCACATGAAACTTTTTTTTTTTTCCTTTTGTTTATTTTATTTTGAGTGTATTGTGAGATTTTTATTTTGTTGTAATATTCTCCTCCTCCCCTCTAATTTGGTTTGTAATAATTTATTCAAAATGTTGTAATAATTTCCTGCCCGACTTCTTTCTATTCCGTTCTTTTACTTGCTTTCCTTATTTGTAAATATGCATCATGTTTATTTTATTTTATTTTTTTTGTCATTATATCCATGCTTTACATCTATATTTCATGCATCTTGATTCGGCTAAGTTTATATTTGTGGATTTAATTAATTCCTATGTGATTATGTGTCCTACCTCATATTCTTGAGATGATTCATATTTCATATCTTAGAAGCCGAATCTTTAATTGCATCTCATGAGTAAATTGCATTAGGATTTTGTATATAAGGTCATGCATGTTTTACTAACTTTGTTTTGTAACTGTTCGAAAGACCTCAGTAAATATGTAAGTTTTTATACTTTAGCACCCCGTTTGTGTACGTTTTTCTTATTATAAGTGTATGAATGCTAGTAGATGGAGGTTGTGTAGCTTAATTTGGAATAGTGTTAATTTTCATATTTGTAAACTCAATTTATTTGGGTTGTACATCTCCAAAACTCTTTCAAAACATGAAATCAAATTATTCTAAAATAAATGACATAGTCTATACTTGTATGCTTCACATAGTAATTTTTAGGATTTATTAAATAATCGAAATATGAACATATAAAATAAATAAAATTTATATCATGGTTTAATAAAGGCTGATCTTTTGATTGGGTGAGTGGGGGTGCTCAATTAATGACCTTCCCCTCTCATACCTAAGGTTCCGATTTAGACAACTTTAGTTATGACAAACAGTGGCCTTGGCACGAGTTCATGGGTTTCCTAATTTCCCAAAAATATTAGGTGGCGACTCTGAGATCTGATGACGTAGTCCATTTCTAGCAAAAGGTTTTGCAATAAAATGGATTTTCTAAAAGTTGCCAAATCTGAACTCTCATCAATGTTTCACATTGCACTAGTGAGATTAGATCAAAGAGATCTCGGGAGTCTGAACTGTTTAATGCGCGCGGGTATCCCCCAAGCATGTTACAGTAATATTTTATTTCCCCTAAGCAGTCATAGTTCAAGTCTGAGACCACTACTAACTCTGGAGTAAAGGTTGTTATTTCACTAAAGAAAGTTCAATACAGAGCACACATTCATAATACATACTGGTCTATCTTTGTTTGGTAATCTCTCTTATTCTTGTTAATATTAAAATAAGTAGGGGATTGTTAGACTATTTTAATATTTTTATTTATTTATTTATTTTGGTGACATTTTGTCTTGTCTATGAATGGAGGTTAATTGGAAGGTCATGAGCTTGGTGGTGAGTTAATATTTGGAGGTTTTGAGACTCCATTTTCCCTAGTTTTATAGTCATTATTTTTTGTGTAATTTGTAAGGTCCTAGTGGCCTATATATTATTCCTTCTTCTACTCATTTCTAGGCCAACTATTTTTACACTTGAGAGATTACTAGCCAAAGAAATGTGTTTTTCTTGGTGGAACTTTGGGTTCACCATCTTGTACAAAATTGGCCTGAATCATACGACAAGTGGTCGGGCTGTTACATTTTGAAGGAGACAAGTCAGAGTTTAGTGACTGCTGCATCAGTATTTGGGTTCTTCCTACTGCAATAGGCTTGATCTCCTTAAAGAAAACGAGATATCTGTGTCTCAACCTGATCCATTTATATCTCATTTTCTTTGCATTATTTATCAATAAAATATAATTATTTTGGTATTTTCACCAACAAATCAAGTTTGAACACAAATGAAAGAAATACGATAAAGAAAAAAGAGTTTGATTGTGTACAGAACCAAATTCCAAAGAATTAAAACCAGAATATCCACTTAAAAAACAATTATTACAAGGTTCCCTATATTAAGCCTGTTTGGTAGAGCTTATAAGTTGCTTATTTTAGTTTTTAGCTTAATTTAAGCTAAAATATTGTGTTTGGTGCAGCTTAATTTAACCAGTTTATAGCTTAAATTAAGTTATTTCTCAACTTATCTCAAAAGCTGGTCAGGAGGTGCTTAAATTTTTAACTTAAGAGCGCAGCTGATGTGAGGGGCTAAAATTACTTGAATGCCCTCGTCAATACCCAAATATTAATATTAATTAAAAAATAAAAAACTGTATATTTCTGAAGAAAAAGAAAAAAAAATCAATATTAATTGAAAAATAAATATTAATTGGTATTAATTATTAATAAATTCATATTGTATATTTTTATATTAATTAAAAAATAAAAAATTGTATATTTCTGAAAAAAAAAAAGAAAAAAAAATCAATATTAATTAAAAAAATCAATATTAATTGGTATTAGTTATTAATAAATTAATATTGTATACTTTTGTAATGAATTAATTATTAATTGATACTAATTAATAACAATTGTTGATTATTAATATTAATTTATACTAATTAATAATTTTAGTATTAATTGAGACTAATTAAGTCATTAATTGATATTAATTAATAATTTTAGTATTAATTGATACTAATTAAGCAATTAATTAATACTAATTAATTTATAATGAAAAATAATTGTGACAATAATACTTCCATTCATTTTTAGCAAATGTATCAATTTTTATATTAATTGATATTAATTAATACTAATTATATTAACTTTTATTAATGAAAATTAAAATTAAAAAAAATGACAATAATCATTTTTATATCATATAAGGATAGAAATGACAATTATACAGTAAAAAGCTATTTTACAGCTTAGTAACCAAATACTACTCTGCTGCTTAAATTCATAATCCCACAGCTGCACCAAACAGATTAACAGCTTATGTTCACAGCTATAAGCCATAATCTGTTAAATTATAATCTATAATCACTTTTCGACAGCTCTACCAAACGGGACCATTGCTACTGATCCAACGAAAGAACAGTTTTTAAAAACTACTCTGGAAGCTATATAAGTATTCTCATTATAAATTCCATTTGAACTATAAAAAATCTATACAAATCATGTCTTCAGTATCTGCTACTGTCCTCAACATATGGAAATTTGCATGCTTGTCATGACCTAAAAATCTTCACCTGTCAAAAACAACTTGTATTTCCATGCTTCAAGTATATGTCCTGCTTGAAAACAAAGTCCAAAAAAATGAAAATTAACCAAAAAATATTAAAAGAGATGAATTTGAACTGATGACATTAAGGCTGTATTTGGATCTTGAATTTGTCAAAGAAAAATGAAAGGGCAATAGAGTTACTAATATATATTCATTGTTTATAGGTAGTCAAATTAAAAATGGATATTTTTTGACAAATATGTATTCATTTCCTTCTCATTTTCCTGACCCAACCCAAAAAAGAGGACAAAAAACTTCATTTCCTTTTCCTAGTGTTTCCTTTTTCTTTTCTTTTCCCCCTACAAAATCCAAGATCCAAACACAGGATGATCTGAGAGAATGACAACGATATATACAATACACTCTCCATTTGTTATTATGCTTAGCTAGATTACCTGCTATCTGCTAAAGTTCTAATTCTCTTTCTTCATTAATAAAAATCTCAGGATGGACAGCTGCAGTGTTGAAATTGAGAGCCCTTTGGAGCTTCCGATGGTCAAAAACTTCAACTTCAACCAAGAAAACTGAACTGACAGGTCGATGATCTGAGAGTCCTATTCTGCTCGCCCGTAAGAAAGCTGTTTTATACCTCTCCCTTGCCATAGTATACGATCACACCTGCATAATACCCAAGTATGTAAGAACTGGTCACCTAATCACCCTAATAGTTCGGCAAAGACCTTGCAAATTAGGGAGTTTATGCCATAACTTTTTCATAATTTGCCATTCCATTTTTGTGGGACTTGACAAAAAATCAAGTTGGCCTAACTCTCTCTCTGAAAAATAAATAAATAAAAATAAAAGTACTAACATTGTCAGTTTCCTGTTTTCTGTTTACAAAAAATAGGATCAAATTTTGAAAATAAAATTAAAGAAACATGTTTGGTGAGTTGTTGGAGGTAGAGGGTGAACAGATGTGGTGGCCAGTAGTGGTGGTGGCTGGAGGTGGCCAGAGGTCATAGGCAGTGACTGGCCAGTTGCTGGAAGGTGGATGGAGCTCATTGGAGCTTGCCAGTGATTGGCAGTGTTGGAGGGTGATGGCGGTGGTGGGTGGTGGGTGGTGGCCTGAGGTCATGGTGGAGAGAGGAGCACATGAAAACAAGTGAGAACACCTTTTTCTGTTCTCAAAAATTTTGAAATTTTGGAATCAGTTTCACTTTTTTGGAAACGAAAACAATATACCAAACAAGTTTTCGTTTCCAATTTCCAAAAAATGAAAATGAAAATGAAAACAGAAAATAGGAAACAAAAGCGCAACCAAACAGAATTAAGCTGAGGTAGTCTATCCTCAGCTGAGTTTCAAGTCAGGCTCTTGGAATGTCAGAAACATTGGTGCACCTACAAAACTGTGTACAAACCATAGCCTAACTCTGACCCAGAAAGGGGATATAAGGAGGGGGGCCAAACCTAAACCTGAAAATGGCATATATTTCAATTCCCCCTACTAATCTCTTTTCCTCAATCCAAGATTCCTAATCTTGTCAATTCCAAGAAAATCGTACTTACCATGCTGGGGATCTCTTCTTCTCCGCTTCTTTCGCATTTTCACCAGCATATCTGTCCGAGTTAATTTCGTATTTGTAAGTCGGTGGGAACGTTAATGACCCCTCTTTCCATCCATCGAACACACGCCCTCTGCAAAGTTCTTTTCTCAGCTGCCACATCCATCATGTTTCCATTTATCACAATCTCACACTTTCAAGATTAATATGATTCCTAATCTTGTCATGACATGTATTTTTTAACAGTTTCATATGGATCAGAGGATGTAAACAGGATCGATATATTAAGCAGTCCATTGCTTTATCAAAGGCAGAAAACTTTTCACCAAAACAGGCCAAATCAAGAATGAGTCTCAATCACCTGATCATTGTTCAGAAGTTCATCCCATTGTTTCTCAGCCACGAGCTTCCTTACCTCTGCGTCCAACATATTGAGACGATAATTCAAATCCCCAAACCAGAATATCTGGCTGTTTAAAGAAGCACTCAATCACAAATTCATGTTCAAAATAAATTTTCAAAAATACAATAACAAAAAAATAATAATTAGTGACACTATCTACAGCATATAGCTATTGAGATGAGGAGAAACCATTTCTCTTGACAAGAAATATATCTTGATCTAAGAAGTTATTTCCATTCTCTACATTAGCGACACTATCTGCAGCATATAGCTATTGAGATCAACTACTTGAAAGTTCCGAACTAATTTATTTATTTTGTTTAGTATATCAATGTAACGAAACCTTTCTGAATGGCCAATTTTACTATTTCACTCTGAAACAATTCATAATTTGCCCTCAGAAAATTTCAAAATAAAAACAAGCCTGCAGAAGCAGACTACATCTTTTTTAAGTTGAATGTGCAACTTACTCATGGCTGGAATTGTCTGTGGTTGATCAAAATCGAGGACAGATGAGAAACAAGTACGTTTCAGGATCTCATGCACATCTGAGTTACGCCTCTGTTCATCCCCATCCTTTTGACCAGAGGTCAAATGAGAACAAACAAAGCAAAGCTGTGTTTGAAAAAGAGACATGCTAACAGAAACAGAACCCTGTAACAGAGACATTTATTAGGTTGATATCCATTGAATCTAATCTCGCATATATGTTGGTGTGCCTTTAGCATGAATAGAAAGCCATACCTTGTTACCCATGTAACCCATAAGCCCAACTCCAACAGGAGAGACTTTCACATTGTTTATATGTCTCCTCAACCTTCTGCGCACCCAGACAGATACATATATCCCTACCATCTGCTTGCTGACAATCCGGACATACTTAGGACGTGATTTCACTTTGTCTTTTGAAAGTCTGTTTCCATGTTGCACCTCAGATAATTCTAGAAGGGAATCATCTTCCTCTTCAGAGAATTGGTCAGAGGAAAATTGGTTGGAGGAAAACTGGTCGGAGACATCAGAAAGAGAATCAAGATTATCAGGTCTCTCTTCTTGATGCATCCCTATCAATCCAAGGTTTCCAGAGCTATGATGTGATCTTTTCAATCCAGTGGACTCAATTTCTTGAGGACTGAGTACTAGAGGATTCTCCATCCAATCAGAGCCTACTCTTGCAGAACTGCTGAACACTCTCCGTAGTCTACACATGGAAGAAAGAACTTGAGGTGTCGTGTCCAAGGATTGTTCAGGCCAGTCCAATCTACCGTCACTATCAATGCCATATATTCTCTTGAACTGGAGTTTCTTCCCCATACCCACAATGTCATTCAGTTTACAAATGTTCGAATCACTGATATTAGTGGTGCCAATAGCCCCCTCACCCAACATCTCGAATGCAGGATCATCAATCTCATCTGCAAGAATATCAGCAGCTGAAGAAGTCCTTAATACGGGAGAAGGTGGGGCACTGTAACTTTTGTGTGTGATCTTGGGTTCCAAAGATCGGTTCAATGTCCTACGGACAATTGATTCCCATTTTGGAATTGGCCTTCTAGTTTCCGCTCCCAGAACGTTTCCAGCATTCAAGGGTACCACCTCTTGGAAACTGTAAGAGGTCAATATAATTGAATGTAAATTAAAAAAATTCTTGATATCCTCTGAATTTTTCTACAAACTAAGTCATGTTATACAGTTCTAGCACACTGTCGAACGGAGTTGACATAAAGTTGTTCGGTAAATCCTGAAACCGTTATTTTGAAGAATTTGTTAAGAAATACACATCATTTTTAATGATGTAAAAAATAAAGTATGAACTAGTTGAATTGAAAGGGACATAAAACATGCTGTTGCATTATTGCTTAGTTCACATTCGATACAAAAAGGGTACAAACAGGATTTTGCATACAGTTACTAACTCGCAAAATCAAATCCATAATGAAAACAATGGACTTCATGAATTTCCAATTGATGTTCAAACATGCCATTACATCAAATCACTCTCCATCTCCCCACCCCCACCCTCACCCTCACCCTCACCCTCACCCCATCTTAGTAGTTAGTATTTTATGCCGTCTATAAAAAGTAAAAATATGAAGTCAGCAAATATTTAATAACCGTATTGAAGTTGTGGCTATTAAAAAACACGAAACACTAGTCATCAATTAAGTTCTTTTAAGGATTTTAAAAAGAAATCTAAATGACGTTCCCATTTTGGCAGAATTGTTCAATACTCCTGATGCATCCTTAAAATGTACAAGTATGCAATGTTGTTATTTTCTATTTCTTTTTCTCTTTTTATTTACTTTTCCTTCTACTCCCTGTGATGGACAAGCTAACAGAAGTCTCTTAAACATGATTAAACTTGGCATTACGAGGAAACTCACCCAAGAATGTAAATATCTGCCGGTTCCTTCATACAAAGCCACTCATCAATGTCAAGATTATCATATGGACGTCTTCCAGCAACATTCCAAGTGCCTATTGTCACCCTATAGAAAAATAGGTGCCACAATATGTCAGTGACAAAGGAAAAAAATTGGGATTTCTTTATCATTAAAAAAGAAAGAAAAAAAGAAACCATAAAAGGTTCTTCTATATCGAACCTCACATCCTTTGTATTAATATACTGAAGACGCAGCGTTTCTGATTTTCCTCTCTTGTGTCTGGACGGATGGCTCGTTAAAAAAGGTGCTCCTGGATGAAAAAGTTTAAGATTTGAAACTCCTATTGAGCTTATAATATTAAAGATTTTCAGCTTCCAAAACTATCAATATGGCTTCTGTTCGAGAATGAATCAAAATGAAACTTGTCAGAAACTTTAGTTCATTAAAGCCAAAAAGCGGCAGGCCACCTAATTTTCTAGGTAAAAGTAGACAGCAATTAAGGAAGATTCAAGTGAGAGCAAAAATAGAATTAGATGTAACTCGAGTTTAAATTGCAATAAATAGAGTGGGTATCAGTTGAAAAGAAAGAAATCACTTAAAATTGGAATTATGTATTGCCTGAAGTTTGACTTGTGCAAACAGATAATTTCCCTTGTATTCTGCGGACATGATCATCACCCACATGCATTCTTTCATCTTTAAGTGAGCAAGCTGGATAGATATGCAAAAAAGAGAGACTGATCAAACACAATAAGTGCCAGAAAACAATTGTCATAGTTAATTCACAAAGTCCATACCATCATCCTCACTCTCAGTTTCCGTGTCAATTTCATCTTCACTAAAATCATACACCTTGGGTTTGATATTTAACCATTTCTTCATCACAATGGAAGGCCAAAAGGGCTGTCACAATTTCCATTAAAAACAGTTATCAAACGACCACATAGCTAACTTCAAAATCCCATATCAAGTGAAGCATAAAGCATATTCAAGCATACCTCAGGGTGCTTTCCTTTCGTAGCTTTCATTGTCGCACAGTCAAAAATATGAAATGAAAGCTCAGAAACACAATAACAAAGAAAACGGTGAGCTTTTGTCCTTAATTAGGTAATCAGCCACACTGGCTTATATATTTGCCGGTGTTCTTGGAGTATAATATCCCAAATGAGAGGTTTTTAAAAGCATTAGTCTACGGTTAGGCTTTGTTTTTGTTCGATGCCAAATACAAAGAAGATTCGTACTGCCAGGACCAAACAGGAAGGACAGAAAAAAGTAATGGTCAGGATTAATAATAGACATCGGTGTTTTCTCATCAATTTATAAAAGCATGATATTATTGAAAATTCAATCAAAACTCAACAAACAAAGATCTATAAAAATTAGAATGTCGCTTTCAGTTACGACAACTCTGTAGCACTTAAAATCAATTGATGCCTATACACATAACTTCAGCAAGGTAGTGGGTGAGATATGGACCATTGACACCAACAGCTAAAAAGAACCATTTCTAAATAGAAAAAAACTAGCAAATTGCACGAGTCGAACTACTTAAAAAACAAAAGAAATTGCATCCATCCAAAAGCAAATTGGTACAAGAAACTGAAAGCACCAGGTGGGTAACTACAGCTGTTAAATGCAAGATCAACAAACACTTCTGATTGAGCTAATATTGACTCAGATAAAACATGACCCACCAATTTTTCTATTCCCCAAACAAACCTATGAATGAATTGAGAAACTTTAGGCCACAATTATAAATAATTCAAACACAAACACTAATTAAGACCAGCAAGTATAAGGTAAGACACCGCCTAACAGACCGATTAACCATAATTAATTGATCATTACCATCACAATTAACAGCCAAGATTTAGCAAAGAAACCCACGTCATGAAAACAAGCAGAAATCTGGCATGACTCAAAATAAATAATAGCAGATTGACACAGACATTAAAAAATATTTAAACTTTTAGGTCAACTGAGTGCTTAATAAGTAAAACCCAGCTGTAGATTTATTGGCAGGAAGGTATGTACATGCATAAACAAATATATATGGGCGGTGATAAGGTCCAACTGTGTAAAAGAGTCTCTTTCTTTCTTTGGGAGTAAGATATTTTAATAATTTTTAAATTTTTAATAAAAAAATATGTAAAAAAATAGAAAAATTATGATAACTTTATAGTAATTTTTTGACTAAAATATTTAGTCCCAAATAAGATATGGTAAAAGACTCTATATTAGCAAGGAATTTATGAAATCCGTAATCCGATCTAGTCTAGTTCAATTCGGTAGATTTGAATTAATTTTTTGAATCCATTGTTCGGTTCCGGATTGAAAAATTAAAAATTCATAGTCCACGGATCGGTTCTGGATTGAACCCCACGATTCTAGATTGGAATCGATCCGAACTGTATATAAATAGCCTATATGTATATTATACACCCTCCCGCATAATATCTTCTCTTATTCCATATAAAACTTAAACCCAAACCTAAACCCGTATAATATCTTCTTTTATTACTTTTGTTTATTAGTTTTTAATTTTAATTTGTAATGGTCTAAATACTTATGATGAAAGTAATTTTCTTATGGTTGTTTAATTTGTATAACAGTATGTCACTATTATGGAAAGATATATTACTATTATGGAACTAATATGATACTAGATTTATGTTTTTATGTAATTAAAATGTTATATATATTTTTTTGTTATTTAATTATATGGATCCGTAGTCCTAAATCAATCCCATCCGTATTTAAATGGATTAGTTTGGATTGGTTCTACGATTTAAACGGATTGAATTAGTTCTAAATTTTTAAAAACCGTAAATAACGGATTAACCCTGTTTTACCTCGATCCAAACCAGGTTCACCCCTACTATATTGGGGTTGATTTGAGGATGACCTTAAAATACAGACTAAAAGACATGGAAATAGAATAATAAAGAAATGGGAAAGGAGTGAGGAAGATAGATTTTTTTATTTGGGGAAATCATTGAAAAGTTTTGTTCTTTGAATAAGTAATGGAAGGAATGTGAACACGAGTTTGCAGTAAAAGACTATTTTTTTTCTGGGTCTGTAGTATCCTCATAACAAAAACATGAAAAACCAAAAACAAGATATTTTTTTAACCATATTTCGTTAGGCATGAGGAGGAAAACAAAATATATTTGTTTGGGAGTGGGGACAACATAGGTATTTGGACCAACCAGTCTACAGCTGTGGCTCACTTTGGGTGTGCACAAACAATTGACTTGTGGTCAGCATCACACGGACCCAAAGGCCCCAAATCCAAACTGGCACTGGGTCGACCTCTTATCATTATCCTCATTGAAATTTTTTTAAGTTTTCCGCACGAATTTTCAATTTAAAATTTAATTAATTTAGTGATACAATTTTATACATGCAAGTAAGGATAAAAAACAGCTTGGATCTGTGAAAAATTTAGATCTCATTTGACAATTACATATTTTAGTTAAAAAGTTAAAAATCATTATAAATTATCACATTATTTTCACTTTTTTTTTATATATGTTTTAATAAAAAGTCAAAAAAATTATTAAAAAAATTGTTTCCACACAAATCTTTTTAAACTGAGAGAAGAAATGGACCATCCTAGGACGCATCATCGCAATTGTTGTTTGTCCAATCATCATCATCATCAGTCAATTTTTATTTTTATTTTTTTTAAAAAGGCACAAAATGTAGCTACATTATCAAAAATCTAATATGAACCATTCATATTCAATTCAAATTTGATAATAACTCAACATTAGCAAAAAGAAAATACGAATTCGATCACTTTTTGTTGCTGATAGGACCACACGCGTGCGCGCGCGCATATATATATATATATAAGTGATTATTCAGTATTTTCAGAGTATAGACACGTAGCAATCTATAAAATTTTAATTGGTAAAGAAGAATAAAAACATGATTTATGTTGAAGATGGAGGAACAAATAAGATTAAGTAATTAATGATTAATTTAAAATATAACCACGTAATGTTGTGAATTTATTGAATAATTTTTTATATATATCTATAGAGAGAGAGAGGAAAGTGACATCCACTTACCGACCCTTGTCGATGACTACAAATTTGAAGATGTCCCTTTGGTTTGGGGGCGAGTGGCCAAGGCAATTGAAGATATACATACATCTGTACCTATTTTACATATATATATATATATATATATGTGCATTGGAGTTCTCTGTTTGTAATAAGAGCTGCAATGCAACCTGCGGTCTGCTATATTTCTCATCTTCTGCCGCCTTTTTTTATGTTCCTCTTCGACGATCCCCTTCAAGATTCCAATGAATGAATGGTCATTAAGTCCATCTCTAATGGTACATTAAATTTACATAAAAACCTTTTAATATAAAGAATTTCACCGGAGGGTTTTATATTTTTATCAAATTACCATCGATTGGACAGACAATTGGGCAGATGACCAGCTGGTCTGGAGGCTGTAATTTTTTTATAAATTTTTGTCTTAAAATAATCATTCAGGACATCCGGCAAACATCTTAGGATGAAAATTCATCAGCAATAAATAATGATTTGATAAAAAGTATATTAATTCTTAATTTAATAAAAGAAAAGTAAAATCCTGAATGATTTGATGAACCGTTAAAGAAACAAAAAGTAATTTTTTTTATCAAATTTAAATTTGATGATAAATTTAATAAACCATTAGAAATGATCCAAACCCTCCCAATTTGACATGTTCACGATTTTTCATTTTATTAAAATTACAAAATTCTTTTTCTGTCACTCGCTTTTATTTTCTTTAAGATAAATTATACTGACACCTCTTAAAGTTTGGTCTGATTATATCTCATTCCCTAATGTTATAAAAATTACATTTTTACCCTTGTGGTTAATAGTCTCATTTCACAAATTTTTACTTATATAAAAGTTAACAATTCCTAGTAAAAAAATAGAAGAAATTATATTACCAAAAAAAAAAAAAAGAGTAAAGCAAAAAAAAAAAAAAAAAAAATGCATAAGTAAAGCAAAGTAATAAAAAAAAAAGCGTATGAATTTAATATCTTTTTGATACCAACGTTAATTCCGTCTAAATAATTATAATGATAGGGAGCCAGTGTAATTTTCTAAACATCAAAGGGTGATATGTATTAAACCTAAACCTTTGGAGGTGTAAATATAATATATCCTTTTCTTTTTAATGCGTCTAAGAACATCTCCAATTCAAAGTCAAATCCTTCATCAAATTTAAATTTGATTAAAAAAAAAAATTGATAATAATGGTGTTCCAACCATTTTACCAAACTGGTATCAAAGGAAAGGATCCCTACTTTTTTCATCAAATCAAGAGAGTGTTTTACATTTGATCAAATTTCACAAATGACTATTAATGGACGATCAGATGGATGACCGGTCAATCAACCAGGTGAACGATCGGATTGCGAAAAATTTAAAGAAAATTTATCCTTAGCTGAACAACTGCCCAGATATTCTCTCGGTCGTTCCCTTGATCAACTGGTTATTTGATAAAAATTAAAAATTTAATGTTAAAACATTTGGTATCAGATAATTTTTAATCCAAATCTTTACTCAAATTTAATAATAATAATAATAATAATAATAATAATAAAGCTTTAAATAGGGATGGCCATTTTAATTTGATCCACAGGGACCCGCCAATACTCGCCCGAAATAGGGTGGATTTTACCCGGCCGACACTTATGTGGGGCACAGGTGGATTATGTTTTGGTCACCTACAACGGGAGTGGGGCAGGGCAGGACAGGGCGGGTATCACTTCTCTAGATCCAAACCCGACCCGATATAATTAATAATATATAAATAAATAATATATGTATATATATAATATAATTAAATATAAGAAAATAGTATTAAAATTTATGATTTTGTTTAAATATAAATAAATAATAATCTTAAAAGTTTCATTGTTTATATATATGAAAATATAAAATATATATATATATATATATTTAGTATGCTAAAAATTTAAATAATTTTTAATTTTTTTGACTATTTAAAATATGATCGGATATCCGCGGATATCGGTATCCACAGGGATTGGGGTGGGTTGAAAAATTTCATCCGTAGTAGGATTAGGGCCGGGTGGGGGAGTTTGTTGGGGGAAGTGAGGATGGAGAATGATAAATCCACCTCAAACCCGTCCCGTGATCATCCCTAGCTTTGAAGATGTTCTAAAAATACAAAAACAAATGAGTAGATATAATTCTTGAGAAGTAGGCTCCATCATAAATTTTGTTATTTTTTTATTTTATTTTTGTTGTTGGTGTGTGTGTTTTCTTTCTGGGACTTGAGGAAAGAAAGAGAGTGAATAAAAATAATAATTATGCTTCCATCTTCGATTTGGTCCCCAATTACAATATTTGCTTAAATTACTAATAAAATAACAATTGTATTATTACAAATGTCTTGCTATATTTTCTTATGAACCAATTTATTGGAAAATATCTCGTAACTCAAATTTTGTGGCTCAAAAGTAGCTCAAATGGCCCAAACGACGTCGTTTTGACAATTTTTATGTCGTTCTGTATTCAAAACGACGTCGTTTTGGCCATTTGAGCCACTTTTGAACTACAAAATTTGAGTTACGTAGCATTATCGTTTATAGAATTAGGGATGACTAGGCCACCTCAACCACTTTTTGAGATCTCCAAACAGGTCTTATTGTAGTACCAAAAACATCAGCATTAATTTTTATTTTTTTTTGGGTTAATTTATTAATATTTGCTTTGCTTTGGTAGGAAGCAATTGCACTTTTTTGGACCAATTCCTTTTAGTGCCGTTTTGGGAAGACTATCAAAACGCCACGTTTTTTATCCATGTGCAAAAAACGCTCCTGGCCCAAAACGCAACTTCATGCATTTGGGAAGTCAAAAAACGCCACAGTTGAAATTACAATTTGGGCCATGAGAAAAAAAGTGAAAAAGTAAAAAATAAATATTAAGTAAGGATATTTTAGTCATTTTGAAGTGATGTGATACTTTTAAAAAATATTAAATTAAAAATAAAAAAAATCAATTTTTTACCAACTTTCCAAATCACTTCCAAAAAAGTCAAAAAGCTTGGTAAAAAGTCGAAAGTCAGCTTTTTACCAACTTCCCAAAACATTGTTTACAATGTAAGTTTCCTAGAATTTGCCGTGGAAGTGGGTTGGCTTTTTAGTTTTTTGACTTTTTTAGCTATTTTAGCTTGGGCTAAAAAACTTAGTTTGGAAAGGATTTTTTGGCTTTTTGACTTTTTTGACTGTTTTGTGAGAGAAAAGTGTAATGATTATGGGTTTGATGTGATGTTTTGTTTGTTGTGGCTAAAATAGCCTATTTTGTCTTTTATGGCTATTTTAGCCACAAACCAACTTGCCAAACAACACTAATATTTGGAGGATTTTCGTGTAGGTCGTAATAGATAAATTTATTGTTTAATAGATCTTATGAGAAATAATGATTTTTTTTTATCAAATATTATTAAAAAAATGTTATTAATTGTTAATTTTTAACGATTGTTTAAAAATTTTGTCACAAAAAATATCATTAACTATAAGTTTTAGAGATAGTTTAAAAATTTGTCCCAAAAAAATGACTAATTTTTAATTTTTAGTGACAATTTAAGAAAATTCATTACAAAAAAATATCACTAATTGTAAATTTTAAATATAATTTATAAAAACTATGACAAAAAAGTCGCTAATTAATAATTTTTAACGACATATGCAAAAATCGTCTTAATAAATTATTTTAGTGACAATTTTACTAGGATTATTTTCAATAGAGCTTTATGAAAACTAAATGCAACTATTAAGACCTATTAGTAGTTAATTAATAACCTTTTGAGTGGTCAAAAAAATAAATTAAATTATGATCTGCAAAACTTTCTCAACTTATTGATAATCCATTAAGTTGTTATTAACATGACCCTTTATTTATATATTTATTTAAATATATCAAAAGTTAACATCAAATATGCTTCGAACTTGGGAAGTATCCAAAACCAACAAATATGAGGAGACGATTCAAATAAAAATAAAAATAAAAAACTTGCTTGATTGCATGGTCAATGTCAATATGAATTCAGTTCTAACATGTCTCTTCCTCTGAATTGATACACATGAGGGTAAAAAAAAAACACAACAAAACAAAACAAAAGCCTTTTATAGTGATTACCAAATGCCTAAAACAGCTGCTTTTTCAATGTGACAATTCAAGTATTTTCAAACTGCCAAATCTGGCTAAAATAGAAAAAGTGATCAAATTTGAATAATCAAACAAACCAACAAAATGTTACAAGACTCCTTTGGCTGCAAACTGAATAATATAGACACCATTGCATATTGTTCTACAGGATTAATGTCAACCTCACACAACTCACACATCTTGAATGCCCCGGCCCTGAATCTAGCATGCATTTTTACACACGAAATTGTAATACATTGAAATGAAAATGCCATTTGGAAATGAAATCAAGGAGTCCCAAAAAAATGACGAGTAAAGCTCATGAGAATTGTGTTTCGTAGACAAATTTCACAAAAAGAAAGAGACTGGTCTTCTTAACATACAAAGTTCTGACACCGGTCAAATGAAAAACCAGTTCCCACAAACCAAACCAACTCAATTTCAAATTTGTGCAAAAACGAGATGGTAATTACATGATGGTGCAACGACTCTTCTCCTCAGCTGGCTGTGCTGCTGCTGTTTGCTGGTTCCTGTTTGACTCGGATGGATTGTACGTAAACTCGGTAGTATCAAGCCCATACTGGTTTTTACATGCAAGATAAACAAAGAAAAAGAAGCTATATTCAGAAGAAGGCAAAAAAAAAAAAAAAGGTACAAGCAAGAAGTAGAAGGGGAAACATCGTGCAGTAACCACTGTTCTGCAATGATATCCATACAATTGAGTCATTGAGTTTCCAAATAGTGTCAGATGTGAAAGTTTGAGAATTGAATTGTTTGATTTTTGAAGTAAAGTATAGTGGGAACTGTGGTGTTCTGAGTTCACATCTTTCAAGCACAGATTGCGATCATAGGGACAATTTTGAAATCAATATCAAATTGGAGCAGGGTAAAGTAGAGAACCCACCAGACAAATTGGGCTAAATTTTGGCAAGATTTTCAAAATGGATCGAATGGAAAATTTACACTAGGGAAAATGCGTGGAATAGAGGGCAAAATGGAAGTTCTTTTGATTGGTCAAAAAAGTTATTTTTATTTTGAACACCACATAACATTTGTAGGCCTTTGCTACACTTCTCAAATGGTCATGCACTCATGTTGTTGATAAATGTCACACTAGACTACCTCATGAGGGACACAATTTTTCTAACTCAATAGTATACAGAACAGATTGCACCTTTTCTCTCATACGTGCACTCCAAGCATCATTTCTGCTAGCGCGCTGATCAAGGTTACCAGCAACAGGGACACCCGTGGCTGGAACTGGCAGCGGCTTGTTGATCAATGGTTGTCGGATTTGTTGCCTTGGGCCACCAATATATTCATCATCACTGTCATATTCTACCGGTCTGTTTGCAGCCCTTACAATAAGAGCTAACAAGAACAGAAGAGCCTGCAAATTACATGCGTAGTCAGTAGAACCAGGGCATTATTAGACCAAAAAAACATAAACAACTCAATTTTGAATTCTACCAGCAATTTGATCAAGTCTTTTTACACTTCTATACATTCAGACAAATCAAGTTAATTTTTTATTTTTTATTTTATTTTTTTGTAAATAAAAAAAAAAAAATCATATCCCATGCCAGTCCTGTCAACCATAAGTTTTTAGAACTTCCAAATAAAATAAGGTTATTCTAGGATTTCTGCAAAATGAAGCTTTTATGTTATTTCATTGTTTCCCTCTTTTTTGGTTTCTATATATGTTTTGTTTGGAGTGGGGGTGGGAAGCTTAATGAGTGAATCCAGCACAACATAACAAGGACTCTGCATTATTACATTCTTTGCGTACCAAATGTGGCCACATGTTTATATGTCAGATGGCTATCCCAAAATATATGGCTGCATTTTGTTCTCTTTCGAGGTTGGCATGTCTAACAAACAAGCGCATGTCTAAGTACGATTTGTCATATTGTACGAAATCCAAGATGAGATATATGCACAAAACTAATGGATGAGGAATGCTCTCACTTCATTGCATCTATCACTCAGATGCAATAAAGAATAAATTAATAGTAAACCTCAAAAGCAAGAGACATATTCTTATGCTTACCTCCAAAACAACGATCCCAAGAGCAACCCATTTGACAATTTCCCAGTTGCCTTCCAGAAACTCATATATCATATCAAAGTCTCCAGTTTTATCTGTTGGAATTTCCTGAAACAAACAAAAAAGCAACTAATCAGATATCCTAATAGATATACCATCCTGAAATTCAAAAGTTCACTTAGAATAACGCTCACCTCTTTCCAGCTTTTGTCAAAGAATATTAAAGCTGCACATGCCAGTTCTACCAAGATCAACAATATCACCAATACTGTATACTGTCTTGACTTAAGGAAACCATACATCATCCAAAAAAATATAAACAATACACAAGCAATAAATAAATATAAAAAATTATATATTTTGCACATGTTCCTCAATTGTCGTATCTTATATTTTTTTTAAATTTCCATGTTGGTGTGTTTGTGTCCGGATCCATGTTTTTTTGCTACAAATGCGGAATGCATCAATAATTAGGATACACAAGTCAGGCAGCATCCATTCCGTGTTGCTGCTCCAATACAACCAACACAAGATATTACAAAGAGAACTGCACCAACACCAATAAATAAAAATATGAACCTGCAAAAACACGACCACAATGGAAATTAACTCACATTTCAAAATTTCCTTGAATAAACAATTGGTAAGGGTACAATGTGTACGTGAATTTAGACCAAAATAATGAATAAAATAAAAATTGCAAACACGACCTGAAACAGTGTGCACATTGTGAATCTAACCACAAAAATCATGAAAATAATCAATTCCTCAAGTATTGTATATCATGACTCTACCAATGAAAATTGAGAAAAATGATTCTAAATTCCTTAAATAATCACCACATCTCATGTATGATCAGCGTGCAACATGTAAGGATGGGAACGAAAGCTAAAGTAAACAGCAAAAATTCCACATCAATGTTAAATTATAGCATCACAAAGGTTCCATAAATTTATTTGGACAAAAATTTTAAAATTAAAAATAAATAAATAAATAATAAATAAATAAATAAAAACAGCATAATTAGTGAGCACCTACAACGCACATGACACATCTCACAGTGTGGCTTGTCTATGTTTGACATGATAACACCTAAACTCATCTGAAATATAATGAAACATGTTCGGCACATATCCAAACGTGTCTTATAATTTTTTTTTCACAAAAAGTAAAAAAAAAAAATTGGGACATATGTCCATTGCATAGACTCAAGTAGCGGGCACAACTTGGATTGAACTCAAGCAACCCGAGACCAACCCACAAAATTTTGGAGCTTGGACAGTGATTTCAAATTTGGTCAGGGCTTCGGCTAAAATTTGCCAACCTGAATTAAACTTGGTCAAGACTTGGGTAGAGGCTCTCACAATCCAACCAACCTAAATTCTATTGCTAATGTATACAAGGGTAAATTACACTGAGCACAACTGAGGTTTAGAAAAAATATAATAAACCCAACAAGTTTGGCATAATTCCATTTCAGAAAGGCTAAAGCGACCATAACTAATATATATGTTGTGTAGATATTTTGAAAATAATCGTGCTAACATGGCCATATTTTGTTCTATCCGCGGGTATCGCTACCTACTTCTCATGACAAAAGGTAATTGCCTATCTTACTTCTTTGCCTTTCTACTTGTCGTGCTGACACACCACAGTATTCGAATTGCAGGCTTCACTAACTGTGCCTTCTCTTTGATATCCATTGACGTGTTATAGAAATTATGCCAAACAAAGATTGCCTCACAGATTCTTAGATGTAGTTTGCCATGACTTAGTTCCCTCTATCGTTTATATGCAATTTATGCTACTATTTTTATAATATAAGGAAACACTCACCTATAAACAGGAAGATGCACTCTAGACAAACTATTATTTATTCTTGAAGACAGGAGAAATGAAAGCAACACAAAACATGCATTGGGAAAAACCATTTTCAACATATCATAACGAACCAAATTCAACTATGCAAAGCATCATCAATCAATGAAAATCTATAAAGAGATCAATCTAGAAAACAACAGTTTAATTGCAATCTATTCTAATTATGAGATATAAAACATGTCTTTCTATACAAATCCAAAAGCACAAACAGGTTTGGGGTGGGTCACCATACCAAGCTTTCGGAAGGTTATCGAAAATGCTGGTTGACAGAGACACAGCAATGAGGATCGGCCGACCAAACTGTATCATTTCGTCACTCGTGGCTGAGATTGGAGCCAAATCCTCATCTGAGTTTTTATACTCCACAAACAAGTAGATCCCATATGCCAACATGGCCAGACCAACAAGAGTCAACAAGAAGTTCAAAAGCTTCAATAAACATTCCAAGCACCCGCGACATGCCATCCTCTACAAGCCCTTCAATCACAACCCTTGCAAATTACCCTTCTAAATCATCAATTCTGCAATTCACTACAGCATAAACCCCACATTTACCCCCACAAAATCAATACTTCAAACGTACAAATCTCCTTAAAAATCAAAACAATAAAATATCAGAAACCTTTTTGTTTCCACAAAATAAATAAATAAATAAGTTATTCATCTTTGAGAAGATTTAACATTGAAGCTGACTATAAATTTTCCAGCGAAAATTTCCATGGGGAACAATTTTCCGGGGAAACAAACGGAACCAATTCAATCGTGGAATCTGAGGTAATTGAATGGACTTACGATTCGCTAGGGTTTGGCTCGTCTATTGAAGATACAATGCATGTGAATCCCTCAATAAATTGTTATAGAAATGGCTTTTTCGGGGAAAATTGAAAATTGGAGAGAAATATAATAAACATGAGCACAAAAAGTTGTGATTTTTATGAGTAATAGATAGAAAAATAGAGGGAGAGAACTTACAGAGAGGTTGGAGCAGTGGATTGGAATTGCAGAGAGATTGGGAGGCTTTGAAGATTCGAAATCGGACAAAAGAAAAGAGAATGGTCTGGAATTTGGAAGTGATCAAGCAAAAAGGTGACACTTTTTCTGTTTTCTTGGTTGATCGCCAGCTAGGTTATATTATATGATTGGGGCGCCTCCCCCTTTTACTATCACCAAAATTTTCATTTTAAGGTCACGGTTACGGATAATGAATCGAGTTTTTTTTGAATTTAATGTGTGAATTTTTATTTTAAAAATTAATTATTAAGGAAAAATTATTTATAAGTTTTATAGGGAGACTTATGTAATGTAAAGTCTTATGAAATTTTTTATAGAGTTTGAAATCCTATTTAAATGAAAAAGTATTCCATAAAGTCCTATCTATTGTGTTTAAATAGTATTAGTTTACTATTATACCCTTTATATATGTTTCTATGTTTTAACCGTATTGTTTCCAAATTGTTTGGTGTCGTGATATGTATGGATGGCAATTTGAACCCGGCCCGACGGGGACCTGACCCCCCGACCCCGATTAGAACGGGTTTTCCCCGAAAATTACTCCCCATAGGGCCGGAGATGATATTAAAAATTAAATCCCCAATGCATTTCGGGCCGGGGACGGGAATAGGTTTCCCAACCCCGGCCCCGGCCTGGCCCCGCCCCCGAATTATCCCCGAACGTGGCCCCGTGTATATATATTATATTTATATTTATAAACCATTCATTTTCAGTTCAGTCTCTTTCTCTTATTCGAATCCCTCATTTCTTTCTCTCTCTCTACTCCACCGCCGATCTCCACTCGCCACTCTCCTCCACCGTCGATCTTCTTCACTCGCCGCTCTCCTTTTTAGCAGCGTCTCTCTCTCTCTCTCTCTCTCTCTCTCTCTCTTGCTACCACCGTCGTCGTACACCACCGATCTCGCCACCAACGTCGTTGTACACCACCGATCTCACTACCACCGTCGTCGCACACCACCGATCCCGCCACCAACGTCGTCGCACACCACCGATCGCCATCATCCGTTGCACAACACTCCTTCCACCGCAGATCTGTTGAACATATCTAAATTTTTTGAACATATCTAAATTTTTTCTGTTGAACATATGTCTGTAATATCTGTTGTTGAACATATCTACATTTTTCTGTTAGGATTTTGATAGATCTGTGGTTGTTTTGAACAGATCCATGATTTTTTTGAACAGATCTGTGGTTCTCTCTTCTCTTTCCTCTCTGCTCTTCATCTTCTTTGTTGATTGTTGTTATTTTGTACAGGGATTATTCGGGGTCGAGGAAACCCGATCCCCGTTAGGGGGCGGGGACGGGGGGGTGGATGGGTTCCTCGCCGAGAATCGGGGCTGGAGACGGGGAATTTTGTAGCTTCGGGGATCGGGAACGGGGAGTGTAGTCCCGGCCCCGCCCCGTTGCCATTCCTAGTGATATGCGTCATGATCGCGGAGGCTGTTGGGTTTTCAAAATTTACTGGGTTTGATGGTTTGATTGTTTCATCTTGCCGATCTGGACTCAGATTGTTTGAGGGAATGAGATAAAGTTGTATGCTTTTTCAATTGGTGAGTGTTGCTCTGTGTTTTTCCCGATTGTTTTGTTTTCAATGTCCTCATATATCGTATGGATTTCGCAATCTGGTATAACCATCTATTGGCACACTTTGTAATGGTAATCTCACATCAACTTCCGTAGTAACGCTATTGTATTGTAATGTTCACATACGTGTCACATTACGTTTCGTAAAACTATTTTACGTTCGCTTATTAAATTAGAAAGTGAGAATATGAGAATGTTGCTGGATTGTGCGAAATGGTACAGCCATACATTGGCACAATTCAGTTAGGCTCGAAGGCTGTTACGTTTAGGTTGCAATGTTAAACCACACCTGCGATGTTTGTCATTTTTTGTCTGTGTTACGTTCGTTTGTATTTAGTTGGTGTTTTGCAATTGTTGTACTTTTTGAAAACATATGTGTCACATTACGGATCACAAAATTATTGGGTTTCTTTTTTTCCATTTCAATGTCACAGTTGCTTGTTTGTGGAAACTATTGGAATGTATGTGAATGTAACTTACATATACATGGATATGAGCATGGTTTTTGTATTGTGTTGTCCTATTGTTATATTTACTGTGGACATATGTGTCACATTACGTTTCGCAAACTCTCTGGTTTCTATTTTTTCCAATTGAATGTGACAATGTTGTTGGTTGATGGAAATTATTGGAATGTATTTTAATGTTACTCTAACTTTTCATTATATAATATTCAATGTGGGTTGTCATTGTTCAGATATAAAATTTCTTGTGATTGATTGTGGGTTGAACCACGTTGTACGATGTCAACGTTACTGCGCTCACATTTGATTACATATCACATATCTTCCATGCGTTGTTCTTTTGTTTTTTGTAGAATGTCGTGACACGATTAATGTTTCATATATTTTGTTGCACAAGATATGGACATCATGCTTTTTTGCACTTTTGGTTCATCCACTATTGCTGTCAGGGGTGTTAATGGATTGACATTAAAATAATTGGTACAAAATTTATGTGACAGGTGGGTGAATGTGACACCATTATCGATTTCCATATCTTACAAACTACCGTGTCACGAGAACCAATTCATGATGAGTAATGATATGGACATGGAAAACATGTTTTCCATTGCAAGGTCTATTGGCGTTACCCATATCAACGTTGCAATTGACTCGCAAAATGAGGTGGATGATTTGATTCGAGGTAATCAATTCGGTGGGACTATATTCGCAAATCCACTGGATCCTAACAATGAACAATTACCAAGTCTCGAAACTAGCATAGATTTGTTGCCTAATTATTGTCGCCACAGTGAGAAAACGTTGATGACAGTTGATTGGTCACACGGCATTAGTCACGTAGGCCAATGTTTCGAAAGGGGTATTGCTGCTTTCCTTTTGGTTCTGTCGAAATATGCTATTGAGTGTGGGTTTGACTTCAAATTTGTAAAAAATGATTCACTGCGGGTCACGGCAGTGTGCACGTTGCGAGAGCAAAAAGGGTGTACATGGTTGATACATGGAAGAGTTCAAACATGCAATGGATATTTTTACTTGAAGAGGTTGAACAACTTACATAGTTGTGGTGCTGTTGTTCGCACTGGGAAGAGTAGTAGACTTAACTCTGAATTAGTTTGCAATGTTATTGGTGATCGGTTACGTGATAAGCCGCTTACACGTCCCACTGACGTCGTGTTTGACCTAAAAAGGAAGCACGACCTGAATGTTAGTTACCACATAGCATAGTTAGGTGTTGAGAAGACAAGGGGCGAAGTGTATGGTGACTATCATGTTTCATTCGATCAACTTAGGTAGTACGCGGATGCGGTTATGCAATACAACCCTGAGAGAGTTATGTCAACTTGGATTTCGAGCGGTCAACCGCCCAATTTAAGCGATTCTTCATATCATTCAAATCTTGCATTGATAGATTCAATCATATTGCCCATTATTGTTTCTTGATGGCACTTTTTTAAAAGGTAGATTTAAAGGCAATTTGCTTGCAGCGACGGGAATGATGGTAACAAAGGTACGTATCTTATGATGATTATTTCAAAATTCCATATAGTAACGCATCACATTGTGACTAAACATTTTTTATTAGTCCACTATAGCAATGAGTGATCCCCAATGGCAAGATTGTTTCCAATTTAATGTTATTTTCATAACATTGTGTATGGTGCGATTTGAATTGTGAAGAATTGTTAATGTGAACGTAAACTTTGTTAAAAATATTACATATCTAACGTACAACTTGTCAAATTTGCCAGGTTTGTTCCTATTAGCTTTTGCTATTGTTAACTTCGAAACGACTGCAAATTGGACTTGGTTTTTACAGCATCTAACAAAGGTTGTCAGTAATGCTCGCACATTAACTTTCGTATCTAATTGTAATGCTGGGTTGCTCGAATCGTTGTCTACTGTATTCCCATCTGCACACCATGCGTACTGCTTACAACATCTCCAAGAAAATTTGAGGGACAAATTACGATGGGTTGACAACAGCGTCCGTTTTGGTTTAATGGCTAAGTTGCGTGAATATGCATATGCTCCAACCGAGGCTTCGTTTCAGTACCATTTGACCAAGCTAAAAGGATCAGGACGATCTGGAATAAATAATTTCTTGGAAGATATGTCACCGAACCATTGGACCAACGCGTATTTCAGGTTGTACGATACTTACGCGTGCTAACATTGAAAGTACCCAATATGTGACAACATTTTCATTATGTTTTCATAATGTCAACAGGGGCAAACGGTATGGGGAGATGACCTCGAACGCTGCAGAATCGTTTAATAAATGGATACTTGATGCCCGTAACTACCCAATTACAAGGTTGGTTGATATAATCAGAAATCAGATAATGACTATGAGGGTTGAGCATAAATTATTGGCTACTAATTGGAATGAGTTACTTTGTCCGAAAATGGAAAGCCGTGTTAGAAAGACGTACTCTAATGGTTGCACACGGATTGTTAGCCAAAAAAATAAAGACATATACGAGGTTCATTCATTTCCAACAGTGTTGGTAGACATTGGCAAGCATTCATATTCATGTTTCCAATGGCAATTGAACGGATTCCCATGTGCACACGCGGTGATTGCAATATAGAATAGTGGAAGGGATTTTAGTACATGTGTTGAACAATTTTTCACCATCAATCAATACAGAGCAGCTTATTCCAGATACATTCAGCCAATACCAACAGTTGACAAACCCTCCTTCTCGGAAGACGACTTCATCATATATCCACCGGTAGTTAAACGTCCTCTATGGCAACCCAAGAAGAATCGAATACCATCTCAGGGAGAGAAATTAAATCAAATCAGGTGCGGTCGATGTGGCCGCATGGACAACCACAATCGAAAGACATGTAAAGAACCAATTTAGTAATAGACATTTAGCGGGGAAGTTTTATAATCAGTTTTGAATAGCAATATCGTATTATCGTAGTAGAATGTATCAAAACAAATGCATGAACAAATTTTAATAAGTTAACACATTATTTATAATTGATCATTCAACTGGTTTTTTCTTCACACTGCATTCATTCATATGTTAGGTTTACATGTTTATTTATTTGTTCATGTATCCGTATGTTTCAAATCAGCAAAGATATTTGGATAGTGCGTTGCACGCTGGCCTTGTATGTGAGAAGACATAGTTTCTGAAGCCAGGTCATGTTGGTGTTAATCTCTTAGTATAACACAGGTTATCGTGCAACCAGTTAATCAATCTTAAATTACAGCATATTCTTGACAGATTAAATTGACAAAGCACACCCCAACGTTAATGTGCCAGCATACATACTTACTGAATCACAATTTCAAAATATGAGGCATCTACAGACAACTGAACCACATCTATCTAACAAAACCCACCACCCTAAACATCTTATCACAAGTAGTAAACACTCCAACTCATTCACCTTTATTATATTTATTGTATATATGGAAGTCAAATTTTGTAACAACAATCCACCATCGACACATAACGTGAATGTCCAAAGCAACAATTTCAGCAACGTAGACAACAAACACCATGTTATCAAGCCTCAATCTTTTTAGTTGTATTTTCAATATCCCTATGACAAGTACCAAACACTGTCATACATTGACCATCACAATATACGAATTACAGATGGACAACTAAGATCCCTTCTGATCTTCACATTCACAGTCACCTATACATTCACATTCACATACACCTACACATTCACAATCAAATTAAATTTGGCATTAACATTTGCATTAACATTTACACAACCACATTCACATTCGCATTTTCCCACTCCCTAAGACAAATATCAAACACTGTTATACATTCACAAACACAATCTGGGTATTATAGGTAGACAACCAAACCTGTTCCGACATTCACAATCGTATTCACTTTCATATTCACCATCACATTAACACACACCTTCACATTTACACAACCACATTTACATTCGCATTTTCTCACTCCCTAAGACAAATACCAAACACTGTCATACATTCACAAACACAATCTGGGTATTATAGGTAGACAACCAAACCTGTTTTGACATTCATAATCGCATTCACTTTCATATTCACCGTCACATTAACATACACCTTCACATTTACACAATCACATTCACATTTGCATTTTCTCACTCCCTAAGACAAGTACAAAACACTGTCATACATTCACAAACACAATCTGGGTATTATAGGTAGACAACCAAACTGTTCTGACATTCACATTCGCATTCACTTTCACATTCACCATCACAGTAACATACACATTCACATTTACACAACTACATTCATATTTACATTTTTCCCACTCTCTAAGATAAGTACTAAACACTGTCATACATTCACAAACACAATCTGGGTATTAGAACTGAAAAACCAACATCATTTCTGACATTGACATTGATATTCACCTCATATTTTGAGTCACATTACCATTTACATTCACATTTACACAACCACATTGACACTTATGTACCCAATATTTTACTGCTTTTAACTGCCCACTGACATTACTGAATGACACATAAAGCCATATTGACAAAACCAAGTGCATACAAAAAATAATGAATTAACCATTGTAACATATTCCCAAAACAAATTATACTAATCCTCAATCCATATTGACAATGCAACCAAAGACATCAAAAACTTCTAAATTTTTTTTACTGGCAAACTTACTATACCATTCAAAAACAAATTAACCGTAAATTTATACCAAAAATATCAATGATGCACCTATCTACCACCATTGGAAGATAGTCAATTGCCAGCAACAAATGACCTTCTCTAGTCATTTACAAATGACTTCACCATACCGGCTCGCATCGTTTTGCAGCTCTTCCCTCCCATTGACTTGTCCACATCTAGGTGACGCACAAGTTGCTTCATAATGAAGCATACTATAATTCCACAATCATTCCTATTATGAAAATTTAAGTCATTAGTAACAACGTCAAAACAAACCACGTGCAATATATGGAAACATGAATGGCATACGTTGCAAAGAAACGTAACACACACTTTCGAGTCTGCTTTTTGTTGTGGACAATAATCAACCACTAGAAACTCCTTCACCAAGTCTTGTGTTTCAACTGTGCCCACCTTCAGTCTCCGATTTATGTAATCCTCAAAGTATTTCTTCTACGTTATTGTCAAATTTATATTATAAGTAATTAGTTTTGTTGCCCAAAATAAAATACAAAGATCACTGCAATTAACTAATTCACGTTTACTAACCAGCAACCACGCTTCCCAGTAATGTTTGTCTTCCCTCCCACATTTTAGTTTCATTGAGTTGTAATACATCCAAAACCTCTCTTTAGTGTCATAAACCATTAGTGTCCAATAGCTATCTAAGTGGATTGGGAATTGAATATATCTGGCCTTGAGGGCATGAGGGGCACGTATGGCCAAGTGCCTATCACGTACATCTTCGCCCACATCTCTTATCGTAGGTTGCACACATTCATTTTTGAAATTGAGAAGCACAAACTAAAAATGACTACAATCAATTCATCAAATGCCACGTCTTACCAAACATAACGTGCTAAAAATGTATGATTTTTCCTTATTCGTGGATGCAGGCGCCTTGATCTGTACATCAGCATTTCCGCATATGCATCAATCACCTACGTGCAAAAATAAAATATTTATGATTTTGCTTCTCTCGTATACATCTACATAAATTGCATTCTATATGAAGAAGCATCAGAAGTTTGAAGAATAATTAGAAATACCATACTTACATTACCTCGTAACGTCAGCCCCTAAACGATTGCTTATATGTCATTAAAAGACACAGAATTTGAACCATTCTGCCTAGTCTAGACTTGCACACTACTAGTTAAACAAGACATTTGTTGAACACTAAATTCATGTACAAATGCAAAATGGTAAGAGTAAGTTGCGAAACCTATCTGTCACCTCCTTTCTCGTATGCTTCTTTAAGCTTGTCTTTCTCTTGCGTTGATAACAACTTCCAGATCGGTAAACGATTAGTCAAATCGAACCGAGAAAATGTCCTCTACGGGTCTACAAGGTCATCCACCTCTATGATCTCATCTTGCATTTTTTGTTTATCGGTACACTCACCTCTATTGACCACACCACTATTAGATGGTTTCATCAACCTCCTCAAAACCAATGGATATTCATACTCTAGCAGTTTGTATTCCTTCCTATTTTTTTTTTAATGTTTCTCACAAGCGAGTTCTGCCATGCAGTTGTTGTTCCAGCGTTTTGATTAATCCCAGGCATTATATCCACATCACATACCACATGCCTAATGTCATCGATCGGGGTCACATGAGTATCCACCCCTTGTAACTCTGTCTTCTTATTCACATCAGATGGAGACGACGTTGACAATGGCATAATGTCAAGTGTGTCTGCCTCATAGTGGTACATGTCCTGATTACTTTGTTTCATCTCCTGTACACCAGCAACTGCTTGGGTGTATTCATGCACTGCATACTCCTCCAACTGTTCCACAAGCTTCGCGTTTTTGTCATTAAGCTCATCCACTAGCTGCTTCATTCTTTCAATGTCACATTCCTTCTGGTTATTGGTCAGTGTGATTTCATGTGCTAACTTCCTACATTTTTCTTCGTACGATGCCCTCATTGTTAACAGTTGTGTCTCTAAAGCAAATATGACATCAGATTTAGAACGTAGTTCTATCTCAAGCACACCAATTTTAACCAATGCTTTATGGTATTCTTCAGACATAGACGCACACTAACCACAATGACCATTACTCTCAGTACCACCTCTGTTGACATCTCTTTCATTTTATACATTTCGCTTTACGTTGTCCAGTCCATGGACACTAATACCATCAACTGAACCCAAAATGCTGCCATCTACAATTGTCCTAGTAGTCGATCCCATGTTCCCACCAACCCCACTGCGATACGAACATTCGGTAGTTGCTCCAATTTCCTTAACGTCTTTCGCTTTCGTGATGCTCTGTTTAGAATGACTCATGTGTAGCTCTACTACCACAACCTGCAAACAAAATAAAAAATAAAAATCACAAATAGTAATTGCCATATCTAATATTTATACTAATAGTACACAAATTCATACTTCAACATCATGCGGCTGATCGATGTCCACTGCTCTTATCTTTGTGAACAATTTGCTGATATTCCATTTCATAAACCTTAGAAATCCATCTCCACGATCTTCTTGTATCAAGTTGGTGTACTCACATATCCAAAACTATGTAACCATGGGTTAAAAACATAAGTTGTCAAAATTATTCGAAACAAATACACGTACCAAAACTACCAAACAAAATCAAAATTATAATGTGGGAAAAACAAAAAAAAAAGAGCACTTACAAGCAGGGCAATTACACATCTAGTAACTTTCTCAGTCTTAGAGTAAAATCCCTTAATTGACTCGATGAAAGTTACGCAGATTGCTCCAGTCCAATCATATGCTTTCATGTTCTTAGATCCTCAACAACCCGGACGAACCCCCATCCCACGGTCTCACCTGAAGTGGCAAAGAATAACTTCCCACATAAGTACAAACACAGTAACTTTGCAACATCCTGGTGGTCCTGACTAGTATTCCCGAGTAATGCATCCATTAACAGTTCCTTAATGGTCTTCAAGTTTATGAGTGCCATGTTAAGACACCTTCATTGGATGAAGTTAGTCGGAAATCTTGGCCCATATGACACATCTAAACTCTTCTTGCCACCATGAATTCCAAATATTAGTTGTATATCGATGTTCGTCAACTCAATGTGTTTACACCAATTATGAAAGCAGACTTACTTGGAACAAATGTTTGAATGATTCTCATTACAATGTCATCGCATTTTTGGAATTCATGGTGGTTTAGATCAGCTTTTCGCATTGCATCCAACAGAAATCAAAACGGTGTTTTCTAAAGATGATGCAAATGCTCATTTTTCAGATTTGACGTTGCCACCAGCTTCACAATTCCAGCGATGTTGGAACGATAACAAAATCTTGGTTGTTTGGTCAGTGGTTGTTGAGGCTCATATTTCAGCTTCTTTCCTTTTTGAACACTGCTTTGCCCTTCTGCGTTTACATTCCGTGATGGAGTTTGACACCGTCGTCTTTTACCAGATGTAGTCCCTTCACAGATGTTCACTTTCACCTTGCAACCTTTTTGTGGTGTACCTTTAGTTGTTCCTCCTGAAAAACATGCCACAAATATTTCACATTTTGTATACAAACAAGATGCCACTAAAAACTTATGCGAATATGTAAATTAATAGCAATATGTAACAATATATGTTAATATATTCCTCGTGAATATTAAAATGTGGTATGATAACATGTGGTTGTACATGTATTGAATTCAAACCTCATCACATACCCTCACCATACATTGACATTCTAATTGGATGACAATACAACATGTGAAGACAAAATTATTCTCTACGTATGCCTCAACAACTGTGTTTACTTCATTCACTAAATGTTAAAATTAATTACAACATTTTCACATTCCATTACGCTTCACTCGTGTTAGCTTGACATGACTTTTTAAAGTATACACAATTGGTTTATTACAACAAATTTAAAAAAAAAAACAAACAAACAAACAAACAAACATGGGGGTTAACGTCTTCAGCCCAAAACACAACATCTACCACACCGTGGCGCATGCCATTTTATTAACTACTGTCACAATAACAACTATACTGTGAAATGAGTCAATTTTCATGTAACACACCCCGAACATGAACGTGACAACATTTAAAGGACATGTGCATGTGCCACTTTGTGCATGTCTATTGTGTCCTAAATATTTAGTTGTACATTCACAGTTCAAACATGTAATATTCTCCCCGCGAATTCCAATAGACATTACAACGAAAATTACCGTCACACAATTCAAAAATTTAGAAGTAATTACGCACCCACATTCACGGCCATGGTTTCAAATGTGACTGTGAAGTACTCGACGTAACCATGAATAATGTCAGGCATGCCAATTAATGCAATAATCTGAACCTAAAAATAAATGAAAATGTGCTACGGGAAGCTTGACAACCAAAACCACTATGAACATGAACGTGACCTCTTCATATGCTAACATGAAACCACAACCACACACACCAAATCATGTTACTTTCATTGTTCCTCTTCATGTCACAATCTACAAACACTGTCCCTTGAATATCTTGACACATTCACAAACGTTAAAGTACATCAAAATAGGACGTGGCACCAGCCACGTTCGACAACTTACTTGTATATTTGATTGAAAACAACCAAACGACACCGTACCACAACGTGACACTATACACACAGTCCAACATACATGTGCTTCCACTCACATTCAACAATAATTTAACATTGGGTCACAATCACATTCATTAACTGTACAACACATAACACAAAAACGTGGCACATTTCACATCCAACAACTGATTTTTTAAAGTTAATGCGCAGAACCAAACGACATTGTACCACAATAAGAAACCCCCCAAAAACAGTCTACCAAACACAATACTTTGCATGGATCGAAAAAAAAATAAAAAAATAGACCACGTACTAGGCAATACAACAACGAATCAAGCACAAAACACCCACACTGGTTAACCCGCAGAACCTCCATCGTACAATCCCCACATACATACTATTTCCAAATCGGAAACTGTAAAATCCGTTATTCCTTACAAAACTCACAAAACATACAATCAACAAAACATATTACAACTGAAGTTTACCGAAATTATCAAAAACCCCATATTTACATAAACCCTAGTTCTGGGTTGTTAATCAAAATCAAATGAATGAACATTGTAAAACAGGGGCAAATCCACACTTACATTTTGGAGCCATCATTCCTCCTCGTTCGCAGGAAACATTATTTCGTTAACACCTTCCTATCGAACGTGTCGGTCGAATCGCGCCTCTTCCCCTGTTCGTGGTGGGTTTCAAAATGTTATCAACTGAATCAACCGTTTACATTAGCGTAGAGCCACAAAACATATCTACTTCTTTTTTATCCCTAAAATTTTGCCAAAGTGAATCTGTAATTTCTACAAATCACGTGTATTTTGAATTTCAAAATCATATGTATATGGATATGATCTATGGTAATATTCAATTTCCTATATATGGTTTTTATTTTATTTATGATATTAACAACTACTATTAAGGGTAAATGTGACAAGTAACTTCCCATAGGACTTATGGGAACATAAGTTTTTACTTAGAACCATATGTAACATAAGTCTCCAAAATAGGACTTATAAATAATTCTCCCTTATTTTAATAATAAAATTTTATATTTTAATATAAATTTGATAATTTTAACTTATCTATTATTGTATTTTATTTTACCTAATCAATACTCTCTTAAACTATTTATATTAAAATTGAGTTTAAACAAACATAATTGGGTCGGATAATTTTTCTATCTTGCCCAATTTAGCCCATATTATTTATAAAATTTATTAAATTATAATAAATAAATTAAAAGTTGATTTTACTTATTTTAAAAATAACTTAAATTCTTTCCTCCTTTCTCACTCTTTTAAGTCATTACCGACCTACTCCTACCTTTTATTATTGTTACTGAAAACCCCTCTAATAACCACCTTCAAAGAGTCTCCATCTTTGATGGTTGACAACCATCTTCGTCACCACCTCCCACCAAAAACTACCTTTCAAAACTTCTCACTTGCTTAAAACTCCTTTGAAAATATACATGTGGACAAATATGGTTTTGTTTTTATTCTCACCAAAAATAAACACAACATATTTTGTAATTTCTTAAAAGAAATATATATAAAAGTTACCAAACAAACCCAAATGTTTGTGTTAAACTAGACTACAATGTTATTATTATTATTTAATTAAATTTTATTGAGTACATAATTTTATTATAATAATTAGACCTGAAATAGATTTTAGGACTGCTATCAATCTGGACTAGTGAAGAGATGCGATTCTATAACAGTAAATGGGAGTGTTAGGGGATGGGAATGGATAGGAGTAGCACCGATAGAAGATAAGTTGAGAGAAAATCGATTGAGATGGTCACATTCAACGGAGATCAATAGAGGCTGTAGTGAAGAGATGCGATACTGTAATGGTAGATGAGAGTGTTAGGGGACGGGATAGATCTAGAGTAACGTTGGTTAGCGTTGTAAATAAATATATAGATCTACTTAATTTAACTAACGAAATGACCTTTGATAGGGCCGCGTGAAAAGAAAGATTTATGTAACCGACTCCATATGATGGGACTTAAAGCTTGCTTTGGTTTGGTTTGGTTTGGTTTATCAATCTAGACTAGGGCTGGGCATATGATTCTTTTTTTTCTTTTTTTCTTTTTTTAAAGTTTTTCTAGCTTAGGCCCGTCGATGCCCATTCCAAAAAATCATTTTGGCAAAGTCTTAAAAAAAAAATAAAAACCTCCTCCATGGTAAGTCAGCCCAAACCAAAGAGAGATTCATGTTTGCCAAGGGGTCCAAAAAAATGACCTGTATTGGAGCTGTGGGCCGTAACATGACTTAAGCTGGGCATACATCTCTTGACATTTCAGGCCCAGTAACTTTACTACAGAACTCAATACCCCACACGCGCACACACACACACACACAAAAACACTGATTTCGTGCTAAACCTTAAATTCACATTTGACAATAGTGTTAGATGGTTGAAGATTCCATATGTTTGGTATTTGTCTTTGTATCTCCAAATCTACTTTGAAAACAAACTCAAATTTTTTGAACACCATACTTACAATTCAAACATTAGGTGGAATCCCTATCCAAATTTAAAGCCATAGTGCTTTTCATTGACTTCATGGCAAATTTTACAAAACTATATGTTTGACAATGTATACATTTAGATAAGAATTTTACTTGATGGATATGTTAAAAAGAAATTTGTGATTGTGGTCTCAAGTCCAACTCAAGTGAATAAGATGGTTTTTAGCAACCCAAAATAAATAATTAAAATAGAATTCATACAATGATGTTACAAATTTAGGGCTCATTATGCATCAATTTCAATTTCTAAGTTTTTTATTTTTATTTTTTTCTTTTATTTTTTATATTCGTTTATGTGTTTCTAGAAATAAAAATAAAACTAAAAAAGGAAAAAAATTATTATGGCTTATGGAGGCTAATAGCATTGGGCCTTAAACTTCGGCCTTGGTTAGGCCCATAAACTGTGAAATTCTATAGGTGCTCTTGGGTTTAGTGGATCTACCTTAAGATCTAGGGATACTTACCAATTAGTCCTATTAACTAGACTTATTTACCTACAGGTCCTAACTAATAAATTTAACACTATAAAAATAAGAGAGTGATAAATTTATCACTAAAAATTTATTCATAAAAACAAAGAGACTGATAAATTTATCACTATAAATTTATTCATAAAAATAAAAGACTGATAAATAAATTTATCAATAGGACTTAATGGGTAATAAGTCTTCAAAGTAGGACTTTTTGGGTAATAAGTCTCCAAAGTAGGACCTATTGGTAGTTTACCCTAAGATTCTACTTTCATAATTTGAACGGTTTATCTTGTACTACCTATTAAAAAGATCATAGCTACAAAATTATTGTAGTTGTTTAAAAAAAGGAGAAATTTCCTCATAAGTTTTATACACAAAATTCAAAATCTATCTAACTCCAAAACAAAATCTTTACATCAATTAATCTTATATATTTTTAATTGTTACCAAAAAAATCTTTTTTTTTTTTTTTAAAATAAATAAATTAAGAACACTCCTACATCCATCACCGTTGGACTTCTGTCAGAAGGTCATCGAAGACTCATCGGAATATTCAACATCATCGAGAAGTCGTCGGAATATCATCGGAAATTGGCCAGAGTATCGTTGGAATGTTCTAAACGTCACTGAAAGTCATCAGAATGTCTAGAATATTCGCTGGACGTCAAGAATATCGCCGGAGACTCATCGAAATGTCTAGAATATTATCGAAAAAAGAAAAAAAATAAACTGAGAAATTAAAGTGAAAAAACATAGTAAAATGTACCAAATATTAATAAACTGAAAGAAGAAAATAAAAAATAAAAAAATAAAAACCCTAAAAATAACAAACAGTAACGATGAAAAAAAAAATGCTATTTTCAATTTTTGTAGGGTTTTAAGCAAATAATTTCTAATATTGATCAAACTGAAAAGAAAGCTTTGAAACTGTAAAATGTTAGGCTGTGTTTGGATAGATTTTCAAACTATAATTCCACCCCTACATTCCAATGCCATGTTTGGATACATCTTTCAAATTATATTTCCACAACAAAAAGAAACTTTGTAGAAAATTCTGTGTCAGGAGGGATTTTTTTTTTTTTTTTGAAATTTGGGTTAACCGGTTGGTCAACCAGAACAGTGCATTTTTTTTTCTTTGCAATTGGCATTATTTTTTTATTTTTAATAAAACAATATTTTCAGAATTTTTTATGAGCTTTTAATATATTTTTGAGTTGTATGTTTAGTTATGAGTTGTAAGTTTTTATATCAGATATCATATGTCACATCAAAAATTTTCCACTCAATTCAAAACTCTTTTTAAACTCATAACCAAATAAATTTTCTACGCTCAAATCATAATTCCAAAACACACAAATTCAAAATAGAACTCTATTTTCAAATCATATTTCCAAAACTCTTCCAAACACTACCTTTATAAGTTGTAAGTTTTTATATCAGATATCATATGTCACATCAAAAATTTTCCACTCAATTCAAAACTCTTTTCAAACTCATAACTAAACAAATTTTCTATGCTCAAATCATAATTCCAAAACACACAAACTCAAAATACAACTCTATTTTCAAATCATTTTTCCAAAACTCTTCCAAACACTACCTTACAGTTTCAAAGTATGATTCTATTAAGTATTTATCATTATTAATCAAATTGAAAAACATGTTATGAAACTGTAAAATTTTATAGTTTTCACTGCTTGTAATTAAAACTCGAAAATAACTTGTTCAGAACTTAGAAAATTTCGCCATTATAACAGGAAAATAGAAGTGTATAGTACAAAAAAAAAAAGTAACAAAACAGAGAGATTGAAGGAAAGGGACAGATATCGAGAGATGCTTGTACTCCAACAACTATTTTTTGGTTTAGATGTAGCCGGATTTAACTTAGATCTACTCAAATCTAAACTTCAAATCTAAGTAGATCTATTCATCTTCTTCGTCGGAAACTCATCTTCATCGCCGTTGGTGAGCACGAAGCAAGGAGTTGGTCCTCGGTGGTTGTTCGTGAACCCCAATCAATGGTGGTAGAAAGAGAAAGAAAAAAATGAATGTGTGGACGTGATCATCGCGATATTAGATAAAGAAAGATACAAAGAAGAAACAAGGTGTAAAGAAAGAAGAGAAAATAAATAGGTATAAGACTTTTAGATCTACCTAAAAAATTTTACAATTAAATAGAATATACACTTTCTAAAAAGAACTGGTAGGTAATTTGCTCAAAGCCGAACAAGATGGTCCATCAAGCACACCATATCTCCATTTAGGCATAAATCCAAAACCGGCTCAAAAAAGTTTTTGAAAAAAAAATAGAAAAAGAAGAAAAAGAATAGATACACCAATCTTTTCACCCTCTATTGTTCATGTCTTACAACTGTTATTATGACAGTAATCATTTATGGCATCTTCCATATTTAAGCAAGAATTTCCGTGAAGATTTTCGGGGCTTGGTAGATACTATTTCTTTTTTTGTTAAGTAACCTTTTGTTTTTGTTTTTGTTTTTGTTTTTTTCACTTAGGAAGAATAATTGTTAAAAAAATGATGTATTTAACAAATACCAAAAACATTACACTTTTTTGTTAGTGAAAAACTTGAGTAAGATGACCCCGACAATTGCTCAAGTTTTTTGGTTTGAGTCTATGAAGAAATGTTAATTTAACTATTAATATACTAACCGCTGTCTTAGGTTAAAAAAAAAAAAAAAAAAAAACTTGAGTAAGAATTTTTTTTTCTCCCCATTTGTCAGCTAAATAAATCATTATCAACTGCAATAACAAACAAAGTGACTTAGTTCAAAAAACAAAAACAAACAAACAAACAAAGTGACTATTTCAACCAAAAGGATTGCAAAAAGGTCATCAATTGTTATTCACAAGTACCTCCCACAACATTATGAGCTCGACCCAGTTCCATTATTAAGGACAGCAACCAACCAGTACTGCATCCCCACCTAACAATAACACACACCATCCCCATGACCATGTTCTAGGTCAGTGATCTATTTACAACCACATGTTGATCTCCATGGCTATAAATCCACATACGTGGCCCATCCTCAGCCATTGAAATTCCCAATCAAATCAGCAGCATTGCCACCTTTTTACCGTGGTGTTGGATAGGATCCGAGTCAGAGTGGACCCTTTGGTTGTCTTTTTGTTTGTTTTTTTTTTTTGTTTGTTTGCCTTGGTGTGTGACTGGAGAATGAGGTGAGCAATTGCATCATCATCTACTACAATGGTGTTGGGAGGAAGAAGAGTGGGGGAGGATGAGAGCCGTTAGATGAGGTGGGGAGGGATGGTGGAGATGCCTTGCCTTGAGAGCTCAGTGAGTACAGAGTCTGTTGAAGGAGGCTTGAGGCCTATGGGAAGAGGCAACCATCGCTTGTTTATTGCCTCCTTCACAACCTTGTCAATTACCTCGTCTGCCTGTGCATGCAAACAATGACTTAATTGTATTAAGACAAAAACCCAAAAAAAAAGAAAAAAGAAAAAAAGAGAGATTTGTATATGACAGAATTTCTCTATTGAGGATGTTCAAATTTTAAAAGATAGAATGATGAAAATGCATGGAATTACTTACCGGTTGAAGATCAACAGAACTCGGTGGCATCGTGTAGCTGCTATGTGTTGCATAAGCATTGTTAAACCCATTGGCATTCTGCTTTTTCCAAATAACATGCAGTCAGTGGACCTTGTCTAACTTCATGCATTAACTAGAAGAAGACATTTCTCAATCAATAATCGAAACACGAAACATTCACACCAATATACTTACTTGAGGGAAAGACGGATATGGTCCGTGAGGTGGCGGCGGTGGCATCACAGGGCAACCCCATGCATCAGCATGCATCTGAAACACCATAACATCCACATATTAGGCTCTGTTTGGTTCAGCTTATGAGACTTCTTGTAGCTTTTTTATTTTGAAAATTTTTGTCAAAGTGTCTCGTGTAATTTCTATTTACAACTTACAATGTATTAATTATAAAAAAAAATAAAAAAAAATAAAAAAAAAGATTATTTAGAAGCAGGAAAAGGGGTATTGTTAACTTATACTTTTTCATTATCAATTTTTAATTTCACCAAACAGACCCTTAATCAAATATAGTAAGTTCCACGCAAGACTTCTCCATGAAGCTGAATCCTCTGTCCAGAATCTCCCATTTCCCGTCCCAAAACACCTCTCTACCGGCCTAATTGTGTGCGGGCGGCATTGAGATAGAGGGACAGGAAGATCTGGACAGAAGATTCACATGCCTTCTCCATGACAGGAAACACCATCAACAACAGGCTTGTTTTAGGCCAAAAAATAACGGAAGCATAAGAGAGCAAATGTTACCCCTGGATATGGCTTCCAATGCCAACTTTCTGTAGGCTGCCACGGTGGATAGAAAGCAGGGCCCCACATCTGGACACCGGAGGCGTAGCTTCTGGGAGGTCCCCATGCCGGATAGACCTGAGCAGCAGGTAGGGTCGGATTAGAATGATATGGAGGGAAGGCCATAACAGGTTTGTGTGGATGGTAACTCCTTTGTGAGGGGTCTCTTGGATGAGGCCATCTCCTCTCAACTTCCTTCGGCAAAATGTGTCTCCGCTGCATTCTGTATTTCTGCTTCAAAAAGAGTCACAGTCATTCTAAAAAGCTATGAAACGTTGTTCTAGTGTGGAAAGAAATGTGGTTTTGTCTCCACGTCTGGATATGGCTTCTTAATTTTGGTTCTGAAATCAATTTAATTGTTTTGGGGAAATAAACCACCCCCGCCCCTTCAAATTTGCACTAAAAAACTAGATTAATATTAATGTGCATCTCTATTGCTAAATTTACCACCAACCTGGAGATGACTAGCTACATTATGTCTAGTCAATCCATCCACTTTCATCAACTCTAGTATTCGAGAAGGAATGGCCTGATCCACGCCAAGTTTATCTACAGCCTGTACAAACTTTTTGTGCAGTTCAGGCGTCCAGTCTACCTAAAACCCAACAAAACACGAATGTAAGCTTCATAAGTATAATCCAAAGTTACTTAGAGCACATTCATGGAAAGTTTACTTTCAATTATAGAGAAATTTTCAACTTGAGATTCAATGATTGAGCAAGAATTTACGTCATTATTGAGTCAAAGAATTTTCCGTAACTAGTGAATGTAGAGTTACAAGAAAGCACTCTCACTAGGGTGAGTCCATGACCTACCCCCGTGCAAGCATAGCAAGTCAAGATACAGGAATTGAAAAGGGAAATGACTAGAAATAGTTGTGAAATTTAAGTTTTTTTTGGTTTTTTATTTGTATTTATTTATCAGTTGAGAGTAAAATTGTAAAATTATGACAGTAATTTAGTTACTACTGATAATGATTCGAATAATTATTGGATCATATGAAAGAGTTGGGATGTAATTAATAAAGCCTACTCATAGACTAATTTACCTTCATCTTCTTCCGATTAGCTTTATTCCCACATGAATTACGAACCCCAGATGCCTTATTCAGGTTTGCAGCATCACCACCAGAATCACTAGGACCGTCTTTGTTCTCTAAACGCGAAGACACGTTACTCTCGCTCTTACAACCATCAAGTGATTCATCCTCATCTTTAATAACAGCCTCTTCCGATATCTGAGGTGGGATTTCCCAAACGGTAGTTTCAGCATCTAAATTTTCACAAGTAGTGTCAACAGATTTATATTCCCCATCTTGATCCCCGCCCTCTTTCTCTGTCAAGCAGTTAATCTGGTCTTGGCAATCCCCATCATCCACCAACCTCACTCCTTGTTCCAATTGCGGGGTTGGGGGAGCTGGGTACTTATCGTGCTCCTCCTTGTTTTCTTCCACTGCAGTTTCATGTTCTTCTTCGACTGAGATACCGCTCATTGGTTCTCCGTTTTCCAACTGGAGGCGAAGCATAGAAACCATGGATTCTTTGACAGGCTTTAATGATTCAGAGAGGTCCTTTCCTCCTGCGTTGAATGCCTGCTCAGGCAAATAAGTTTATGATTTACTTTTCATGGAAAATTTTATAGTTAAAGCATAATGCATTGACGCTAGAATCTAGACTAACCTTATGAACAACGTGCTGCCATATATTTCTAAGCTTGTCATCAGAAAGCGGTTTTAGGAGAAATTCAACTGCTCCAAGCTGCAAATTTCCACAGAACAAAGCATTGACAACTACGATGCATATGAAGAGCTTGATATGCTTTAAAGATATAATTTCCCTTAACTTCAGTCTCATTCCAAATTGAATCGAAAAATTTCTAGATTGATTTTATTCACAATTTATGAAAGTGTGAATTTTTACTCCATGCTCTTTGTTGCATACAGACATGCATTAATCAGTGCAATGAGAGCATGAACTAGAATTCTCACCGTTATGCACTTCATCATGGTAGTCAGGCATTGTGTGTTTGAAGTCACTGTAACAAAAGAGTGATCAAAACAATTTAGAAACTGTTTTGTGTGTAAAAAAATGGACTATTTTTCGTTGCGCTAAGTCATATCCTAATGAATCATTTACAAAGTGCTTTGGTACATACATGAAGAGATACGACTTTTGCACTTACTTATTGTGGGCAAGTCTGTTGCAACTTCAAGAAACTTGAATCTTCCATGGCTGTTTCCGGTGCTCACCTGTGAAAATGAATGAAATTTTAATGTGAAGATTAACACGGGACTCATGTTACACAAGAACCGACCTTCTGCTTAATTAGATATTAATTGAAATTATCTTCCAAAATTGGCTTTCATAAATAGAGAGTCATTACTCTTGTGTCTTAAGAACTATTTAAATGAATTCATGACTTGTATCCACATAACACTATCTATGTACATGCATATCTAATAGTTGATCCTTTCAGTGCTTGCAATTTTAATTGAAGTTTAGTACCTCTACAATAGCAACATGGAAGCTCTCAGGTTTGTCCGAAATTGCTGTCAAAGCTTCATCCTCATCACAGAACATAGAAACTGTAAAGGGCAAGGGCAATGAGACATTAACATATATAGGTGCATGCATATGAGAGAGAGAGAGAGAGAAGAGAGAGAGTTTTGGCCAACCATCATGTGACTAACTTGGTAAAATTATGTCAAATTCTTTTTTAACTTTTTAGAGATCCATCTCGATTAGACTATCATAAAAATTTATTTTATTTTTAAAAAATAGTCCAGAGAAAGAAAAAAATAATCCCCTTTTTTTGTTGATTACAAAAATAAGCCATTTGGCTTTAGTGAACCCTTTTCAAAGTTGACTCAAATTTTTTTAATTTTAAGAATCATCTAGTTGAGATGGACCGATAGAGTTAAAAAAAAAAAAAAGACTCAAAGTTGAAAAAAATTCAATGAAGACAAAAATAAGTCGGAAAAATAAGGTGCCTTCTTAGTTTTAGCCAAATGAAGAGGACCAGTTTCCAAGGATATAGTTGAAGTTCAAGCTTGTGAAATTGAACTGAGTCGAAGCGTTAATAGCTTAACTAACATGTAAATCCATAGGAAAACAGTTAAAATGTAGTGCAATTTCACTACTTTCATTAATCATTTCAATAATTCTAATTTTAGAACAGTTGGAGATGCAAGAAGGAAAGCAAGTCCTCCACCAAGCAATGAAGTCTTTACAAGTCAAAACCAATTCTAAGTTGTATATGACTAAATTCCAAAACAATCTAAAGAATAAGATGTCATATGGGGAGCAACAAATATCGACAATACGTAAATTAGGACAAACCAATTGTAGTTTACCAAAGGAAAACAGAATTTGAAAAGCAAAAGAAAAAAATGAAACCAAAATCTCTAACCAATGTAGTTCATTTCCTCGAGCTTCAATCTTAGCTCAGCAGCAGAACTGCTGTCTTCGTCGAGGAGGAGGACTCGGAGGCCCTTAGGAAAATCTGTCCATCCCAGTAGATCATTAGCAGTGCAAACCATAGCTGGTTTGGCATCGTTCTCAGGCCAATGATGAGTGTCGCAGATTGGAGGTTATGGACATCCAATCAATCAATTCTGCATAACCCACATAAATTTCCCATCAAATCTATCATCTCTTGGTCTAAAACACCAAGATTGTTGAGCTAACCTAGTACATGTATTGAAAAGAAAGTACCAAAATATTTTTGAAAGAAAAATTCTCCTAAAAATATCAACAAATAGTTGGCATGCCATGTAACAAAACCATTTACACAACAACAATAGATGAAATAACAAAGATAGTGATTCTAACCATAAAAAAAAAAACTTTAATATAACACAAAAAGAGCTAAAAAGAGTGATCCAGTTCATGAGACTCTTGTTAAAATGGAGTCTTAAATCTAAGTACTAATAACGCTAACGGCAAGTCTTACCGTTGAGACAAGCTCACCATCAGACTCTAAAACACCCACACAAAAAAAGGAGGGGGGGGTGTAAGATTTAGACCATGCATGCTGGCACTGTTGGATCAAGGTCCATAGATTTGATCTAAATACCCAGTACTATCAACTAATTAAAATTGTCAGTCACTGATCTATAAATTTTATGTGCATAAGATGGGGAAAAAGATTGTGTTGATACTATAAGATCTTATTAGCAAATGGAATCGTTCAAAAAAAAAAAATTATTAGCAAAAGGAAAGACAACAAAACACCAAACACAGAAAGAAACATATGGGAAAATCATTATTAGTCACATAGTCAACAGACTACCAGAAAATACCTCTTGGTGAAACTAGAAACAGAAAGAAAATAAGTGTATAGAGATAAAGAGAAGAAAATCACAAAGAAAATTCACTAAAATCCCACAAAAAATATGAATTGATCAAACCACATACATCAAATCACATATGAAACATACAAGCATAGAAAATGCAATGAAGAGAAGCTTTTATTACCCTTTGTCTAGAAGGAAAACAAGCTTTGTCACTCTGGTTTTCTTTGTTCTTATCTTGTTGGGTAGAATGTAGAGGAAGAAAACCAGGAATCAAGAGATAGGAAATTCAAAAGTTGAGAGAGAAAGAGAGAGAGAGAGGGGGTTGTTTAAGTGCGCTTTCTGGAGGTGTCTGTGACTCTGCACAGTTACTGTCAGTTGCTACAGACCACAGAATATGCAAAAAGGCTCCCCCTACTGGTCAATACAAAAAAGTTGAATTTTTTTTTTTTTTCATTGTAGAAAAACTATTTATTGAAACGGCTTTGGTTGGTAGCTCAAAAATTAGTGGCCTTAATGGCCCTAATTTTTATATCAGGTAAAAAAAAAAAAAAAAAAAAAAACAAACTTACCCAAACAGGAAATTAGGGCCATTAGGACCACAGTTTTTATGGCCACAAAACATTTTTCTTATGGAAATCACTATTTGTTATGAATTATAGTATATAAATGTAATATTGTTATTTATTTATGGGTTTTGTTGATACTATTGATTGAGAAAATTAATATAAAAAAGTTTAAAATTTTAAATATTATTTCATGTATTTTATATATTATTCATATATTTCTAGACTTTTTATTTTATTTTATTTTTTTTATATAAGGAAGAACATTAACGACATCCTAGCTAATATTTCTTTTTTATTTATTTCAATAATATTATACTTAATTTTTTTTATATCATATTTAGTTTTGAGTTAATTATTTAGAAATCCTATTTACAAATGTTATAGTAGTTCACATCTTATCTAAGATTTTTTGAATTAATAATTCTTATTTAATAAAACTAAGAATATTATCAATTTTTTTCAATTTTTAAAATTAAGAATATTATCAATTTTGCATAATAATCTTCTAGATAATTGTTTCACTAACTGTTAAAAAAAAACAAAGACTGAGATTATATGTTTTTGTTCTTCTACTCATTGGTTTGATTCAACTATCCAATAAAACTAAGAGCATTATCAGTTTTTTTTTTTTTATTTTAAAACTGAAAACATTATCAGTTTTTTCATTTTTAAAGTTTTTTTTTTCATTTTTGCACATCAATGTTCCATCATCATACTCTTTTATAGACACAAAATTTTCAATTTTTCACAAAAAAATAATTCAATTTTTCCAAAAAAAAAATGTTTGCACATAATTTTTTTTTTTTTTGAAAACTTACCAATAAGTCTCATATACAAAGTTCAAAACCCATTTAATCCCAAAACAAAACACTTGCACCAATTAGTCCTATATATTTTTAATTGTTACCAAATTTTTTTTTTTTTTTTGAATTTATAGACGCTATTACATTCCACTACCGTCGAACTTCTGTTAAACGGTCATTGGAGACTCGCCGGGATGTTCAACATCACTAAGAAGTCGCGAGAGTATCACCGGAAGTTCGTTGGAGTGTTATGAATGTCAATAGAAGTCGTCGGAATGTTCAGAACGCTCGTTGGACGTTAAGAATATCGTTGGAGACTCATCGGAATGTTCAAAATATTGCCAAAAAAAAAAAGAATAAATTGAGAAATTAAAGCGAAAAAAACATAACAAAATGTGCTAAATATTGATAAACTAAAAGAAAAAAAATGTATCAACAAAAAACAGCAACAATGGGAAATATTTTTCAATTTTTGTAAGGTTTAAGCAAATAATCCCCAATATTGATCAAATTTAAAAGCAAACTTTGAAACTGTAAAATGTTACAGTTTTAAAGAAAAAATCTATTAACCATTTATCCTTATTAATCAAACTGAAAAATATGTTATGAAACTATAAAATTTTATAGTTTTAAACCATGATTCATTCCAAACACCAAAAAAAATTGAAATTACAAAATTTTACAGTTTTCATCACCTGTAACTAAAACTCGAAAACAACTTGTTCAGAATTTGAAAATTTTCTTCATTAAATCAGAAAAAGAGAAGTTTATAGTAGAGAAAATGTAGAAAAATTAAGAGATCAAAGGAGAGAGGCAAATATAGAGAGAGAGGATTGTACTTCAGCAACTATTTTTTTGTATAGATCTAGTTGGATCTGATGGATCTACATCAGATTTAAGTAGATCTACTCATCTTCTTCGTCGGAAACATATCTTCTTCACCGTTGGTAATGGTGAAGTAATGAGTCGGTGGTCAGTAGTTGGTGGTTGCCGGTAAACCCCAATTGATGGTAATCATCGTCGCTGGTGACTATATATCAGAAAGAGAAAGAAAACAAGTAAGATGTGGTTGTCCGTCAACAATCGCCGAAAAATCACAAAGAGCAAAAGAGATAAAGAAGAAGAAAGACAGAGAAGAAAAAATACATTATAGGACTTTTAAGTATAAACAAAAGGTTATGGAACTAAATATGTTACATATTTTTCAAAGAAGATTTCTTAGTAATTTGCTTTTTTTTTTTTCTTCTTTTTTTTTTTTCAATTTGAAAGTGTATATTTTAAAGTTTTGAAAATTAAAATAAATGTCAAATCATCATATTCTTTTATACTTAATCATAAATTATAAACAATAATAGTTTAAATGGTAATTTTGACTATTAAAAATTTAATGGGATTTGAAAGTCTAAAAAATCTTAGTTAGGACTTGATGAAGTATAAATTCATAAATTATGACTTGTGTGTAAATGCCCCTTTAGTTTATTATATGTGACAGGTTATTGGTGTAAAAGCATCATCATCATCATCACAAAAAAAAAAAAAAGTTCTATCATAAAAAAAAATAATTAATAAAAAAATTAGTAAAACATCTCTCTCAAACTTTGTATAGTAGGAGAGATCAAAGATAATTTTTTTTTATTAGCTAAGATCTCTCAACATTTTCACAAAGAAAATTCGACTTAGAGAAATTTCACTCAACTCAGAGAAATTTCGAGCCCAACTTAGAGAAATTTCGAAATTTCTCTGAGTCAGGGTGAAATTTCTATGAGTCGGATAAAATTTCTTTGAGTCGAATTTTATTTGTTGAAATGCTAAGGGATTTTAACTACTATGAAAATATTGTATGTCATTTATCTTATAAAACCTTTATATCATGGACCTTAAAAAAATTTCCTTAATTTTTTTGTTATATTTTTTAGTTTAAATGTTATTTTTTTCTATTTGAGCTATATATCTTGTAAATACACTATCCAACAAACTCTCTATCATTTTGCCATGCTATGTAAATAACTAATTTAAAATTAATTTTTATAAACTCTACATAACTAATTTCAAAATATGAAAAGTAATATATTTTAATGTTTGACTAGTGCAAACCACTAGCTATATTTGTAGAGCCAAATCAACTAAAACTAAAATAGTTAACTTTTGATAGAATTGAAATTTAATAATTTACTCACTATTTTAACTGAAAAATAAAAATAACTGCCTTGATGGAGGTAGTCTAAGGACCTATATGAATTTCATTAATATTCTTAATTTTGGTATAAAATATGATAAGTACAATATTATTATATTTATTTTGAATAATAATTTTAATATTTAATATTTAGCATACAAGTGGAATTAGTCTTTATTTGATGTATTTAGTTATTTTCTTCTTCTTCTCCTCTTTCTTCTTCTTCTTTTTTTTTTTTTTTCATTTTCAATCACCCTTTCAATGATTTTCTTTGTTTTAATTTTTCAACTTTTCTTTTTATAGATATTAAATTGCTACTAATCAAGTTTGGATAGCTAAAAAGGAGAATTAGAGCAGAGTGGGACAAATAAAAATATTTACAAAAATATGTGGGGTGTAAGTGAAAAGTTATGGAGGTGCAATTGTACCCATTCATATTTGTGTAAAATTTTTTTTTTGTCCCCATTGGGAAGTAATTCCCCCTAGCTTAAAACACAAATTAATCATAATATAAAATATGTTGGCTAGATCTTCAATAAGTAGGGATAATTTTGTTTACACATCATTAATCCTCTCAGTACATATCATTTAACCATTAAATTTATATAACAATAATATTCTCAAGTAAAATGACTATTAAAGACAATATTGGTGTGTATATACTTATTTCAATAATTCACATATAAAAACACAAATATCTCTATACACACCATCCCCTAAAACAAATCTCTTTTTTGAAACTCAAAATATTATTGTTTTGGAAGATTTAGGGTTTTAAAGCATTGAAATCAATTGATTCTAGAGATTTACATACTATGGATGACATTGATTTAGAACAAAATAACAAAGAAAATGTCAGTTTACTTTGTTATTTATCTTGTTTGTATTGATTTGGAATAAAAGACCGTTGTTCATTTTTATAACAATGGCTTATTTGTTCTGTACGCACGCAGAGTTAAACTTTTGCAATTATTTATATTTTAACAGAATCATTTTGTTCATATTATTAAAATTGAACAAGTATTAAACGTTGATATATAAAAAATTGAACATTTTGGTTTAGTTTGAATGCAAACATATTATTAAGTTTTTTTTCAACACTATATTTATGAACAATACTAAAACTAGTTTTGTTTAAATTTTTACAAAATACCACACCGATTACTTCTTCGTTGTAAAATTTCAATCCGCTATTTGGTTCTCGCCGTTTTTTCTCACGTTGCTTCCATAGATTCAACAAAGATCGGGGAGAGAAAGACAGAGGAATCTAAAATTACCGTAAATTGTATTTTGGACCTTACTGTCTTTTCAATTTTGATGGTATATGCATCATCTTGTGTTAGGGTTTGTAATGTGTGTGTGAATTAGGCTAAAAGAGTAATATTATAGTGTGTGTTGAATAAAAAATCAAAAGTTCAAATTATTATTGATGTGAACTAAGTAATGGTGTATACTGAGAGAATTAATGGTGTGTAAATAGCATTACTCAATGGCCCCATTTGTTAGAGCTGTGAAAAAGTGATTATAGCTTATTGTTTAACAACTTATAGCTTATAACTGTGAACATAAACTAATTTTTTACTTATAAATTAAGCTTCTCCTCCCCCACTCAAAGAATAAGTTGATTTTTAACTTACAAAAAGTTATAAGCTATATTGTTAAGCTGAATCAAACACATCAAAATAGCTTAAATTAAGTTAAAAGCTGAAATAAGTTAGAAATAAGCTCTATCAAACAGGGCCAATAAGTTGTTAAAAGGGAAGAAAAAAAAAAAAAAAACATTGAGAAATATAGCATCAGTCATCGAAATTATTGCTTCATAATGTACTAGATTTGTTTTGTATGTACAAGAAGTTTAAGTTTTGTTAGAAAATAAAACGATGATATATTAGTGTTTTCCAAGTTGAAAGTCTGCTGGAAATAAACTAAAATAACTTGTATTGATTAGTCAGTGCTAGAGGAACCCATGATACTGACCAAATACTGTAAATCACCTCCAATGTATATCACTTCCAATCAATTTCAAGCTGACTTTCAACTTAAAACATTTATTATTAGTGTTTATTTAAAAGCACAAGTTTCTGGACCACCACCACCCATATTCTAGGTGTCTCATTATTGTATTATGGTACCAAATCATGCTTGTTGAGAAACACGCAAATATTCATGATTGTACAAAAAGTAACAAGAATTGTTTGATTCAATTATGTCATTTCATAAGACAAATCTCTGGAAGAAGCGTTGCTTTGGATCTGCAGGAGGATAAGGAGGATTTTTTTATAACAAAAAAAAAAAAAAAAAAGACCTCTTGATACACAATCAATCAAATTGGGTTCAATGCCTAATTCACTTCTTTCATGTGGGGACATATTTTTTAGATAGCAACACGTGATCAAGGTGGCACCAAAATGCCAGCCGAGGTGCCACATATCCTTGTATTGACGCCAAGGTAATCTCGGCTAGGCCGAGGTTACCTGCGAAGATACCAGAATCCGAGATGAACGAATAAGGGATAAGAGTCCTAGAATGGGGGTGGACTTCAGCCTGGATAAGGATAAAACTCTTACGGAGTTTATCTTTATCAATTGGGGAATCCAAGATGACTATTGAGCAAGAGTCCATTGAAATTAGGCTTCTATAGAGATCATGTTAGTGCTAGCTATAAAAGAAGGGCACCCTCATGGGTCTAAGGTACGCTTTTTGTATTCTGGCTAGTGAGTTAAGCACTAATTATTATCTTTGAGAGATAACTGAGTATTGACTTGATCGTCAGAGTGTCCCCGAGTGGAAGAACCACCGCCGGAGTCTTTTCTTTCTGTGACAGGTCGTTCGGGCGTAATCTATTCTGCCAGTGTTCTCTAGCTGAGTACCTGTTTGATAGTGTGGTCAGAAAACAGCACACACAATTTGGCGCTGTCTATGGGAAAGAAAGGAGAATAGATGGCCAACGACGAACAAAAAGAGAAGATCAGGGACGACATCCCTACTGGAAGTGGTAAACACTTTGATCCTAACGTAGAGGAGGATAACTGCAACGAAGAAACTCCGGATCAGAATCCCAGAGAGAAAGACGTCGGCCAGGAGGGCGACGTACCAAAGAAGTCAGACCGCGGCGGTATTATAATGAGGACGACCTCCAAGTATGGAAAGATAGATGCTTGGGGAGGGACGGCGAGATGAAGGGGATGGCGAACAAATTAGCAGACTTGCAATCGGTCGTCAATTTCATGATGCAGAACAACGTCATGCAGCCACCGTTTTTGTTACAAGATATGCCAATTCTAGCGGCCAAAAAAGATACCCAGAAAGGGGGCCAGAAAACAGTTTCTCCAGTCCCCTAGCACACCAGGACCAAGAAACACTCTCACCGGCCTTCAAGGGAGGTCGGGCGGGGAAAGTCAGGAGGACACATCGTATCAAAGAAGCTGATCCCAAAGAACATCGGCATGTTCAACGGAAGGAACTTTGTTTCGACACGACCAATGGAGGGAGGTCCAAGAGGACCCATAACGACACCGGGAGTAGCATGCCAAAGAGGCTAAAATCCATAGATAGCCGAGCTCTTGGACGGACCAAAGAGGATCTGAGAGATTAACTCCAAAGGAAGCGACAAGAGGCCGAGGTAACCTCTCCGGTCAAGCCGAGAACACCGTTCTAGGTAGAATTGGACAAATTTGAAGCCCCGAAGAGGTTTAATATGCTGAGATTCCAATATACGACAGTAAGTCTGACCCTAACTTTCACGTCGGCTTGTACCTGAACTCAATGGCACTGTATACCGGGAACAAGCCGTTGCTCTGCAAGGTGTTCCCCTCCTCCTTTGGGGAAATTACGTCAGACTGGTTTCACAAGTTGTCGAAAGAAACTGTGAAAAGCTGGGAAGGCCTAGCCGAGATGTTTGTGGCTAGATTCGTGACAAACAAACTACAGCCATTGAGGGCAAACTCCTTGATGGCTCTGAGAATTGAAGAGAATAAAAGCCTTAGGGCCTATGCCAAAGGTATTATGAGGTGTTCAACCGAATACCAGGATGCAACCAAGAGGTAGTGGTCGAGTCTTTTAAGAACGACCTAAACGATGATTGTCTGCTTCGAAAATCACTGGCAAAGACATTGCCAAAAAGTATGGAGGAACTTATGGCCAGTATAGAGAAGTATGCGAGGGCCGAGGAGGATACGCCAGGGACAAAGGCATCAAAACAAGAGAAGAGAAACGGCTTGCCGAAGCGAGGCCGAGGCAATAGTGGATACAATAAGCAGAGACAGGAATAAGGGCTGCACAAGTAGTCACAACCGTATTCCGAATTCCAGTTTACAAAGTCTTGGAAAGAATCCGGAATCAGCGCTATTATAGAGCACCAGAGAAGATTCCTGGTGAATTTATGGGAAGAAGTCTGGGGAAACACTGTGCCTACCACAATGAGGATGGGCATCTAACTCAATGGTGCAGAGCCCTAAAGGCACATCTGGAAGACCTGGTAAGACAAGGTCATCTAAGGGACCTGGTAGATGAGACCAGGACAAGGGAAGAGCAAGTGAGACTGTCTCAGGCACCGGTAGCACCACCTTCTCCAGCACTACAACCGCAAACAGGCGGACTTCGAGTGATCAATGTGATTCACTCGAAGGTCAATAAGAACGAGATACGAGGAGAAACTCAGAAGGTAAAACACTTACAGCATGTGTATTAGGTCCGGCAGAAGAGACCTAGGGCAAATGAGCGCCAGGGATCAATGGTGTCATTCACTGAAGATGACTTAGAGATGGTACAGCATCCACACAACAATGCCTTGGTAATATCCCTCCAGATTGGAGAGTTCCAGGTAAAGCGAATTCTGATCGACCAGGGCAGCTCTTGTGACATCATGTATGTTAGATGTTACAAGGAGCTTGGCCTTCACCAAGATGATTTGGAACAATCCAATGGTCCAATGGTTAGGTTCAATGGAATGCTGACGTGGCCCCCTGAGAGCAGTAAAGTTTGGAGGTACAAGCTGGCACCAAGAAGGTAAAAACTGAGTTCACGATAATTGACACTCCCTCCCCTTACAATGTTATCCTGGGAAGGCCATGGCTGCATGCAATGTGGGTTGTTCCATCAACATTGCACCAACTGTTGCGGTTCCCAATAGAACATGGAATTGAGGAAGTCAGAGGAGATCAGGTGCAGGCAAAGAATTGCTCCATGGCAGCAATAAAATCCACCTGCAACATACGAGAAGCAGAAGCAGCTGAGATTGAGGATGAGGACGTGGAGGTCCTTGAGGACGTCGGTAAGGAACCAGCCGAGAAAAGTGAGGAAGCCCTGAAGAAGATCTTAGTCCAGCAAGGGAATGAAGAGCGCTTCTTCCTTCTCGGCTCAGGATTGACTGAGGAGGAGAAAAAGGAATTAGATGAGTTCTTGAGAGCAAACCTTGAGGTGTTTGCCTGGATACCATACGCGATGCCTGGCATTGACCCCGAGGTCACTTGCCACAAACTGAATGTGGACAGATCGGCCAAACCTGTCATCCAGCGAGTAAGGAGGCCTATGTTGATGCATGTTGAGGTAGTAGAAAAGGAAGTGGATAAACTTCTGGAGGCCAGAGCCATTCGAGAAGTAAACTACCCAACATGGTTATCAAACACGATTGTTGTGAAAAAAAAAGAATGGGAAGTGGAGGGTCTGTGTGGACTTCACCAGCTTAAACAAGGCTTATCCCAAAGACAGTTTCCCATTCCCCAAAATTGATCAACTGATGGATGCCACCTCAGGACATGGAAGGATGAACTTCCTGGACGTTTTAGAGGGTACCATCAGATCGCCATGTACCCCCCAGATGAGGAGAAGACTGCATTTATCATCCCAAAAGGGTCATGTACCATCAGAGTGATGCTTTTTGGGTTGAAAAATGCAGGAGCAACTTACCAGAGATTGGTGACTAAGATGTTCAGACATCTAATAGGCAAAACAGTGGAGGTATACATTGATGACATGGTCGTGAAGACCAAGGAACCTGAGGATCATCTGGCCGACCTGAAGATAGTCTTTGATATCCTAAGGACATTTCGGCTCCGACTCAATGCATCGAAGTGCTCATTTGGAGTTAGGTCAGGGAAGTTCCTGGGATACTTGGTCACCAGAAAGGGTATTGAGGCAAGCCCGGATCAAATCAAAGCCATCTTGGAGTTAAAAAGACCAACGTCGGCAAAATAAGTACAGATGTTGACTAAAAGAGCTGTAGCTCTAAATAGATTCATAAGCAGAAGTTCTAACAAATATAAACATTTCTTCAGTTTAGTGAAGAAAGCCACAGACTTCTTATGGATAGAAGAGTGCGAAGTCGCCTTGGCCGACTTGAAGAAATACTTGACCACCGCTCTCGTTCTCCCAAATCCAGTACCTAGAGAGGAGCTGTTCTTATACTTGGCAGTTTCAGAGCATGCAGTAAGTGCAGCGGTAATCAGGGAAGAAAAGAGAGAACAGAGGGCAATTTACTACGTAAGTAAGACCCTAGCAGATGTGAGACCAGGTACCTACCTTAGAGAAGCTGACACTGGCTTTAGTAATGGCCTCCAAGAAGCTGAATCATTACTTTCAATCCCACAAGATTGTGATGTTAACTGAGCATCCTTTGAAGTCCTTGTTGCAACAAGGAGATCTGACAGGCAAGATAGCCAAATGGGTAGTGGTGTTAGACCAATATGACTTGGAATTTAGACCCAAAACAGCAATCAAAGGCCAAGTTTTGGCCGACTTCGTGACCGAGTTCACAACAGGCGCCATCATACATCGGGCTCCGTTGAGCCGGGGTATACGATGTCCAGGTGAACAAAGAGAAACCCAGCTGGAGATATAAGAACAGAGGAAAGAAGAGAAACTCAGGCCCTGCAGTATTTACGTCGGCGACTCCTTCCGCCTGTTTGTTGATGGAAGTTCAAACTGACAAAGAGCAGGGGTAGGAGCAATGCTAGTATCACCGAATGGACAGATGTTGGAACAATCCATTCATTTGGGGTTTAAGGCCTCAAACAACGAGACAGAGTAGAAAGCACTGATCATAGGATTAAAGTTGGCAGCAGCAATAGAAGCCGACAAGGTAATGGTCTTCTGTGACTCACAACTTATCATTAACCAGGTAACAGGCGAATACGCAGCCTGAGATGAAAGGATGGTGGCCTATGTAAAGGAGGTGGGTAGACTGATAGCATTGTTCCAAAATTACCGACTACAACAAGTTAGCCGAGATGACAACAGCCATGCTGATGCCTTGGCCAACCTGGCTAGTGCAATGAAACCAGGAGAGGTAAGGACAATAATGGTTGACTACTTGTTAGGTCCAAGTGTAGAACCACTAAACACAGAGCACGAGGCAATGTGTGTGGAGATGGGACCAAGCTGGATGGATGCGATAATAGTATACCTCATAGATGGAAAACTTCCAGATGACCATAAAGAAGCACACAAGATCAGACTGAAGTCGGTAACATTCAGTCTGACAGCAAAAGGGTATCTCTACAGAAGATCTTTTACTCGTCCCCTTTTGAGGTGTGTGCATGCTTTATAAGTTGAAGATTTCCTCTATGAAATACATGAAGGAGTATGTGAAAGCCACACTGGGGGCAGGTCACTTGCTCATAGGGCCATTACTCAGGGTAGTGGCCCTACATGCAGAAAGATGCTGAAGCTTATGTCAGAAAATGTGAGAAGTGTTAGAGGTTTGCACCTTTGATACACCAACTAGTAGCAGATTTGAACCCAGTGTGTAGCCCTTGGCCATTTGCCCAATGGGGCATGGATTTTGTTGGACAGCTGCCTCAAGTGACTTGACAAAGGAAGTTTCTGCTAGTGGCAACAAATTACTTCACCAAGTGGGTAGAAACTAAACCCCTTGCAAAGATTCGAGATATTGATATGAAGAGCTTCATATGAAAGAACATCATCACCAGGTTTGGGATCCTAAGGGTGATAATAGCAGATAATGGTACACAGTTTGACAGTAAGCTAATCAAGAAGTTCTGTACAAAGTACAAAATTAAGAACTACTATTACACTCCAAGCTTCCCTCAAAGCAATGGACAAGCAGAAGCATCCAATAAGGTTATCTTGGATGGGATCAAGAAGAGGCTGAAAGTAGCAAAGGGAAAGTGGGTGGATGAGTTACCCAATGTACTCTGGGCATATCGGACTACGCCGAGAAGATCAATTAGGGAGTCCCTATTCGCTATAGTTAATGGCACAGAAGCAGTTATTCCACTGGAGGTCGGCATCCTAGGGATCAGAACACAGGGTGTAGAGAATGGGACTAATGATGCATTTTTAGCCCGAGATCTGGATCTGTTAGAAGAAAGAAGGGAGAAGGCAGCAATTCAGCTGGGGACATACCAGCAGCAGCTTGCCAGGGCTTGCAATAAAAAGGTCAACCCACAAGAGTTTCAAGTTGGTGACCTCGTCCTGAGAAAGGTCGTCGGCAACAAGAAGGACCTCAGAGAGGGCAAGCTTGGCCCAAACTGGGAGGGACCTTATAGAATCATCTCGGTCCTGGGCAATATGGCATATCAGCTTGAAGACAGTGAAGACAAAGAGTTACCAAGACCCTGGAATACTTGCAACCTGAAGTTTTTCTATCATTAAGATTTCATTTTGTTTTTTCTTTAAATCTTTTGTTATTAGCCAAAGTAAATAATAAAATTTTAGTTCGATTTTTTAAATTTCAAACTTGTGTAAAATGATTAACCAGTCCCTTGGCAATGTTTCTGATTGGAACATGACGAATAACTTAGACTTATTATATGGCAAAGTTGAATTATATTTGCATATAATAGAGTTGAACTAAGTTGGCGATGTTTCTGATTGAAACATGACAAATAACTTGGACTTATTATATGGCAAAGTGAAATTATACTTGCATATAATAAAGTTGAACTAAGTTGGCGATGTTTCTAAGCGAAACATACGAATAACTTAGACTTATTATATGACAGAGTGAAATTATACTTGCATCTAATAGAGTTGAACTAAGTTGGTGATATTTCTAAGTGAAACATGATGAATAACTTAGACTCATTATATGGCAGAATTGAAATTATACTTGCATATAATGGAGTTAAACTAAGTTGGATTAAACTAGATTTGCCAGGTTGGCAAAATCAAATTCAGATTGGAACCAAATGCCTTTCAGTAAGATTAACAGAGAAACCAAGGCTGAGAACTCTCGGCTAAGTCTCTGCTTAGAATAAACTTCGGCGACGAGGTCATAGCCACATGCTTAATGAGAACCTAAGTGGAACTTAAGTTCACATTAGGGGGCAGAGAGCTGGAGAATAATGCTTGGGAGTTCAAATTTACAAACTAAAATTGGTTTACCACTTGTTGAAATTTTAAGAAAAATTTACAAGTTGAAGTTAAGCCGAGATTATGTTGAAAGAAAGTTGGTTTAACACTTGTTAAATTTTAAGAAAAATTTACAAGTTGAAGTTAAAAGAAAGTTGGTTTAACACTTGTTGAAATTTTAAGAAAAATTTACAAGTTGAAATTAAGCCAAGGTTATGTTGAAAGAAGTATCTACGTACTTGCCGAGATTACCATGTTGCCAAGACTTGGAGACAGAAGTCTTGATAAGTGAAAGTGAAGTGGCAAGTTTTAAATAAGCACTTATGAAAATATTTTTACAAGTGTTCTCAAGTATTAAGCCATGGCTGAGATAAACAGTCAACAGTTATACCCGAAGTATTTTACCCCAAGGAAATTGCACAGTTAAGGTGTACCTTGAAGACATACAAATTATTCTAAGTATGGAATCGTACAAGACAATAAAAAAAAGACAAACATACAAACACTTGAAAGAAGAAGTTGTACTTGCATCAAAAGAAGAAAAAAAGACACTTCGGCCTACAAAGAGACTACTTGTTCAGATTACAAAAGTGGCACGTTGGCCAAATATGAAAACTAAAAACATTGTTCAGAAAATTACTAAGTACAAAGAAAGAGTTAATGGCAAGACTACTCGACATCGGTGGCAGGCTGTGTCTCGGTTCCAGAAGACAACTGGGGAATGTTTTCGGCAGCCTTCTCAGCCTCGAACTCGGCGTCAATCTCTCGTAGAGTTTGATCAATGCTCCTCTCGGCGATTGACACCTCGGATGTTGTCTTCTAGGCGAAGGCACTTTTTGAGACCTCGTCCTCCTCATCCTGAGTCAAGTCTAGGACTTGCTCATTCAGAGTTAGGGACTTGGCCCCAGTAGGATCTTCAGCAACAGCCACCTCAGCCTCTTTGTCTTCGGCTTCCTCTCCTTCTTCTTCTTCTTTTTCTTCCTCCCCAGCCTTAGTTTCGAATTGGCTTGAAGCGGAAGGGAACGGCGGCACGAGTCGGCCTACATCTCTGAGAGGAGAGTCCTCAGGGACAGCCAACTCCTTCAGAGCAGCCATCCAACCCAGGGTGTAACCCTTGTTGCATGCCTCTCTGACTTATTTTTATAGTCCTCGCGGACGTCGGCTGCCCCCTCGGCATATGCCTTCTCGTCCGCCGCTTTGATCTCGGCGGCTTTTGTAGCCAGGGCATCACAGAGTTCGGCTTGGGCTTCGATCATTTTTTCCTCGGCCTCTTTCTTCTCGACCTTGAGGACCTCAGCGATAGCCACAGCAGCCCCCGCCCTTTTCTCGGCCTCGTCTTGGGCTTGTTTGGCTGCCTTGGCCTGATCAATCAGGACCTTCATGTTGGCCTCGGCGTTGTTTAGCGATTTAAGCAAGCCAGCAGCTTCCTTGATCTTGCGGGTCAACTCCTTCTTAATGTCGAAGGCCTACATCGCGAAAGAGTGGGCATGCTGGATTGCCTAAAAGAAATAGAAGAAACAAAAGTTAATAAAACTCTCTAATTATGGAAAAACAGAGAATGGAGAGTACCAAGTATTAGGGGCTTACCTGTACAGAGTGCTGCAACATCAGAGCGAAATTCTCGTATTCACTAACCTCGGCGTTGCGTTCGAGGTCTTGGAGAAGGAGCAAGGCAGTAGAGAGGGCAACACCGACTTCAATGTCAGTCGCGCTGTCGCCGACTCTGACTGGCTTGTCCTCGATTGTAATTGAAGGGGCCCAGGGGGCATCAGATTTCAGGGACCCCGAGGTTCTAGCAGACTCCGACCTTGGCTTCTTTACCGAGTGGATTTGGAGGGAGCAGCTTTAGCAGGCCTCTTTTCGACGGCAGAGGCACTTTTTTCTGCCTCGACCATCTTTGAAATCTGCAAGGTATCCTCAGAATCGATCTGAGTCACCATTGCCTTTGCTTGGGCTTTCTTTAGCCTCTTTGGCTTTGGCTTTGGCTTTGGCTTTGGCTGGGATTGCGATGGGGAAGATTGGACCGTAACGACACCTGGGATATTGGCCAAGAGGTCTTCGGCAACAGCCTTCTTGCACCCCATCTTGTCGGAGGTCGCGGCAACTGTGACTCTTGTGCCGACGTGAATTGCTGGCAGGGCAATGGAGAATTGGCTGGATCGTAAGAGGATGCCTTGGCACTTCGGCGTCTTCGGCTACGAGTCCTGCCTGCTGGTGTGAGCAGTTGAGCTTGATGTCGACGTTGGCGTTGAAAAGATAGAATCAGTTGTGGAGCAGAAGTTGATGGCTTATCTGTTGGGTCAGATGTGGAGGCTTGTTCTGGCCGAGGTGACGAAGTTGTAGCAGGAGTTGTAGCAGAAGGTGGGGATTTACTCTTCTTCGGGATGTTGGGCAAAATGGATTTGTAAGTTGGGATATAGTTGAGCAGCAGAGGGGCTTTCCGCTGGTCAACTGGCAAACCCAACAATTTCTTGAAATCCTTGCTAGGATAAAATGTTTTGCGGAAGTCCTTTGGTGGCTGAGGAAGAGCTGCAAAAAAGAACAAGTAGACATCAGGCAATACAAAAATATCAAAACAATAAAGACTTAAAAGCAGTTAAAATAACACTTGGCTCTTACCATCTCCCTCTCTGAACACTGTTTGGCTTAGGAGAAAGAAGTGAAGGTCATCATCTTGGGAATTCCCAGTTGCCCGAGACGATGAAATAATCGTCTCCAGCACCCTTGTTGGAGTCTGGGAGGTCGGTGACAAGTTTGTATTATGTGGATCTCGGCTTAAGGTAATAGATATAGCCCTTTTCTGACTTCAGGCCGCACATGGTGTAACAGTACTGGATGTTGATTATAGTAATCCTAGCATTCTCTTTTTTGGCTAAGGCAATTATACCGTTGATAACTCGGTACGAATTAATGGCAAGCTACATTGGGTTCAGTTTGTAATAATGAAGGACTTCCCGGAAGAGGATGTCAAAGGGGAACCTAAGCCCACACTCAATAAGGGCTACTACTGGGAAGGGCATGGAGTTGTCTTTGGGCATGATGGAGTCCTCCTCCCCTGCCAACCTAAGGTGGACATCGGCAGGAATGGCAAACTTCTGCCTGAAGTATTCTAACTTAGTTGGGGTATCTGCCCTCCACTTGAACATACCCATGACGTTGGCTAAAGTAGGGGAGGTGTTGGATTTCAAAAGGAGGTGGTTTGTTAAGGTTTAAAGGACCTCGCCTTAAACTCAAATGAGGAGCTGGGGCAAGGGTTTTCAGGATCTAGAAAGAGTACGTTTCAATTTTTCCTAGGGATAGGAGTTCTAGAACAAAACCCAAGTCTAAGCTATATAGAAGCAAAGAATAAAAGGCAAGAATTTGAAAAACAAAACACAACAAGAAAACAGGGCAAAAAACATGATTCAGACTCAAGAAGATAGCATAAAATCAAGAACAGTGGTAAGCTATCAAGAACGTCAAGAGTATGAACAACATGTGTGTGTGTGTGTATACCCAGAAATAGATTGGACAAAAGCAAACTTATGAAACAGAATATATTTAAACATGCGAAGGATGAAATTTAGAACACAGGCAAAAGATTGGAGAAAATGAATACATTCACCATGGCAGTAAACAGGAGCAACAGAGTATAACATTAAAAAAGGGGAAAATAATAACTCACCGAAGAAAATGAAGCTGGTGTGAAGTGCGCCGGGGTCAGACGGTGGCAGTGAGTGGAAAAGAACAGCCAATGCTTCATCGGAGGAGGTGAACGTAGTGGTTACAGAAAGCTCGAAGAAGGCAACAATGGAGGTATGGGATTTCTAGAGAGAGAAACTAGAAAGTTTGGAAAAGATGAAGATACAAAAGTGAAACAGCGAAGATAGAGGGAAATGTTTTTGATCAAAACATGAAAAGGCGGCAAAATCACAATTAGTGTGCCTAGGACGATGTGTCTGTTAGGCGGCATACGCAAATTCAATGCGACTTGATGACGCGTGTTAGGAACGGTTCAATGGAGGAGAGATACGTGGCAGAAACGGTTGAGTTACTGTGCATGACAGCTCATATGCATGTAGAAACTCTTGGGGTTCTTGATTTAATGAAGCAAATACCTCGACTATAGGAATGATCTCAGTTAAAGAGCTTGAAAAAATTTGGTTCTTGGCTGTAAGGCATTGATGAAAATAGACTACAAGTCTTGGTCATATGGAGCCGACGAATATTGACCTCGGTAACGAATGATAGAGCAAGCTTAGTCGACGTGCTATATGATCAAATGATATAGGTTCCATCACCTCAGGATACCTAGGTAATAGAACCTAGAGGGCAGTTATGGGGACATATTTTTTGGATAGCAACACGTGGTGAAGGTGGCACCGAAGTGCCAGCCGAGGTGCCACGTATCCTTGTCTTGACGCCGAGGTAATCTCGGCTAGGCCAAGGTTACCTGCGAAGATACCGGAATCCGAGATCAACGGATAAAGGATAAGAGTCCTAGAATGGGGGAGGACTTCAGCCTGGATAAGGATAAAGCTCTTAGGGAGTTTATCTTTATCTATTGGAGAATCCAAGATGAGCATTGAGCCAGAGTCCATTGAAGCTAGGCTTCTATAGGGATCGGGTTAGTGCTAGCTATAAAAGAAGGACACCCTCGTGGGTCTAAGGTACGCTTTTTGTATTCTGGCTAGTGAGTTAAGCACTAATTATTATCTTTGAGAGATAACTAAGTATTGACTTGATCGTCGGAGTGCCCCGGGTGAAAGAACCACCGCTGGAGTCTTTTCTTTCTGTGACAGGTCGTTCGGCGCAATCTATTCTGTCGGTGTTCTCCAGCTGAGTACCTGTTTGACAGTATGGTCAGAAAACAGCACACACAACCTTGGTACACAATCAAATTGGAGTAATTGTGGCCCATGTAACAACAAACATGACCTAAAATGTATTTTGGATGTGATTAGAGACAATAAAATTGCATGTAGAATAAGGGGAAAGAATAGAAGGGACAAATTTGTAATTTAAACTAACTCCTTTCAAACTTAAAAAGGTGGGTTAAGTTCAAGTTGGTAGTTAGTTTGTTAATTAATTTGTTAGTCAAGAGAGTTATCAGAAACTAGTTGTTCGTTTGTCATATGGCTAACACAATGATTTACTTTTAAAATAGAATCCCAAGCATTGGTAAACTAATTCTTAATACAATAATGGTATAGTATGGTTAGCAAATTTAAGTATTAAATTTTAAATATAAAATTTTAATTATCGTAATATTGTTGTACTTAATAACATGATTAGTGGGTACAGAATAATAAGTCATGTTCAAATCGAATAGGTGTAGAAGGGACAATGAATTTATAAGTCATAAGTATTAAAAATGTAAGATGACAACTAAAAAAATAATAAAATGAATGTTAAATATAATATTTAAATTATATGTACTATATATAATAAATATAGTTTAGGCGGTTGTGGAGTAGAATGGTAAGGAGGAAGAAAAACCCATGTCGAATAGGAGAAATTGCCATCTCCACTAACTATTCAACATCTTTTATATATAATTAAGGCTACATGTGTATGCAATCACAATCAAATTGAATCTCCTACTTATAGTAAATAGAACATGCAATGCTAAATTCTTTTCATGTAAAAATTGATTAAATTACACAATATTTTTAAGAATGATATCTTTTCCATTAATGTTGATATCTAATCTCATCTTTACAACATTCCTAACCTAACTCAGTACATGTTGTAAAAAAAATATTTTCGAAAATCAATTTAATGCAAATAAATAATAAAATAAAATATAAAAAATTTGTTACAAAAATTAGAAGAATTTGTGATCAAGACCAGTGTTTGAACATTGTGTCGTTAAGATAGAAATTCGCCCTTGCCTCAGGTGCTTACAATTAATAGGCATCCTGCCTCCAAGATACAACGATCACCATACATAGAAATTATACAACTTTATGTGTGTACAGCAAACCAATTTGTGTTATGCACTCTCTCTTTTATACTTGACTATGACATATGTATGAATCCTAACACTTGTTTAACAAATAAATGCCATGAAGATGGTATTTGTAGATGTATTCATGACCTTTAAAAGGGTCATAACTCTTGGGTTCACATCCTTTCATATGAAGAGACAATGAATTTTCAACAATTCCTCATATGAATGAAATTGACGACACAATACAAATGAAATGCAGACACTGAAAAAGAAAGTACAAAATGGAAATATTCTGCATCAAAATAGGTAGCTTTTGGCCTTAAACATTCCTCAGTGAAAGACTATTGGACTTACTAGCTAATCAGTGGACATAATGTCTTGAATTCTTTAGCTGTTTATATAAGCCAAGACAATAGAATTCATACAAAATATCTCCAAACATAGCTTGGTTCTTTTGATTGTGCCCGTTTTGGCCTTGGGCAATTCTTGGTTTTCATAAGTACTTTAAAGAATTTAGCCTTAATTCAATTTTCATAAAAGTGGCCCCTTCACACTCATATAAGTGATCCTTATTTCATAAATACTCCTCTTGAAAGATATTGTTCTAGATTTTTCAAGATATAAGTGATCATTAAAAGTATAGCTTACCCTAAGTCCCTGCATACAACACATGTTGCAGATATCACTCTCATCATAAGAATGGATAAGAGATTAACTCCCTTAGTGATTTCGGGTGATCATCCATAATTCGGTTGTCTCTTTGAACCAAAATCTTGGAATCTTGAGTCAGCTAGGTTGGGTTGCCATTATGGCGACTTGAAATTAATAGGTTTTAATCACATTCCACTCGATAAACTTTCCCTCATTTGCTCTCTAATCAAACATTTTGTTTAACGGCTGCTATTTTCCATTTGACCTTCTCAGTTATATATATTATTGAGTAGTTAGTGGATCCACTATATTGTTCTTAGACAATATTCACATCTGGGAGCAAATGTCAATACACCCTCACAATTCTGATATAAATCAGAATATGACATCCATCACTTATTAAATATGGTGTGCTTGAAACAAAATTTTATATCAAATTTATGAAATAGAAAACCTTAGAATAATAATGACAATACAAATCAAAATTAATACTTAAATAAAATCATATATTCATAAAGATTTTGCTCAAGAATCAAACAATTCAAAAACCTCATTTAATTGTATAAATCTTTAAAATGCATTCAAAAAAAAAAAGTACTTGTACAATGCATTTAAGAAAAAGTACTTATACCTCCAAATTAAGATTTAAACTCTTAAATTTGAATACTTCTTGTTCAAGTTTCTACAAATAACTTGTCATAAATCATGATTAGCTGACAATTCTGCTTTTTTCCCCCACATTTGTGGTAATACATAAATTAACACAAACAATATGACTCATTTTCAGACAAATGTTACTGTCACAAATAATAACTTATGTTTGATAAATTCATACGTTATTTATTCAAAAACAAATATTTGTGAAAAAAGAATATTAAAATTTCTCTTTTATTCCAAGAGATAAACTCGTACATGAATAACTATTTACTCTTCATAATTCATGATTCATGATTCATGGTTCAACCAACAATGTTCATAATTATGACTTTGACAAACGATGTCATAAAACTCAAAAACCACTTCAATTAAATGAAACGATGTCACTATTCAAACCATCATATTTAAACTTCTTCAGTGTCAATGATTGGTTTGACAGTACAAAGATAATACTATCACAACCAAGTGGCAAAGCATTTACACATGAAATATACCTTTCCATATAATAATACTTTAAAAGAGATCCATTAATAGTAGCATATATGTCATAATCACAACTACAAATGAATTAAAAGTTCACAAACTTTTAAATAAAACTCTATTTAAATTCCATACACAAAAGCGAAACCAAGACACATATGGCTTACATGAATAGATATTTATATCATACAAGTAATTAGAGCAAGACACAAAGGATGTATGTTATACTGTTGCATGTATCCAAAGAAAGTGGATTAAGATTTTCTATGTCGTAACCAAACAAGTAGGAACATGACTTAAACAAAAATGCAATTTCCAAAAAAGAATTTGTTAAACCAAACGTTAACAGCTAACAATATAAGTAAAGAAGACTCTATAATGTCCACCAAGCATTTTAAACAGTTTCAAAATTAAACCTGATTGTGTTTAATTATAACATCGGACTTGAACACAGATACAAATAAATTAATAAACAAAAAAACTTTATGTATTAGAACTGTTGGAAGAATATTGATTTTTTGGTGACTTTAATGCAATATTAAAGTTTGTGTCAAACCTCAATTGAGGTGGATTAAAGTGGGTCTAGATTCTTCGTAATGTAATCTTTACACTACAAAAAGAATGACCAAAAACCATTAAGGTTTGAATGAGAAATTGACTCATTAAGTTGGCCTTATGAAAAGGTGTTGGAAAATGTGTAAAACTTTATCCCATATTGATTGTAGAGGAGAACATTGATGGGTATTTAAAACCTATTTTTTGCATAAGGGTGTAAGCCTTTTAGGACATCCAAATTTTCCGAAAGAAAGGAGTTATGGATGCTTCAAGGATGGACTTGGGCCATGACTATGGTCCATGTTGGTTATGCAAAAATTGCCACACGCGCGCACCGCCTAGACCGGGCTGGGTCGAGTCCGTTATTCGTGGGTCGTGGATCTTGAGCTTGGGCTTGCTGGAATGGATTGAGTGTGGGGGTTGGGCTTGGCCCACCCATCTTAATTTTTTTGGCCAAGTCAGATGTGTGGGCTGCAGGAATAGGTACATAAAACCTAGTCTCCTCTATTAATGATGGAATTAAATCCATCAGGTTTGCAAAATGAATTTAGGTTAATGCAAAATTAATTCCTGCATTTGTTGCGAGGGAGCCTCTTCCTCTCTCCTCCATGTATATAAAAGGTGACCCTCCCCTACAGCTTTCTACACCAGTAATTGCTATTATTCCAGTCTTCAAAAGTTTTCCAGTTTTGTTATTTTCTTCCTGTAAGAAAGTGCTGCAAAGTTCTGTTTGTCGAAACTATTCAGTCGATGCATTGCATAGCTATCCTGGGAGACAGGCGTCGAACAACCTCTAGTATCCAACCGGTGAGGCACGAATCTGTTTAAGGACACTATCTAGTTCAGGCTTTGGTTTGCTTCCTTTTGCTAATTTTATTTTATTACGAATTTCTGTAAATTCAAGCATGTTCTTGTTCTGAAATTCAATTTGTTTGTTCAACATGAATCTATTTGTTTTATGTTATCATACAATTTATACAACAAGCTTAAAATAAATTATATAATTTTCATGGTATTTGAATGAATAAATTTGTATGAAATTGGACAAATATATAGATATGGTCCAAGTTGGTTATATAAAAATTACCACACGCGCGCGAGCGCCGCCGTCCGGTCTAGACCAGACTGGGCCGAGTTCGGGTCCATGATCCGTGGGTCCTGGATCGTAGGTCTTGGGCTTGCTGGAATGGATTGAGTGTGGAGGTTGGGCTTGGCCCACCCATCTTAATCTTTTTGAGCCAAGTCAGATGTGCAGGCTGCAAGAATAGGTACACAAAACCTAATCTCCTCTATTGATGATGGAATTTAACCCATCAGTTTTGTAGAATTAATTCAGGTTAATGTAGAATTAATTCCTGCATTTGTTGCAGGGGAGCCTCTTCCTCTCTCCCTCCATGTGTATAAAAGGAGGCCCTCTCTTTCAACTTTCTACACCAGAAATTGTTGTTATTCCAGTCTTCAAAAATTTTCCAGTTTTATTATTTTCTTCCTATAAGAGAGTGCTACAAAGTTCTGTTCGCTGAAGCTATTCAGCCGTGCATTGCATAACTGGTCTAACCGTCGTATCCTGGGAGACAGGCGTTGAACAACCTCCAGCACCCAACCGGTGAGGCGGTGAATCTGTTTTTAGGACACTGTCTAGTGCAGGCTTCAGTTTGCTTCTTTTTGCTAGTTTTATTTTATTATGAATTTCTGTAAATTCAAGCATGTTCTTGTTCTGAAATTCAATTTGTTTGTTCAATATGAATCTATTTGTTTTATGTTATCATACAATTTATATAGCAAGAAGAGTACATAGAATATAATAAAATCAAAAATTTTAGAATAATATTATGTATTCAACAAAACACAAACACTACTGTAATAACAATATAACAAGCAATAAAATTTGACTCAAACACAGATTCAGGTAAAAACTCCAAACTGGAATTACACATTGGTTCAACCAAAATAAAAATAAAAAAACAAATTTCTATATTTAACCGAATACAACTAATAATCTAAACAGATATTATCATAATTTATTCAGATAATCTACTCAAATTATGCAAAATCAGAATTAATTAGGAATACTATTACCCAAAAGATATGGTAGTAAACACTATTTCTTTAGACGTCACATCACCAATAAAAACACAATAAAGAAAACTATGTGCAATGTTCATATATGAGAAACAAACAAAAGGATTTACAACCACTACATAAAGGTAATTGTTTCTATCGACAACAATTAAATTCTGATTTCTATAGATTTAGGCAAATAAATTATAAACAAGATTAATCAAAACAGAAACAATTAAACATAAACATAGAAATATAATATGTAACCAATATGTATTCTGATTATATGTGTTTCGAACACCGAACACTGAAAAAAACAAACAAACAAACAACAACAACAACAACCACTACATAATTTGTAATAACGCTTATGGTTTCTATTACTGATGAATAAAATAATAAACAATGCTGAAGTTTTACCGTAAATATGAAAGACAATTTGCAAGAAAAAGAATTTGCAAAAAATAAATTTAACCAAAAATAAATAAATCTGTATCATAGAATTTGTACAAATAAAATTGTAAACAGATGGAATTTCTGTCTTAAAATTGTAAAAAAAAATATTTTCAGAAAATTAATTTAATGCAAATAAATAATAAAATAAAACACAATAAATCTCTTACAGAAATTCTTCAAAAGTTAGAACAGTTTGTAACCGAGGCCAGTGTTTGAACACTGTGTCTTTAAGACAAATGTAGAGACATATTTTTGGGTAGTCCACGTGGCCGAGGTTGTTAGCCGAGGTACCACGTGGGCGAACCATGATGCCAAGATATGGTGCAATGATACCAGAATCTGAGATATTTGAATAGAGGACTAGAGGCCTAGATGGCATCAAACTACCTATTTGGATAGAGATGAGACTTTTGAGAAAGTTCATCTTAATCTGAATAGTGTGAGTTGTGATAGATGTTATCATTGTAAATGATAGAGTCCCTTAAAGTAAGACTTCTAGGGGAAGTTAGACACTGACCACTATAAAAGTGAGGCACCCCCATGGGTCTAAGGTATGTTTTTTATGTTCTGTCTAGTGAGTTAAGCATTATTGGTTATCATTGAGAGATATTTGATTACTGACTTGAGCGTCGGAGTGCCCCCGGGTGGACGAACCACCACCGGATTCTTATCTTTCTGTGACAAGTTATTCGGGCTTAATATATTCTACCGGTGCACTCCAGCTGAGTTCGCCCTTTGGTTGTGTGGTTGGAAATCAACACCCACAATTTGGCGCCTTCTGTGGGAACTTAGTAAGATAGATGGCCAACAACGAACAGGAAGTGAGGATTGGGGACGACATCCACAGTAAGGAGGAGGAGCATGTAAATCCTAACAATGAAGGAATGGACCATAACGGAAAAGTGCAAGAAGTGAATCTTGAGGCGAAAAATGTCGCCAAAGGTTGGGAAGAGAACAAGAAGAGTAGCCAAGATGAGTACTACTGTGAAAGGGACCTTCAGGTATGGAGGGACAGATGCCGGAAAAAAGACGAGGAAATTGAAAAACATGGCAAATATGTTGACAGATCTACAGACAGTGGTCAACCTCATAATGCAAAACAACGTGATGCAACCGAACATCCCCATTACAGGACATGTCCGCACCAACAACCAAAACTAGTGCCTAGAAGACAAAATCTCGGCCTAGATGATTAGGTCTGAGGAGACAAGAGCTCAGTCGAAGTGAGCAGATCCCGGATCCCAAATCCTAGAAGACATGATCTCGACCTAGATGATTAAGTCCGAGAAGACAAGAGCTCAGCCCAAGTGAGCAGATCCCGGATTCCAGATCCCGGATCCCAGATCCCGGATCCTAAAAGACATGATCTCGGCCTAGATGATTAGGTCCGAGAAGACAAGAGCTCAGATCTCGGATTCCAGATACCAGATCCCAGATCCTAGAAGACATTATCTCAGCCTAGATGATTAGGTTTGAGAAGACAAGAGCTCAACCCAAGTGAGCAGATCCCGGATTCCAAACCCGGATTCCAGATCCTAGAAGACAAGATCTCGGCTTAGATGATTGGGTCCAAGAAGAGAAGAGAAGAGCTCAGCCTGAGTGAACAGATCCCAAATTCCAGAAGACAAGATCTCAGCCTAGGTGATTAGGTCCGAGAAGACGAGAGCTCAGCCTGAGTGAGCAAGTCCAAGATTCCAGAAGACACAATCTCAGCCTAGATGATTAGGTCCGAAAAAAGAAGAGCTCAGCCTGAGTGAGCAGATCTAAGATTCCAGAAGACAAGATTTCGGCCTAGATGATTAAGTCTGAGAAGAGAAGAGCTCAGCCTAAGTAAGCAGATCTCAGATCCTTGAAGATAAAAAGGAAGCACACAAGTTCAGACTGAAGTCGGCCAAGTTAAAGACTTTTTATATAAGGTCCACAAAGGAGTATGCGGAAGCCATGCAGGGGGCAGATCCCTTGCCCATAGAGCAATATCGCATGGATTTTTTTGGCCTTACATGCAAAAGGAAGCTGAAGCCTATGTAAAAAAGCGTGAAAATGTTGTTGAAATCCACCTGCAACGTGCCAGAGAACAGTAATTCGGCTGGGGGCATACTAGCAACAACTTGCTAGGGCTTATAACAAGAAGGTTAGCCCAAGAGAGTTCAAGGTTAGGGACCTTATCCTGAGAAAGGTTGCCGGCAATAAGAAGGATCATAGGGAGGCCAAACTTGGCCCAAATAGAATCATCTCGGTTACCGGCAATGAGGCATATCGTCTGAAGTAATAATAAAGTGCTAGTTTGATTTTTGTGAATTTGAAATCTGTGCGATAGGACCGACCAGTTCTATGACGATGTTTCCGAATGAAACATGACGAATAACTTAAACTTATTATATGGCAGAGTTAAATTATACTTGCATATAATAGAGTTGAACTAAGTTGGCGATGTTTCTGAATGAAACATGATGAGTAACTTAGACTTATTATATGGCAGAGTTGAATTATACTTGCATATAATAGAGTTGAAGTAAGTTGGCGATATTTCTGAATGAAACATAAATATGACAGAGTTGAATTATACTTGCATATAATAGAGTTGAACTAAGTTGGCGATGTTTTTGAATGAAACATGAAAAGTAACTTAGACTTATTATATGGTAGAGTTGAATTATACTTGCATATAATAGAGTTGAACTAAGTTGGCGATGTTTCTGAATGAAACATGACGAGTAACTTAGACTTATTATATGGCAGAGTTGAATTATACTTGCATATAATAGAGTTGAACTAAGTTGGCGATGTTTCTGAATGAAACATGAAGAGTAACTTAGACTTATTATATGGCAGAGTTGAATTATACTTGCATATAATAGAGTTGAACTAAGTTGGCGATATTTCTGAATGAAACATGATGAATAACTTAGACTTATTATATGACAGAGTTGAATTATACTTGCATATAATAGAGTTGAACTAAGTTGGCGATATTTCTGAATGAAACATGACGAGAAACTTAGACTTATTATATGGCAGAGTTGAATTATACTTGCATATAATAGAGTTGAACTAAGTTGGCGATGTTTCTGAATGAAACATGACGAGAAACTTAGACTTATTATATGGCAGAGTTGAATTATACTTGCATATAATAGAGTTGAACTAAGTTGGCGATATTTCTGAATGAAACATGACGAATAACTTAGACTTATTATATGGCAGAGTTGAATTATACTTGTATATAATAGAGTTGAACTAAATTGGCGATGTTTCTGAATGAAACATGACGAGTAACTTAGACTTATTATATGGCAGAGTTGAATTATACTTGCATATAATAGAGTTGAACTAAGTTGGCGATGTTTCTAAATGAAACATGACGAGAAACTTAGACTTATTATATGGCAGAGTTGAATTATACTTGCATTTAATAGAGTTGAACTAAGTTGGCGATGTTTCTGGATGAAACATGACGAGAAACTTAGACTTATTATATGGCAGAGTTGAATTATACTTGCATATAATAGAGTTGAACTAAGTTGGCGATGTTTCTGAATGAAACATGACGAGAAACTTAGACTTTTTATATGGCAGTTGAATTATACTTGCACATAATAGAGTTGAACTAAGTTGAAATCACCTAGACTTGCCATGTCGGCAGAGTTAAAATCAGAATGGAACTAAGTTTGCTTTAGAGAAACCAAGGTTGAACACCTTGGCTAGTCTTTGTTTGAATCAGACTTCGGCGAAATTGAAGATGCATGCTTAACGTGAACATAAGTGACACTTGGGTTCATATTAGGGGGCAGGAAACAGGAATAAGGAATAGGCTTAACACTTGTTGAAATTTTTTACAAGTTGGAGTCAGCCGAGGTATCCAGATGAGGGGACACTCGAGTTGTTGGTTACTCGAGATCACCAACCAATTCGTCAAACCATGAAATATTGGAAGGCAGTAAGTACAAGTAAGGAAACAATACTTGTTGAATGTTGTTTAAAGAATTTTTATAAAATGCCCGTTGGCCGAGATCACAGTAAAAGGTGAACTCCGAGGTAAGTTGGTCCGAAGTGGCCAACTAAGGGTGTACCCGAGATGAAGTGGATCCGAGGTGGTATGTGTCAGATGTGTTCTAACCCGAAGTGATTACACAGTTAAAGTATACTTAGGAGAAGTACAAAAATATTCTAAGTATGGAATCATACAAGACAGTAAAGACAGAGACAAGCATTGAACACTTAGTCAAAAAGAGGACTTGCATTCAAAAAGACAACTTGTTCAGATACAAAAGAAGGCACCTTGGCCCAAAGCAAAACAAGATATCAAGATGGAATCTGACTCCACCCTCAAATGATAAATACTACAGAGAAGGGCATATATGTCTCTCCAGGCATCATGGAATCCTCCTCCCCAGCCAACCTTAGATGAATGTCGGCTGGAATGAAGAATTCTTGACGGAAGTATTCTAGTTTATTGGAGAAGTTTACCCTCCATTTGAACATCCCCATGACCTCGGCTAAGGTGAATTTGGCAAGGAAAGTTGGACTATGTGGGTTAAAGACCTCGGCAAAACCCTAAGGACTGCTGGGTTATCAGTTTTTCTGAGGAAGGTTTGGAGGTAAAATTTGTTTTAGTTTTCCTAAGTGTGGATTCTAGCAAATCCCAAACCTACATCTATGCAAATGTACAGGATTCAGAGGCAGTAATCTACTAACAAGCAAGAACAGACAGAAGAAACAGGTTTAAAAAACATGAAACAGTGATCAAAGACTCAAGAACACAAGAAAAATAGAGCATTGATAGATTCAGGGAATGAACAAAATTGATAGAATTCGATGACAGTGTGCTAGAAGATATGTGTCAAATACAGAAAAAAATGTGAAGATGGGCTCAAGAACATGAAGGACAAAATATGAGTCAGAGCAAGCGAAGGCATGTAGAACAATGGGATTCGAATATGAATACAAGATAGCAATGTAGATGCAGATACAGATACCGTGTGTGATGTGTAACAATCCACAAAAGGAATATATTTGAAAACAGTGGAGAACTGATGTTAAAATAAAAGAAATCAAGGACTTACAAAGTGAAGCCGAGAAAGTAAATGCCGGAAAGGGATTCGCCAGAGTCAAACAACGTTATGATTGGAATAGAACTGCTGAGTGCACGCCAGAAGTAGTGACCAAAGTTGTAATAGGAAAGAACAACGATGATGGTTTGCAGAGGCCAAGAGAAAGAGAGTCTAAAGGCACAAGTAGACACGAAATGAGAAAATGAAAAGGTTTTGCTAGAATTGGAAAAAGATGGCAAAAAGTTATGATTTCAATTTCCGACGTGCTTGTGCTGACATCAAGCGGCGGGGGTAGAATTGACGCGACACAATGAGGACGTGATTGGTATGCTCCAATCTGATAATGATCTTGATTGAGAAGTGCAATCTTAGTTGAGGTATTGATCTCGATTGAGATGTTGAAATTGGATAAGGGCAGAACTTGTTTATTTTTGGTTTCTGATGAGATGATACTAGGATCTTGATGTTCTTGAACTAGCAAGTCATGATCACTGCTAGTAATATGATCCCTGTTGGGATGTTGGACCTGGATGAGATAGAACATGATGGTTCTTGATTCTTGACGAGTGGACATATGAGTCCTTATTTCTTGGCGCCGACAAGTCACGATCTCGGTCGAAGGAATACATGTATAGGTTCCATTACCTCAGTTTGCCGAGGTAATAGCACCTAGGGGGCAGTTGTGGGGACATATTTTTGGGTAGTCTACGTGGTTGAGGTTGTTAGCCGAAGTACCATGTGGGTGGACCATGATGCCGAGATATGGTGCAATAATACCAGAATCTGAGATATTTGAATAGAGGACTAGAGTCTTAGATGACATCAAACTACCTATTTGGATAGAGATAGGACTTTTGAGAAAGTTCATCTTAATCTGAATAGTGTGAGTTGTGATAGATGTTATCCTTGTAAATGATAGAGTCCCTTGAAGTAAGACTTCTAGGGGAAGTTGGACACTGACCACTATAAAAGTGAGGCACCCCCATGGGTCTAAGGTATGCTTTTTATGTTCTGTCTAGTGAGTTAAGCACTATTGGTTATTTTTGAGAGATATTTGATTACTGACTTGAGTGTCGGAGTGCCTCCGGGTAGACGAACCACCACCGGATTCTTATCTTTCTATGACAGGTTGTTCGGGCTTAATCTATTCTGTCGGTGCTCTCCAGCTGAATTCCCCCTTTGGTTATGTGGTTGGAAATCAACACCCACAACAGAAATTTGCCCTCCCCTCTGGTGCTTGCGATTGATAGGCATCCTGTCTCCAGGATACAACGATCACCACACACAGAATTACACAACTTTCTGTGTATACAACCAACCAATTTATGTTATGCACTATCTTTTATACTTGAATGAATCCTAACACTTAACAAATGAATGTCATGGAGATGGTATTTATAGAAGTATTCACGACCTTTAGAATGGTCATAACTAGGAATGGCAATGGGGCGGGGTCGAGGACTACCCTTCCCGTTCCCGATCCCGATCTCGATCCCGAAAGTGCTAGATTCCCCGTTCTTGCCCCCGATCCCCGACAGGGAACCCAGCGCCCCCACCCCCTAACGGGGATCCTATTTCCCCGACCCCAAAAAATCCCCCAATTAATAGTGACCTGTAAATAGCAATTCCATTTGTTCTCATGTCTTCAAATTCAAAAATTGACACTCATAATTTTTTTTTTTTTTTTTTTTGAGTTACTTCAAAGGAAAGATTACAAAGCAAAGCAAAAATTATCAAACCAATAACACAAAGGTGTAAGCATATCAAAGGGCTAAACAATCTAAGCCCTATATTTCATCCAGCAGCCCTATATTCCATCCATTTAGAAACCATAACCTATTCAAGCTCCATACAAAAGGAGAATTGAGCAAGTTGCAAAGAGAAAAGAAAGTCCCAAGCACAGCTCGTAAGGGATAGGCTACCCAAAAATAAAAAATAAAAAAACAAATCCATTACAATATAAAAAAATTGAACAGTTAAATAGCAGCCACAATAAAAAAAACCAAATCCATTGTGAAAAAAAAAAAAAACAATAACAACATTGTTTCTCCAATACTATGATATAACCACAACTTTCATCATCTCCTTCAACTTGAATTCCTGTTAAATAATAAAAGGGGAAAAAAAAATTCAATATTAATAATAAGATGTAAAAAATGTTAATAATTAAAACAAAAAAGATGGCAACTAACACAAAAGTGGCACACGACTTATCCAAGTCGATCTCATCATCATCATATATAGTTGCATAGCCCACCGATTCCAATGTTGAATTTTCTAAAAAGTAAATAATATAATTTCAGTATTGAAATTATTCCATGGTAATATAAAATTGAAATAATAATATGTAGACTGACTTGAGTACCTTTTATTTCTGCAGTCCACAACCAACTTTGTGCACACATTAATGCTTCTAATGTGTTTAGATGAAGTCTACTACGATGTAGACTCACCTACCTTCCACTAGTACTAAATGCTGACTCAGAAGCAACAGTGGATATAGGAATAGCTAAAATATCCCTAGCTATTGCCTATAAGGTCGAATACTTTGGTCCATTGGCTTTCCACCAATTCAAAACATCAAAACTTGAAGTTCTTGGCAAAACATCATCTTTTAGATAATGGTCCAACTCTAATTTTACATTCTTCATTTTTTTACTTCTCTTTCTACTAATAAACAAATCATACTCTGAAAGGGTCTCTGTAACAATTTCTGGATGAATAGATGACTTACCAACAACATCGGTCTCCATACCAACTCGGTGCTGATACTCTTGCAACAAATCATAACAAATCTGACGAACCCTATCAATTTCCTCTTCAGCTTTGTCTCCATAAAGTTTTTCAAAATGAAACTCCAATATACTCATCTTATACCTAAGATCAAGTATAACAACAACTCTAATAACACCATGTATCACTAACCAATATTTATCAAATTTTTTCACCATTTTTTATGTCATTGTTCTAATTACTTCAATTTCATAAGAGAGCCATTGAAACAGTGTCATCCTAATCTCACATAAAGCTGGGAAACAAACATTGATTATGGAATACTTAGTACCAGAAAATAAATCTGTGATAGAAAAAAAATATATCTTAAACCTCTCACTAATCTCTCTAGCAAACTCCCACCAACATGATCTACGATAGAAAGGAGCTATTCATGAAATATTATGGCATGTGACAACTTTTTCCTAGCAAAATCTTGATAAAAAATATAAGAATTTATTTTTGGACTCTCTCTATTAAAGTTGTTAATTAAAACTTTTTACCTCATGTCCACCACTTTTTTCCTAGTACAACTCTTATAGTGATCATGCAAATGCCTAGTTCTATTTTTTGAATCACCTTCTAGATGCTTATTACAATAATTACATATTGCCTTCCACACCCCATTGACTTGTTATTTCTTAAAAGTGTTCCCACACAACACTAGGGTTTTTTTTAAGTTCCTTTACAAGTATTAGACTCTTTTTCTAAATCAATGACATTTTGATTAGAGAGGGGAGACGGTGAGTTCGTAGGTGAGTTGGTAGCTAGCAATGATTGTTGTGAGGCCTCACTCTTGAATAGTACTTGAGAGTTAACTGGTACTTCAGAGTTAACAGCTGACATTTTTAACCTTTATAAAAATAATATGAATTGAATTAATGTTAACAGAGGCAACAATATCATATAATAAACAGAGGCAGCAATATCATCCTAGTAATGTTAACAAATAAACAAATAAAAAAATGGATTGAATTAATCATATAATAAACAATTCAGCATTACAATGTGTACACTAATTAGAGGCTTTTTCAGTGAACAATTTGACTTGGAAACCCATATTTAAAATAAAAAGAGCATTCAACAATCTTAAAAAACAAAAAAGAAATCAAAATTTTAACAAGAAACCCATATTTAAAATAAATAAATTTAGAGAGAGAGAGAGAAAAAAAAAACAGAGGTCGAAACAGAACAACAATGAAAGAGGAAAAACATAGTACCTGTTATCCATGGTGAGTGTCAAACAGAACTCAGCCTAAAGAAAGAACCCTAAAATTAGCAAAAACTGAGACAGAAATCTCAGGTTTAAGTATTGATTTGTATGACTAAGACTATATATACACTCAAATATATACATATATATATATATATATATGTGTATATATGTATGTAAACCCTAGATCGAAATCCCTAGATCGACTCTTTGAAAGAAGAAAACAGAGATTGATTAACGAGAGAGAGAGAGAGAGAGAGAGAGAGAGAGAGAGAGAGAGTACCTTTTGAAAATTGGTGATGAGGAAGGAGCGGTGAAGGAGCATAGCAGCCGCTAGATCGACGCTTTGAAAGAAGAAAACAAAGGTCAATTAGTTTAACGAGAGAGAGAGAGAGAGATACCCTTTGAAAATTGACGTTGATGGGAAGTGGCAGTGAGGGGGCAAAGAGAGCAGCCACCGTCGTGTGACAGTGAGAGAGAGGGAGGCGATATGTAGTGTGTTATGTGTGTCAACTAAACCCTAAACACACACATATATTTATATAAACTGGGGCATAGTAGTAATCTTACATCAGGGGCTAAACGGGGCGGAGTTGGGTCCGGTCTGGGGCTGGAAAATGTATCATCGTCCCCGACCCAAATATTATCAAGGATTCATTTTTGAATACCATCCCCAGCCCGTCGGGGATATTTTTCGGGAAAAAACCACTCAATTTGGGGTCAGGAGGTCGGATCTCCGTCGGGTCGGGTTCAAATTGTCATCCCTAGTTATAACTCTTAGATTTACACCCTTTCATATGAAGAGACACCATAAAATGTTATATTCCTTTTATTCAAATAAAGTTGATTTCCATTCCCTTTTAAAATTTTCAACCATATTGAGAGGGAGATTTTATGAGCTGGAAATGGGCCATGCTAAGAGCCGAGCAAGTTGAATGCCTAGCACGTTTAGGCCGGGATAGCTTTGGGCTTGCATGAAGATGGGGCTGCTCGGCTAAAGCCCAAGACCGAGCTACTTGAAGTTGCATAGGTGAGAACCGTGCTACTTGCATCGTTCGGCAGGAAGGCTCGCGCCTTTAGCTCAGCGGGAAGGTTTCGTGCGTTGAGCTCGGTCGGAAGGCCTTCGTTTCACCCGCGAGACCTATTTAGAGCTCGGCTCTGCCAGTGTGCAACTGAGCTCGGTCGGTATGGAGCTCGGCTAGTAAGCGTTCGGGCATGTGGCGCAACACGGCCGTGTTAGGCCAAGGTGATTCCGCCGATCTGCCGGGCTCCGCCAAGATATCCTGACAGTCTGGTTAGATGGTGATAGCTGGATTTGTGCTGACAGATGGGATGGCAGCACCACGTGTCGAGAAACTAATGGGAGTAGATTTGGGGCGCAGAAGGTATATAAGCTTGTCTGCGCCCCCCATGCTGAGACAGATGATCATTTGGTGAGATACACTTAGACATTCAACTCTCTCCTCTCTCTCTATCCTTGAGTGTATGCTAATTTGACCGTCGGAGGGGTTTTCCGGCCACACACCGCCAGGTAGCTCACCGCTGTTGTGTTCGCAGGTCGATCGGACAGACAGGGAGCTGGAAAGAAAGGATTACGGGCTTACCGAAATATTTACTCCCCGTACACATATGTTTGTGCAAAAAGTGGAAAATCAATTCTATTGTGCTTTTTCATGAGTTGTTTCTTGTGAAAATATGTCAAATTCGAAAGACGAGCATGCACAATAGGTCACCTTCCTTCCTAGCTAGCCTATTTTGATTTTGTGCAGGGATAAATTCCTTACACTCACACTGTAGAGAGCAATATGAACTCATGCAAGCCTTTGAATTCTTGCGAAAAAGTACAGCCGGCAAGAGTTGTCCGATAAAAAAAAAATTTATTTTGTACCATGTCTGGAGCCATATTTCACCGATGGAAAATTCTACTGTACTTTTTTCTAAAACAAGGTGAATGTCATATACATCATTTTCAGTTGTTGGATTTTGAAAAAATAAATTTGAGTCATTGATCATAAGCATATTGAGTTGTAAACATAACACTTTAAGACATAATTGGGAAAAAAATATTTTAATCGTAATGAAATTTATCACTATGAATTATAACTACAGTCCTGCTGGGATTCTCAATGGGGAGTGACTCCCAACACCCCCACCTCCACGTGGGGGCTGTGACTTGCAGACAAAAAAAAAAAAAAAAATTAAGCCAATCACAAAACAATGGAGGTGCTGGGGTCCAACTCATTCTCCTTATAACTAATATCACTATCTGACATAACCAAAAACTACTATAATGAGATATAATTAAATTTTATTTGATAGCTTATGACTCTACCACCACAATGTACGGTACCATATCAAAACATTATAATGGTTTATAATTAACACAAATTTAAACTATGATTTGCATACGATAGGGATTGTTTTAAAAATTGATAAAATCTTAAACCAATTGCATCGAAATTATATGATTTTTTAAACTATATTTTTGGGGTCCAACTTTCGAAGACATGGTCTCGTTTTGATTTCAAAAATTTTAAGATTCATTGAATAAAAATGAATTGAATCGTTTGATATTTTTATTCATTTTAGGGTATATTACAAATATATGGTTCTAAAAATTATATCTTGTCCCTTCAAATTTCTAATCGCATAACAAATTACTCATTTTATTAATAAATCATGAAGTCAATTTTGTATGATTTTTGAACTATATTTCGATTAACAATTCAAGTAATTTTATTGTTGTATATTAGAGTAATTAAGAATTTTATATTTTCTGTTAATTTTGTTAAATAAAAAATTTTGACAATGAACTATTTGTAATTTTTAAAACTACATGTGACAATTTGATTTTAAGCATGTCTTTGTAATTTATCCTAAATTTTTAATAGGGATATTTACCAATAAATCTCATTTCACAAACAAATATTCCAATTAGTCTCAAGTTTTTTCTATTAATCTGTTAAATTCTATTAGTAGAGAGTTTCTTTCCGTGCGGTCCTATTTTTAATTTTGGTAGACAATTATACCGTTTTATTAATGTGACAGGCATGATATGATACTCCAATATAGCAGGTATTAATATGACACTCTAATGATGTGAGACTCCAAAAAAAATTAAAACTCCTTAGTGTACTTTTTCTAAATATGACAATGTGACAGGTATGATATGATATTCCAAAACTTTTACTCCAAAAAAAATAATAACTCCTTAATATATTTTTTTCAAACGTGACAAGTATGATGTGATACTTCAAAAAAAATAAAAACTCCTTAGTGTACTTTTCTCAAACGTGACAACGTGACAGGTATGATATGACATTCTAAAAAAATTAAAAATTTCTTAGTGTATTTTTCCCAAATGTGACATGTGACACTCTAACATAGCGGATATGATGTAACACTCTAAAAAAAATTAAAAACTCTTTATTGTACTTTTCCCAAATGTGACACTCTAACGTGGCGGGTATAATGTGGCACTAAACAACTTTTTAGTATATTTTTTTCAAATGTGACACTCCAATGTGGCAGGTAAATAAGTCATTACACATCCAAAATGACTAAATGGATCATAAGAAAAATATGAAATTATATGAATTACAAGTCTAAAATATGAGACTTATTGAGTAATCTCCCTTTTCAATATGTATACGGTGTCTTTTTTTTTTTTTTGGATAGGAAAGCTCCCACGAGGTGTTTAGAGTCTCAAAAAATTATGTTTAGATTATAGAAAAATGCTATGGATCTTAAATGAATTACCAAATTTTTTATCAAACCTCTCACCTGAGTATGGAATCCACACACGTTGTATGGATCCCACACCCATGTGAAAAGTTTGGTACAAAAATTGATAATTTATTTGGGACCCCTCTGTGATCAATGTGATATATATGTATAAAAAAAGTGTATGTATATTAAAGTATATAAAATATGTATTGAAATTTCAGTATTTTTAATATTGTTTAGTCCTTAAGGAAACAAAATGAGTACCTATTCCTTTCCAGAACACTTACAAAATTTTATCAATAGAAAATGAAAACGAAAGAGAAATAACTGAAAAATCATTCAAAGAGTAAAATGGGTGCTGCTCAATGTATTTAGGGTTTGTTTGGGAATTGACTTTTTTTTAATAATATTTTGATTCTTTATGAAAAAATATAAAAATAATGTATCAACTTTTTATATTAGCTTTTAGCTAATACAACCTCTTCACAAATAAAGTACTAATTTCCAACACAAATGTATTTGAGATGGAGGTTTACGACCTAATATTGGGCCGAGCTGGTTTGGGCTAGAGACAAGCCCTTGCTCGGTCAGACGTTTGGTGCACACTGTACCAAGGACTTAATCCGGTCGAGTTGGAACAACTTTGGATTGCTAGTCCGAAGGGAATGTGCACTCTACAGGGTTGGACAGGATTAGTCCTCCCAGCATCAGGATGGACTGAGCAAGAGCTAGGTTGTGACACCATAGCTCGGTCGAGCTATGGTGTGGAATTATGAAGGAGACCGGACAAGTAGCACTATCGTAAGGTGGTGGCGCAGCGCTGCGCCAAGCATAGCTCGGTGGGGAGTATTACGCAGCGCCGTGGGACTGCAAGAAGGAGATTTCGTTGTCCATACGCGTCAATACCGTTCGGCAGTTTCGTTAGGTGGTGTTTGGCTGTATTAACGCTGACACATAGGCAAACGTGAGAAGAGAGCAGGTTCACATGTCTCGAGGGAGATGGGCACAAAAGCGCGCGTAGAAACTATATAAACGACGTTGCGCCTCCATACTCAGGTCTGGAACATCCTCTAATCAGAGCTCACCTACCACTTTGTCGCCTCTCTTCTCTCTCTCTCTAAGTGTGCTAACTTGACAGTCGGAGGGGTTTTCCAGCAACACACTGCCGAGTAGCTCACCGTTATTGTGTTCTCAGGTTAATCAGAGTGAAGTGTAGTGCAGCTTGGACACGATGAGTACGGATAACGTCAAATATTTGACTTCCGTACAATATTATAGATTCACAGTCTATTAATATTAATAATACTTAACAAAAATAAATAAATAAATAGGAATATTTTTTAAAATTTTTAATTTATTATTATTTTTTTGTCTTTCGTATATGCAAGAACTCTTTGATATGAAATTACATGTCTCTCTCTCATGGTAAAGTTCACTGTAGGACCAATCTATATTCATGCCACTTTATTCATCACAAACTAAAAAAATTTTAGAGAGGACATGGAGATCCAATCTAAGGAAAAAAAAAAAAAGCATGGAGATAAATATCAAATAGTCCATTTGTATTAATTGCTTGCATATTCATAGACAAACTCATCCAAACAAGGCCCCATTGCCCATCCCATTTTTTTACCATACACAAACAAACACATTGATTGAACTTTTGAAATGGGAATGGCAGATGCCCTTTTTTTCATGTTTTCTTTTATGACAAGGGGAGAAAAGGTCTCATGCCTTTTGGTCTCTTTAAATTGGATTTCGTGTAAATCACGGAGTTTAGCGAGTTGGCCAGAGTAATTATTCATGAATCATTGATTGTATACTGACCTAATAATAGGGGAAAATAAGAATAGTATTGAAAAAAAAAAATCTTAAATTATTATTAATTGTATACACAGTCACATGATATTTTAGATTTATGTGATTATTTTTTATTGACGAGAGTTTCAATTACCGAGTAATATTAGGAATTTCAAAATTTTTATCAAAATTTTTACCTAGTGTCTCATATGAATGTGAAACTCACATGGGATCCCATAGTGTGGATCTCTTACCTATGTGAGACATTTTGTAAAAATTTTGAAATCTCTAACATTTTTGTTAATTACCTTATTAGAATATGTTCAAGGGACTCTTTAAACGAGACTTGTTACCTATTATCAGAGATGGAGCTACATATCGTCTAGGGGCACATGCCCTCCGCATTTTTTGAAAATTACACTTCTAACTACAATTATAATTTTTTTAAATTTAATTCCCTTTTAATTTTTAAATATGTTTCAAATAAATATATCATCTTTCTTTTTAATAAATTTCTTATAATTTACTATTATAAATGTTTAATTTTATCAAAATATTCTCTCATAATTATTTTTATTTCTCTCTTTTCTCTCTTATTTTTCTCCACATCTATCTTCTTCTTCTTTTTTATTTTTCTTTTTTTTATGCATATTATTACATTTTAAATTGCGATTATCATCACATTTAGTAACTAAAATAGCAAATAAAAAATACATCGGCTAATTAAAACATATTTAAGGCACATAATTTTGACATCACGTTGAACTTTGGTCATTCTATCACCAAATGAAAATTGATTTGATTAAGTTTTATTGATATCGCCAAAAATTAATGGTGTCCCTCATGAATCAAAATCCTAGCTCTGCCATTATAACTAGTATTATCATATTTTGGTCACTCCAATGGACTAACTATTACAATAATTATTTTAACAAAATCATTTCAAGGTTAGCTATATTTGAAGAGTATTGAGAGACACTTTAAACAGTTTGTGTGTAGATAGGTAAAATAAAGAGTAGCGTTGGAGTATATAATTTAAAAAAAAAAAAAGTAAAATAAAGAATATATATTTTTTGTATTTTAGCTAGTAAAAAACGAAGAGTGGCCAAGATTTTGATTCCTCCTACATGCTTGTGAGCAGTGGCGGAGCCATATGGTGCCTAAGGGGGTCACGTGCCTCCACTCGAATTTTTTTTTTTTTTTTAACATATGTGTATATAAAAAATTTTAAACAAAAATAATATTTAGAATAAAATCTCAAAGGCATTTTCAAATTTATGAAAGCAATAGTGATTGTTTTATTGAAAATGAAGCGATTACAACAAATTATATTTTTATGTATGGAAATTTTGTGAAAAAATCTCAACATAAAAGTAATATCCATCATTATTGATATACAAATACAATTAATCTCACTATATATATATGTAAAAATTACTAGAGTATTAGTTATATTTGCATGTGGAATTGATCCTTCATATGTTGCTTTACTATTGGTTGGTGATATTATATGTCAATAATGACGTGATATCACTATTATATAAAATTTTTACTCAAATTTTATAAAAATTTGATTTATCCTACCATTATATAATTTATTTTAAGATGTAAATATATAACTTTTTTACATTATCTATAATACACTAGTTACACGCAATATTTTTTTTTCGATTTTACTCGAAATTAATTGTAAAATTTTATATGAAATACTTTTGTAATAATTTATTTAAGTTTTTGTACTTATTATTAATTCAAAAATTATATTATCTTCTTGCTGTTGGTTACGAAGAAAAAAAATTAAAGTTATAATCAATAAGTGTCCCTTCTGATTTAATTTACTGGTTCCGTCACTGCTTGTGAGTCTTATTTTTTTATATTTATTTAAAATTTCTCTTTTTTATTTATGTATAATCATAAATTATATTGTAATTATTGATTCATTCCGGCCCTATTGTATTGAGATATATTTTAATAAAAAAAAATGTGTTTATTATATATTAAATAATATTAAAAAATTCTTATCGAGCCGAATCGAATCGAATCGAACTGAATCGAACCGAACTGAACTAATCTCAAGTTTCATTAATATAACGAGCCAAACTGAGGTTGAACCCAGTTATTTATCGATCCAAACTCGAGCTCAATAAATAAGTTCGATAAGTAAACGAACCGAGCTCGAGATTGAGCTTAGCAAAACTCGGTTCTGTTCGGTTCGGCTCGGCTCGGCTCGTTTACAGCCCTACTCACAACTTAGGGCTGGTTTAGCATGCCTTAAAAAAGACAAAAAATCAAAAAGTTACTAAAAAACTAAAAAGTTATCACTATTCACAAATTAGAAATATAAAAAAAATAAATTTATCGATGCAAAGTACAAGTCATAATGCATGACACAGTATGGGTCTGTCTCGGTACAAATTTACACAGGACAATGCTATTCGGTCTGTGGGGGCCTATCACGGGTCTCGCTTTGATAATCTAAACCGTTAATGTGTAGAACTCGTCAAGTATTATATGTCTGTAAAAAATCACGTTGATTGGATATCGCTAACTATATGATCAAATCCGTTTTCTATAAAAAAATGGTTAGTGTTATAATTAGCAGTTGACAAAAAAAACTAACACGATCAGATAATTATGAATATCCAATCAACGTGATTTTTTACAAGCATATAGTACTTGACAAGTTTTACACATTGAACAGTTCCGATTAGCAAAACGGGATCCGTGGTGGGCCCCAATAGGCTGAACAACACCGTCCAATTCAAGCCCAAAAAGGAGGCAATCATTTCTCATCTCCTAACCAGACCACTACACTGCCTAACCTGTACTGCTTACTCCACTAACTTCCTCTACACGCTTATTTATACAATTTTTTAATACATATTTTTCCGTAAAAAGTCAAAAAGTTAACCCAAACATCCATATTTTTTTCCTCAACTTTTTAGTCCAAAAAGACAAAAGTGCACTTATTGAGGACACCCCAAATAACCCCTTAATGATAGTCTTAAAAAAAGAAGACGTGATTACTGACGATATTTTAGAGGATGGGTTTGGCTTCTCTCAAGTTGTCATCTCAACTTGAGAAAGTTTTGGACTTCGTAGGTCTATTTTGAAATTGACTTTGGTGATCCAAATTGTTTACTTTTTAGAACTCGTTGAGTAGAATATTTATACAAAAAATCAAAATGATTGGATATTGGTAGCTATATATTTGAATCATATTTGTTTAAAAAAATAGACAATAAATATAATTTTAAGAATAACCATCCATTTTCTCTAATATAAATTTGATTTAAACATATAATTACTGATATCCGATTATTTTAATTTTTTACATAAATATTCGACTCAATAAATTTTAAAAAATAAACGATTCGAATCATTAAAATAAGATATATGATGAACTCTACGAATTCATCAAATTCTCTCATGGATTTCAATTTAAGAGAAAGCTAATCCTTAAAAGATTACAAGTAAAATAGTAGATAAATGATGAGAATGAGATAGAGACAGAGACATAGTTATTATATTATTATATAATTACAAGCATAATTTTTTCATCATTTTCTTTCTTTCTTTGTTTTTGTTGCTTTTGAAAAGGTGTGAATCTTCTGCTTTTAGTAAAACAACAAATGTTATGTCAGCCAATCCTAGAACTTTTTCAATGATTGACTTGTCCCAATTCAAAATTTTAAATTTTAAATTGATTACACAGTTAAATTGGAGTTCGGCAAATATTTTTAAGTTACTTTTTTGCTTTAAAAAATATATCATATAAGTTTATCTCATATCCATACCTCAATATTAAAGAATTTGAGAGGTTTATGGAGTTCATTATAAGTCTTATTTCGATAATTCAAACTATTCAATTTTTAAGACTCGTTGAGTAAAATATTTATGTAATAAATTACGATGATTGAGTATCGATAGTTATATGTTTCAATTAAATTTGTATTATAAAAAATAAATAGTTATTTTTTAAATTATATTTATCGTCCATTTTTTTGAAACGAATATTATTCAAACATATGTCTAACGATAACCTATTATCTTAATTTTTTATATGAATATTTTGTTCAATCAATCCAAAAAATTGACAATTCAAATAATTAAAATTAATTTTCAAATACACTTACTCCCTCTGTCCCAAAATAATGGTCCCTTTTGGGGAATCCAACTTTTTTTGGTAGTACAATTATTGCATTTAAAAAAAGTTAATTTTTCAAAATTATCCTTTTGATAGTACATTTTTTGAGAATATCAATGCCATAATTGTACTTTTTATATTATTTATTAATTTAAAGGAAGGACAAAATAGGAAATTTATATTATTTTTGTACTTGATTTTTGAAGAGGGACTAATATTTTAGGACAATAAAAAATCAAATAAAGGGCTAATATTTTAGAACGGAGGGAATATTAAGTTTAAACGCTTTTTCAAGTAAAGATGATAACTTTAGAAACCCTTAATGAAAAAGCTGAAATTGATTGCTTTTTAGGTTCATTGTGCAGCACCTATGTGCAGTCTATCCCCAAGGCAACATAGTTCTGCTTAGAGTTAGATTTGATTATTAATGATGTGAAATGTATAGAAATAAAACATAGACCTATTTTTTTTTGTAATTTATTCTGAGTGTGGAATGTACTACATTCAAATAAATTTCAACTGATACTTTGTGTATTTTCTATGTTTTATATATGTAAACTTAACATTTTTGATCGATTATTTTGGCTGAAATTGAGTTAGTAAGTCATCTCCCCAAACTAAGATCTATTTATTGATGCAAGAGAAAAAATAATTAGTGTATAATATATATAAAGCAATGGTAATATATATATGGCAGTGGAACTAGAAGATCCTGTTGAGCTCGTAGAAATTTACTACAGATTCCGTTTCGATAATTCAAATCGTTCAATGTGTAGAATTATATGCCTGTAAAAAATTACGTTGATCAGATATAACTATCTCATCGGATTAATTTTGTCAACTGCTTAATTTTTTTACCATTTATTTTTTTTTTATATAAAACTGATTTGATCATAAAACTATCAATATCCAATCAATGTAAATTTTTACACGTATATAATACTCAACAAATTTTACATATTGATCAATTCAAACTATAAATCTATAATGAATCTTCGTGAATCTAACCACACTCTAATCTCAGATTCAGTCCGATACGAGACTGGAGGAAGCCCGGCCCTCTATACATGAATCCGGATCGTCGGTCGCCTTCCCCTATCGCCATTTCCTGTCGCCCCCAAAACGACGTCGTTTTGGGGGTTTTTTCGTTTTTTTTTTTTTTTTTTTTCTTTTCTTCTTCGCAGAACCAGAGGGGGCAGAACCAGAGCAGAAGGGAGGGGAGGGGAAGAAGAGAGAGAGGAAGGGGAGGGGAGGGGAAGAGAGAGAGGAAGGGAGAAGAAGAAGAGGGGCCGCCGCAGTCACCGGTGGCGAGGTCGAAGGAGCAGCCCGAGCAGCCATGGCGGCTCCAAGTCCGGATTCGCGGATTCGCAGAAGAAGGGTGGCGGGAGGGGAGCCGACGGACGAGAGGGGAGCCGCCGAGGCCGTTGCAGCCACTCCGGCCGGATCTGGAGCCGCCATGGCTGCTCGGGGCTGCTCCTTCGACCTCGCCACCGGTGACTGCGGCGGCCCCTCTTCTTCTTCTCCCTTCCTCTCTCTCTTCTCCTCCTCCCTCCCCTTCCTCTCTCTCTTCTTCCCCTCCCCTCCCCTCCCCTCCCCTCCCCTCTGGTTCTGCCCCCTCTGGTTCTGCGAAGAAGAAAAGAAAAAAAAAAAAAACAAAAAAACAAAAAAACCTCCAAAACGACGTCGTTTTAGGGGCGACAAAATGGCGATAGGGGAAGGCGACCGACGATCCGAATTCCTCTATACATATCCCCCTACGGAGTGAGGGGACGTGTTGTCACAGTGCTGTGACAACAAAATATTGTACCGTTTAATTCATTTGTTAAAAAATAAAAAAAATAATAAAAAAAATGATGATGTGAGCCACGTGTTGTTAATAGGTTTGATTAGGTGAATGGATTTAGATGAAAAAAAATTGAATGAAATTCACATATACTAAAAAATAAATAAATAATGGGGTTGATTTGTTGAAAAAAAATATATTATAAAACTCAATTTTCGTATAATTTTTATAGAGAAGACAAATAAAAATATTGTAAAACTCAATTTTCATATAATTTTTAAATTTTTTTTTCAACTAATCAAACTAATTCTTTTCTTCTTCTTTTTTTTTTGATAAATTACAAATATACTCACTGAGATTTTTTTTTTAAATACAAATTGTCTGTTGTGATTCTAAAAATTATATCTCTCCCCTTCACCTTTCGAATTTCATAATAATTGACTCATTTTATTAATAAATTATCAAATCAATTAATAGTTTCACATGATATCAAAAATTTATTTTAATTAATAATTCAGGTAATTTTATTATTATATAAGAAAACAATTAAAATTTTTAATTTTTTAATTAATTTTGTTAAATAAAAAATTCTAACAATGAGTATTTGTAATACATATTTTACGTAAACTCAAAGAATGTATTTATGTAATTTACCCCCTTTTTGTTTTTGAGTGTATGTGAATTACATTCAATTTTTTTTTATATCTAAACTCATTCACCTAATCAAACCTATTAACAACACGTGGCTCATAGCACTTTTTTTTTTGTGTGCGCGTTAACAAGCGAATTAAACGCAGAACGGTATTGCGTTTTGGTGTGACAGCACGCCCCCTCATCCCCTACAGGTTATCTGCAAAAGATTATAAAAACATGTTTTTATTTAAGTTATAGATATCATATCATCTTGTTTTTGTTGAATTCATTTTCCTTTTTCTTTCTTTTTGGATGCTGACCATTTTTTAATTTTTTTTCATAATACTCTTATAGTATGTCTTTAAAATGTACAAAACTATTTGAGATCAACTTGTTACAAATTTTATCTGAAATTTATTCTTTTGAGCAAGTAAACCAAATTTGAAATCATTTTAAAGATGATTAAGTTTTCAAATTTGATTGAGCAAACTATTACTACTCAACTTAGTTATATACACTATAAAAAATTTAGTCAAGTTCAACTTATAATCAATTTGATTAAAACTTGTTCGAGATCAGTTTAAAAGGTAAAAAAAAAAGAAGTCAAATTTAAATATATTTTAAAATTTATTTTATTTTTAAATCAAATTTAAATAACGTACTACTTAACTTTAGTCACTTACAACCTTACATTTTAATCTATTTATTAAGTAAAATAGATATAATTTTGATTAAAAAAAATGATTGTTCATCATGTGACATTGAACAACCTCTCTCCATCATTGAAATTTAATAGGTCTTGGATGATAAAGGAAGCTTGCCTTATCCTCACTTTATTCCTTTTCATAGAGGTAGTGGAAAGCCCCACTATGATCATCATCTAGATCTTTGTCTCCCTTCATCCAATATTCATCTCATTTTTCTCTTCAAAATTTCAAAGGACTCCATCATTTCCATTGGTAAGAGGAACTATTGTCAATACCCACAATTCAAAACAATGACTTAATATCAATCCATTCCCTAATTGATTTTTTTGTATGTATGGATTATCACTAATGGAATTACACCTACTTGTCAATTTTGTAGCCATTGCCTTTGTCTATGGTTTACAATCAATGTGTGGTTTACATTATGCCATTTTATTTAAAATGGCTTATACAATTGGTGATTGAAAAAGTCACTATTATTAAAATATAAATATATAACAGATATTTATAAATTATATTACAAGAATCATAATAAGGTCAAATCATTTATTGTTGAGTGTTATGATAAAAACCTACAATAATAATACTATAATAATTTGTAACAAATGAAATATATATATATATATATATATAATTGTCATAACCATAGAATTGTAATATTTTGGATTGTGGTTTACTATAGCACCTCATTACTTTTACCAAAATAAATTGTAACTTAACATTATGTTGGGTCATAACCACAAATCCATGACTTGTTTCTAATCCTAGCCTAGATAATTGTAACCTTTTTTCACAAAACTCATAAGGATAACCACAATTTATCATATAACCTTTGAGATTCAATCACAAATGATTTCATAATTGATTCAGCAACCACAAGATCGTAACAAAAGTAACTCAATTAATTATTTAATGAATTCCAGTCGATACTATTCGAACTTTATTTATTTTTTCTTTTTTATTTTTGGCCCAATTAGACAAGAAGTTAAAATTTTTTGGACAAAAATGGCCTAATTGATTATGCAATCTGGTTTTGTTTTGGACTTTTGCTTATCGTACTCCGGTTGCATTATAATCACACAATTGAGAACATCTGATTTAGCATCTTCTGTTGATTATTGTTTACAATAGATAAGATTGTGTCTCTCTCTCCTTTTACACCCACAAAAAAAATAAAAATAAGAGTCTTGCATTTGTCTCTCTTTACATGCATGCATTTGGAATTCATTTATCTTACGAAATGACCACAAACTGCAAATGAGGCAACTGTACACACATCATGGAAAAGTATATGTGACTGTGATGCTCAGTTCCATCAATTTAGAGCTCGTTTGGGATATGAATTAACTTTTTAAATTTTTAATTATTTTAATTTGGAACTAAAAAATCTTGTTTATGATAGAATTTTTGACTTTTTTTATTTTTGTAAGAGAAAATATGAAATAATTATATGTTAGATGTGATTTTTGTCTTATTTTACTAAAATAGTATATTTTGTCTTATATGATTATTTTAGTCCCAATGGAACATCCCAAATGAGCTATTTATTTAGCAACAGTTAAATTTTTAGTTTTTTTTTATAAATTGAGTTTTTTTTTTTTTTTTAAACTTCTAAGATATGTGTAGTCTAAAAGGACTTAAAAATTTAAAAAAAATATAATTTTTTTTTTAAAAAAATCATTAAAAACAAAACAACCCCCCTCCTCCCCCCAAAAAAAATGGCTTGGTTTGAGTATTCTAAAACATTTTTTAGAAAATTTTACTTTCTTATTTTTCGTATTTTTTTTTACTAAATTTTTTTAATATTTTCAGTCATTTTTTTAATTTTTAGACACACCTAACATAAATACACTTAAAAAGTATAATTTTTGTGAAAAAATTCTTAAAAAATTAACTAAATACTAAAAATACAAAAAAAAAGAGTATATTTTTCGTATTTTTATGTATTTATTAATTTTTAAAAATATTTTCTCACAAATATTTTACTTTTTAGATACATCTAAGTAAGATGCATCCAAAAAAGAAAAAAAAATTTAAAATTTTTAAAATATTTATTAAAAACAAAAAAATACAAAAAATAAAAAATTTAATTTTCAAAAAACTTAATTCAGAAAACTCAAACCAAACACACTGAATACTAATTTTTTTCATCTGTAGACTTTTTTCAACTTTTTTATATTTTAGTTTTTAGGTCCCTCCAATTTATAGTAGGATCTAAGTGAAAATTTTGAATTTTTTGGGGGAAAAATTTCTAAAAAAAAAACTCTAGGGTTTGACCTTTATAACAACATAAATCATGAGTTTTTAATTTTATCAATTAAAATTCTAATCTTTTAATTTATTTTCAATCTAAATCATCCGCTTATTTTTGTTATGTAAAACCAACGAAAAAATTATAACTTAATTATTCAACTCAACGAAAATTGATATTTTAGAAATTTTGGGATTGTTTGGGATGATCTAAATAAATGCACTTTTTGACTTTTTTTTCAATGCTAAAACACATTTTTTCCTTTTTACTTAATGGAAATATGTGAATGTTTAATTGAAAATAAATCAAACTATTAGAATTTAAATTGACAAACTTAAAAATTTAGAGTTTATTTTATTATAAGAATCAAACTTTGAGTATTTTTTTTTTTTTTTTGGTTCGTAATTTCTCTTTTTTAAATTAAGGTCTCATTTGTCAATTATATATTTTAATCAAAAAGTCAAAAAATCATTATAAGTTGTCATATTACTCTTTTTATTTTTTTTATATCTTTTCGTAAAAAGTTAAAAAATTATTAAAATAATTTATTTCTAAACAAGACCTAAAGATGAAAAAAACACAAATAAAAAAGCAATTATCAAATACACAATTAAAGACGTGTACATTCAGCTCTTTCAAAGAAATGATAATTCATGAGATCAAAGTACAAAATTGTCTTGTTTAAAGTGTCTATTTTAAGCTGACAGAGAATTGCCTCACTATAAAATGTGTTTGTGTGCTTGTATATGTCTCCTCCCTTAAAATCAGTCCATATCCTGTAATAGTATCAGTATTGTTTGATCAGTGAACCCAAAACAGAGACTAATTTTTTCTTTGTAATGTCTATTTCAACCATGTATAAATTGTTTGGTTGTCTACCACTTTATTTAGGCCAGATGTTGGAAATGGTCTGGCCCATAACCAAACATGACTACAAGATTTTTTTTTTTTTTTTTTTTTTTTTGAACTTAAAAAAAAGATGTTCTGAGTCTGAGGTGTTATTACTACATCCACGGCCTCAGACCTTGGGGTAACCAGTTGCCGGCCTAATTTAACCCAACCTATAGAAAGAGACCCACCACCGAGGCATTAATGGAGCTCAACCACCTACCATAAACGAGTTCAGATTTCAATCGGAGTACAAGGCGAGGTCTCCGTAGAGAGTCAGCTGCAAAACAACAAATTCAGCCCCCAAGATTCGAACTTGGGTCACATCTATGGAGAGAAATGCCTTCTTCACTAAGTCACCACCCCGGTGATAACATGCCTACAAGTTTCAGTTCTATCAAAATGTTAGGTAAAGTTTGGTAATGAAATGATCATTTATTAAATTATTTATTTTTATGTTTGGTTAACTAAAAAATAATAAAAAAATTATAATGTAAATGATATCGTCATTTATCATTTTAAGAAAATGATCATTTTATAAGAAAACTTAAGTAATGACCATTCCAATAAACTAAATGGAACATTAGAGCTTTTTTGGACGGATGAATTTCTAACCAAGGGATTTCATATTGAATTTTACAAAATTATGGAGTTAGTTATTAGGGGTACTTACCAATTAGTCCTATTAACTAGACTTATTTACCTACAGGTCCTAACTAATAAATTTAACACTATAAAAATAAGAGAGTGATAAATTTATTACTAAAAATTTATTCATAAAAACAAAGAAACTGATAAATTTATCACTATAAATTTATTCATAAAAATAAAAGACTAATAAATTTATCTTTATCACTTAATAAATTTATCAATAGGACTTAATGGATAATAAGTCTCCAAAGTAAGACCTATTGGGTAATAAGTCTCCAAAGTAGGACCTATTGATAGTTTACCCTAGTTATTATAGATGAATAGAAAAATTATAGTATAAGATTTTGAATAACTATTTTTATATAATTATTTCAAATTCATTATGATAAAGATTTAATTCAATCTTAAAATTCATAGGTAAAAACTATTAAAGATCGTGGTTGTAGTTGTTAGTGAATATAGTATATATATATATATATTATATTCAACATATTATAATTAGGTTTTACCATATTAGGATAATTTCATAGTTTTTTCTTGCTCACTCTTACCTTGCCTATATATAGGTCTCTTCATTGTATTGTAAGATATATAGGCCCCGTTTGATAGAACTATGGAAAAGTGATTATAGATTATAACTTAACAGATTATGACTTATAGCTGTAAACATAAGCTGTTAGCTTGTTTGATGCAACTGTGAGATTATAGATTTAACCAGCAGAGTAGTGTTTGGTTAATAAGCTGTAAAATAACTTTTTACTGTATAATTATCCTTTCTACCCTTATATGATATAAAAATGATTATTTTGTCATTTTTTTTAGTTTTAATTTTTAAAAGAAATTTCATTAATAAAAGTTAATATAAGTAGTATTAATTAGTATCAATTAATATAAAAATTGATACATTTGCTAAAAATGTAATGGAAGTATTAATGTCACAATTATTTTCCATTATAAATTAATTAGTATCAATTAATTGCTTAATTAGTATCAATTAATACTAAAATTATTAATTAGTATCAATTAATGGCTTAATTAGTCTCAATTAATATTAAAATTATTAATTAGTATAAATTAATATTAATATTTAATTTTTATTAGTATCAATTAATATTAATAATCAACAATTGTTATTAATTAGTATCAATTAATAATTAATTCATTACAAAAGTATACAATATTAATTTATTAATAATTAATACCAATTAGTATTGATTTTTTTAATTAATATTGATTTTTTTCTTTTTCTTCAAAAATATACAATTTTTTATTTTTTAATTAATATAAAAATATACAATATGAATTTATTAATAATTAATACCAATATATTTATTTTTCAATTAATATTGATTTTTTTCTTTTTCTTCAGAAATATACAATTTTTTATTTTTTAATTAATATTAATTAATAATATTAATATTTGGGTATTGACGAGGGTATTTAAGTAATTTCAGCCCCCCAACACCAGCTGCGCGTTTAAGTCAAAAATTTAAGCACCCCCTGACCAGCTTTTGAGATAAGCTGAGAAATAGCTTGATTTAAGCTATAAGTTGGTTAACTTAAGCTGCACCAAACACAATATTTTAACTTAAATTAAGCTAAAAGCTGAAATAAGCAGCTTATAAGCTCTACCAAACATGCCTACAATATTGAATATACACACAATATAATATTCTCTTTCTCTTTTTCTTTCTGTCTTAGATATTATAACATGGTATCAAAGTTAGGTTAAGTACCTAATAATTTAGCTTCACCAGCAAGCGACAACCTTGCCTTTGCCACCCACCGGATCTCAATCCATTTATACAACATTATTCAATAAACAGAGATTCTTTTTTCTCTTCTCTCTCCATACAATTATTTTAATATGATATCAGAGTTAGGTTAAGTACCTAGTGATTTAGTTTCACCGGCGGGTGGCAGCCTTGCCTTTGCCGCCCGCCAAATCTCAATCCATTACGCTGTTATACTTTCCTTTCAATATCGTTTCGCAGTGATCTCTTCTTCTATCTGCTAATTTCTCTATGTTCTTTTATCACGGACCAAAGTTCCTCAAAGTTTTTCTGCGGCGCCTACTTTTTCAACGTCGCCAAACTCCATCCTTGATCACCAGTATCAGCCAATTTGTCAGCACCTCACACCTTATCGAAGCTACCTTGTTTCCTCTCTGACTTCTTCGCTTCTCTGTTGTCTTCAACAAGGTCCCTAACCACTATTATTTTTCAAACCCAATTCTCTTTCTTTTTCTAACGCTACTGCTAGCTTTCACTCTCTTCACCTTTATTTTATTTATTTTTATATTTTTCTAATTAACAAAAAAAAAAATTTATTCGCAATCCTTTTTTTTTGTGTGCGCGCGCGCTTCTGCTCTCTGTTAGTTCTTTATCTTTCAACCTCAAACAGGTTTATATGTTAAAAACTATTTGAGTTTGAAGATGGATAATATACCTATATCATGGTAAGCATGGTGATACACCAAGCAAACCACCCAAGTCGCCTTTTGGAGCACCACTTAAACCGTCCCGTAGTGCACCACCTAAGTCGCCCCTTGGCGTATCATCCAAGCCATCCCCTTGGCGCAGCACCTTAGCGCATCATCCAAATTGCCCACTTGGCGCACTCCCTCAACCGCTCCCTTGGCGTATCATCCAAGTTATCCATGGCCACATGGTTCTTTTTTGATTGAGACTTCTACTCCCGGCTTCTTTTTTAACGGTCCAGCACAATCTTTCCAAAAATTGTCTCCCGGTATTAGTTTCGACCAGTTTCTTCAACGGTTCGAAATGACCTCGCCAAAAACTATCTTTCGGCATTAGTTTCGACCAATTTCTACAACGGTCCAGCACGACCTTACCAAAAACTGTCTTTCTATATTTTCTCCGACCCTGTTCTTACAACTCTTTAACACGACCATAAACTGTTTTCCAACATTAGCCTCAGCTGCTCCTACAACGGTCTGACATGACTTTATATAAACTATCTTCCTGTATTATTATTTTTATTTTATTTTATTTTCTCCAATTTTTCTTTCCAAATTTCAATTGGTCTCTTTACAACCACTTTAAGTTTGAGGGAGACTGTTAGTGAGTACGGTATCATATATATATATATATATTTATATATTATTAAAAGTAATATTTTTTTCATGCTTAGGTGGAATATTGTAAGGGCTTTTTTTTTTTTTTTTAAAAGAGTCATGTCAGTATGTATTTTCTTAATTACATATAGAGTTATGTACAAATCCAAACTTAATTTAAATTATACGAATTTTACCTATTTTATATGGACTCTACTTGACAAATATTTCTTTTCCATATATTTTTTATGATAAATTGAAATAAACTACAAACTCAATACCAATTTTGTGTTTTACGTTTTTTTTTCTTAATTCTTTCGAGAGTATTAAGATTTTTTTTTTAACACTAAATTGTCTCTTCTTTTTTTTTTCTTATTTTCCGTGCATTATTCTATAGTCAATATCAATTATATATTATGGATTTGTCATTTAAATTTTATAATGATTCTATATATGAAATTGTACTTCTTTTCCTACATTATTTTATATAATCATAACTCACAGGAGGAAAAACCTTCACAATAATGAAACTCTCGAGGAACCTCTAAAGTTTGGATTTACTGTTTGAGTTACTTTTTCAATTGTTGAATAGTAAGTTCTTTTATGTTTTAACATCATATTACAGATAATTAATCACTTCACACACTGAAATGTATCTATCATTTGGATGTTTTTATTTTTTTTCTTTTTGGATTTAGATATTGTTATGTGATTCTTTTTTGGTTAATCGTTGTTTAATTTCTTTCATATAGTTGATATTTTAATTTAATTAAGAGTGTTTATTTTACAATCTTATAGTTTAATATATATATCATATAAAATCATTATATGATAATCCAACCACAACATATTTATATTTAATTTTTTAAATAAATTTTATATAATTCTTTTTCTACATATTTTTATTTTCCAAATGAATATAAAAGAAAAATAAATAGCTAGAATTACTTTCAATTTTATGTTATTAATTATTCTTCTAATTTAACTATTATTTTTAATCAAAATGAGTATTTTCTTTACTACTTTATAATTTAATATATATCATACAAAATTATTATATGATAATTACACTTTTATAATACGATAGAATTAAAATTATCAAAATATACAAATAATTTAACTAAAATTAATGTATTTATATATATATACAAGTAACAATTTTATAAAACGATAGCATCAATATTATCAAAATAAATAATTAAAATCATACTTTAATTTTAATTAAAATTATCAAATATTTTTTGAAAATATATATATATATTACACATGCAAAAAAAAAAAAAAAATGCGAAATATGGTGGGGGAAAAATAGCACGTACATTACACGGGTGAACTTCTAATATATATATATATATATATTATATTCACCATATATATTAGATGTTGTAATTAGGTTTTACAATAATAGAATATTTTTATAACTTTTTTGTTGTCTACTCTTACCTTGCCTATATATAGACATCTTCATTATATTGTAAGATACACAATATTTACACATAATATAATATTCTTTTTCTCTTTCTTTCTCTTAGATATTGTGGATGTTTGGGAAATTGTTATTTTAGTAGGTTTTTTAGTTTTTGATTATTTTAGGAGGTTAAAATTTTTGTGTTTGGAAAGATAGTTGGGTTTTTTTGTAGTTAGATGTGATATTTGTAAGAGAAAAAATGAAATGATTATAGATTTGATGTGATATTTTGTCTGGATTTATTTTTTTTTATTTTTTAACCAATTTTGTTTTTTAGTGTTTTTTTTAGCAAAAAAACACACTTCCAAAACACCCCATTATAACAGTGGCTTTAAATTTATTATAGGTTTTACAACGGCAGGGTTTTGGAGTCGATAGAGACATTCTTATTAAATATATAGTTGAGTTGTGAGATTATAAACTTTGTAATCTTTATTGCCCATGGTAAATTTGATCTTCCACACCTTCACGGACATAAATACGTTGTAAAATTTTGTTTACCTTGCGTTTTATTTGATTGATTAATTTTTTTTTTCCTTTTTTTTACTGTTTTGTGGATTGAAATTATTTAATTATCGCTTAACCGTATCACCTATCCTTAGTCTAACCTTGATTCAATTTTAAATTTGAATAGAAAACATTCAAAACCCCACTTCACTCTTTGACTCAGATTCGAGTCCTCCTTTAATTTGTGTAGTTTTTGATTAGCTAAGTGAATATAAGATTTTAAAAAATAAAGAAAATAAGTGGATTATACTTTTTACTGAGCAATAACACTATGATGTGTACAAGTCCACAAAGGTCATGAATTACTATAAACAACCCAAGCTCATCGCTTGGAGCCCAATACATAATCCAGCTGGTGGGGCCTAGAACAGCTGGAATTCAACATGGCATAAAGAGCCAATGATATTCAGACACATGACAGGTAAAGGACGAGCCACATTAGCAGACAAAGATCTACAAAGTTATTGCCACTGCACATCACCATTAATGCAGCCCATCACAGCATTTATTACGACAACATCTCCCTGTCGGAACAGGACCCCCTTACCCTGAACAAGGTAAGCTACAGCATAGACTTTCGGTGAGGAGAGCAGGTCGGAAGGAACGGCGAAATGATTACCAAAGGATATAAGCAAACGTTGAAGATAAGAAGAAGGTTAAGCTTTCTATCTCTAAACTCTCCTTACACCCTACTTCTCCTTCTAACTTGCTCGTCAGAAGGTTCACTGGGGGACTACCCCGTTCCCCGTTGGACTTGTTTGCAGGGAATCCAGTGGGTTTGATCAACTGGACGTGGACGCTGAAGAGCTTAGATTTGTCCGACCCATTCACTTGGACAAACAGTGTCATCAGTTGGCGCCGTCTGTGGGGGACTACTGATGTGTACAAGTCCACAAAGGCCATGAATCACTATAAACAACCCAAGCCCATCGCTTGGAGCCCAATATATAATCCAGCTGGTGGGACCCAGAACAGCTGGAATCCAACATGGCATAAAGAGCCAATGACATTCAGACACATGGCAGATGAAGGATGAGCCACATCAGCAGACAAAGATCTGCAAAGTTATTGCCACTGCACATCACCATTAATGCAGCCCATCACAGCATTTATTACGACAACATCTCCCCGTCGGAACAGGACCCCCTTACCCTGAACAAGGTAAGCTACAACATAGACTTTCGGCGAGGAGGGTAGGTCGGAAGGGACAGCAAAATGATTACCAAAGGATATAAGCAAACGTTGAAGATAAGAAGAATGTTAAGCTTTCTATCTCTAAACTCTCCTTACACCCTACTTCTCCTTCTAACTTGCTCGTCGGAGGGTTCACTGGGGGACTATCCCGTTCCCCGTTGGACTTGTTTGCAGGTAATCTGGTGGGTTTGATCAACTGGACGTGGACGCTGAAGAGCTTAGATTTGTCCGACCCATTCACTTGGACAAACAGTATCATCACACTATAAACTCAGAGTTAAGAAGTTATAATTTGTCCCCAAAAAAATGAATTAATGTTTTAAATTCATTTTATCTATGAATCTCATATTTTATCAATTTAATTTCTATTACACATACATTCAGAATAAATTATGAATTGATAAGGGTGAATTCATAACAATTTTTGTTTATTAAATTATTGTCTTATGGATTGTCTGATTGTCTACCACTAAGGACAGATATTGGAGATGATGTGGCTCACAGACAAACAAGGTACAGGTTTGAGTTCTATCAAAATGTATTATTCATGTTGAGAGGTGTCCAGTTTTTTTTTACTCAAATTTATATTAAAGTTGTTTCGGTAATAGGTTAAAATGGTTAAAAGGTCCAAAAAATTATTAAAAAAATGTCAATTTTAAGTTTTTTTACCCATCTTTTTATAAAAAGTCTAAAAATCAATTAAAATAGCTAATGTTCAAAACAATTTTAATCAAATTTATATTAAAGTTGTTTCGGTAGCATGTTAAAATAGCTAAAAGGTCAAAAAATTATTATAAAAAAGTCAGCTATTTTTAAAAAAAATTTACACGTATTTTTGTAAAAACTCTAAAAATCAATTAAAATAGCTAATTCTCAAAATAATTTTAAGAGTATCTCCATCAAATAAGTTAAAATTTTATTATATTTTGCCTTAAAAGTTACTTTTTCTATTTGGGCTACACGACTTTTCAAATACATTGTCCAATAAATTCTTTATTTTTTTAATATTATTTACATATTATTTTTATTCATTTTAATTATAATTTTTTTTATAAACTCAACCCAATTAATTTTAAAATATGAAAAAATAATATTTTTTAATATTTGACTAGATGAGAAACCACTACTTACATTTGTTGAGCCAAAATTACCAAAATTAAAATGATTAACTTGATAGTTAATTTGATGGAAGTAAAATTTAATAATTTACTTACTATTTTAATTAAACAATAAAAATAACTAATTTAATAAAGATGCTCTAAGTTTTATCCTTTTTTCCTATATTTGTTTAATTTAAAGCCCCATCAAATATGATGAGAATTTTTTTTAAAAAAATTGAATAAAAAGGGTGTTTGCTATGGAGAGTGATGGGGCTTAACTACTCACTTTTAGTGCAGTGGATTCTCATTGGAAGCGCACACGACACGTTATTAGTTTAATCAAACGGTAATGATACATCCTACTAAAAGTGGTGCTCTAAAGCATCATTAATGAACTGGTAAGCACTAAAAAAAAAAAAAAAAAAGACACAAGCAATGGCCTCGTCCACTACCACATCACTAGTGGTGCTTTTAGAGTACCACTTTTAGTGGTCTCAAGCATTATTGTTAATCAAAAGGCTGGGTTGGTCTTCGGTCCACCATTTGGATTGGAAGGTCTAGTTCGACTTATTAGACTTATTTTTAGATTTTTTTTTAATAATTTAAATTGTTTATATTTTAAAATTTATCGAGTACATTATTCTTGTAAAAAAATCACGTCAATCGAATAACGGATACTATATATTCAAATCATTTTTTTATGAATCGTTAATTTTCTGACTATCTATTTTTTTAGACAAAAGTGATCTGAAAATATAGTATTCGTTATTCGATCAACGTGATTTTTTATAAAAATAATGTACTCAATAAATCTTAAAATATGAACAGTTCTGATTATCGAAAAGGGACCCAAAAGTGGGTCCAATAGGCCGAACTGGACCGCACTGTCCCAGATCTGGATTGGAGACCGTCCGGACCCTAATAAAAAGTGCTAAAAATCTCAAAATTTTTACCAAATGTCTTATATGAGTGTGAAACCCACACATATAGCAAAAAATTTGATAAAATTTTTGAAATCTCTATGATTATTCTAGTTTAATGGTAGAGTACATTCTTGATAATTGTTTCTTTATGTCTAGATTGTGAGGAGTCTCAATTAAATGAATGATTTAATATATTTATTATTGTCTAACTCGAGATGTGGACAAAGGTTTTACTTAAATTTTTATTGAAGTCTTAGTAAAAAATCTAAATCAGGATTAGAGATAGCCTAACAGTAGACCTAATCAAAAAGTGAACAAAACAAACTTCTTTGGTTTGTATTTGTAAATTAATGATAGCATGAGGAACCAACCAAATGATACTTTTTACTTGGGACAAATTTTGATGTGATTTGGATTTAGCATACCAAGTCATGCTTTTTAAGACAATGAAAATGATGCATTCTAGAATGCCTTCAAATTTTTATTTATTTATTTATTTAGGTAGGCAATAGAAAGGGTTTTTTTTTTTTCCTTTTTTTTAACATAAACCTACATGAAAATTTTTCAGGCCATGTGAATGATTTCATGTCGGCATGAATTACTTTCTTCACCAAGGGGGAAGAATTTAAATTGACAAAACAATATTGAACTTAAGCCCAGTTTGGCAATTTCTAAATAAATTACTTTTGGTTTAAAAACTTAAAAGTAAAAAGTATGTTTACTTTTTGGGGAATTTTGTGTAAAGACAACTTTACCGTTAGTAATTTAAAAAAATTCACAAAGTCTTTTTTTTTTTATGTTGATAAAGATTGTACGCCATTGTATGCCATTATAATAGTTTCTCACAAAAAAGAAAAAAAATTCAAAGACCCTAAAAACTTTTTCCATAACCGAAACATAACTTTTTGTAATAATTACCAAATAAATAAATTTTCTTAGATTCTAAAAATAAAATAAAAAATTCATTCATGTGAGCCCTTTAAATGTTGTAAAAGTCACAATAGTCACGGACCCCTTTAAATGTTGTAAAAGAGACAATAAAAGTTGGAAAATAACAATTCAGTGCGAATTTTTTTAAAAAAAATTCAAATTAATGGTAAAATTTATGAACTTTAATTATTAAAATGTTAAACTTTACCATCAATCTATAATTATTTTTGAAAACACAGCATAAGTGTATTATTTAGTCACATTTTATTTAAATGTAAAAATATTTTTTTAAAAAAATACAGCTTACTTTTTATTTTAGAAATGGCTTGTTGATTAGAAATAGAAAAGTTCTTACATGACTTGAAATATAAATTCCCACCGTTTATACATTTTTTTAGTAATACTTAATTTTAAAATGTATTAATAATAATGTGGTAAGGAATGAGCTGATTCTTAAACAAATTAACAATTAACTTTGGTTGAAACCTATCTAACATAGAGTTGGACGACGTTATTCGAGTATGTAGGAGTCATTACGGATCCTGTCGATCATTCGAGTCATTTATTTTTTAAATTACTTTGTGTAAATCATCCATATAAAAATCAAGTCGATTTAACTAAATTACATAACTTTATTACTTTTGTCTTCGAAAAAATGAAGGACAATAATGATTTCGAAAATAGATCATATAGTTTTTGAAAACAAATGTGATAAAATTATATAGGTACAAAAATCATATCGACTTAATTTTTTTATATAAATAATCTACACAAGGTGTCATAAAACATAATGTCTGGCTGAAATGATTAAAACGGGACTTATAATGGGCTTACAGCCCAAACAGTGCCGTTCAACTTCATATTTTTATATTATATTATGATTATCATCTCATATGTTATAATTATATTGATTAAATATATCCTACCATTTATATTTGTTACTATTATAAAAATAACACATTATATAAACATAATCATTAGGTTATAATATTATTATTCTTATTCAATCATATTAAATGGTAATTTTTTCAGGAGGGGGCACACCCAACCGACCAATCTCCATGAGTAATTGTCATGGTCTTGAAATTTCATTATTGCTTCCTCCCCTATGTTCAAGAGGGTTGTTAGCAATGCGAGAGTGGCGTTTCCTCTGTTGCCAACCCAACAACTCAAAATCAACTCAATTTAAACTCTTGGTAGTGTTTAATTTATTAGAATAAAATGAAATAAAATAATTATTTTATTAAAAAAATTATTTTTATATTTGGTTTGATTAAAATAATAATAAAAAAATACATTACAAATAAAAATTAGGAAAAATTACTCTTCAGCGGATATTTTTTTAAAAAAAATATTACAAAATAATGAAAAAATTTATGATTTTAGTTATTATTATTTATTTTTTTTTTTTTTGAAACCCACTAACATGTAATTGTCCTAAAAAAGATATGATAATTCTATTTCATAACATTTCACTTAATCAATTATAGCATTTAGTGATGATGGTACAAGACATTATTTTTATTTTATTTTATTTTTTTTAATATTCAAATGGCACAAGACATTGGAAGAATGGATTGTGGTGTCTTAATCAATGTGTCCACCACTTCTTACTCACCAATGGGAGAGGGAACCCAGAGGAAGAAGACACCAAGTTAAAGATTCATTTCATTTACCATATTTTAGAGGTCAATTTTAGGTCAATCAGAGGAGAGTGGTGATGATCATGATCATGCTTCATCCACTTATTTTTGGTACCCCCTACCTACATACATACAATCCATACTCATATTTTCAAGCCCACGGTTTAGATTTTTAGACCCAGAAATGGTTTTTGCATCGTGGGTGAGTGGGCGGATGGGTGAATTCTTCCCACAAAAAAATCTACCAAACACTGCTGGTGATGGGAATAATGATTTCAGTCTTCTCCCTCTTGTCACTTTCTCGGGAAATTGCTTGTTTTTACTTGGGAAAATCACATCTCAAGATTGTTTAAAATTAATTATCAAATCATAAATAAAAAAAAATTAATTTTAATTTTTAATGTCTGTAAAATTTACCATTAATTTGAAAATATTTTTTAAAATATCCACTTAAATAAAACTTTCCTTTTTTCTTTCCCTCACTTTAAAGGTTGGTGAACATAACTGTCTTTTCTTATTAGTTCTTTCACTGAGGTTCACTATTTTAAGTGGGTAAATTGTGTGAACCTCAATGGAATAATCAATTAAGGAGGGGTTTGTTCTATTTGCACACTATGAATCCTCTCATTTCACATAATTTTTTAATTTTTTTAATTTTAACTGTGATGATACCAGTTTTGTCGGAGGAGGAATGGGTCGGACAGGGCCCGGAGCTCCACAGGATGATTGAACTTCGTCTTCCCAGTTGTACCTGCACCAAGTCCGTCAAGAAGGAACCCGGAGGTGGGGTTCCTTCTGGAGGACCCTCCGATGTTTAAGTTAGAGGAGTCTCTAGTATAAAAATGGAAGCTTTTCGCTTCAGGAGGAAGAAGTAGATAGTTAGAGAGAGAGTGATTACTTGTATATATATTGATTTCTTTCATACCTTTCTGGCGTCTTCTTCTTGTCTGGCCCTTGGGCCTAAGTTGGGTTAGGAATTGTTTGGACAGCCCATTGGGCCACTTATTTGGGGCTATGCCCATCAAACTGTATCCTTCAAACAAAATATTGTCAAGGACAATCGTATTACACTTTCTTCCCAAACCACCACCACCATCTATTGCCACCTCTTCCCAACCCCACAACCGTGACCCCCTCTCCAATCCTTCACTACCATAAAACCCCCCCTATAACTATGAAGAATAAGATGAGAATAACTGAGTTTTTAAATTTAAAAAAGGAAATGGAGCAAGATGCAATAAAGAGGGACGAGGAGACAAGTTTGGAAGGGATGGCGGTGGCATAGGTGGTAATTGACGAATTAGGATTAAGATTAAGATTAAGATTTGATGGATGAAGGTAAGAAATATTATAAAGATTAAATAATATGAACTAAGTAAAAATAAAATATTAAAATTGTGCGACAAAGAAATAGGGTGTGGAACATGGAAGAGGGTAACGTTGACCCATATCCTTGGAAGGGAAGAATAAAATTTGAGTGAGTGGGGGTACTAATGCAAACCATAGTCCACTAGGTTGATGTACTTGGAAATAATTTTATTTTCACACGCATAAAAGGGCTGTTTAACTTAAATTCAAAGTTCCATCATAAGTACAAAGTAAAAGTAATGCTAATGAATAAAAGCTTGATTGATTTGAATTTTGATACTCAGAACAAAGTAGGTCAGTGCGCCCTTGTTTATTTTGCACTTGGACTTAACACTGCCATTGTTTAAAAAAAAACGCTATGGCTTTTTTCAGTCCGATTGGAGAGGTGTTATTGAACTTTATGGACTAATTTTTTTAGTTTTATTTCAATGATCTGAATCGTTTACAGTTTAGAATTTGTTGAGTATATCATTTTTGTAAAAAATTAAATCGATCGGATAATGACAATCATATGTTTAGATTAGCTTTGTATGACAAAAAGTGAATAGTGAAAAAATAAATAATTCATACAAAATTGATCCGAATACGTAGGGATAGCAATTTAAACCAGGCCCGACGGGGACCCGACCCCCGACCCCAATTAACACGGGTTTTTCCCGAAAAATACCTCCGGACTGGCCGGGGACGGTATTTAAAAAAAAATCTCCAATCATTTTCGAGCCAAGGATGGTGATAAGTTTTTTCCCCCCGACCCCAACCATGTTCCTCGTCTCGTTTCTGCCCTGCCTCCCTCTCTTCTCTCACTCACCAACCCACTATATATAATATATACTCATATCTCTCTCTCTCTCTCTCTCTCTCTCTCTTATCTCAGATCTAACAATCCCAAAACACACCTCCTCTCATTTCTCTCATTTCAGATCTCTCTCTCTCTCATCTCAGATCTATTCCCTCTTCCTCCGCCGTTCTCTGTCTCTCGTCTCTCCGCTGCCATGGCCGCACTCTGCTACTTGATACTAGCGGCGCAATGAGTCTCCATCTTCTCTCTCAAGCTCGTTGCACCAAAGCTTTGACAGCTCCGCCGCTCGTTGCTCCACCGCAACCAAAGTCTCCATCTTCTCTCTCAAGCTCGCTGCTCGTCACCAATTGAGATCTCTCTTCTCATCCTGTGTGTCTGTGTGTGTGTACGATGATGATGATGATGGCAACTCAGATCTCAGATTTGCAGATGTGTGTGTGTGTGCGCGTGAGATGATGATGATGATGATGATAATGACGACTCAGATCTCAAATCTACAGGTGTGTGTGTGTGTGTGTAATGATAATGACGACGACGACTCAACTCTGTAACTCCGTCACCGTCGGGGATTTTTCGAGGTCGGAGAAACCCGATCCTTGTTAGGGGACAGGGGTGGGGGGAGTAAGGGGTTCCCCATCGGGGATCGAGGGCGGGAACGGGGAATTCCATACTTTTGGGGATCGGGGACGGGGAGGGCAATCCCCGGCCCCGCCCCGGCCCGTTGCCATTCCTACGAATACGTGATTTTCTTTATCCGACCGACTTTATTTTTTACAGAAATGATGTACTCAACAAATTCTAAAATGTGAACAATTTTGATTATCAAAATGGGGACCAAAAGTAAGCTTACTAGGTCAGACTGGACAGTTTAGTCCATAATCAAATTAGAGACAGTCTAATTCCTAAAAAATATAAAAAATAAAAATAAAAAACAAACCAAAAAAAAACAATGATGGATCCAAATACTTTTTGGGTGTGAGGACCATACGTTGTTTCTTAAGTATTTTTTCGTGATTTATTTTTTTATTTTTTGTATATAGTATTGTTAATAGATACATCTCATCAAAAAAGTTCAACAAATATGGGTCATCTCAGACAAGTCCTAAACTATATGGGTTACGCTTGGGTCTATTGGCTTTTCAAAGCCCAATCCATAGTCCACATTATTTTATAATAAAAAAATAATGTTATGCTTTTCCATTCTAAGAGCTTCTAAAACCTAAAATTGTGCCGGTAAATGTTAATTAATGTATTAGTATTTTCTCTTAATTTTTCTTGTATATATAGTTTATTTGGGTAGAGAAGTATAAATGATTGACAAGTGTGTATATCAACCTAATTTGAATATACTTATCTTAGTGACACAACCCTTTCTCTCATTTTCAATTTAATTTAATGAAATAATTAATCTGATTTTGTATTTAAATAAATAAAGTCTAATTTTTTTTTGTTGGTTCGTTATCAAATATGCAAATTTAATTGCCGTGATGCATTTTAAAATATTATATTATAATTTTTTTTATTTTTTTTGAATTTGATAAAAATCTCAAATTAGGGCCTTGGCCCAAATGGGTCATGCCCCACGCTAAGCCATTAGTTCACATGTTTTAGCCCATGGGTAGAACTTGGACTTTAGGATGTACATCGGCGGGCCTGATCCAAGTCCATTAACATGGGCCTAGAATTTAAGGGCCGCGTTCACCCATTGCTGAGGCTTATAACCTTCACACTCCAAGATAACAGGCCTGAGGTAGATATGAGTTAGCCCAAAATACTAGGGGGATTCTATTTGAACCGAAAATATGTCTCAGTGTGTCTAATTTAAATTCATAAATTTAAATTTATATTAAATTATAATATAAATTTACTAATAAAGACAATATATATTAAATCCTAAAATATTTTTTTTTTTCCTTATGGTACACCCTATTCAATTATTCATATTCAAATCTCTGTATCTTCTTTCCCAATATATCAAAGTTATTTCTTCTTCTTCTTCTTCTTCTTCTTCTTCTTCAGGTCCCTCCAAAACTCCAATCTACCTAACCAAAACTCACCATCATCATCAATATCATTGCTTTTTTATTATTTTGAAACCCTAAATCCTAAAAGAAAGTTTGAACAAAATCAAATAATTGATGAGAGTAATAATCAAAATAGTTTTTTAAAACAACCCATCAAAAAGAAGGTAAGTATTCATATAAAGGGGTTTTTCAATTTTGTAGAGCACTATCAATTATTTTTTATATCATTTTTTTAACAAAAAATTAAAGGGCTCAGTAGTTAAATTAACAATAACATATTATTGAAGTTGTTCTTATTTTGTCATTTAAATAGTACATTATTTGAGAACTACTCTTTCTTGCTAGTGCCTAATGCTTATGTGCTTATAAGTTTGGTTTTTACTTTCCACGAGCATTCTTGTAGATAATTTATAATATAAATTTTTTTTCTGTATTGAAAAGTTTTATAATGCTTATGTAAAAGTTTGGTTTTTTTTTTTTCTATATTTATAATGCTTATGTGCTTATAAGTTTGGTTTTTTTTTTTTTTCTGTATTTGATAATTATTTTTTGTATTGAAAAGTTTTTGATATAATTTAGTTTTTGAAGTTTGTTTATTATTATTATTTGTGTTTACCTTAAGGATAATTTTGAAAAAAAATAATAGGGTCACTACTAAAAAAGAGGGTTTTGAGTGCAACATATTGTCGCAAATAGCATATTTGCCAACGCAAAAAGTTTTTGCGATGGTAACTCAAGGGACGAAAATGGTGGGGTCACAAAAGGTTTTTGAGTCGGCATGTTACCAATAGAAAAAGTTTTAATTTTTTGAGACGATAAGTTGCTAACACAAAAATGTTTAAATGTTTTAAAAAATCTAACCCATCATTTCCTCATTAACGCTCCCAAGATTTGAGCCCACTTAAACCAAGTAACTTAAACCCAATGTATCATAGTCCACTGCACCACAATACCTCTTTCTAATTTTAAATGAGATATATATTATTTATAGTATATACACTCAATATTAATATAAAAGTATATGTATAATCAAATATATTTATTAAATATAATTAAGTAAATATATATATTTTGAGTGTGCGGAGGTGATTTTCGCACTATGAAGAAGGGTTGAACTTTGTGGATGAACAGCGTTCTTTGGGAATTGAAGATCTGCACAAAATAACAAACGATGAGGCTGCCCGACCGAGGTTTGGTCGGAAACCCCTCCGATGGTAAAGTTAGGGACTCAAGGAGAGGAAGAAGAGAGAATACAAAGAGTGTGTATGTGTTAAGTGTGTGGATTTCGAATCCCTTGAGGGTGAATAGTGCTCACCTTTTATAGGAGAAGGTTGCTTGTCCTCCAAGACCTTCTCCCTCCGCCATCTGTCCAATGTGTCTTATTCGTGGTCGTCTCCCATTGGAGGAAGACAGCCACTCCGCCTGACACTCGGGTGCAGGTATGTTTTGTTTGTCTCATTAGCGGTCATTTCTTATTGAAAGAGGACGACCACTCACTTGACACTCAAATATAGGTCTGTCATGTATGCACCTTGTCCCTCTGCACCTCCCCGTCTCCACGTTCTGTTCACACAGAGGGAAAGGAGTAGAGTTGTTTGTCTCTTGTGGGCCCAAGAAAGATCTTCAGTGAATTGGTCTTCTTTAAGTTGGTCTACTCCAGAATGGTTGTCCAACCAAGAGGTCCAACATGTTGCTTAGCCCATTTCGGAGTGGTTGTTTGTCTATCCAGGAGGTCCACCATGTTGTTCAGCGCACTTTGGAGTGACGCTCGTACATTGGATCGAACCCTTATGATTGTCTTGCTTCAGAGCAAGTGTTGGCCATAGGGCCAAGTCCAACCTAGCTCAACCTCGGAGTGAGCATCATATTGGGCCTAGCACCAAGACTTGATTAATTTTTACCCACTTCATTTTCCTCCTGGCTTGCATTCAAATTTATTGAGTGAATGCCATTGTTGTTCATCGGCCTAATTTTGTTCAAAGTGTATTTCAACCTTCGTGCTTATAGATGGATCTCAGCCCTCGAATTTACAAAAAAACTAGATTTATATATTTATACGCAAATATATAAGTACATCTCGGCCCATCCAAAAAAAAAAAAAAATTTAGTAGGCCAAGTTTGTATAAAAGTTGCTTGGCTGCCATGCTTTATATGAGTTCAGATCCTCTCCTTGCAAGCCATACTTGCGAGCGTCCTTGCAACGGCTGAGATCAGCCGTTGCACATCCAACGACTGAGATTAAAAAAAAAAAAATTTGAAATTTCACTCAAATCCCGCCCGTTGCTAGTTATATTACTCAGCCAAGCTATATTTCACTCAGCCTCGCACTCAGCCATCCTCCATCGAATCCACCCTCACCGGGGAGCAGTCCCTCAGACGGCACTGGCAACGACCAGTTCCCTAGACGGCACCGACGACCCACTCCAGCCCTAATATTCGCTGCTTCGTGAACCATAGCTCCACCACGACCACCATCGGCTGAGCGAAGAAATTTGTTCATGAGGAACCAGGTTTGTATTCGAAACTCTGAAATTATCTCCTTAGGATTGTGTGATTGAGATTGAAATTTCAAAATTAGGGATTTCACTGTGAATTTAGGGCTTTCACTTTGACAAAAATTAGAGCTTTCACAGTGAAAGAAATTAGGGCTTTCACTGTGACAAAAATTAGGGCTTTCACTGTGAAAGAAATTAGGGCTTCGACAGTAACTAATCTGTGCAACATTATATGCATTTGTTAAACACTGGACCAGTTACACTACTTAAGCATTAATGTAGTCTCATTCTTTTTGTTGGTTTCATTGAATAGCTTGCTTGTGATGAAACCAAATCTGATTGACAAAATAAAGAATTATGAAGTATTAATGGTTTGTGGTCTTTTGATGTTACATTTAGCTGCGCAGGCTCACATTGAACTGTAACATAGAAATTTATTCTAGAATTCTGCATAGAATAGAATTCCAGAATTCCAGAATTATTTATTCCAGAATTCCAGATAGGAAAGATTCTGTTTGATTCTAGAATTCCATATAGGAAATTATACTAAGTTCTTTTCTTATATTCCAGAATTCTGTTTGAGTAGAAGAACTTTTCTTATACTAAGTTCTTGAGGCATGTGCTTGTAAGAAATTATATCCATGACACTAAGTTCCTTATACTAAGGTTGTTCTGTGTTTGAAGTTGAAAAATCAAGAACTTAGCAGTTGTTCCACACTCTGTCCCTCTAGCATTTTTGCATTAGTTAACAAGATCAAGATTTTATATACCAAGCTCAATTGGTCTGTATCTTATTTTCTGCACACCCAAATGTATTAACATAGAAATTTTATCTAGAAAAATAAGCATTTTGTGGTTAATATTCATTCCAAGTGTAGATCCCATTATACAGTAATTAAATTTAGACTGCACAACACAATTTAAGGTAAATTTGTTGACATTTTTTTCTCTCTATCTTTTCTGTTTTAACTCAACTCAAAAACTGAAGGACCAATTGATGAAATTTGTGTTCATATTGTATTTTCGAAACACAACTTAACCACACCACTTGGGTTTAGGAATAAGTTAAAAACTACATAGATTTAGAAAGTTACAACAGAAAAAGATTACAAATACTGAAAGTTACCATAAACTGAAAGTTACAATAGAAAAAGATGGACACCAGCTTGAGGTGTCCATCAAAACCTACCACACAAGGCAGGTGAAACAAAATGGAAACAATGGGAGTCCATGTTCATCCAATTTCCAGATAACTACTATACAAATGTCTGCGAAAAGAATGGGGTATTTTCCTAGCAACATAAAAGTTCTCATGTATGCAATATAAAAAATGGGGTATTTGCCATTTAAAAAAGTTCTCATGTATGCGGATTTAAATGGCTTCTTCTTCTAACATTAGCAACATAAGATTACAACCGAGGCTGTGCAATTGTGGAAGAACCGCTGCCATTACGTATTGTAAAAACCAATGAGAATGGAAATGAAGGGCGTTTGTTCTTTGTTTGGCCATCAAGATATGTAAGTTTGTAATTCTAGCTATTTTCTTCCTTTAGTAGTCATATTAATATTTGTCTTCTTCGACTAACTTATTCTCATGCATTGCAGAGTAACACTCCCACTCCCTATTGCAATTACTTCAAGTTCGTGGATGAAGATGATGAAGACATTACGTCCAGAATTCGTTCGAACTGTACAGCTTGTGATGGTATAACAGTAGAAGACTTTAACGATGTAAGGACGAGGCTTGATTACATGGAAACGGACTATGGTCGAAGGCTTCAAAGGATGGAAAGGAATATCAAAGCGATGGTGTACTTCATTGTATTTTCTACCATTTTGTACTTTATGATGTAACTTGGAAATTTGTAGCATTTTGGGTTGTATGTACATCAACTTGTTATCTATTATCTATTATCTATTTCCCTCAACTTGTGGCCTCAACTTTGGAATGAATGATGGAATGAATTTTGGAATGAAGTATGGCACATTTTGGAATGAATGAATGAATTTTGGAATGAATGAATGAATGAATTATCTATTATCTACTGAATGAAGTATGCCACATTTTGGAATGAATGATGGAATTTTGGAATGAATGAATGAATGGAATTTTGGAATGAATTTTGGAAATTTAAGTTCATCTATTAAGTTTATCTATTATCAGTATGGCACATTTTGCTTTAACAACAGATCCAGACCAGGACCAGTATATCTGTTACCAGTATATGGCAGCAGCAGATCATGTTCAATGAATTCTGAGTATGGCAGCAGCAGATCCAGCATATCTGTTATCAATGACCAGGACCAGTATATCTGTTATCAATGACCAGCATATCTGTTATCTTTTATCAATGACCAGGGCCAGTATATCTGTTATCTGTTATCAATGAATTCTGAGTATGGCGGCAGCAGATCCAGTATTAGCAGCATGATGTTCTGTTACCAGTATATCTGTTACCAACATTAGCATCATCATATTACCATGTTCTGGTTCTGAGTAGGGCATCAGTAGTATGAAGCTGAAGCAACCATTTATCAGTATGGCAGCATGAACACAATGCATGAACCATTTACCAGATACCAGTTAGCTGTAGCATGAACCTGTAGCATGAACCAGCATAAAGCAGTCACATGAAGTTGTAGCATGAACCAACATGAACCAACATGTTCTGTTACCAGCATGAACCAGCATGAAGTAGCATGAACCAGCATGAACCAACATGTTCTGTTACCAGTCAGATCCAACTATTTATTTGTTACCAGCTGAAGCATGAACCATTTAATGGTTCTATCATTAACATACCACATCCAGCAAACCAGAACCAGTATAGCAGAACCAATACAAACCAGCATACCAGAACAGAACAGAACCAGCATACCAGACCCAATACAAACATGGACACCAGATGGGATAATTTAAAAAATGAAAAAGCTGGGACAGCAGCACAGAACAGAAACAGAACTGTAGATTAACACCAGAACAGAACTGTAGATTAACATCATCAACTGTCCAGTAAAAAATGAAAAAGCTGGAATACATTTTCTAACAAATGAAAAAGCCATTAACATCAACTGTAAATTAACATCATTAGCATACAAGCCATTGAGACATTTGAAAATATTCAACATGTTATGCTCACATTGGTCCATCAAAATTAACACATTGGTCCACACATACAAGCCACTAACATACAAGCCATTAACATTTGGAAACACAGGTACACAAAGTTTGCTTCACAATTTGAACACACAATTTGCTTGTCTTTCTGCTTCACATTGAGCTGCTATGACTTCACTTTCCAGGCGAATTTCAGCTTCAGTTTGCTTGTCTTTCAGCTTGTCATAGCCTAAAATGGAAAAATACAGAAATTTGCACAATTTTCAGCAACTAAATACATACTTGACATAGAAATTTCTAAAATGAAATAGCCACAATTTTCATCAACTACAAAATAAAAATACAGAGACGACCAACCTGACTACACATTGGACTGTTTGATTCTTGAGAATATTGAAACCCAATGTCATATCCACATGAACCTTGAAGTAGTGACTGGAATGTTGGTTGACAAGAATACCGTTGAGGCATTGGATTTGGCACAGAATTTTGCACTACATACATCTCCCGCAAATTGTTCGCCTACAACAATGTCATATATTACGCTTCGCAATCATTGTTTGAGTCACATATTATATCCACACAAAAATGAGCACCTAAATTGTACTAACATTTACACGATATGTGGGATACATATATGGCGGAAGAATAAAATTACCACCCATGGGCAAAGATGGAGGAAGAGGATGAATGGGAGGAAGAGGTTAAAGAGGTTAAAGAGGAGGAACATGTTGCCGAACATAGATATCTCCTCCAACAGATAATGTAGAAGGTGCAACTGTTGGACTTGCAATAGATTGTGACGAAGCCATACTGTTAGCACAGGATTTTTTTTTGGAGTTCGCTACCAACACCGCTTCGAATCCACCTTTGACCCTCCTTTTGCCCTTACTAGTTGCCACATTTTTCTTCAATCCTTTTGGTTGCACAACATGATTCACATCTTCGCAATCCACGTCAACACTTTGGGTGTCATCATCATTAAGTACTTCATTTCCAACACCAAAATGAGCACCTAACTTGCCTTCAACATTTGTACCTAATGTAGCAAGGTGTGCAATACAAAACTCATAAGTTTCTTCATTTCAGCAGCTCTACTTGCTAGTGCTCTAAATGCGGTCATCAATGTCTTATACCGCGAGGCTTGTTGCAATTTCACATCCACTTGAATGTCATTTCCCTTAATGTCCTTCACAGTTTCGGCTCTTGCTTGTTTAGTCAACCTCTTTAGAATGTATTGTGGAGGAACCTCTTTCATCTTCAATATGTCTCTAATAACCTTCAATGAATGACAACACAAGATTCCTTCCCTTTCAAACTTTGTACAATTACAACCCGATGAGCTATCCCTTTGCATCTTCACTTTCCTTGCATGTTTGTTACCAACATCAACAACTGTGTAAATGGTACTAGCCTCGTCATATTCAATTGCTTCTATGTCCGATTCAATGGATCGAAAGTACTCATTTTGAAAATCCTCAAATATCTTTTTTGTGTAAACATTACCCATTTGAATTAACATTCTTATTGTTGCTTTCACCTTTGGCACAAAGCATATCCTGCTTCTAACTCCTTGTATCGCTTCTCGTAAAGTACCCTTTCGAAATGCATGAAGAATTCATTTAAGTTAAAATCAGAACGAATGTAATCCTTCAAAAAAGCATTAAAAGATTTACTGAGTTGTGTGGTACTCATTCCTGCAGCCCATGTTGATCTAACATATGGCCAGCCCCATTTTTCTTTCACCGCAAAAGTCAATTTCAACCAATGGTTTTCATGCGCATCATATTTATCAAGCATTTCGCCCACTCTAACTTCCATTGATTTGCATCTTCAATGTCAAAGAAAAACTTATTTAGTACACCCTTTACCCCATTATCTTGGAACAAACAATTAACATGTTTTAATGCATTTTGCATCAAATGCCAAGTACACAATCGGTGAGTTGTGTCAGGCATAACGATGGGTATGGCTTTAGCCATTGCAGCATCTTGATCAGTGAACATCGTTTTTGGTGCATTTCCTGACATAGCCTCTAGAAAATTTTGAAACAACCATACAAACGATTCGGCGGTCTCATCATACAACAAGGCAGCACCAAATATAACTGTTTCCCTATGATGGTTGAATCCCACAAAAGACGCGAAGGTTCTATGTTCTTTGTTTAACTTGTAAGTAGTATCAAAAGTGACAACATCACCAAATTGGGCATAATCCATGATCATTTGTGCATCAGTCCAAAACATATTTGTTATTTGCTCTTCATTATCTAACTGGAAAGCATAAAAGAAGGAAGGATTATGCAAAGATTTTTCTTTAAAGTATTGCAACACATTGCCTACTTCCCCATATGCTAAACTTTGTTGTCTTTTGGTTCTCAAATAATTTTTTTGATCTAATTTTGTAAACCCAAGACATTGTCTCCCACCAGCTTCCCTACCCATGAGTTCAAAAGACTAGCCTAAACGAAGACCAGATTATGCCGCCAAATCTAACTCAATTGCTTGGGTAGTCAATATCTTTCTTTGTGACGGCAACATGTGGGCACACTCGGGTGATACAAGATCATGGTTGTGTTTTTCTTTGAAATCAGTCACAACATATTTCCCAGTACCCTCATCTAATTTGACATAAAGTCGAGCCTCACAACCAGTCCTAGTTTCAGCTCTAGGGTTTTTTGACAATGGGTCTCGTTTGTCACCCTTCCGAAATCCTTCCTTGTTGCAAACCAAAAGTCTACAAATAAGTTGGTTAGTGAACTTGTTCTTCCTACAAAAATCCCTTCTTATGCTAAACCCCATTCTTCCTCCATATGTATTATAAAAATCATACACACATTGTTCAGAATCGAATGTCATTCCCTGTTTTGGCTTCCAAGCACAATCATTCTCAGGTTCCATATCCATATGAAAATGCAACTGAAAACCCATATAAATAAAATCTTAGCTACATAAATAAAATCTTAGCTACATCAATAAACACAATATCTGCACTATCATCAAAGAACCCACTGTCACACTTGGATAAAGAAATAAGAAATGAGAACTAAATATCTTTAATAATAAATACACAGGGTTTGGCAAGTCACCAATTTATCTGGGCTCAATTTCTGAAATCATTTGCATTAAATATCTTTAATATGCAGAATAATGCATTGGCAACAGTATTGAACAACATATCACTTCACAATAGGTTATTAGAGACATTATCAACATAAGCAGAATAATGCATCTTCGCAACAATATCCATTATATATCATTCATTTTAGAAACATACAGCAACAGATCATCTATGATGGATATATAATGGACATATATAATAGATTATAATGGACATAGGCAGAATAATGAACATAGTCAGAATAATGTTCAAACTGATTCGAGTAGATGATATATAATAGATTTGTAATTTAGAAACATATTTCTAATTTGCCTCAACGGTATTGAACAACAGATCATCCATTTTTGAATTAGTTAAACAACAGATCATCCATAAATTTCAGATCATCCATTTAAAAAAAATTGATTTCTAAACTGAGACTGAGACAAATTGATTTCTAAAAAATTCATCACATTCTAGTAAAACCTTATCTGTTCACATGACTGATTAAATAAATTACAGCTTCAAGAATGAACTACTGACGAAAAATCAGAAAAAACTTTCCAAAACCCAGAAATGAAAATTAATTAAAAAAAAAAATTGAAGATTGTGGCCGAAAACTAAAGAATTTTATACAGACACAAATGAAGTTACGTATTTGATCCACTGTTAAGAAGAACAGTTAAGGGGAAAAAAATAGAGTACTAGTTAATCATAAATTTGGCAAACCTCTGATTTACAGAGACAAAGGGGAACTGACCTATGGTTTCACCGTCGTCGGTCCTTGCAACGGCGTGGAGACTGGGTAGACTTGGTCGCCGCCGGTATTGGATCGTCGTCTAGGGTGGGTTCGGACAAGAACCACTGAGTGTGTGTTGAATGAGTGTGTGTTTTTGTGTTTCCCCACGAAAATCTGAAACTAACGCTGTGTTTTGTTTTGGGCGGGAAGAACGTGAAATTTCTATTTTGTTTTTTTTAATCTCAGCCGTTGGATGTGCAACGGCTGATCTCAGTCGTTGCAAAGACGCTCACAAGTATGGCTTGCAAGGAGAGGATCTGAACTCGCTTTATATTTGCTAGATCAAATTCTTGATCTTATAAAGTCAAATTAGGTGGGCCCCAATGTCCACTAGGCAACTCATTTATTTATTTTTTCTCAGCACATTGCACATCACCATTAACTTATATAAACAATTACCTTGAATGTTCAGTGGGCCCCTTACTTGACTTTTTGTGCATGGCTATGCCTTATAAGAATAGGTTTGTAATCTGATGGATCTCAAATTGCATGACTAGACGCTCTTAGATTGAGTTATGGCTCGGCCTTGTGTATGCTTGGTAGGTCCCAACTGAGCTCTTTCTTGCATATATACAGTGTGTATGTCAGTTATCCGTGAAGCTTTTTATTGTCAACAAATAAAAATAAAAATGGGTTTGGCCCATTTGTTGTTGCCTGCAGCTCTGCCTTTGTTGGTCGGTCGTGGATGTGTTTTTGCATTGTTCGGTCCTCTGTCATGTTCGGCCAGCCTTAATGCTTGGTCGACCAAGTCTTATTCCTTTACTCTGTTCGGCCATAATTAGCGCAATATTTTTCTTCCTTGGTCGGTCATCATCTTTCTGCATATCCAGAAGCATTTTTCTTCCTTGGTCATCTTTGTTGTTCAGTTGGACTGTTGCTTAGTTAAGCCTATTCTGATACCTGATGGGCCGAACAACTCCTATTTAATTTACGCATGACAGGCGCTCAGCTAACTCCAGTTCTACTTGGTTTATTTTTGTTCGGTCGTCTTGGTTGGATTGTTGCTCAACCATGGGTTTGCTGTTGCTCGGCCTTAGAGCAACCCATCAAATTGGTAGCTTGGTCACTAGCTTGATTCGTCGTCGTCGACGAATGAGTTCGGTCGGTTACCATTATTCCGTAGCTTGGTTTGTACCAGCTCTTTCACGCTGCTCGGTGACCACTAATTTGTGCTTGGTTTCATCTTTTCAGCATCGCGCTCGGCTGGCCACCATCTTTGTCTTGCCATTAGACTTCAAGCTCGGCACTGACGAACGTACATACTTGACTGTCGAGCTGCCACGCGTCCATATCTGATTAGTTTGGGGCTGCTAATGTCACGTGAAAGCAAACCATCACAGAATTTTTTTGAAAATAAGCAAACGCATCATTTTCTGACTCTAAACACTTGAATTTCCAGACCCACTTTTCTCATGTCTTTGCTTTCTCACTTTTTGACTTAAAAAACAACAGGACCCATTCTTGGAACAGAGGCTCTGACTTTGTTTTTATCCTTACGCTTTCTTTCCTTGGAACTCTAAAGCAATTTTAAAATATGAGAGCTTAACCTCTAGTCATTCTCTTTCTGTAAATTCTAAATTTCTTCCCAGAACGTTGAGGACTTGTATTAACGTTGTGGTTTTCTCACACTCTCTCTCTAGAATTTTAGTTCAAAGAGACTAATCTCCTCCATTTTTCACGTTGGTTCAAACTTCTTCGGCGTCTCGAACAGTGCATTTTCTATGGTGGAGTGACCCTACCGCCGTTTCATCGCCCATAGCCTACCCATTTTGCTCTCGTTACTCTGCTTCGTCATTTCTAATTTGGTAAGCTCTGAAGTTCTTAGTCTCCGATTGTATCACCGGCCTTTAGCACCATTTCTTGCACCTCTATTCCAAAGTTGCTTTTTCATCACAAGTATCCCATCCCTCGCAGTGGGTTTGCCACTGTCATGTACTGATTCATGTCGTTAACACTGTTTTGTAAGTCCTCAGGCCACTGTTATTTTTTTATTTTTTATTTTATTTATTTTATTTTATTTATATATATATATATATATTTTGCAACTCACAATTTTTCTCTTGGTTGCCACAATGGGATTGCTTCATTGGAGACGCTCGCCATCGAGTTCCACTTGATTTTGACACTGTAAGTCATAGAACCCATGTATTTTCTTTCCACCTTCGCCATTACTTTTTTGGTTGTGTAACATTGAGAGTTGTTTAGCATACGGTTGCTCGGTCAGCCATTGTACCTCCAACCTTGCAAGTCATCCTTAGTGTAGTTGTTTGGTGGAACGTTGCATCTCCCACGGGTAAGTTTTGGAACTTAGTGGACACTCCGGAGGGAATGAATGAGTTCCGCCGAAGATATAACATTCCCAATGATGTCACGTTGACATTGGGGGCGGTGGACGCGGATCGGTCGTGTACGAGCACCACAATGCCCTTCTCAATTGCCTCCATCGTAGAGGGGGGTGTTAGGTTTCTGTTGAACCCCTGTTGCGTCGATTCTTTTCTTATTTTGAACTTACACCAATGCAAATATCGATGAACACATTTAGAGTGGTAAACAATGTCTCGGTCTTGAACGACCTCTTAGACTTAGACTTGGGTATTTAGGATATCCTTCTTTGCTACTCCTTGTGTCATAATAAAGGCGGTAAAACTTGTTATGTCAAAGTTCAGTCGTTGGACCTCCAACTCGTCACTGAACTTCCTGATAACGACAAACATTGCTCTGATTTCCTTCAAGTCAGAGGTAATTGGGAGTTTGCGGCCGAGGAGGTGGGCCGATCAAAGCGGGTTCCACGAGAGAACAGCCACCCAGATCATTCTTTATTTTAGTTTCCTTTTGTTCATTCGCTTATCGCCTGTGATTTTATTTAAGTGTTGTTGTTCTTACTTGTAGGTTCACAGAAGCTAAAAAGGAGGTCAGAGAAAGAACATCCGAGGGACATCAAAGTTGCACTGAGGTATGAAGATTGGTCGGCCCCACATTTGTTTAACTATGTGCGAACTTACAGATATCTCATCCAACGGAAACTCAAAGTAAATGACTTCTCGAGGGACTCACCTAAAATAGAAACTGAATGGCAAGTTGGCCATACCACCGGAGCTTCCTCTTCTGCTATTGTTTGTTCATCAAGTGGATCACTTAGTAGAGGCTACTCTCCATCGCCAGACTTAGCAAATGAAATGGCTCGCCGCCAAAAACTCAATCTTGACACCTTAGTCTATTTGATGATGAGGACCTTTTAGTTACTTCGACGGTCGACACACGAGTTTCTTCTCCACTGATTGAGAGGTCTAAGGGTGGAAAAAACCATGTTGTTGCTCCTCCTCCCCCCATTACTACTCTTGCTCTTCCTGCTGATAGGGCCTCAAAGAGGAAGAGGTCCAAAGGTAAAGAAGTTGTTGGGGGTTCTAATGAGCAGGGCTCAGTTGAAGAATGGGTGCCTCCTTTAGAGCATAACGACCGAGCAATCACTATATCAGACAACATAATCTACTCAAGCGACTTGGCCGTTGACTTATCAAAGGCATTGCTGCTACCTTTGGACATGGCGGAGCAAAACATTTCAAGTGACGTGTTGATCAAAGGTTCGATGCAGATGCTAACCACAGTAAGTCTTCTTCTATGTCTTTGTCATTTCCTTAAATTTGGTTATTGAGAACATGACACTTTGGTTTGGTGCAGTGCATTCAGAGGATGCACATCATGGATGAAAGGCGGCATCGTGAGGAGCAAGAGAGGGTTAAGACGATCAACATGTTAGCTGATGCTGATATGACCTTGAAGACGGTCGGAGAGGACCTAAAGGAGATAGAAGATGCAAAGAAGAAGGCGGAAGCACTGATGTTCATGGGCGAGCGGAGGGCTATAGATGCCGATGCTGCTCTGAAGTCCTTGAAAGCTAATTATCAAGGGATGGTGGACGAGGCCAAACAGAAGGGCTATGATGAGACCGAAAAGACCTACTCTGAGGAGGTTTTGAAGCTGAGGGATAAGATCTTTACTAAGGGTTGGACTAGGGCTCTGCGCGCTGCTAAGGTGGAAGAGGCTTCTCCTCTTTATGATATTGACGATATCCCAGTCCCTTTGAAGACCGCTGCAAGGGTCAGGAAGAGAAGGCCTCGAGGGGATGGAGCTACGGATGTTGATCTTTTTGACCTTTCTTCTTTTCCGCCGAGCTCTTCCTTAGTTAGGCAGACTGTCGATCCTACAGAGGAGGAGCACCGTGAGGATGGACACTGCGAGGAGGAGCAAAGCGAGGAGAAAGTTGTTAGGTTGCCTCGAGTTTTTGCTTTTACTTCTGCTTTAGTAGTTCTTTTGTAATGAAACTTGGAAGTTAATGAAGTATCTTCAACTTTTGCTTTAGTGCTCGGTCGGATAGGCTATGATACAAACCGAGCTCCCTTTTGTAATGAAGTACCTTCTAAATTTGCCAAGTGTTGAACTTGCAACTTGCACTTTTTTTTTATTTGTCTTGGAGTTTGGTCGGCTGGACCTCTTCTTTTGTAAGGCCGAACTCTTTTTTGTAATTGAAGTGTCATTTCAATGCACTTGTTCTTACATTTTTGCAAGTGTTGAACTGCTTATTTTCAATTTTTGCTTATATGTAATGTTTGCCCCCGGCCAAACAGAGGCTCTGTGGCCCAGCAGGCCATCTGTTCGGTCTGATCAGGCTTCGTGCCTTGGAAAAAATTGAGTTTTGATGCCCCCAGCCGAGCATGAGCTCTATGGCTCAGAAGGCTGTCTGTTCGGTCAGACCATGCTTCATGCCTTGGGAGAGAAAAAATTGTGAAAGTTTTGGCCACCTAACTTGGTCAAGTTTTGGCGTGATTTAACCCATCGTAGAGTGTAATTCGGCCATTCTTCGAGCGCTGTAGACGTCCCCGAACGCCCCGGGAGGGTTAAGTCCCGTTCTGTTCATTTGGGCTCACTACAGTTCAAGGACTCAATGTCACGGTCCTGTATCTAATCTCGCAGAGTGCAATGCAAGACCGATGAAATCATCAAAGAGTCCAAATCCGGCAAATCGATTTTTGAAAACAGATTTTTTGAAAGAAGTGCCAAACATGAACTGCTTTGCCAGATACAGAGTCGCCACCTAAATGTTTTTTATGGGAAATTTAGGAAACCCTGACTCGGTGCCAAAGGCCACGTGTCCGTCATCACCAAAGTTGCCTCGGCTCGGGAACTTGGGTACGATTGGGGAAAGTCACTTCGTGAGCACCCCCGCTCGCCCGGTCAAAGACCAGCCTCTACTAACCATGATATCTTATTTTGAAAACATTGTGCGTTCTTATTCCGGTTATTAGCCTAGATTACTATGTGATGCACACAGCATACAAGTATAGACTGAGTCGCCTGAATTGGAACAAAACACTTCATGTTTGTTTGTTTGAAAAATGGTTTGCTACCCGCAGGTAGGCTTAAAATGCAGATTTTGCCACCCTCAGGTGGGCTTAGAAAAGATGATTTTGCCACTATCTAGTGGGCTTAAAACAAACATTTGATGAATTGTTCCAATCCAAATAACCCAACCTCCACCCACAGGCATTCAAGGCAGTTATATCACATAAGCAGTTAGCCTCATGGTAAGCATGCTATTCATGGCAACACTCACACGCATGCAAGGATGCTAAAGCATAAAAACTCACCGAGTACTCCAAGCCAAAACAGAAGCTTATTAGAAATCCATGCATGATCCTAGATACACAGAATTGCCTAATGCAACACATGAAAAAATGCAAACTATAGCAGGCTCGGCTATTCTAAACATGGTATATGGAATGCTACAACTAACACGTATTCAATTTGGAATTGAAATACAAATGCAGTTTGTATGATGCACCGAGCCCGGTGCGTGCAAAACAGATGAATGATGCAAACATGCTGTCATACTGTATGCTAATTGAAATATGCCCTATATCTAACCATCATAAGCGGGTAAATAAAAGGGAAGAAAGACGTGGGGTTGGAAGACATACATCACACTCACCCACACTTATTACAATTATGCCCTCGCGCAGAGGGTCCAAATAAATATACAGTCCCGAATGAAAGAATAGTACAGTCCAAATAATACAGTCCAAATAATATACAAATCCCTAATTAATTAACAAATTAACTAAGAAAAACTGTAAACTGGCATGCAAGCCAGGGGCTGCCTTGATTCTGATGAATGATGTATGTTTAGGCTGCCTTGCGCGGAAATCCACTGAGATGCCCCAATTAGCCTCTGTTTGCACCTGTTCTTGAAATGCGTGCCAAACTTTGAAAAGTTGCTAATTCTTCATTTTGCTGCAACAGAGAGCAGGAAAGGGGCATAGCAATGTATTTCACAAATACATGCATGCCTCGATCCTCGTGCCACCAATCACGTATATCGATGCATGATGGCCGAGGAGCCGAATTGCACAACTCAATATAGGATGAATGTATATGAATGCTACAACAAAACCTAACTCCATTACGGATAATCCGGAGCGTCGGTGACTCGGGAATTGAGATACATTCCGTTACTCGGAGTACGAAACGCGCCTCATTTCCCGTGCCCGGGGTAACTCCTATCCCGAACACGATGCGATATGCATGACATGCATGAAATACAACTAATATACAATCCTAACATGCACAATGTTATGGAATGGCATACACGTTACACGAGGTAATACACAACCAAGCATACACAATGCTATGGATGAAATGGCGTACGCAATGCAATAATGGGCTTATACCAACATGAGAGAGCCTCAGCCACACTCACATAAGAGGCCATCAGATGAAAACAAGATATCTCAAAATGCGTGCATGCGTGCACCCAAATCGAGGACGGACCCTCAGGCACCGAAATGCCACTCTAATGAGACATGGCAAAGACACGGAATATAGTATGCAAACATGCAAAAATCAGTGGCAAGATGAGGGGCAAAACAGCCCCGAAACCCGGTAAAACGAAACCCGATGCATGAAATGATCCCGAAATGCGAAATTAGGCACCCGAAATGACTTGTAGCTATACAATACATGCATAATTTGAATATGACATGAAAAAGCAGAAGAAAGGAAACCCCAAAAATAGTATTTTTACAGTTCAAAACATGGCCAAACAGCAATCACAAGTAGGGCTAAAATGGCATACAAAAAATGGCTCCGCAAGGGAGGCAATGAAGCAAGTGATAGATGAAAAGCCCAAATGGAAAAAGACCCTTCTACAACACTGAAGAGGGCCTAAAAACATGATGTTTTTCAGTAGATTACAACTCCCAAAACAATATACAAACATGCTAAAAATGCCATGCAAGAAGTAGGCCAACAAGAGGCTATAACATAAGGTATACAAAGCATTCACCAAAAAGCCAAACACCCTTAATGAGATATGTCCAGGGGGTCAAAATATGGCCATTTTCAGTTCTGATCATGGCTTAAAAACAGAAGCAAGGTAGGCTAACAAAGCATGCAAAAATGGGGACCAAAGAGGGGTGATGAAGCAAGTGATACATGGAGGTCCCAAACAAGGTTGAGCCCTTCTACAATGTTGTAGAGGGGCTCAAAATAAGCCAACTTACAGTTTATATCATGCCTCAAAACAGACTACACATAGGATAGAAATACCATGCAAAATAATGGCATACAAGAGGGCATTGAAGCAAGTACCAAATGGGGGTCTCAAACAGTGTTTAGCCCTTAAACAAACATGAAGAATAGCTCAAACAAATTCTCCTTTAAGTTAAGGTCGGAGCCCAAAACAGCAAGCAAATAGGCTAAGAAATTGTTGCAAAATAGAGCTAGAAAAGAGGGGAAGTGGACTTACCCTTGAAGAGTAAAGACTTGGCTGCTTCTTGGACCAAATTTGCTGCCTCCTAGCTGCTGGAAAGCCTCCCAAGGTGCTGGAAATGGAGTGGTGGTGGTGGTGCTTGGTGGTGATGAAGAAAATGGGGTTGGAACTTGAGAGAATGAGAGAGATGGAAGGAGATATGATGCAAGAGCTCAAAGAGGGTTTTTTCCAACCCTCAAAACAGAGCTGGAGGTTCTGTTATGTAGGCAAGAATGGAGGGGAAATGGAGGGAAAATGTGGAGGGAAATGGCATCAATTTTCCCTCCAAAAAAAGTTCCCTCCGGATGCAGTTTTTGGAGGGAAAACAATGCACAGCTGTAATGTACTCCCTGTAAGGAAGCTGGCCGGCCAGGTATCAAAGCTGCAGGTGGCCGGCCGGCCACCCCCTATGGCCGGCCGGCCAAGGGGCAAAATGGTCCAGAGGAATTTTTGGCCGGCCACCACAAAAAGGTGTCCTCCCATGTGTCCTCAACAAAACCCTGTGGTTGGAAATTGGCAACTGTAAAACAGGAGAGACAACAAGCCACTTTTAGGAGGGGTTCAAAAGGTTCAACAACAATTACTGGCCGGCCATAGAATTTTAGGGTCCTCCCATGTGTGTACAACACAAATATGTGGTTTGGGGTTGAAGAAAAAGGCCCTAGGGTGGTCAACATTGGGTCGGAAGTGAGAAAAACGGGCGTCGGAGGACGCCGGAGGAATATAACTGGTTGCTGAGACAATTGCTGGCCTCCCACCCTTCAGTGACCTTCCTGGTGATAAAACAGAGGTACCTGCCAAAAATGAACGAAAACCGATGCAAAACGAACGCTCGGGGGGCCAAAACACGCAGTTCGGGGTCCCGAAAATAGGCTGTTAAGCACTGAAAGTAGCATTCGACCACGAAGTGGGTTTCTCAGGCCTCAGTGTCCCTCAAAGGGGAGTAAATGAGATGCATGCCAAAAACCGGAGCAGTCGGAGATGGTTAGGCGGTCCCGAACCGAGGCACACGGCCTAACGGCTCCGAAAATCGGGAACTGGGCTCCGAAATGGGCAAAATGGCCTACGGCCACGAAATGTAGTCCATGGCCACTGAGAGATGGTCTACGGGACCTCTCCCTCCCCTCAGGAAAAGAAACAGAGAAAACCGAGTCTGGTTCGCAAACCGAGGCAAGGTACAGAAGAGGGTTCGGAAGTCCGGAGGCAGGGCTCACGGCCGCGACTCTGAGACTTCTGAACGAGCACAATATGCAACATCACCGAGCGCTCAATCGGTGACGTCTGAGTCTTAAGGTCGGTCAAAAATGGGGTGTCTACAAGCGCGAATTGTGAATATGGACCGTGCTCCAAGTAACGATACTTGGCACAAATTCCACCAAGTTATACCACTTGGCACCCCGCTCTAACCAAAGGGTCGAGCATCCGGGATTGGCTTAAGTTAAGACCCGTCGCCAATTTGCTCCACTGAGCATAAATGTATAACACAAGTAAATAAGGACAAATTGTAAAACAAATTTCCATTCATTAATACTTATAACTTTTGATTACATCAAGGCATGTTCTGAGAAATACATTACTGTAAGTACTTCATCTTAAGAATTATATCACTGGAAGTATTTCTTTAGGTTGGCAACGTTCCATGGTCTAGAGATTGCCTCCCCTGCTAAGTCGGCCAGATAGTATGCGCCATTGCCAAGTGCTGAAGTAACCTTATAGGGCCCCTCCCAGTTAGCACCGAGTTTCCCTTCTCCAGGAACTTTCTTGTGATTCATCACCTTCCTGAGTACTAAGTTACCTGGTAGGAATTGCCTTGGACGCACATTCTTGTTGAAGCTCTTAGTAAGTTGCTGCTGGAAAGCCGCCAATCGAATGAGGGCAGCTTCCCTACGCTCTTTGGCCATGTCCAGAGCTTGGGCGATGGCTTCGTCATTGTCTGCTGGCTCAAAGATCTCAGAACGGATGGTAGGAAGGCTAACCTCCAAAGGGATGACTGCTTCCATCCCATAGGTAAAAGAGTAAGGTGTCTCACCGGTCGATGGGCGAGGAGTAGTTCGGTAGGCCTAGAGGACATTCGGTATCTCTTCCACCCATTTGCCCTTGGCTCTTTCAAGACACTTTTTAATCCTATCAATGATCGTCTTATTGGACGCCTCAGCTTAGCCATTGCCCAGTGGGTAAGCCGGAGTGGAGTTTCGGAACTCTATCTTCAAGTCAGCGCAAAATCTCCTGAAGATCTTGCCATCAAATTGTGTGCCATTGTTAGAGAGAAGGACTCTGGGAATGCCAAATTGAGTCACAACATTGTGCCAAACAAACCTCTTAGTATCTGCTTCTTTGATCTAGCACAAGGCCTCCACCTCCACCCACTTGGTGAAGTAGTCAATTGCGGCGATGAAGAACTTTTTATTCCCAATTCCCCTAGCTAATGGTCCAACAATGTCTAAGCCCCACTGAGTGAATGGCCCAGGACTAGTGATGAGGGTTAGAGCTTTGGCTGGCTGGTGAATGAGAGGAGCAAACTTTTGGCACTTGTCGCACTTGCGGACATACTATTAGGCCTCCTTTTGCATGCGTGGCCACCAATACCCATGTGTCAGGGCTCGGTGTGCCAAAGACCGACCACCAGTGTGGCTCCCACAGATTCTATCATGGATCTCGTAAAGCACATTTTCCACCAGACTTGGATGAACACAGAGTAGATAAGGGCCCATGTAGGACTTCTTGTAAAGCTTGCCAGATGGGGAGACCCAAAACCGAGCAGCTTTGTGCCTTATCTTGTGCGTTTCTTTTTTGTTCTCAGGAAAGGTGTCATTCTTCAAGAAGGCCAAGAGTGGGTCCATTCAACTCGGGCCCAAGTCAATGCAAAGGACCATTTCCACTAGTTGAATACTTGGTTGGGGTACATATTCCACTCATATTCTGCGGCCGTCTCTGGAGTCGACCGAGGAATCCAGGCACGCTAAGGCATCAGCGTGACCATTTCCCTCTCGGCCAATCTTTTTAACTCTGATGGCTTAGAACTTTCTGATCAAGTTTTTAGCTTGTTCTGCATAAGTGGCCATCCACTCATCGCGAGCCTCGTAAACTCCAGAGATTTGGTTGACCACTAATTGGGAATCACTAAAAACAAGTAGCTCCGCCGCGTTGAAGTGTTCGGCACTTTCCAGGCCAGCTAGTAGAGCTTCATACTCTGCTTCATTATTAGAAGCTTTCCAGCCCAATCGGATGGCCTGTTTCCACATGAATCCTTCAGGAGAAATAAGGACAATTCCTACCCCTGAGCCTTTTTGGTTAGATGAACCGTCCACAAACAACTTCCATACGTCTCTGATAAAAAGTTTCCATGCTTCAGCTGGGGATTGCCCTTTGTGCTGGGCAGTCATAGTGACTAAAGCCGAGCTTCCTTCGAAGGGGACAGCTAGTCCCGGAGTGAATTCTGCAACAAAGTCTGCCAAGACTTGAGCTTTGATGGCCGTTTGAGGTTGGAACTTGATGTCAAACTCTCCAAGCTCCACCGCCTACTTTGCTGTTCGGCCTGAGAAATCTACTCGACTGAACACCGACTTGAGAGGGAATTCAGTGAGGACGTTGATGGTATGCCCTTGAAAGTAGTGAACAAGCTTCCTAGAAGCAATTAATAGGGCATATGCTAATTTCTCCAATGGCAAGTATCTAGTTTCGGCATCTAAGATGGTCTTGCTAACATAATACACTGGTTTTTGCTCCTCTCCATCCTCTCTGACCAGCACTGTATTAACAGCATGATCAGAAACAACCAAGTAAAGGAAAAGCTCTTCGTTGGCGACAGGTGTAGATAGAATTGGAGGAGAGGACAAATACTTCTTCAAATCTTCTAGTGCTTCAGAGTACTGGCTTCCCCATTCAAAACTGGTTTTTTTCCTTAGAAGTTAGAAGAAGGGATTCATCTGATCAAAGGACCGACTGATGAAACAGTTAAGTGCTGCAGCCATGCCAGCAAGTTTCTAGAGTTCCTTAGCCTTTGTAGGCACTTCGAGGTCTTTGAGGGCTTTGATTTGATCGAGGTTGGCTTCAATGCCCTGCCTAGTCACCATATACCTTAAGAAATTCCCTGATCCGACTCCAAAGGCACATTTTGAGGCGTTCAGTCAAAGCTTGTGAGTCTTTAAAATTTCAAACACTTGCTCAAGGTCCCTTAGATGGTGCTCGGCCAACTTGCTTTTGACGACCATGTCATCAATGTATGCTTCCATGGTTTTATCGAGCTGGTCCTTAAACATTTTGGTGACCATTCACTGGTATTCAAGCCGAAGGGTTTCACTTTGTAGCAGTAAGTGCCTCTAAAGCTGATGAAAGCCGTTTTCTCCTGGTCAGGACCGAACATGGGGGTGTCTAGAAAGCTCACGCGCTCATGTCCAGCCATTGCGTCAACGAGTTGATCTATTTGTGGAAGGGAGAAGCTATCCTTGGGGCAAGCTTTGTTAAGGCTAGTGAAATCAATGCAGACTCTCCATTTGCCATTCTTCTTCTTCACCACGACGGTGTTGGACAGCCACTTTGGGTATTGCACTTCTCGAATGACTCCAGCAGCTAAAAGTTTGTCCACCTCTTCGATCACTGCATCGGTGTGTTGCGCGGATGACCGTCTACTCTTCTGAACAACCGGCCGCGCTCCTAATTGGACGTTGAGTCGATGACCAGCATAATTGGGGTCCAACCCAGGAGTGTCATAGACCGACTAAGCGAACACTTTAATGTTTTTACGGACTAGAGCTAGTAATTGCTCTTTCTCTCCAACAGTGAGGGAAGTGCCAAGCAGGAAGAACTTGTTTGGATTTCCTTTTTCTACGAAGATCGTCTCTAGGTCTTCTACCATCTTCTCAGTTGGCACTCTGCCTACGTCGTCCAAAACTGGCTGGTCAGGTACTTCCACCATCTGCACTTGGTCGCAGACTTGTTTGGTTTTCATGGTGGCAATGAAGCAGTGTTTGGCCGCCATTTGGTCTCCGTGAATCTCCTCTACTCCATACTTGGTTGGAAAGTGAACGAGTTGGTGATAGGTGGAAGGGATTGCCTCCATCTGGTAAATCCAAGGTCGGCCAAGGATGGCATTGTAGGGAGATGGGGTGTTTACCACCAAGAAGTCAACAAAGACCACCTTGGACTTAGCTAGGACATGCAGAGTTATTCGGCCAAGTGGCCATTCTGTTTGTGAGTTGAAGCCAACTAAGGGAGAGGTAGCAGGTGTCAGGTGTTGCTCACTGAGGCCAAGCTTCTTGAAAAACTCATAATACATGATGTCTACGGCACTCCCTTGGTCAATCAAGACTCGCTTCACATCGAACTTTTTAGCCACACCGACTGTAACAATGAGGGCATCGGTGTGGGGGTGCTGGATTCTCTCTAGGTTATTCTCGGTGAACACGATGTTAAACCGAGGTCTGACTTCTGTCTTGGACTTTTTGGGATGAGGTCCTACCGACATTACCTGTTGAATGTGGGTGGCTTGTTGGATTTCTCCTCGAATGGTGTTTTCCCTTTCGGGGTCAGTCATTCCATGGATAACATTGATGACCAACCTCAGGGCATTGTTCTCTTTAGGAGGGGCTTGGTCTTGTCCTTGCTTCTCCCTCGTCTTATCAACGCCTAACCATTGTTGGAGGTGTCCCGCCGTAACTAAGTCCTCCAAGTGTTGTCTGAGAGCTCTGCAATTTTGCGTCTTGTGTCCCTTCTCTCGATGATAGGTGCAACTCAGTGTCTGATTGCGCCGAGCAGGGTCTCCAGGCATTTTAGCTGGCCAGACAAAGAAGGCTTCCCTTTTAAGTTTCTCGACGAGCCAGTATATTGGCTTTTTGAAGACGGTAGTGATGCCTTCATAAGACTTGGCCCTTTCCTCTTCGTTTTCTGCTATGGAGCGGTTCTTTTGGCCATAGTTCTTGCGCTGCTCATCCCTCATTGGCTGCTCAGTCCTCATTGGCTGCTCAGTCCTAGGTGGTCGAGGCGATCTGACTTCTTCTTTAGCAACCGTAACATGTACTGAAGCAGCGTCATCTTCTACACGAACTTGTTGCTCTATTCAAGCCCTCAAATCCTTCATGGTGGGAGCAGGTCGTTTCATCAATGACTGCCTTAGCTTGTGCGAAGGAGGTAGGCCTTGCTTGAAGTATAGCACGGCCAATTGTTCACTGCAAACATTTTCCTCCAAGTCACCATATTCCTCCCAACACCGTCGCGCGTACTGGCGTAGGGTCTCTTTCCTGTCCTTTCGGATATTGAACAAGGTATCTAACTGCTTTGGGACACTGCTGTGGGAGACAAATCGAGCTAAGAACGCCTCAGAGAGCTGCGCCCAGTCATAAATCGAGCCACTGGGGAGTTTGTCAAACCATCGGAGGCCAAGTTCTCCAAGGCTAGAAGGGAAGACTTTATACATGAGCGCGTCGTTGCGGTTCCAGAGGGACATCATTTGGCGGTAATGGCTAATGTAGGTCAGAGGGTCCATTTTCCCGTCATAGAGAATGAATTTTGGTGGGCCATATTTCCGTGGAGGTTCTACAGCTTCTATCTCTAGAGAGAAGGGAGTGGACACCAACCGGTCTAGAGCGCGACGCTCTTGTTGGTGTATGGACTGATCCAACTGGTCTCTTTCCCTGTCTCGTCGATGTTCTTCTCCTCTATGTAGCTGTCGTGCCTCTTCTCTGTTATGATTCAACCAACTTCTCAAATCGTGCAGTCGCTCGTCACGACGACAATGAAAAGTTTCAGATAGGCGACTGACAGTCCTTTGCCTTTTATGAGAATTCTCTCATGGGTTATTTTTTTGTAGGTTGTTTGTCCTACTGCTGGCCCCTTCACTACGTACCGGAATCGGCCGGTTACGCTCTCTACGAGCAGGGCCACGACTAGAGTGCTCTTTATGAGGCAGTGGAGTATGTCTCCTTTGCGACGATCCTCCAACGGACTTTCTTAGTCCGTGGGGGTCATCATGAACTTCATCAATTGGGTGCGAAGCTTAGTGATCTCCAAACCCATTGAGTCGATGATGCGATCACGGTGGTCCCTTTCAACAAAAAGACGCTGAGATGACTCGACAGCAGCGACACGACGTCGCTCCGTTGCGTTGGGTGTCTGATCGTCGTGGTCCATAAGGTCATCGTGCGCTAGAGGGAATGCCAGACCCTTATCCTTGGTTCTCTCCGTCATTGGAGTTCTCTCTGCTAGCCCAGAATGGAGTGTATCTTCGATTCCCATCGCCGAAGTTCGTCACGAAGCAAGCAGTGATTTTCCCACAGACGGCGCCAATTGTGCAAGGGTGATTTCCACACTATGAAGAAGGGTTGAACTTCGTGGATGAACAACGTGCTTTGGTAATTGAAGATCTGCACAAAATAACAAATGGTGAGGCTGCCCGACCGGGTTTGGTCGGAAACCCCTCCAATGGTAAAGTCAGGGACTCAATGAGAGGAAGAAGAGAGAATACAAAGAGTGTGTATGTGTTAAGTGTGTGGATTTCGAATCCCTTGAGGGTGAATACTGCTCACCTTTTATAGGAGAAGGTTGCTTGTCCTCCAAAACCTTCTCTCTCTGCCATCTGTCCAATGTGTCTTATTCGTGGTCGTCTCCCATTGGAGGAGGACAACTATTCACCTAACACTCAGATGCAGGTCTGTCATGTGTGCACCTTGTCCCTCTGCACCTCCTCGTCTCCACGTTCTGTTCACACATAGGGAGAGGAGCAAAGTTGTTTGTCTCTTGTGGGCCCAAGAAAGATCTTCAGTGAATTGGTCTTCTTTAAGTTGGTTTACTCCAGAATGGTTGTCCAACCAGGAGGTCCAACATGTTGCTCAACCCACTTCGAAGTGGTTGTCTGTCCATCCAGGAGGTCCACCATGTTCTTCGGCCCACTTTGGAGTGACACTCGTACATTGGGCCGAACCCCTATGATTGTCTTGCTTCGGAGCAAGTGTTGGCCATAGGGCCGAGGTCCAACCTAGTTCAACCTCGGAATGAGCATCACATTGGGCCTAGCACTAAGACTTGATTAATTTTTACCCACTTCATTGAGTATAAAAATATTTTTGTTGCCACGACATCCGTTGCCAACACAAAAAGGTCTAGTTTTTTGCATTGGCACGGGTTTGCCGAGGCAAAAGGTCTATCTTTTGCGTCGGTAAATTCAACGAACTCAAGTAATATTATAAAATATTAAATTTTTTGTGTCGGCCAACGGTACCGACACTAAAGTTTGGTATTTGCGTCAGCAACTCTGTGTTGTCGCAAAAAGACTAGCTTTTGCGATGACAAAATTTGCCGACTCAAAAAAACCAACTCAAAAGGTCCTTTATTTAGTAGTGGTGAGAGTAAAATAAAATTTTAGAGCTTGTTTGATAACCATTTCGTTTTCAGTTTATATTTACAAAAATTTTAAAAACTGTCATAAAAACTTGTTGATAATTTATTTGGTGTATAAATGGTTGTTTCACTTTGTAAATTTGAGAAAAAAACGTAAACTCAAAAAATGAGTTTATGTTTGTTTTTAAACAAAAATTTTAAATTTTGACTAACAAAAAAAAAAATTCAATTATTTTTTTTTCAAATAATTTTTTTTCCATTAATTTTTTTTTCAAATAAATTTTCCAATTAATTTTTTTTATTATTTTTTTCAATTATAATGTGTATGATCCCATTGTCATAAATAATAAAAATAAATATAAATATTTGAGGCCTGAACAAACATATTTTTTAGTTTATGTTTTTAAAATTTTTCAAACATTTTGTTCAAACCAAACGTGTTTGTAGTTTATGTTTTTCTAAAAATAAACAAAAACCAATTTATAAAATTATTGTAAACATAAACAAAAAACGTAAACGTTACAAATGCTACCTAAATAATTAAATAAGGTGTGTTTAGAAATTGAGAATACTTAATAATTTTTTAAGTGTAAATAGAATCCCCAAAATACAACCCCAAAATGCAAAACTTCAAAGTCCAATGTGCAAAATTGCATCCACAAATGAAAGAATCAGTATGAAGAATTGAAACTGCATGACCATGAAGCATTACGAATGGAAAAAAATACAAAATAAAAAAGCTTTGTAATGAAAAGATAACACAAAATTATCATTTGAGATGTTCAAAGACTAATAATAAAGAGGGAAATAAAAAAAATAAAAGAATGTTAGTGGAGAAATAGAACTTTGGTCAAAAAATTATATGAGAGTTAGTTGTGTCAAAATAACATGAGAAACAATGGAATTGTATAGCTAAAAAGTAACTAGAAAAATTATTAAAAAATAAACTCATGATTTAAATTTTGTAACAAAATAAATTATGAATTTTTTTATTTTGTCAATTTAAATCCAAATATTTTGATTTGTTTTTATTAGAGCAAAATTTTGGAAAAGTATATATTTTAATCATTAAACTTAATGAAAATTGTCTAAATTATACATTTACATTTAATTTAATGACTAAAATATATTTTTTTCGATAATTTTACTTAATAAAAGCAGATGAATGTTTTAAGTTGATAACAAATCAAAAAATTAATATTTAAATTGACAAAATTAAAAATTATTTTGTCACAAGATTTTGAACTTTTTTCTAAAATAATTTTTTTTGCACTTAACTTCTCCAATAGTAAATTATACTATTGTTATATTTTATCATGAAGTTTTAAAATTTGAAGTAGGATATATTGGATTATAGGCCCCGTTTGTTTTGGGGTTTAGGGGGAGGAATGGGATTAGGATAGTTGTGGGTTCCATTTAATGTGCTGTTTGTTTACAGAGTTCAGGAAGGGACTCATAAGCCGAAGGGCTTGAGATAGGCCTTGCAGATGAGATTCATAGTCTGCCCCAAAACTTGGTATTGAAAATTAGTCCGTTGGTATTAAGAGAGTGATTTACTTGTATACCCATCGTTGTCCTAGCCCTAGCTCATCTTTGGAAGCAGTAGCAGAAGGGAGAGACAAAAGAAGCTCTTCTTCTTCTTCAAATTTTCGATCTCAAGTACAGCAAGCTCTCTCTCATCTTCAGATTTTCATCTTCACATTCAGCTGAGCATCTGCTACGTTGGTAATTTTTTTTGTTAATTCCGCTATCACATTCTCTACCCCAAATTATACCTTGTTTTTTTTTGTGGTTTATGATTTGTAAATGGGTTTCTTTTTTTTTTCATTATTTTTGGATTTATCATCTGCTACCTGATTCATTTTTTTTGGGTTTGTGAATGGGTTTTGATGTGTGATATTCTCTACCCCAAATTATACCCTGTTTTTTTTGTGGTTTATGATTTATAAATAGGTTTTTTTTTTTTCATTATTTTTGGGTTTATCATCTGTGATTTGATTAATTTTTAAATGTTGCTTCATCATCTGTGAATGGGTTTTCATTATTTGATTATTTTTTGGTTCATCTGCTAATTCATCATCTGTGAATGGGTTTTCATTATTTTTTTTCCTTCTATTCTAAATGTTGGTGCTTTATTTTTTCCTGCTTTATCTGCCATGGTTTATCTGTTGATTAATTTTTTTTCCTTCTATCCCAAAAATACATACAAAAACGAGGCCTGTTTTAGAAGATGTAAAAGGAACTATTTTGTGATAAGAAGCTGAGGTTTTTTTGTTTTTTTTTTTTTGTTACATGCTTAATGGATAAATGGAATGGAGACATAGATATAAGTTGGTTTATAAGTTGCTTCTCCATGTTTTTTTTTCTCCACTGTTAGAAAAGGGTTTCCAATATAAGTTGGTTTATTTTCTTGTTAGTGAACAGGAAAGTAGGGAGCTCCAATCTGGATTGAGGAGGATATGATGGGGACTTTTTTTGGAGGATTTGGTGATGTTTCTTTCATCACAAATCTGGATTTGGAGAGAAGAGGCAATAGTTAGATGTCAAATTAAATGGATTGCAAGATAGACGAAATCAGCTTTGTTAAGAACCATTGGGCATTGTGGCTTAAAGATGGCATTTGAAAATGTACAATTTTTTATTGATTTACTTTTTTTGTAAGTGGCAAATTTTAGATGGAAGCAACCTTTTATTTCTGCTTAAGTTGGGTAGTCAACTTTGATTGTTTGTTGTCATAGCTATTTTTGGAGCTGATTGCATTATTTCCTTTTTTTAGTCAATGATTTTGTTATGACCAAACTCATATTTGGTGATACAAGCATCAATAGAACCTCTAGCCATCTCAATGATGCTTGTAAAATTAGCACTAGAAATATCCATATTTATTCTTAGATTTCATTGATATTGGGCAGTTGGACCTCCCTAGGGCACCAATTAAATGTTTCTAAGATGCCCTTGATTATGATCTTTTTTGGGTTCCCCTCAATTGCACGAAAAGATTCGAATCAACTCCTTAGGATCCATATTTCCAAGGTGTGATTATAAGTTTTATATTGGATGCTAGCCTACCACAACCCTACGCATTTCTTTCGGATTGAGATTGGCTCTAAAGCACAGAGAATGTACTTTTTAACATATTGGAGACTTGGACTATTTTTTATATGCATTTAACTATATCATCTAAATTGGTTTGTGTTTCTATTAAGGCTGTCAATCACATGGCCATGCAATTGTTAGTCAGGTTTCACTTGCACCGAAGAGGACTTGATTAGTCGATTTGCTTCTTATGGACTAGGAGACACATTTTATCTAGCAACTTTATGCTATACTCTTTTGATTGAATGTTTAGGATGTTTGTTCAATGAATATAGGTAGAGCATTGACTTTCAAAAACCAATGGAATCATCTGTTGCTTGTTTTGGATATCTCCTTTGAGATGATTTTTTTGGTTACATGTTTTCCAAACAGAAATAATAACTGTTAAATTATTTCCAGAAGATTTGTGGTTTTGTATTTTGTTAGGAAGTCATTAAAACTTGAAATTGATCCAAGATTCCAAGTTCTCAGAGAAAGATATGATTTGGGATCTTATCTTAAAGTTGTATGTTATTGTATATCTTAGAATCTGCCCTATCTAGTATATCATAGAATCTTAAATAACTTGACTTGAAATAATTATTCAGTTGTATGTTATTATATAGGTAGAGCATTGTTACAAATTACTTGACTTGAAATAATTATTCAGTATTTTCTTTATATGGATATCTGTTGGTGCATGGTTTTCTGTGTATGTTTGAATATATCCACTATTTGCCATTGTGAAGTGTCTTTTTGTTATTTAATTTTAATCACAAAATGATTGATATGAACAGATGTTAAATTTATTTATCTATTAGTTGTTTTACTTTTTGTGCTAACTTTAACCGCTTATTGTTTGTTCATTTTTTGTAGATGGATAATAATTATGCCACTAAGAAAAAGAGAAAGGACCTTATAGAGGAATTTGTAGCCCTCCAACATGTTGTTTCATCCATTAATTATGCATGTGCTATGCATATAGTGATTTTACATGCTGCATTCAAGAAGAAAGAAATTAGGTTGCAACTACCTAGATTACCTCACCCCTATGGAAAACAAATTGACCATTTGAATAGATTGGTCAACGATAGTGACATAAATTGTCATGACCAACTTCGGATGAATAGGCATACTTTCATGCTTTTATGTGGGTTGGTGCGAAGTATTGGATTGTCTTATTCAAAATATGTTGTCTTAGAGGAGCAAGTAGCAATGTTTTTGAATGTGCTTGCACATTATACTAAGAACCGCAAAATTAAATTTAATTTCATGTGGAGTGGTCAAACAGTTAATAAGCACTTCAATAATGTTCTCAAGGCTGTGTTGCACCTCTATGGTCTCCTCCTTAAGAAGCCTGAACCAATAACTGCTAATTGTACAGATGATAGGTGGAGTTGTTTTCAGGTACAATATATTTACAACTTGGCTTAATTAGCGAATTATATTTTTGTATTGCCTATATTAATTTTATAATATTGTTTTATTTTTAGAATTATTTTGGTGCGTTAGATGGAACCTATGTTAAGGTTCTTGCCCGTGCAATAGACAAACCAAAGTATAGAACGAGAAAGGGAGAAATTGCCACAAATGTATTGGGTGTGTGCTCACAAGACATGCAATTCATATATGTCTTACCTGAATGAGAAAGATCTGCTTTTGACTCTAGGGTACTTAGAGATGCTGTCAGTAGACCCAATGGGTTGAAAGTGCCTACTGGTATGATAATTATATATGTTGTTATATATATAAGTACATTATATCTATATTAAACAATTATTTTTGTACATACATAGTGAAACCATCTTACATAATTACAGGCCACTACTATATTGTAGATGTGGGTTACACAAATTGAGAGGGTTTTCTTGCACCATATAGAGGACAGCATTACCATCTTTCGACATGGAGAGAAGGGGGTGCCCCAATAACTCCACAAGAGCTTTTTAACATGAGGCACTCTTCTGCTCGTAATGTCATTGAGAGGTGTTTTGGCCTACTTAAAATGAGGTGGACAATATTGAGGACCTATTCTTACTTTCCAATCAAGACTCAATTTCGTATTATCACTGCATGTTGCCTTCTCCACAATCTCATACAACGTGAAATGTCTATGGATCTCGCTAATGATGAGAATGAGAAAATGAATCCTCCTCCTTCAGTTACTGAATTAGGAGATGAAATGATTGACGTTGTTAAAGCATCTGATTAATGGAGTGAATGGAGAACAGCCTTGGCAACCCAAATGTTTAATGAATGGCAAGCAAGTAGAGGTCAATAAATTTGTGTTGTATGACGATTTTTATTTAATAGTGAGAGTTTATAATGACATGTAATTCAAACCATATTTGTTTAGTTTTTGTGTGGTATTTGTAACAAATATTGTGTAAGTTGATTTGTTATTTATGATTGACATGTGTGTTTTGATTTAAACTCATGATAGACATATATATATAGGTATGGATGACATAGGTACCACTCGTTCTCATAAAAAGGGGAAACCTCGAAGGTTTTGGAATAACCGTGAGGAAGTCTTCCTCATTACAACCATGAAGGATGTAACCCCAAGTAATCCCAGGTGGAAGCTTGATAATAATCAGTTTAGGGCAGGCTTCTATAACGAATGTGAAAAGAAGATCTTAAGTGCATTTCCTAGAACTGATCTTCGAGCCACTCCTCACATCGACTCAAAGATTAAGTTGTGGAGGAAACAATATAACACTTTTCAAATATGTTAAAGATAAGTGGTTTTGGTTGGGATGATGAACAAAAGATGGTGCTAGTTAATAGTAACGACGTATGGCTGAACTATGTCAGGGTATATCTGATTTTTGTTATTGTTGTTTGCATTATTCTTTACTTATAAATCAATCTGTTATTTTTAGTAATTGGATAATCACTTGTGTAAAGGGTGCCGAATGCAAAAGGGATGCGAAATAGGCCATTCCTGTTCTATGAAGATTAGCTTATTCTATTTGGGAAGGATAGGGCGACTGGTGAACTAGCTGAGGATCCTGCTCATGCAGTTGCAGCCATGGAAAAGGAATATGTGAATGCAACTACAGAAGAAAGAGAATAGTCTCCTGTTGAACAGTTTAGTATGAACATGGGTGATATGGACTACTCAATGTCTACTTCAGGTAATATTTCCAACCGTGCTGACTCTACTAAAACTGGAAAAAAAAAAGGGGGCTCGACATACTGAGGAGATTCTCACTGAACTATCTGAGATGGCAAAAAATCTTGGATCATTCATTGAGAATACTAATACTACGATGGTGGAGATTGCTCATAAGATAGGATATTCACATGACCTATCCCAATAAAGGAGGTTGGTTAATGAAGAAGTTTTAAAGTTGCCAATGAGTACTACCCAAAGGTTGATGGCAGCATCTATGATAGTGAAAGATGAAGACAAAGTTGACTTGTTCTTCAGTTTAGATGAGAATGACAAGATGGAGTGGGTTTCTTTGTTATTGGAAGGTCATATTTGAATATGGTATCTATTTTATGATGGTCTTTTTGTTTGTCACATAACTTCGGTAATATATTATGAGATACATAAATATTATAGCTTAGGTATTATCGTGGATACACATGGTGCATAATTTTGTATGGAAATCATGGATATGTAGACTTGCCCTTTCATGGTGGATTTCCATAGTATGTTTTCATGGTTGAACTTTTCTTTCATGTATGAATATATGGTTAAACCCTTTGGGCTGTTTTTTCCATTGGTGTTGTTCAGAATTTTGTTGGGTATGGTGTGACAACCCTCACCACTGATTAGTGCTAATCTATGATTAAGCATGTTAAGTGACTGATTGACTGAAATTCTGAACTGATTGATTTAGTGTATTAGTTGAAATGCATTTCTATCTGTTGCCCGTTAAATGATATGTTCATGTTTTATGTTTTAAACTGCAAATCAAAGGCCTTATCGATGGCCGAATGTGAAATCGATTAATGCTTTGTGTTAATTAGAATTAATGTGATTTTATGGTATATTTAATTGAAAATTGATTTGGTATGACTAAATAGGTTAAACAATGATAAATTACAATAGTTGGACTTATTTACCTTAGTGCCATGATAGTGGGCCACTTATCAATTCATGTTTGAAGCCTATTACATATTTGATGCATCATTGTTCTCTATTTTCTGAGCCTAAACCGACTAGAGAGAGTGAGAGCGAGGAGAAAACTTGAGTTCATCAAAATTGCTTGGAGACTTAAGAGAAATTGAAGGAGTCTTGCATAATTGAGCTTCTACACTTGAAATTCAAAGTCGAAGGTAGGAGAACCATCTTCTTGAGCTTGCATTTGAACTATATCTTACATGATTCATGGAAGTTTAGTGAGTTGAGTCTAGAATTGGCTTAATGAGTTGAATATAGGCTTAAATCATGCATGCATGTACATATTCTTGCATTTTGAAGTTGATTTTCATGAAATCTTGCATGCAAGTTTACATTCTTGTTCTAGTCCATGAGTTCATCATGGTTTTGAGTTAATCTTGCTTTGGATCATGTTTTGAGGCATTAGAATTCACTAGAATTCATGCATGTCATATGTTCATCATGTTCATGAAAACTTCTTTGAAATTGTGTTTAATTGAACTACCTTTGGGCTTTGATTTCTCAAATTGATCTTTGAAACATGTCATATTATGAGTTTACAAGTGTTTTCCAGAAAATTAGCCCAAAAGGATCGAATTTGATGCTTTAAAGTTGAGTTTTGAGCTTGAGGTTCAAATCTGGAAATTCCAGATTTTGGACTCACGCTCGAGCGGGGAACTCCACGCTCGAGCGTACACTCTGGGTTCATGCAGTCCGCTCGAGCGGGGAAAGTAACGCTCGAGCGTGAAATGTGTGTATCCAGTACTTTGCATGTGTTTGCAGTCTACTCGAGCGAGGGAATGCACGCTCGAGCGAGGACTTGTGTCTCACGCTCGAGCGGGGGTCGAGCGCCCGTCGAGCATGAATTTCATACATCCAGTACTTTTGCAGTCCGCTCGAGCGAGGAAAGTCATGCTCGAGCGGAGATCCTTTGTCTGCATGTCGCTCGAGCTAGAAAACCACGCTTGAGCGAGACCCCTGTTTTCTGAAAATTTTGAAAAGTGTTTTAAAGTACATCTTTGCATCCTCATTTTATCCTAGGCATTCTTAGGCCTAGTTTAAGGTATCTTAATGAGGATATTGATGTAGAACCACACCGAGGCAAATTAGGGATTAAGTTATTATTTCCCAACTGTGTAGCTTAGTGTGTTTTTGTTCTGTAACTGTGTAGGGTTGGCATCTGAGGACGCTCTAGCCTATCTGTAGCCCAGTGCTCTGTGAGTAACAATGTTGTAAAGATATATTCAACCACGAATATTTTCTTAATGATCAACTGTACTGCTTTCTGAAATGATATTTCTTACTGAATGAATGTTTGTCCTATTTGTGAACTGTATTCGTGGCATCCATAGCAATTTACTATTACTGTACTGTACTGCTACTGTCACAGAGATCTCTGTCGGTTCCCATGTTTGGAACCACTACTGTTTACTGACATGATGGCCATCAACTGGCTGTTCGGTCTGTTAAAACCTATTGTACTGTTTTGCTATTGGATGTACCACATATGACTATTATAGTTTCTGAATGACTGTTATGGCATGAAATATGAGCCACAAACTGAATGACTGATATACTGATAAATGACTGTTTTCTAAAAGGACATTCATTCTTAACCTCTTTACGCATATGTTATTCACTGGGCTTTAGCTCATTGCTCATATATATATGTAGGTGTCCAGGCACCGGAGCGAAGTTAGGAGCGTTGGGTCAAACTCGCTTTTTGTCAAGCCAACCACAGTGCCTCACAGCGAGGTTCCAAGTCCTTCAAGCTAGGGCTTTTTGGGGTGTTTTAGTTCACCCTTATGTATCTGTTTTGTAATACTGTTTAGATTTGTACTGTACTGTTCTAATAGGGATTAGGTCCCTGTCCTGGATGATTGCATATGTATGTACATACTGTTTTGCTTCTGACTGTAGATATGTTTAAAAAGTCTTTTTGCATACAGACTGTCACAGCTCATTGGACATCTTTTTTTACTGTTTTGGCTTCCGCCAGCCCCTATACTCTGTATTACTGTTTTACTGTTAAGCAGGCCTTCGGTAATCTCAGATTACTGGCCGGTTACGGTGCTAAACCCATAGGGGCGGGTTTGGGTCGTGACATATGGTCTTGTTTGGTTCATTGTCACTCACAGATTGCCTACTTTGCCTTTGTGGGTGGTCAGTTCTCTCTCTCTCTCTCTCTCTCTCTCTCTCTCTCTCTTTTGGCAGATAAATACAAATGGTGATTGTGGCATAGATGCTTGAGATATATATATATATATATTTTGACTTTTAGTTGGGTTCTGTTTCTTATGCCCTTCTATTTGCTTGAACTTTCAATTGTTGTTGATGAAATGCAAATTAACTTGATGACTACAAATGTGAACTTGGGTCCCTTTGCTTTCAATTTTCCTTGGCATTTTGGGATTCGTTTGCTGGTACTGTGTTCGGGTTGTTGCGATTTTGATGAATTAGATGCATGAAAGGAAATTGTGATTCATACTTAGATTGGGGATTTTTAGTTTCAAGTTGGGTATTTTGGTTTGGTGACATGATTTCTGATTTGAGAACTGAATTTGAGAAACAAACAAGTTAAAAAATGACAGGATTAGGATTAGATTTTTGCCACCATAGTTAGTCTCTTGATACAGTTTGCACTGATATACCCATAGTTTTTGATCGATTGACTGAATGAGAATCATAGGTCCATAGTTTCTTCAAATTGGCTCTAAGTTTTCTCTTCCATCCAATATATTGAAACTTGAAAATTTTTGAGGCAAACTTTTGTAATATGAAATGTATTCTCTCTCTCTCTCTCTCTCTCTCTCTCTCTCTCTCTCGTCATTATATTGAAAAGTGGTTTGGTTCTTCAGTTGTTCTCTTTACTTTTCAGGGTTGTCTTCTGCAGGCTCTGATCGTCTATGATTCGTTTGGTTGATGAAGAGTTAACAAATTAAATTATTAATCTCATCTTCTAAAGTAATTTGGTTTTCAAAAATTAAAAGAACAATAATAAACTCAAATTTGCCTGATTGATGTACTAGACTTAGTTGCATAGAGATTGTGCATGGATTAGATATCACTAGTTTCAAATTGCAATTCCTTCAAATTATTTTTATTATTTATTTATTTTCCTGAGCAACCAAGAAAGGCAGTAGAAACTCTGTGGTAAGTATCCAGCACTTCCTATTTTTTGTATTTATTGATTTAGCATGGATCACTTATCAGATTTCCCTCATCTTTTCCTTTCATTTTCCAAATTCTTACCCAAATTGATGATCCAAACACTCCCTTAGTGTCATTTTGTGTTCTACCAATCTGAGGATTGTTTTTATATTATAGATCTTTGTCATTAATTTTGTCTAGCTTGGTAAAGTGAAAAGTGTAATTCATATTACAGTTCTAGATTGATGGAATGCAGAAAGATATAGAAATGTGAAATGAATCTAAATGTGGCAAGATATAAAGACGTGAAGGCTTCAATAGGTTTATTAAGATTTTCTAAACTCATCCATTAACTGAAGCTACGGAGGTCACCATGGTGTACTCAAGGTTCACTATGCAATAGTTAGTTTATTGATTTTTTTATTTCATGATGTCAAAGTCATCACATTCAAGATCTTAAAATTAGTCTAAAGATATCAGATGAATACTATTTTGGTTTTGATGCATTGGACTTGTAAAACAAAATTGGCAAGATATACATTCTGCACAAGCAGTGACATTGAATAATATGGCTCATGTAATATTAAACATAAATAATTGAGTAAAATTTTATTGATAGTTGGATTCTTTAATATTTACAAAAAAAAAGAAAAAAAAAAAAAGAGAGAATAACATTGAATAAAAATTTATTGGTAGTTGGATTCAATAATATTAATTAAAAAAAAAAAAAAAAGAGATTAACATTGACCAAATTTTTTTTTGATAGTTAGGTTCTTTAATATTAAAAAAAAAAATTTAAAAAAAAGTAGAAAATAACATTGATGAGTAAAAATTTATTTATTCTTTAGTTCGTATAAGTCCAAATTTAATAATAATGTAAAGGGTATTTGTGGAATTTCACATAGTTAATCCCATCCCTATCTTTTAAAACAAAATGAACTATTACTAGTCCATTGGTTATCAAACAAACACAATTTTTCTTAATCCCCTCACTAGCAGTCCCTTCACTAACAGTCCCCTCCATCCTACATCTGAAAACAAATGGGGCCATAGGGTATATAGGAGTGTTTTGAGAAGTTGGGTAAAAAGTTAATTTTTTAGCTTTTTTAATTTATTTTATTTTTTTATGAGTAAAAAATGTGAGGAGTGATGTGAGTGAAAATAGATAAAAAGTTAAAAAGTTAATTTTTTTTTTTTTTTTAAACTTTCCAAAAGACCCAGGGTGGGAGTTACGGACTTGACACTTGTCATCATCCTGACAGGCCAAACAGTAAGATATTATAGAATTTCCCTATTGAGGATATTATAGAATTTCCCTATTGAGTATATTCAGTTGTTTGGTTATGCGTACACACCCACTCCAACTTTGTAGCTTTTATCCAAAAAGAGACAGGTGAAAAACAAACACCAGTAGATCCCATCCCATCGGATTGGAGCATCCAAAAAGCAGCTTTTGAACCCTAAATTGATTTCAAACAACTCATCACTTCTGCATATTCCCTCTGAGTTTCGCCCCAGATTTCACTCTCTCATGTAAGCATATCTTCACTTCGAATGTTATCTATCTATCTATATATAAATCAATCATGTAAAATGTATCCGTATATATAGCAATGTTTGTATTCTATAGCCATACTTGCTGAATTTTGGGTGTCTTAAATTGTATGTTTGTCGGACAAGTGTTTCGAATTTTTGGATTTTAACAATTTTGTTTTATGAAACATCAACACTATTATTAGTTTCACAAATTTTATTATTGGCGCAATGTGCCTATAATTATAGTTTGATACCCAATTTTTTACTTTAAATTAGGAATAAAACCCAGTGTACAGATTGGTCAACTGAGAGTAATTTCTGTTTGTAATGCATATGCGACATTTCATTGCTTATACAGGGCACTAGATCCAGTGCTGGACAACTTTGAAATGATGATGATAGGTTTACAAAATCAAATTGTGGTGTCAACAGATGGATGTTAATCATCATGACTTGTTTGTTGTGATTTATTCAGTCTAGCATTTCATGGGTTTAGGTAAAAGTTCTCAAGTATTGTTCAAATCTGAATTATAACCTATATTACATGGACTCTTCTGAATGTATGAAGTAGCTGTGTTAGACACTCAATTCTTGGATAAGGATATGGGGTGATATGTATCCGATATGTGTAGTTGGACATTCACTTAGTAATTCGAGTTTAACATAAAACTATGATACCTCATGAACACTATTTTACCCAATAAAATTAAAGAAATATGAATATTGTTGTGTACTTGTATCCTGGATGTGGAAATTAGATGAATCAGACTGTTAGACACATTTCCGCACCGTCACCCATACCTGAGTCCATGCAACATAGATTGACGCTAAGCATCACTGTCTTTCTTTAATTCAAAAGTATATCATTTTCCATTGTTTCAATCATTTTCAAGGATAACAGAAAGATAAACCGATATATCCCACATGTGCTTTCCGATTTAGAGAAGCTTCACTGCTTTGCGCGTTTATACCATATGGCAGTTTGGATCATTGCTATTCCACACAAATATTGGGCGTTTGGGAATACGTAGTTTTCCCCCTACTAATTAGTGATTGCATAGATAAATTCATCCGGAACTCCCTCCCTTTGCATCTGGCTCTATCTAATCTTTCATTTTATGCCCAACATGTGACCGAACATTTTCTGAATTAATTTCATGAATGTTCTGCTAAATTTGTATGTTGGTTGAGTGCCTAAAAGAATCATCTACTTCTTTGGACATGGGACCCAACTGTGTGTGTATAATACAGACCTTAAACATAGGAAAGGTGGAGTTCCTATATTGCTAAAAAAGTACACTGGTAGTTTGATAAATAAAATTTACTATCCTGGAAATCATCAGAAATCGCGGTGATGTGTGATCTATTCTGCCTGAGTCATTTTTTATTCGTTTTTTTTAATCCTTCCCATTCTTGGAGGACCACTTTTTTTCTTTGTAATTTAAAAATATTTATATATATATATATATATCTAACGCACTGGTATCTATCTTCATTCCAGACTTCCTCTCCATGAGTTGAGGCAACTTCAATTATGGCAGACATACCAGGTTATGTGAGAGCCTGCTTGCAAACTGGGAAACTTGTTTTCTTGGCAATTTTGGTCTCTGGAGGAATCGTCTTGCAAGTTTTGGTTAGTTGCATTCTTTCATGTTCATTGCTCTGGGTTCACTATATGCAATTATGTTGCACATCCCTTGTAACAAAATCATTATTAGTTGCTTACTTTTACTTTTGTAATGCCACAGGCTTGTGCTTTGTACAATAATTGGTGGCCAATGCTAACAGGTAGGGAGATGCAAGATTTTCTTGGGTTTTATTTGGAGTCTTTTCCTGTAATAAGCGTTAAATTTTAGTGTGTTTTGTAGTTCTCCTTTTGAAAAAGAATCAGTTAGATGTAGCTATTTTATTAGTCGGTATTTCAAATCACGAGTTACATGACAGTATATGAGCATACAACATCTTTGCAAGTACCGAGTGCTTAAATTAATATGAGTTCCTTAAGTTATCCTCAGAAAACAATTCGAGAGGTCTCCTCAATTATGTACTGGTTAGTTCATTGTTGGTGCTATTTTAGATATTGAAAATAGACTTCATCAACCATAGAAGAAACTTGTTTTTCCTTGAAGACTATATTCATTTCTTCAAAAATATGGTGTTCAAATACTATACCTGCAAGCAAACATTTCTTAGTTGAGTTATTGAATATAGCGTGTAGACTGCTTTAAGCATTCAGATTCCTGAACCCCTTGAATTATGGAATAGTGTTTAAAATTTTGTCAAATTGCATATATTTTCATGTCCTCCACGTGGTGGAATGGATATGCATTCGGACATTCGTCATGCTTTCAATTGTTTAGTATCATCCTGGAGAAAAAAAAAAATTCTTCTTAATATAGTGTTCTAACTTCCATTTTGGATTTGATGGTTTTACTGTTATTGACAAGTAGATACAATATGTGCTTGTAGACATTTTAGGTACTACTTGAAAATGCCAATTGCCATGTTGATGAAGTCTAAGAGATTTTTTTTATAAATAAGAGATCATACTAGACAATCTTCATTTATTAAAATTAGCACCTAACACCTAACCATTGCCCAGCTAAAAGGAAAAACACAGCCAGATATGTCATTTTTTTGACCCAGACATATTCAGGCTAGTCATTTAACTGGGGTTAGATTCTTGTTGTAGACTGGAATTCGATATTCACTTATATTGGCAATTTGGTATTAACGCCTGATATGTAATTATCTTATAAGACAAGTGAAGAAGTCCGATCTAAGTTTTCTCCACATTAATTTTACAGGCAATTGGAATTTGAGATACTATTTGTTTCATGGAATAGGTTCTGACAAATAATGTTGCATATTGTCATCTTGCAGCTGTAATGTACGTGCTTTTTCCCCTGCCTCTGCTGTTCTTTGCGGGTTCTGATACCTCTTCTTTCACTTCTGAATCTTCAAATGGGTTGGGCTTTTTCCTTTGAACTAACCAATAAGATAGGACCTTCCCTCTTAAATTTGTTTCGACTATGGAAATAATCTTTTTTAACTTATTGCTTTAAAACAACTGATGAAACAGCTGGGTGGACGCAAGTAAATTCCTCTCCGGGGCTTCGGCCATGGGCAGCATTGCCATACCAACTATCTTAAAGCATGTCGGTGTTATTGGTTGGGGAGCTCTGGGAATGCAACTTGGATCTTATTTCGTTTTTATTTTAGCTGTAGTTTGCTATATTAAGATAAACAGTGACGACGATGGATACAGTATGTTCTGAGACATGGTCCAAGGACCCTGCCCTATTTGTGTAAATGAGGTATTGATTGTCAATTTGGGTTGATAATGTTTTTTTGGTTTTTTGGTTTTTTTTTTTTTATTGTGTGATCATACTTACCGTTTGTAAAATAATAGTATTAATCTTTAGTTTCAATTTTCTGGAAATTGAGTTTTTTGTTTTTCGTATTTTTTTTATTTTTAGTAAATATTTTTAAAATTTTACACAATTTTTTTACTTTTTTAGATGTATTTTATTTAGATGTATCTAAAAAGTAAAATATTTGTGAAAAAAATATTTTAAAAAATTAATAAATATACAAAAATACGAAAAATATATTGAATTTTCATATAATATATATATATATATTTGTATTTAGTATTTAGTGAATTTCTTAAAGATTTTTTTTACAAATATTATACTTTTTAAGTATATTTATGTTAGGTGTGTCTCAAAATTAAAAAAATTATTTAAAATATTAAAAAAATCAGTGAAAACAAATATATATATATAGAAAATAAAAAATAAAATATTTTGAAATATGAATTTTAGAAATCAAAATCAAATTTATTTTTTAAATAATATTTTTGTCCAGTGACTGAGTGCCTTTTGTTTTGTTTGAAATATTTTAATGATTTTGTTTTATAAAGCTCTCTAGGTTGTCTGGTCTTTTGTCTATTTCAGAATTGGTCGAGTTTTTTTTTTTTGTTTTTTGAACGGAAAAATTGGTCGAGTTTGAGCTGGCACCTCTCATGTGGGAGACGCAATCACTTTTAGTTTTAATTTTTTAAATTGAATTTTTTGTTTTTTATTTTTAGTAAATATTTTTAAAATTTTAAGTTTTTTTTTTTACTTTTTCAGATGTAACTTATTTAAATGTATCTAAAAAATAAAACATTTGTAAAAAAATATTTTAAAATTAATAAATACACAAAAATACTAAAAAATACTGAATTTTCGTATTTTTTTTTATATTTTTGGTATTTAGTGAATTTTTTAAATATTATTTTTACAAACATTATACTTTTTAAGTATATTTATATTAGGTGTATCTAAAAATTAAAAATATATATATTAAATTGTTAGAATAGTAGAGAGATAGAGAGAAAATAATATGTATTGTATTCAATGAATTAATCTTATACAATAGAAGACCTATATATATATAGGCTGAGAAAGAGTATATTACAAAAACTTACTAGAAACCTAACTATGGCTATTCCTAAATATATGTAGGAAATTAACACCTAATATATCTAGAAATACCACATATATATTAACATAAATATTAAAAAAATCAGTAAAAACAAAAACGAAAGACAAAAAGTTTCAATTTTGTAAAAAATAAATTCAAAAAACTCAAATCAAACCTGCTGCTCTCTCTCTCTCTAGGTTGTTGTATAATCTTCTTCTACTTTTCTTTTTTTTTTTACTTCTTTTTTTTTTTTTTTTTTTTTTTTTTCCCTTGTAAAGAATGTTGAAAGTTCATTTCTCTTACAAAAGGCAAGTGAACATGCTTTCGAATAAGATGCTAACAAACAATCCCATAATATCTTGTTTTGGGGGCATAAAGTACCTACTACCACTTTGAATATTGTATGAAAACATAGTAATTGAAGGGGCTAAATGTGAAATTGGTCGGGTCCAAGCCTTGGGCCGACCCAATCCACTGAAGTCCAAATCCAAGTGGGTTGGATGAGTATATGGGCAAACCAATTGAGTCCAACTTCATGATCAACAGTCCACCTAAGTCCTCAAGCACTTGGGTCCAACCCGCAGTGGAAAGGCTAGTCCAGCCGTGGTGCTGGGCTGGGCCGAGCTGCGAGACTGAACCTATGGGCCGAACAGAAAATAGGCCGAGCCCATACAAAGATATCCGAATGGATCAGCCCATCTCCATGAATGATCCTGTAAAAGGCCGAGACAAGGCATAATGATGCCGAGCTGAGGCACAGCGGTACCGAGCTGAGGAAACCTCGCAAGGAAACGTGGAAGTTGTGCATGTGTGCATGTGCAAGTTGCTACCTCAGCTGGTCCACTACACCTAGAATCACAGAAGTTATTGAACCAAAGGAATGTGGTTTGTTATCAGCATGACTACAATGAGTATATGCATTCAATGACGACTACCAGGTGGTCCCCCACCTTGAGCAATGCTAAAAGGACACCTGGCAGCATCCAAGCTCCATGAACCCACCTTGAGAAGCAAGCAAGGAACATTATATATACAACATGAACTTCACATTGAAGGTAACTGAACTATTTCAAAAAAAATCACATTTAGATATAAACTCAACTCGATATACACTCCTTCTCCGATCACTGATTCCCACACCGGAGGGGTTATTCGGCCAACCCCGGCCGGGTAGCTCTAACAGTGCTTCTTGTGGCAGGAACCTCAGTCCCTGAATAGTCCAACCGAATGCAGGGCCTCGATCCACTTTCATCTAGTGCGGAATCCGGTACGCACAGTAATATTGAATTCTTTAATTATTTCAAAATCTATTGAATTTATCTCGTCCCATTTTTATCATGTGAAATGATTGAACTCATTTTCAAGATTTCAATAATTCTTAAATTTATTGTGAAAACTCATATTTTTCTAAATATTTTAAATTATTAATATTTCTTGTTTACTAATAGAAAAAATAAAACTATTTATTATCATATTTATTTCACTTATTATGTATTTATGTAATAAAAGTCATAGACTACACTTGATAATATATATTTAATATTGTATTAATTTGCCTTTGAATTTAGTAATTTTTTAATTTTAACTTATCAATATGTATTTAATATTGTATCAAATTGTCTTAAGTTTAATAACTTTATATTTTTAATTGATTAATTAAATTAAATGTACTTAATAAATTTCTTTTTTAATTCATTATTTAAAATTTATTAAATAAAATAAAATAAAATATTATTAATTAATTTTTATCAGTGTCACTTGTTGTTAACACAATGTTTAATACTAAAAAAAAAAATTTGGTTTCATTTTTTCTTAATTTTAATTTTGTCCAAATATAAAATTCTATTTTTACTTTCATCCTTAATCTTATAACCCTAATTTTCTAAATCCAAACCCTAATCCCATCCCCCACCACCTTTAGCAATCACCACCATCTCCGACCACCATCCAACAGCCCCTCGTCATTGCAACCGCCACTCTCTCCGATGTCTCACTGTTGTGACCACCACCACCACCTTCATAACCCTCTTACCACCGCTATTAAGAGAGAGAAAAGTAGTAGTCACTACTTCTCCACCTTCAACGAAGATTGTTGCTTTTAGATCGAAAATCTTAGATCTAGGGTTAGGGTTTTGGAAGAAAAAGAAGAAGGAGAGGAGGAGGAAGAGGATTAGAAAAACAAAACAATCGAAGATTTATATTGATACCCATTTCTCTATTTATAATGAAAATGACCAATGTAGTGTTTTCAAAATTGTTCGAGGACATTATTCTCAACATTTTCTTCATGCTCGAAGACGATCTTTGAAATTAGGCTAGACTCGCTTGCGTTTGCACCAAATTCTCTTTTCTTATTCAATTCAGTAAATCAGGCTTGAACCACCACTATTTGTTCAACGATCTTCAACCAAACTACCAACATTTATTCGGTAATCTGCACCCGAATCTCCACCATTTGTTTGGTGTTAGTTTTCCAAACTAGGTGAGATGATTTTAAATGTAGAAAAATCAAACACGAGCATAGTGGAGAAGGGCTCTAGGATTGTTTTGTGGGTGATAGTGTTGATGAATGACTAAGAGGGAGAGCAAAGGCGATGGGCGTTAGTGCAAGATGATAGATAAAGGAGAAGTGGTGGTGGCAATGGCGGAGCCAGGAATTTAACATAGGGGGGGCACCCATTAATTACAATCTCAAATTTTTTCTTCCCCAATCAATAACAATAACATAATAATAATTTTTCGAACTAATGTTAAACAATAAAAATTAATATCCATTACAAAAAATTTAAAATTTTAAACTTTTACAATTGACCACGACGAGTTTTTATCTTTTGAAATCTTTCCATAATAGTATCATTGTCAATGCCATCAAAAATATCTCTCTCAATGTAGACAATCAAGCTATCATTCATTCATTCATCACCTATTCGATTTCGCAACCGATTCTTCACAATATTCATAGCTGAAAATACCCTCTCAACAGTAGCAGTTACAACAGGTAAGATTAATGCTAAAGTTAAGAGCAAATACACCAATGGATATACTTTGTCTCTTCCAGTCTCTACCATTTTCTTAGCAAGATCGGCAATTCCATTCAACATTGAGAACTCACTACTGGATAGCATGTCGATAATATATGTATCAAGTTGATCATTAAGTACCATGAGCTCCACTGAAGAAAATTGTTTGGGATAAAATTCAGCAAGATGAATTAACTTTTTCCTGTCAAAACTAGAAAAAGAGTTAGATGGATTCAAACATGCCACACAAAGTAACAACTCAGTGTTCGACTCAGTGAAACGAGCATTTAGTTCTTGAATTTGCATATCCAAAACAGTGTAGAAAAACTCAGCGTGATAGTAATGTAAGTTTGTAATTTCTTTAGCATTGCGCCTTTTTTTCCCTCGAGCTACAAACATATCTTCCATTTGGGGAACATCAATTTCACGCTTTTCACAAAAAGAGAAAATATTATCAAGTAAAGATGTCCACCCACTCTCCCTCATCTTTTGGAGTTGTACTTTAGAAATTTGAACTAAATTCATGGCATTAACAATATCTTGATCTTTCCTTTGTAGTGCTTGCGATAACTCACTTGTAATAGCCAATATCGTTTTCATCAAATGAAGGTTGAATACAAACTCAAATGATTGAATTGAGTCTAACAATATATTTGCTTCTGCTCGTTGTTCTGAATTTGAACCATCCTCCGAAATCATTTCAAGCACATCAATCACTGTTGAAAACATACTAGCTAAGCTGACTAAAGTACCATAGTGTGAACCCCAACGTGTATCACCAGCACGTTTAAGATTAGTTTCTTGATTTAAGCCTTGCCCACTAGATAGCTCTCCAATATTAAGTGCCTCAGCAACTTTTGCAGCTTGCTTCTCCCTAACAATATCTCGGCGTTTACATGATGCTCCAACAACATTCACCACATTAGAAACCAAAGTGAAAAGTAAAGCAATTTGATTATGATTCTTTGCCACGGCTACAAGTGCCAATCGCAATTGATGAGCAAAACAATAAACATAATATGCACAAGGATTCTCTTTCAATATAAGTGTTTTAAGACCATTGAACTCACCTTGCATATTACTAGCCCCATCATATCCTTGACCCCGCAATCTGAAAATACTCAATCCAAGTTTGAAGAATAAATTTTCTATAGCTTGTTTAAGCGAGAGAGCATTCGTATTAGCAACATGCTCAATACCCAAAAAATGCTCAATCACTTGGCCTTTTTTGTCAACATATCGTATTACAACTGCCATTTGCTCCTTGATTGATATGTCACAGGCTTCATCAATCAAAATAGAAAAAACTGCATCACCAAGATTTCTAATAATCACATTGATAGTTTCAAATGCGGCCACATTTACAATGTCTTTTTGAATATCAGGAGATGTCAATTTGAGATTTTGTGGAGCATTGCTCAATGCAACCATTTTGACATCTTCATTATGATCAGCAAGAAACTTGAGAAGTTCAAGAAAATTTCCTTGGTTATTTGAATTTTCAGATTCATCATGCCCACGAAACGCAAGTCCTTGTCTTAGAAGAAATTTAACACAATCAACCGATGAATTCAAACGGGTTCGATACTCAATTCAAGCTTGATTATGAGCACTATTGGGACCTCCAACATGAGTCTGAATTTTTTCTTTTTTCTTCCAATTTGAGAAACCCTCACCAACAAAAGAATCACCACTAGCTTGATCTCCAATATCGGGTTTGAAAAGATAACAACATAAATAAAATGCTGCATCTTTTGCTACACTATACTCCAACCAATTAGGAAATTCACTAAACCAAGCTTGATTAAATCGCCGAAGTTTTTGTCCAAATGATTTTTGTGGAAAATTATGATCACGAGGTTGACAAGGACCTTTTTGTAGATATGCCCTACGAATTCGGTCTCTATCATTAGCACTATAGTCCGTAATCCGAGGCCGTAGTCCTGGATCTGCAGGAAGATCTTCTAAGTTGATTTCTATGCGACTTTGTTTTGCGGAAGAATAATTTTCATCTTTTTCTTGAGAAAGAGATGATTCCCACTTTGATTTTCTTTTGAAATATTTCTCCATGACTGTTTGAAAAAACTAAAAATCAAAATAAAAATTCATAATCAAAATCTCAAACCCCCCACAAATCAAAATCTTTAGTTTTAATACAAATCAAAAAATTTAAATTAGCACAAATCACAACAAATCAAAAATTTTAATTTTAGCACAAATTATAACAAATCAAAATCCCTAATTTAAATATTAAGCACCGCAAATTAATATTTTTAATTTTAGCACAAATCAAATCTCTAATTTTAGCACAAACAACAACAAACCAAAATCCCTAATTTTAATATAAATCACCACCAAATAAGATTCATAATTTTAGCATATCAAAATCTCTTATTTTAACATAAATAATAACAAATAAAAAAATTTGACAAATCAAAATTTAACAAATAATTATAAATTAATATTCATAATTTTTATTTAAAAGTTAAAAAAAATAATAAAGTTACCTGTAAACAACGAAGAGAAGATACTAAGGTTGTAGTGTGGTCCCAAATCTGTGTTGTGTGATCCTAATTTGGTGAATCGCGAGTTGGTAAATTGCAAAATAACAAAGGGAGACAAAGAAAACAAAGAAAATATGAAGATACTTCATAAGTACTGTAAATAAATAAAAAAATAAAGAATTTCATACACTTATAAGGTTTTAGAGTTTTAATTTTGTTGTAATTGGAATTGTATGTACTCACCTAAAAAAAAGTTATGTATCAATATTTGATTAGGATTGGGATTCCAAAAAATAAATAAAAAATAAATAAAAAATAAAAAAAAATACAAGCTTGGGTGCTGTGCTAGCGTGTGGTGTGTGTGTCAGTGGATTAATATGTTTGAATGTGTGTTGGAAAATAAAAGGCAGAACTCATTTTAATTTTTTTTTTTTTTTTAAAAATAAAATTTCCAAAAGTTAGGGGGCACGTGACCCCCTAAGCCCAAGCTGCCGCCGCCCCTGGGTGGTGGTGAGTCTGATATGGAGGTAAATGAGCGACCACGAGAAAGCTGCCAAGCGAGGCTGTAATAACGGAGAGAAGTCGTCGAGCAAAGTAGGTTATGATTTGAGGACCGGTAAAGTGACGAAAAAGAGACAATATGTTGAGGTAAAAGTATATTTGGAATTAAAATAGGATAAAAAAAAAAACAAAAAACGAAAGAGGAACGAAACAACAATAACAAGGTTTAAAGAAGTGGAGATTTTAAAAAAAAAAGTTAAGAATATTTAGCAACCTCTATAACTATCGTCACATCCTTTCTTTTATTTTTGATACATATTTTAGGAAGGTATTAAAAAAATTAATTAAAACAATCAATTCTCAAATTGGGATTAGTTAATACTTGCCGAATGATTGATTACCGAATACCAAATTTGTGCTGTTGGAGTCTTACACTATGTTTGGATTGAGTGATTTGGAGAGAAAAGAAAAGAAATGAAGAGATATGTATTTTTCTTACTTGTTTGGATAACTTAAGTGGAGAGAAATGGGAAGAAATGAAGAGAAATGGAGAGAAACTCATTTATCTTATAAGCCTCATTTTCAATCTTTCCAAAAGTGGAGAGATTAGGAGAGAAAAGAAACCACTATTTTCATAATACAAATTTTGTCCTTATAAAAATAAAAGAAATAAAATGATTGAAAATATAAAAAGGTTATTTTAGTAATATAACATAAAATAATTTCTTTTCTTTTCTCTTAATGAAATCTAACCAAACAAGAATGAGAGAAATCAAAATTATTTCTTTTTTTTTATTTATTCCTTATCAAAACAAAAAGAAAAAAAATCACAATCATTTCTTTTCTTTTCTTTTCTTTCCTCTTATAACTTAAGTACTATTTTTTTTTTTTGGTCGCCTGGGTTCCAAACATAGTGATAACGATTTTTAATTTTTTTCCCTGAATTGTGTCTCGACAGTTGGAATCTCCCAGCTTTTCTCACCACTCCACCACTGCTCTCTCTCTCTCTCTCTCGATCTGAAAGAGAAAAATGAATGAGAAACAGCGATCAATCATCCTCTCATCCTCCTCTCGTTTTCCACCACCACCAGGTCCCTTCTCAACCATTGTTTTTTTTTTTTTTTTCCTTTTCTTTTGGAAATTACATACTGTAAGATTTGATTGATTTTGGTTTTGGTGTTTATTTTGATTTTGCGAAAGGAGTGAAGCTATCTTACGGAACGGCAGGGTTCAGAGCAGACTCTTTGCTGCTCGAATCAACTGTGTTTAGGGTTGGGATTTTGGCCGCGTTGAGGTCTCTCAACACTCATTCTGTGATTGGTTTGATGATCACTGCTTCCCACAACAAAGTCTCCGACAATGGCATCAAAATCTCTGACCCATCCGGCGGTATGTTGTCTCAGGATTGGGAGCCTTTCGCTGATGCCCTCGCTAATGCCCCTGATTCTCTGCACCTTGCCCAGGTCTCTCTCTCTCTCTCTCTCCATAATAGGGAAAATTGAAAATGAGTGGTAACTTCACAAAATATTTACAAATTCATGAAAAAGTTTATATCTTTAATTATCAAAGTTAGTAAAATTTATTATTGGTTTGAAATTGTTTTTGAAAACATGAACTTACTTGCAATTTTCCCAAAAAAGTATATATGAAAGTATTTATGGGTGTATGTATGTCTATACGAAGTTATATATATGTGCTTGTTTGAAGTTTTGGCAATGAAATGAAGAGGAAGATATTGAGGGAACTAGTGGTAGGTGCAAATGATACACATAGAAAAATATAGGGAAAATTGCAAATAAGTGGTGATTCTTGCGTAATCACGAGTAACTAACCTGCAGGGTTAATTCCGTGTCCGCACAAGTGGTAACTTCACAAAATATTTACAAGTTCATCAAAAAGTTTATGTCTTTGACTATTAAAGTTAGTAAAGTTTATTATTGATTTGAAATTGTTTTTGAAAACATGTATTGATTTGCAAATTTCCCAAAAAAACATACATGAAAGTATTTATCAGCTTATGTATCTATGTCTATACGAAATTATATATATGTGCTTGTTTGAAGTTTTGGCAATGAAATGAAGAAGAAGATATTGAGGGAACTAGTTGTGGGTGCAAATGATTTTATATTAAAATTTTAGATTGTTTGATAATTGAGAGAAACTGATTTGCCGATTTGGACAGTTTGGAATGGTTATTGGGTGTGGGTTGGAAGGGCATTATTGGAAAAGTTAAAAACGTGACAGTATTCACATCAAGTTGTACGCTTTATATAACAGAATAGATATTTGTAGTAAGAATGACAATAGGTTTTATGTTACTGTTTGTAACAGAAAAAAATTGAAGAAAAGGGATGAGAAGATCACATGGAGGAGAATCAAAGCTCCATAATTCATAAGAAGTTTAATTCAGGAAACATCCAGTTTTCAATGTTTGACTACGTCTTTAAATACAAGAAATTAGATTACTGACATGAAAACCCACTAATTACCATAACACATGCAACCTAACTATCTAAGGAGGTTATTTGGTGGTCTCTTGAGCAACGCTCTACACCATTCACTTTAAAGCAGTTGTCCTCATGTCTTCTCAAGCACAACGTAAACAGCGATGGGTCCTACTGTTTCAATTCAACCAATAAAAATCAAGTTGAAGCACCGTATCATTTTGCTCTAGGAGCACTAAATAATTTTCCCTATGTAAGAGACTTACTAACCAACTAATTCCAAAACTTCTAGTCACTAGGAAACCGCTAATGACCAAAAAATTAAAATTTTAAATATTTTAAGACATTATGAATGTCATTTTATACTCGTAGTTTAGTTGTGTTGAGGTATCATGTGGATTTTTGCCAGAGTTGATAATTGTGTGCTTGTGTGCTTCTGCCCTTTTTACATTTGTTGATTGCATAAATTAGGAAGGAAAATTGAACCCATGTTTGGTTTCTGAAAACAGTTGATAGATGATTTTGTGAAGAAGGAAAACATTCCACTTGAAGAAGCAGAGTCAGCTGAGATATTATTGGGAAGAGACACAAGGCCGAGTGGGGAGTCTCTTCTGGATGCTGCAAAGCAAGTATGGCTTCCCCTCAAATATGATGAACTTTCCCTTACTGATTACCAGTTCTTGTGCATACATGGATACATATTGCATATGCTGTCTATACTATGGCCCTGTTTGGTAGAGCTTATTTCCAGCTTATTTCAGCTTTTAGCTTAATTTAAGTTATTTTGATGTGTTTGGTTCAGCTTAACAATACAGTTTATAGCTTTTTGTAAGTCAAAAATCAACTTATTCTTTGAGTGAGGGAGGAGAAGCTTAATTTATAAGTCAAAAATCAGCTTATGTTCACAGCTATAAGTTATAAGCTGTTAGGTTATAAGTTATAATCACTTTCCCACAGCTCTACCAAACAGGGCCATAGTTATTTCCTTGTAAGTTGTAACCTCCTAAACCACTTATTGTAGTTTGAAAAAATACTCATACTTTGCTGAAAATTATTTTACCTTCTGTCCTCTTAGTTCTCCTCCTGTGTTTTTCGTATTTTGGCCTATTTTGCACCTATGAATGATGTGTCTGAGTGCGTACTCATTTGCTGAAAATTATTTTACCTTCTGTCCTCTTAGTTCTCCTCCTGTGTTTTTCGTATTTTGGCCTATTTTGCACCTATGAATGATGTGTCTGAGTGCGTACTCATGTGATATAAAGTGAATACTTTTGTTATTTTGGATTAAGCAGAGACTTTGGTTGATGGTCATGAGCCAATCTGCAATGTTTAGTTGATCTAAAATTTATGTAATGAAAAATAAACATGTATATACTTAAATCCGTATTTAATTCACTTATACTAGGGGGAGAGGAGGGCATAGGTCTTTGTTCACTCTATTTTCCTTCATTTGTTCTCTGTAGACGCATTGCATGTAAAGGGTTTATACCAACCTTGCCTTCAAGCGAATTGCTTTGTGCAATCATAGAGTTAGGGACATATTCTCACTTATCTTTTGGTTTTCAATTCAAGGGAATCATTTCAATAGTTGGAGCTGTTGCAGTTGACATGGGAGTTCTAACAACCCCACAACTGCATTGGATGGTTCGTGCCAGAAATAAGGCCATGAAAGCAACTGAACTGGACTATTTCAACCAGCTTTCAAGCTCTTTCAGGTTCATTTATGCGTCATGTATATACAGTAGTGCAGTTTGTTTGAATGAGTTTTACATATTTTTGTTTATTGGGTGCATATGATTTTCAGGTGCTTGATAGATCTGATTCCCCAGGGAAGTGCAGTCAATAAGATGAATGACAATGTGGTTGTTGATGGGGCAAATGGTGTGGGTGGAGAAAAACTTGAAGTTCTCAAGAAGATTTTGAATGGTTTAGATATGGAGATTCGTAATTCTGGTAAAGAAGGTGTACTCAATGAAGGAGTTGGTGCTGATTATGTGCAGAAGGAAAAGGTTGCTCCACGTGGATTTGGTCCTGCTGATGCTGGTATAAGGTGAGACATCATCCTGTGGCTCATCTTAGTCATAAGTGACTTGGCTTGGCTTGATAGATTTTGTATGTTAAGATGAATTTTGGTTGTGAACTCTCTACAATCTCAGTGATGTTTTTGTCTTGTACAATGGCATCATATACAATTGTTTGGAAACACTGGTGGGTGATACGTCACAATTTGATGCATATCTCGTTTTTCTAGTTGCATGTTGATGCAGACTTACTTGCTCTGATATAGATTAAAATGTGTGGGTCTGTTCAACAATTGTGTTATCGAGATCAGTATCATTTGGTTGTTCATTTCTATGTTACATATAGCAATAGTTGGCTGAGTCAAGTCCCAAGTTATATTTGCAAAATCTTCGAACTATGCATTGTCTATCAGAAGTGGGAATTAATTGTTTGGATGGTTCTAGTGTTTCAGGTGTGCAAGTTTGGATGGAGATGCTGATCGACTTGTGTATTTCTCTGTGCTATCAAATGCTAACAATAAGATTGATCTTGTTGATGGGGACAAGATATTGTCTTTGTTTGCCTTATTTATTAAGGAACAACTAAGTACCCTCAACAAGAATGAAGGTGACAAAGAAAACAAATGTTACCGGCCAACTCTTGGTGTTGTACAGACAGCTTATGCAAATGGGGCATCCACAGATTACCTGAAACAATCAGGCTTAGAAGTCATGTTTACTCCGACAGGAGTGAAATACTTGCACGAGAAAGCTGCTGAGTATGATATTGGGATCTATTTTGAGGCAAATGGGCATGGAACCATATTGTTCTCAGAAGGATTCTTACACTGGTTGGATGGTAGAAACAGTGAGCTTGCTTTAACTTCGAAAGGTAATTTCTGATACAGTTCTCATATTTTTGTTTGTTTCGTTTTCTTTTTTCCCCATTGTTTCTGGTATTCTTCATATTTTTGGTGGTTACTGATATTTTTATTTTTCGAATGAGTTTGTTCATGATATTTTTTGAGTTATCTAAATTCTTGATTTATTGATTGTTTGTTTCAGGTTCAGAACAGCACAAGGCTGCTATGAGACTATTGGCAGTCAGCAAGTTGATCAACCAGGCAGTGGGAGATGCTTTGAGTGGGTTGCTTCTGGTGGAGGCTATTTTGAAGCATATGGGATGGTCAATCCATAGATGGAATGAACTTTATCATGATTTACCCAGCAAACAACTAAAGGTTTTTCTTTATCCCTTGTAAAAAGTTCCACAGATGCTCTCTGACTTACTTTTCAGCAAAGTCGTAAAAGGCTTTATTGAGGCTCACCTCAAGGTGAGGCTAAGGCAAACTGCATTGAGGTTTTGATTTTTAGGTGATACCTCCAAAAGCTTGCCCGTCACAGTTTGGGATGTGTGCCTTGTGTATGAAGAGTTTGTGTTGGATTGTCGTTGAAGTTACTCTAATACATGGTTTAAACATAGAACAGAAGAACCTCTTTTGTAACTATATTCCACTGAAAAACTAAGTAAATGACCAACCAAGAAAAAAATACAAAGCTAAGTCTCAAGTGAGATGGTCGATAACTAAAGCTAAGAATGTCGATTTTTACCTTTGATGAGGGCAAACTTTCTTCTGTGCAGTGAACTGTTTGATGCCTTGAGGAGAAAAGTATTTATGCCTTTATATTCATTAAAGGGTGCAAAGTGTAATTAACCCAATTATTCATGAATAAACTTGGTATATATATTCTTTTGGTTTCCATATAGTCTCTATTATGACACTTCGAGCTCAAACACTATTTTTGCCTATCCCATGGCCATGGTTTTTTTTCTCTTTCACAATTTAGTTATTCATAAGGGCCAATTGAGGCCTTTATTTGTCCTTATTTTGTCATTAATACATTTTGTAGTATGCTAATAAGGGTATTATGCTTGTCGTGAGTCAAAAAAGTATGTTATCTTTCTATATTGGCACTCTCTTTTTTCAGATAGTTAAGGTCTTCATATTATATACTTTGAAATTACTGCGTCAACTGCTTTTCACATTGTTTATTTGGTTTTTAGGTAAAAGTCGTTGACAGAAGTGTGATCGTTACAGAAAAAGCAGAAACTGTGGTTGTAAGGCCTCTTGGCATTCGAGAAGCCATAAACATTGAAACTGGTAAACACATATCACTGTAACTTATGATTTCATACTCTTGGATGCCAATCTTTGCCCATATCTATTTAATAGATCCATTCAATCAACTTGATTGTCTATTGAAATATGTTAGTTGTTTGGCTAGCTCTAGTATATACCAGTCATATCAACCTTCAAATGGAAGCCTCTCTATGATGAACAAATATAAAAAAATGGAATAACGGCTCGCAGACTCTTCTAATTGTTGGTGTATTGTTGTTTGGGTTGGTTGTTCTTTGTGGGTAATTTGTGTCTCACATGGCCAAAGATGCCGTTACGGAGGGGGTGACCCCATGAAAAGGCAAAAAGAAGTATTGTCTCAGCAGTTCACTAGCCTGGAAATTTCTTGTTGGCTCTCGTGATCCTTCCCCTTGCCTAGGTTTTACCCCTGCTCGGCACCTCGCCCTTACTTTGCCCACTCGGTGGAAGCAGACTTATTCACCTCACCCGCTTAGCAGCTCATGTACTTCACTTGCCTCTCCAAGACTTTGCTCGACTCTAGAATTGCACCACGATGCTGTATAGCTTGTCTAGGTTTGAAGCAGGACCTAATGACCCCCTAGGGTTCATACCTTGATCCTGTGAGTGACCCACGACTCCTAACCGGAACACCAGAGAGTTGTAGATTGGCAATTAGTATTGAGGGCTCATGAATCTTGTGTGGCCCAAACCCTCAGGATGGTTCCACTAAGACAAGTAAGAGAGGACTATAACACCTACCTGTTTTACATCTTGAAGAGTATATCATACCTACTCACTAGTCTACAACCTTAGCATGACCGTCAAGTATGAGTTGGCTTCCATGACCCTATTTTCCAATAAAATGGTCTCCATCTCCATACACAGGAACACCCTGAAGGAGGGTCCACCCTCCCGCACCTATTCATCATAGGCTTCTTCCTCACTACTGTGCTCTCTCTACTCTAAGCCTGCTTCAATTCTCTCCGGCTTCATCTTCAGTGGTCTGACATCATCTTAGTGCGTACCATAATTCATAGAGGGCCCAGAGTCTCCATTGACCATCAACATTCTTGAGAACAAGAAAGTTATACGGAAGTGAATTTCTGATGTTGCTGCTATCACGTGGTGTGTAGTTTATGTGTGGCATATTTATATTTTTTTATCAAGTGAATGTGACCTAAAATGCTAAATACCTCGCAATCTCAAATGTATCTGATTTTTATTTTTTATTTTTTATTTTTTTATGCAGCAAAATACCCTCGAGGCAGATGTTTTGTACGGCCATCAGGAACAGAGGATGTTGTAAGAGTATATGCAGAGGCAACCACAGAGGAGGCAGCAGATAACCTAGCCAGTTCCATTGCTCGACTTGTGGATCAGTTTCTTGGGTTCGGCAGCTCCTGATAATCTCCTTCCTGACTTTCTCGCCTTGTTTGAAGATCTTTATACATATTTTTACAATGAAGGTGATTTTGCGGACCTATTTATTGAAAAAGGGGGTGAATTTATGGACTTGTATGTGTACCCTTCAATGATTTATTTATAGCTGAACTTCTTTTAGCTGTTTTCGGTATAGAGTTTCTCACAATTTTGAACAAGCTTTTTAACTTCGAATTTTTTTGGATGGAAACAAGCTTTTTAAGCTTAATTCCATAGTTTCTAATTTCAGGATATTGTGTTTGATAAAAATCTTGTTTATAATATGAACATGAATTTTAATGAAATCATTGCCTTTGATATTCTTGTATTTATGATATTTTTGACTAATTTAAGCTATAATGAAAATCTTGTTTATAATACCCTTCAGTGGTGTTTTTAATTTTTTAGTGATAAAACTTTTGAGGCAATCATTTTGTATGATGAATTTTTTTTTAGGCAAAAATGAAAAAAATAAAAAATAATAATAATAAAGTTTTTCTCGTAATATAATATAGGCAAGCCCAAAGATCACACACGCACCTTTTCATGATCTTCTGTGTATTCTCTTTATTTCAATCTCAATAATGAAGCTATATAATACAATACTATTCATATATTTTGAGTTGATAATATGATTCATATATTTAGAGATGATTTAATGATTTTTCAGATGATCTAATGATTTAAAATATATTTTAATAGAAGGATAGAAAAAATTGCATGTAGAAGATGCTTTGTTTCAAATTGTATTTCAATAATTAATTGGATTTGAATTCTTAACCAGTCTTACTAACCCTGTGATGTTTTAGAGCAACAAACAATCAATCTTATTTTATCAATTTGTTGTTAATTGACCAAACAAAATTTGATAATGTAATTAATTTTTTTTTAAAATTCTGTCTTTATTAAAAGCATACTTATTTGAAAAAAAAAAATGAAATAAAATAAAATTGAAAAAGATACTTTGGTTGCATTTGGGAGATGAGTTTTAGAAAAAAATTTCTAAAAAATTGTTTGGTTTGAGTTTTTCTCAAAAAAATTTCTAAAATCACTTTCTCTCTCTACACATCAATCAATCACTTTTTTCTCTCATCTCTCATTCTCAATCACTTTTCTCTCACACACATCTACTCAAATTCTCCCAAAATATCAAATCATCCTAAACTCCTAAAAACAACTCTCCCAAAACACCAAGGATCCTCTAGAGTGTTTTTTTCTTAAAGTTTCCTAAAGTGGTGTATTGTGTGGTTGAGATTTAATACTGAAAAATTGACGTGACTTGTCATTAAATCTCAACCACACAATGCACTACTCTAGGAAACTTTAGGAAAAAAAAACTCTAGCGGATCCTTGCTCCTCCCAAAATATACAACCACACAAGCCAAAAAAATTTCTAAACTCTCTCCCCAAATTTTTTTTCAAAAACAACTCTCCCAAAAACAAACCAAACAAGCCCTTTATGTTTTGTTTGCATTTGGGAGATGAGTTTTAGAAAAAAATTTCTAAAAAATTGTTTGGTTTGAGTTTTTCTCAAAAAAATTTCAAAATCATTTTCTCTCTCTTACACATCAATCAATCACTTTTTTCTCTCCTCTCTCCTTCTCAATTACTTTTCTCTCACATACATCTACTCAAATTCTCCCAAAATATCAAATCATCCAAACTCCAAAAAAAACAAGGATTATTTACCAATAAATCCTACTTCACAAACTCTTATACCAAATAGTCCCACTTTTATTCTATTATACCAAATAGTCCTGTTGGTGGGTTGATTTGGTCTTTTTTGATTTTTTTTTTTTCATTCTTGTTTCATTTCCTGGACGAGAGTGCCCTATGTGTGTCTTCTCCGATCAAGGCTCTGTGCTATCCGCTTATACTCCACCAAAACACACACCATGTGAAGCATACACTGCAACGCATATCCAACAATCCAAAGCCTCAAAGGCTTCGTCGGAGACTCCTTCCGACTCACCACCAACACCGACAAAGCAACGAACAAGAACGCGAAGTTCCACAACAGATCCAGAATCACGATCGGCCTCGAGCACGCCCAATCGCTCTGCCTCTCTTCGATCTGCTCTGCCGCTGCATCTCTTACCCTCAACTCCGGCTCGCGCATCATTCTCCGATTGCTGGCGCGGCGGAGGAACCGAGCCACGCCGCGGAGGCTCGACGGGCGGCGCACGAACCGGCGGCTCAGGAAGATCTGATCGATCAGCAACCAGCGGCTCAGGAAGATCTGATCTGATCTGTGTGTGTGTGTGTGTCCCTCACAATGTATGTATGTATCTGTGTGTGTATCTTTGTTTGTGTGTGTGTGTATCTTTGTCTGTGTGTGTGTGTATCTGTGTGTGTATTTGTGTCTGTGTGTGTGCGTGTGATGTGTGTGTATCTGTGTGTGTATGTGTGTGTGTGTCTGCCCTCACAATGTATGTGTCAATCTGTGTGTGATAGGAGAAAGAGAGAGCCCATGCCACCCACTGTGTGTGTCTTAACTCAGATCGAAGAGATGCTGTGTGCGTGTCCCGCGTATCAGTGTGTGTCGTGCCAAACACACAACCCAGTCCAATAAAAAACCCTTACAGCACTTTGCCATTCTGTGACACCCTATCAGTGTATCACATGCAACACGCCACACATCCATTCACTAATCAAGCACGTGAGTGACACACGTGTCTCACCTAATTTCTGCTGACAGCAGCTGCATTATATAAGGGTAATTACGTCCTCACAATTAAATGGGACTAAACGGTTTAATAGAATAAAAATGGGACCAATTGGTTCATAAGTTCAAATTTTGGGATTTATTGGTAAATCTCCCAAAAAACAACTCTCCCAAAATATACAACCAAACAAACCAAAAAAATTTCTAAACTCTGTCTCTCCAAATTTTTGTTCTAAAATAACTCTCCCAAAAACAAACCAAACAAGCTTTCCCTTTCTTCCTTGTGGGTCATCTCCTCCCCCTTCTCTCTCTCAAAACGAACCCACCTCCTACCACGTGATACCAAAAAATTATTTGGTGAGCTTACAACAAATCTATGTGATGTTGTATTTTAATATTCATTAGTTAAAATAATGGGACCTAGTATTTTTTATTAGCTTTTTGAAAGACAATTTAATGAGTGCCAAATAATAAATAGTATATAGTAATATTTCAAAATCACATAATAATCACTCTTAGATATTTATCTCAAATTCATACATCCACAACAAAGACACATTTTTTTGAGGAAAAAAATTAAAATGATGAAAAGAAGATAAATATCAGAGAAATTAACCTAAGTGGTAATTTAAAAAACTATTACATATGTTGGAAAAAATTATAATTATAATTATTAATATTAGTAATAAAATTTGTAATTAATTTTATGAGGGGGCTTTGCTGGTGAGATGTGGGCTTGTGGGCTAAAATACGACTAGCTTTTTTTTATGAGGTTTTTATATTCTAGTGATGTTAGAAACAAAAATACAAATTTATATAAAAAAAATAAATTATAAATTTAATTATTAATATTTATAAAAAATTCATTCATTTCGAATTACTTTTTCAACAATTAATTGAGGTGATATTTTCCTTTTTTTAGGGCAAATTACAACCAAAAAAAAAAAAACCAAGGTGTTATGTTGAATATATATAAATGCTTATCTCTATTGTTAATTAGCTAAGCTTAAGAACACCCTCCAATGCCAAACCCTAACTTCCCTCCTGTAACATCATACGCCACCTCCAATGTCTTCTGCTGATGATTCCCGAAAATACCCACATCCGAAGCATTACTATTCCCTGCAAATGCCAAGCACACCTGCGATACACTATGCCCGAAAAGTATCCCCGTCGGGTAGATCGGAACCTTCACATTGCCTTGGAAATAAAAGCGTATCTTCGGAATTAACACCGTTTTGTTGTTGCTCAGATCATAGCATGTGTCAAGCATCGACAAACCTTTAGTCATCGGATAATTCGTCATCTTTTGTCGAAAAGCCACCCTCAAAGCACTGTAAATCGCCGGCGGTAGGCGGGTGATGACGGTGCCGGAGTCTATGATCGATGTTGTGGTCTTGAACACTGATTTTGCGATGGATAGTTTCCGTCCACCGACTTTGATCCCCGTTATATGGACGAAGTAGAACGATGGATTGTTTGAGTTTCTGGAAAATGGGGTGAAATTTAACTTTAAGGCACTAGAGGTTCCTCCTTTTCCGAATGTTAGGTGTCCGGTTCAGCTCGACGTTGATGGAAGGCAATAAGAGAAGTATTTTTGGTACATTGAAGAAGTTTGCGAGACGACGGACAATTGATTTCGCGCGAGGCCTAATAATCCTGCGGCGCCACCGAATAGGCCGTGGTTGCTCTGGCCGCAGCCGAATCGGAAATTAGGCAACACATCGGTGGGAGTCAATGTCAAAGTGTCTTTGCTGAAGAACCCGACGGAGTAGGACTGGTCGACGTACCCTATGCCATAGATGCAGGTGGAGGAGTTGGAGCAACGCTTGATTACACCGCCGGCATGGGAGGTGAGTTGAGTACACTCGGCCGAGTTACAACTGATGTTTTTGTAGGTTGTTGACTCGTTGGGGTTGAAAATTGGTTCTTGTTGTCGATAGCAGGAGTCGAGACATGGCTGGCACTGAGTCCAAGTGAGGTCACTGCCGGTGTCGAAGATGAGGGTGAGGTCCTTTTTGGGGGTTCCGAGTCCGACGGTGACGATGAAGTTACCGGTGCCGATTGAGGCGCCGGAGTTTACCGGGAGAGTGGCCTTGGAGGAGTTCAGTATATTGTTTTGGGCTGAGTTGGAGCTAAGTCGAAAGTGAATTATGTTGACTCGGGATTGGTCTTCGGAGAGGATCTGAGTCACATTTGGAGCATTGGCTTTGTCTAGACTCAGGTGAGAGCATGGCCCGTGCTTGTGAACTACTTTTAGTGTTGCCTTTTTGCCGTAACCTGTTAAAATGTATAAGTATATAGAAGACAAAGAAATCATATAACCATTTACATGAATTAATAAGATTGTTTAGATATAGGTATCACCAACAATTTGTAATTTCATAAGCAAAGGAAAATTTTAATTTAATTTTTACAAATAATATAATAAATGTTATATATTAAATTGTGTAAAATATTAAACACTTTCTCAACATTGAGGTGTGGCATAGCTACTCTCAAGCCCCTTCCTTCCACCTCAAAGGAGAGGGAATCTTTTATTTTAAGCACATTATTTTTAGGAGCATGATATGGAGCTCGAAAAAGGGGCACTAATGCCCCCGAAATTCCCTTTAAGGTAAAAAAAAAAAAAAAAAAAAGCAAAAGCTTACCAAAACAGGAAATTAGTACCATTAGTGCCAGTCAGTTTAGTGCCACAAAACATTTTCCTTATTTTTAATAGAATATGATATGATATGATATGATAATATATATAAGGAAAGTTGATGTAAATGACCTTTGATAGAAGGGTTGCAAACAGAAACTGGTAGAAGAGAATTGACTTGAAATGTATGAAAGTGACTTTGCATAGTCCTTCTCTCTCCACCACCCAAAGCATAGCCATTCTTTGAGGAGCAGACAAGAAGGAAAAAAGATACACAGAAGAGGAAGCTAATGGTTATGGAGGAAGCTATTGTAGTGGCCATCATTGACAAAAAGCCTGTCTCTCTCAATTATGTTATTTTTCAAAGCACTTTTTGTGTTATGAGTGTTGTAAAAAACTACTGAATTTATAATGGATGCTCAACCTTCCACTTCTTAAGACAAGATTTTTGATGTTATTAAGCCTTCATTTGGGAAAATTTAATTTAGCCTGATTTATTGGCTAAATTAACCTGGTTAAATTATAGGTAGACTATCAATAGATTCTAATAGTTGGACTTAATTCTCGTTAAGTCTTATTAAATATAAGTCTTAGTAAAATTGTCACTAAAAATAAATTTTTTGTGACAATTTTTTATATACGTCACTAAAAATTAACGATTAATGACTTTTTTTGTCACGATTTTTATAAATTGTCGCTAAACTTATAATTAGTGACCTTTTTTTAAGACAAATTTTTTTCATATGACCTATTAGACAATAAGTTCACTTATTAGGATCTACGTGTAAGTATCCCCTAAATTATCTCATTTTTAAAAGAATTTTTTACTATGAATGTGATGGTTATGAGAGAAAAAGTGAAATGATTATAGTTTAGATATGATATTTATCTTATTGACTAAATTAGCTTATTTTGTCTTTTTGTGTTTATTTAGACATTTTAATTCTTTCCAAACAAGCTCTAAGTTCACATTTTCTCTAGTCATCCTTTACATTTCCTTCTCTTATTATTAATTTCATACAATTTCTAGCAATTTAACATTAGATTTTAACCAAAGTGAAAATAAAAAATATTTAAAAAATTGAAATCCTAATACCCATAAGAAAAAAAAATACTTAGAAAAATGTCAATAATTTGAATGTGTTGCAGAGATTTAAATTCGGTGTGGCATGAGTCACACTTAGGATAATCTGATCAATATATTTTAAATTTATAACAAATTTTAGATTTTTTTTTTTTTTTCTTAGATATCTAAGTATTGCTGAGAGAAAAATAATTTCTAGAACTAGAAGTAAAAATTTATCCCATATTATTTCCTCTTTTATTCTTTACCTCTATATTTTTCTCTTGTAAGCAAATAGAGAAAAGTAGTTTTATATTTTCCTTTGCTTCCTCTCACAAAATTCATGAACAAAATGAAACCAATTATTTACCTACAGAAGGAAAATAAGAAGAGATAAAATTATTTTAATTACTTTAGTTTGGTCATATTAGCCTCTTAAAAAGGTCATCCAATTATTTTTTTCCTCCCGAAATTCAAAATTTAAATACAACCGTAATATTTTTAGTCACATTGGCCTTGTTTGATTTGTGTTGTGAGATATTATTTCAAAATTAATTTTTTGAAGAGAGTTTAGAAAATTTTTAAAAAAATTTGGATGCATATTTTAAAAATAGTTTTGAAAATTTGGAGTTTGGTATGATTTGATATTTTTTTGTAATTGAATAAATAGGTATGAGAAAAAAAGTGATTATGATTGACAGATGAGAGCAATGTTTTCAAAACCGGACCGGTGAGCGAACTGGAAAAGGGACCGGGTGGACGGGTCACCGGTTCAACCGTCAGGTCAAAGCGGTCGAACCGTGACGTCATAATTAATATTATATAATTAAAAAATATAATTATAAATTATAAATAAATAAATAAATATATAAATAATCAAATAAAAATAAAAATTGTTGTATAGTATTTATTAATAATATTTAATAAAGTCATAATTGATAAAAAAAAAGTCACTTATTTCAAAGAAATTAAATTTTTTAAACATTCCCTCCAAATAAATTGATTGATTGCTAGATTTAATTTTGGAGGGAAATGAAATTTTCAACTTTCCCTCCAATTAATATGTTTCAAATAATTTGATTGAATCCCACATAGAATTTTGTAGGTTCTCTTTGAAAAATCTTTTCCTATAAATAGGAATAAACTTTCATAATCTCCTCTAGCTTTCAAGTTTCAATGAGACTCTTCCTTATGAGAGGAGACTCTTGAAATAAAAATTTTTAGTCAAAATTTTGAAATATATATATATATAAAAGAAAGAAAAGAAAAAAAAAAAAGTAAAACCCAAAAAAAAAAAAAGAAAAAAAAAAGAGAAGAGGACCGGTTTTGGCCGATTCGACCACTGGGTCACCGGTTTTACCGGTTCGACCAGTGGGTCACTGGTTTTTCCCGGTTTTAGCCCCAATCCGGGTTTAGGGGGTTGATCGGACCGGAACAAGGCCCGGTTCCCGGTTCAACTGGTCCGACCGGCCGGTCCGGTCCGGGTCTGAGAATAATGGATGAGAGAGAAAAAGTGATTGATTGATATGTAATAAAAAGAAAAATAATTTTAATCTTTTTTTAAAAAAAATTCAACCAAACATGTTTTAAGTTTGGCAAGTGGAAAAAAAGTTAAAAAGTTAAAAAGTTATCCAAAAAAAATTAAAAAATTACCACTATTCATCAAAAAAATATTTAAAAAATTAATATATAAATATTAAATATAAATGCACTTTTTGTTCAATCAATGTAGGTGACGTTAGGCCAGCTTTACTGAACGGAAAGGGAAAAAAAATTGCATGGGTACTTCAATCAATTTGAATGGTAAAGTTGGGCCCGTGGGGGCTTACCATGGGTCCCATTTTGATAATCCGAACCGTTCAAGATGTAGAACTCGTCTAATACTATATGCTTGTAAAAAATCACGTCTATCGGATATTGCTAACTACATGATCAAATCAGTTTTGTATAAAAATTGGATGGTGTTGTAGTTTACAGTTGACAAAAAAAACTAACAGGATCAGATAACTATCGATATCCAATCAAAGTGATTTTTCTAAGCATATAGTACTCGACGAGTTCTACATATTGAACGGTTTCGATTAGAAAAACGGGACTCGTGGTGGACTCGCATAGGCTGAACAACACTGTTCAATCAAAACCCGAAAAGGAAGCAATATTTTTCCATGTAATATCAAGCCGGTTGACCGTCAATTCCGAACTGTGTACTTGTATACATTTCTTTATATAATTTTTTAATACACATTTTTTTATAAAAAGTCAAAAAATTAACCTAAACATTCATATTTTTTTCCTCAATTTTTTAATCTAAAAAAATAAAAAATATACTTATTTAGGACACCCCAAACAACCTTTAATCTCGACTGCTCCAATATGGTCCCTTCGTATGGTCCCTTCGTATGAGTGGTGACTTCACAGTGGGAAACATTATTTTCTTATTTGTAATCAATTGACACCGTTAGTGACACTCTTGTGTGGTGGCTTTAGGATGACCACAAAAAAAGAAAAAGAAAAAGAAAAGGTCTACTCCTACATCGGTGTCGGGAGAAAAAGTGAGAAAAATTGATTAAGGATGAGAAAGGAGAGTGCAAAATTAATAATTGATATGTAATAAAAAGAAAAATAATTTTTTTTTAAAAAAAAAATAAAAAAATTCAACTAAACATGTTTTGAATCTCAATTGCTCCAATATGAGTGGTGACTTCCACAACGGGAAATATTATTTTCTTATTGGTAATCAATTAACACCATTACGTTTTATTAGGAAATTTGGAAAGAAATTTAAAAATAGAAAGAAAAAAATATGTAAAATATAAATAAAATATACTTATATTTCACATACATTTTTTCTTTCTTTTTTAAATTTCTTTTCAAATCTCTTAATCAAATACAACATTAATAACACTTGTGTAATTGCTTTAGGATGAGCAGAAAAAAAATTGTTTACTCCTAAATCCATGTTGGTGTCATGCAATCAGTGGATTGCCAATTTCATTACTAAAAAAAAAAATAAAAATGTCTACTTAGCAAAATATTAAACAAGCAATGCAAAGACTTTATTTACAAAATTCAAACAATATAAAATTTAGGAGCAAAAAAAAAATCTCAAAAGGGGCAAATTAAAAAGTTTAGCAGGGCAATTAAGTCTTGTTTGGCAACCTTCAGTTTTAGAAAAGTCACTATAAGTTGTTACATCACTCTCTCTATTTTTTTACACATCTTTTCATAAAAAATCAAAAAATTACTAAAATAGTCTGTTCCCAAATGAGATCTTAGCCTATCCATGTGTAAATTTTATTTTTATTTTTATTTTTAATATTGAGTTTCTCTCTTCTTAATGCACTTTCAATCTATAATTATGCCTTGAAAGTCTCTTGTTTTAAAATTCTCACTAGATTATGTGGTTAACAATGCATTAGAAATTAAAGAACAAGGAAATCCCTAGCCTTCATACACACATATTATATGTATAATAATTTGTCTATTTGTAATATATATGTGTGTGTGTGTGTGTGTGTGTGTGTGTGTGTGGAGACACAAAGAGAGATGTGAAGGTAAATGTATTAACCATTGGTTGATGAGTAGCAAACGACGCTGGTAGAAGAGAGCTAACTTGAAGGGTATGGTGGTGGCTTTGTAGAGTAATAATTTGTCTATTTGTAATATATATGTGTGTGTGTGTGTGTGTGTGTGGTGTGTGTGGAGACACAAAGAGAGATGTGAAGGTAAATGTATTAACCATTGGTTGATGAGTAGCAAACGACGCTGGTAGAAGAGAGCTAACTTGAAGGGTATGGTGGTGGCTTTGTAGAGTATTTTCATCATGCAAAGCATAGCCCTTCTCTAAGAAGTGAAGAAATAGGGAAACAAGACAAGCAAAGAAGAGAGAACTGGAGGAAATTGAAGTGGCCATCAACCAACCTTTCTCTGTCAACTTCTCTCAATTATGTTTCTACAAGCTCTTGTGCTAGCTTTATAAGCAATTACATTTGTAATGGATTTTCAAATTTCCACAAGTATATCATCCACACTATGACAAAGTTATTAATACAATCATATATCATTTGACAAAGAGTTATGTGAGTCAACATTATTCTATTTTAAAAAATTTACACTATGTTAGTAAGTACGAATATCAATATATATATATAATATTATGAGATTATTAAGGTCAGATTTGGAAACATGCTATTTAGTAAAAAAAAATTTTTTGGACTAAAATATGAGATAAAAAAAATTAGTATGTTTAGAATGACTTTTTAGTTTTTTACAAAAAGATGTGCAAAAAGTAGAGAAAAAATTAAGGCCTTGTTTGATTTGTTTTTCTGAAAAATTTTTGGAAAAAATTCTCTACAAATAAATTTTCAAGAGTAATTAAACCAAACAAATTTTTTCAAAAAAAATCTCAAAATTTTGTTTGATTACCTACTTTCTAAAATCACTCTCTCTCATACACATCAAATCAATCACTTTTATTAAAACTCTCTCCCCAAAATAATTTTCCAAAATCATTTTTGGAAAAAGACAAACCAAACAAGTTTTCGTATTTTTCATCTCAAAAACTACTCTACAAACACAAACCAAACACACCCAAAATCTTTGACTTTTTGGTATAGGTCATAGGTTTTGTAGGGTTTTTTAGTAATTTTTTGACTTTTAAGCTAAAAGTGTTGCATGCCAAACGATGCCTGAATAATACTTCTCAACAATCAATCTTAAGGGGTTGGATTAGCGGACATAACTTGGGGTAAAGGGGTGTATTTTCTTCAAGTCTCAGATTCAATATTCACTAATCCTAATAAGTTCCTTGAGACCAATCTATACAGGGCGTTTGCTCTGACTTTAAATAGGCTTCCACAAGTGAGCGTAAATTGTGCCTCTGTAAGTGTGCAGTGAGATTGGTTTCTCGAAATTAATCGAGATGCACGTAAATTAGTCCAAACATCTGATTATTAAAAAAATGAAAAAAGATAAATCCAAAAACACCATGAAAGTTGCCCACCAAAAAATAAAAAATAAATGGTGAAACTAGCATATCATAGCAACAAAACCTCAGTTGCACCAATATGGTCCGTTAGTCTGAGTGGGGACTTCCACAGTGGGAAACGTTAGTGACACTCTTGTGGGTAATTATTCAGTAATTTTGGAATATACATGTGATATTTTATAATATTGTGATTGGTGGAGAATGTGGGTATGTGGGATATTCTGTTGGGTGATTGAGGAATATGAAGAGACATATTGAATGATGATTGATTAAGGAGTACAGACACGTAGTATTCCAGGAACATTCTATAATTTTCCTTTAAGATGACCCAAAAAATAAAAAAGGAGATAAATTATAAATATATCTCTTGAGATTTGATTAAAATACGAATTGTTACTTATGATTGTAGAAATTACATTCCACCCCTAAGACATAACAAACCAAAATGATTCCTGATATTACATTATCCACTTAAAAAGGTCATCAAATTATTTCTTTCCTCCCTAAATTCAAAATTTAAATACAACTGTAATATTTTTAGTCACATTGGCCTTATTTGGTTTATGTTTTGTGATATTATTTTAAAAATAATTTTTTGTAAAGAGTTTAGAAATTTTGAAAATTTATTTGTTTGTATATTTCAAAAATATTTTTGAAATTTTAGAGTTTGAGATGAAATTTTGACATGATAATATATATATAGGGAGAGTTGATGTAAATGACATTTGATAGAAGGGCTGCAAACAAAAACTGGTAAAAGAAAGTTGGACTTGAAATGTATGGAAATGGCTTTGCAAAGTCTTTCTCTCTCCACCACCCAGAGCATAGCCATTCTTTAAGAAGTAGAGAAGTAGGAAAAGAGAAACACAAAAGAGGAAGCTAATGATTATGAAGGAAGCTATTGGAGTGGCCATCATGAGTCCGGATCCTCGGCGGTACTTTCCTGCCATACTTCCTGCCATGCCCAAAACGACGTCGTTTTGGGGCAGAATTTCAAAAAACCAGAGACGGTGAGGGAGGGAGGGGAGGAAGAGAGGAAGAAGGAGAGGGAGGGAGGAGGGGGAGGAGGAGGAAGGGAAGGGAAGGGCCGGCCGACTGGAGGGGGCCATAAAAATAGGAGGAGGAGGAGGAGGAGGCGACGGCCGGAGGCGGAGGCGACGGTGGTCGCGGTCTGCGACGAGGACGGTGAGGGACGAGCTCGGCGACGCCGGACGAGCTGCGACGGTGACGGACGAGCTCGGCGAGGGACGAGCGAGACGGCGAGGGACGAGCGGTGCTGCGACGAGGGACGGTGAGGGACGAGCTCGGCGACGCCGGACGAGCTCGGCGACGCCGGACGAGCTGCGAGGGACGAGAAGGGGAAGAAGAAAGGAGTCCAGATCCTCTGTTTTGTTTTATTTTTTTTTTTGAAATTCTGCCCCAAAACGACGTCGTTTTGGGGCATGACAGGGAAGAATGGCAGGGTAGTATGGCAGGGGATCCGGATTCGGCCATCATTGACAAAAAAGTCCTCTCTCAATTATGCTTTTGTGTTATGAGTGTTGTAACAATGTACTGAATTTATAATGGATGCTCAACCTTCCACGTCACCCCCTAGGACAAGATTTTCCATGTCATTATTTATATTTTCTGTGTCATCCTTCACATTTCCTAGAAAATACACCAGAGGAAAAGCAAAGGAAAGTAGAAAGAAACATTTTAAATTTTTTTTCTCTCTTTGGTTAAAATTAAATATTAAATTACTAGAAATTGTATAAAATTAATAATAAGAGAAGGAGAAAAATTGAAATCTTATTACCCAGAAGAAAATAAAATACTCAAAAAAGTGTCAATAATTTGAATCTATTGTATAGATTTAAATTTGGTCTGGCATGAGTCACACCGAGGATAATTTTAAATTTAGAACACTTTTTTGATTTTTCATGTTATTTAGCCTTTTGAAAATAGTTTTTAGCCTACTTTTTGGCTTTTTAACTAATTGAGCCCGACTAAATTAGTTTCATTTTAAAAGAATTTTTTACTTTTTTTGTTTGGATGTGATGGTTGTAAAAGAAAAAGTAAAATAATTATGATTTGAATGTGACATTTTATTTTATTGACTAAATTAATCTATTTTATCTTTTTATACTTATTTAGCCATTTTAATTCTTCCCAAACAAACTCTAAGTTTACTTTTTCTCTGGTCATCCTTCAAATCTGAGGGCGATGACGAGGATGATTGAGAAAGAATATTATCTCTGGTAAAAAAATTTCTTTTTGTTTTTTTAATTACTGTAATGGTTTAATTTTCAATTTTTGTAGCGGGTTGTGGAATGTGATTTTGCTTTCTATCACCCCTTTTTTGTCATAGGGATTGATGGTTGTAGATAGAGGTAAAAATAACTGTTGTCTCTTTGTCTAGAATTTTAATTGCTCTTTGAGACTTTCACGACTTTATTTGCTCTTTTCCTCTTGCTTCAAAAAGAATTTGTTGTTAAATGTATTTTTAAAATTCTAACCACAATTGAATTTTATGGACAAAATGTGACTCACAATCCAACAACTTTAAATATGCATTAGTAAAATTATGATAAAATTATTAGACAAACTTCATTGTATTTAAAAATAAATTATGTTTTTTTAATAACAAACAGAATACAGAAGAAATAAAGGAAATGAGAGAGATTGTTTGATTACAAAAATCAAACCAGAAAATAAAATAAATAAATAAAATAGATTTTTATTTTGTTACAAAAATAAAATCAAAATTTGAAGCAAAAAAATAATAAAATAGAAAGTAAATTAATAACTTACCAAATTAATTTCTTGAACAAATTTTTTGCTCAAGTCCAGTGTTTAACACTGTGTCCTTAAGATAGATTCGTTCTCTCTACGGCGCTTTCAGAATATGGACGTCTATCTCCTAGTATAAAATTATCAACAACAAACAATAGCAGCATTATAAACTGTTTGCACTACGAACACACTTTGTGTTTATACACTTTCTCACAAGAAAATAATGCAGGAAAATGTAGAGAGTAATTGCTGAATTTTTCGGACGAAAATTGAGTGAAGAAATCAATTGAGGGACTGCCTTTTTATAGATGAAAATGGTGGCTGTTTGGTTTGAATCCAACAGGTATGGTCCTGTTCAGTTTAAATTAAACAGATACAAATCTGTTTGAATTTTAAATTAAACAGGTAAGGGTTTTTTGAACTGAATCAGATAGATTTGAAATCTGTACAAAAGGAATGGACATATTTCAAACAGAATGGTGCAAAATTTGAATTCAAATGGTCATAATTTATTTTCCAAAAATTAAAAAATAAATTCAAATATTTTTGGCCTAAAAAGATAAGTATTGGGCCAGCTCAACCTCACACCACGCACCTGCGCTTGGCCCAGCTCGCTTGACCGACCAGACAGACGGCCGACGGCGCGCGCGTGTTTATTTTTGGGTCTAATGGGCTGGGTCCAATGGGCATAGCCCAATTTGCCCATAACTTCTCCCTTCTACAAACTTAGGGTGCCGCTTGGGGCCCTCCCCAAGTTACAAACTCATGCCTTATAAACCCACAAAACCAAATCAATGTGGGACAAGCCTTTATTCAAACATTATGGAATTTTCACCAAAAACTTTATTTCCATAGAGCTCACTTTGGCTTAAATTTCCAATTCACCCGATAATAGTTTTAAGCAATCAAATATACTACGTGAATTACAACGCGACATAAAACGCGTTACTACTTAGACCCGTCACTTTGACCTATGAGTCCCACTTAAAAATAGATCAAAATTAAGGAAAAATTTAATTTTCCCAAAACTTCCAAAACCAGTTGTGTGTGGGTGATTTTCTGATCACACTGCCTATCTTAGTGATTCAACTGTAGAACACAAGCAGAATAGATGGCACAAATAACAACAAAGAATTTACCGTTGGTTCGGCAATATTGCCTACGTCCACGGGAAGCCGAGGTAATTCACTATATTGAACAAGCAGTAAGAATTCAATTAACTCTCTGTAATTCTCTCTCTCACTTTGCTCTCTCTAAGCTTGAGTATTACAATTAGCTTGTCGTTTTCTCTCTTGTCTCCTCTGTCACTTCTTCTTCTCAACCATTCCATATATATACCAGAGAAGTTAATGGAGAGGCCATCAGCTTTTGAGCTGGGTTGCCAGCCCATTGTTCCACTTTTGGCAGCTTTCCAGATAAAAGCTCTTCATTACTCCACATGGCTGCTTGTGGCCTCATGGCCAACTCACATGGCCTCATGGCCAGTAGTTTTGACCTCAAGACTTTCTTCACATGGCTGTACATCCACCTGACCAAGATAATATTATCATATTATATAGGCAGGTATGGCCAATCTGACAGTTACCTCGGCTTAATTCTTCTTCGGTAGCACGGCCTTTGCATGTTAAGCCGAGGTATAAGAAAAGGAGAGGCCTTTATCCCGGATTAAGATATCTTCGGAGATAACCTCGGCAATTCCTAGATTACCTTGGTAAAACTTACTGTGACACGTGGAACCTCGGCTGACACGTCGGCGTCACCTTGCCACGTGTTGATACTCAGAATATAACCCCACAACTGCCCCCTAATTTATTACCTCGGCATACTGAGGTGATGGAACTTACATTGAACATTCTTTCTCGTACATCGGCTTAAAAACTTCTAGCCGAGATCATCCATTTCAGGCCGACATGTCTTCCTCCAAGAGCAAGAATTCAGATCGATTCTCCCACGCGCATGAGCTGTCATGCACCATTTTTCAACTGTTCCACTGACGCGTTTTTCCCTTATTGGTCCGTGCTGGTGACGCGCCTGTTGGCCGTCTTTTCTCTGCTTGCACCTTCTGACACATGCGTTAACCTAGGCGCAATAATTGCGTTTGCTTTGCCGCCGTTTCATGTTTTGGACAAAAACGTTTGCCTCTCTCTTTCTCTTCACTTTTGCATTTGAATTTTACATTTTCTCTCTCTAAAGCTTTCTCTTCTTCGAATCTGCCATTGCCCCAAGCTCTGAGCTCTGCACCATCTCTCATCTCTATTCCTTCGAAGCTTTCGCCACTGTTGCCTCCGTCGTCTCACTTCGGCGAAGCTCATTCCGGCCTCACCTTTCTGGTAAGCAACTGGCTTTTCTTCTCCAGTTCTTGATTATCCCTAAATTTCTTGCAATTATTGTTCCGCTCTAGTATTTAATTTGCGAATCATCTCCTGAATGCGTCTTTATTTCTTTACATATGAACATTTGCACTGTTTCTCCTTATTCTTAGTCTTCCATCTTTGTATTCTTGAATCTGAAGCTTCGCTCTTGCTTTTCTGTTTTCCAGATTTTCTGTCCTTCATACTCGTTCTTCGTAGATTTAGGTTTGGGATTTGCTTATAGAACCATCAATCCTTAGGAAAAACTGAAACCAACTTCACCAATATACACTAGGTTTAAGTCGAGGTCTCCAAGACCCTTTAGAATAACCTGCCTTTGTAGCCAGTACTTTACACAAAAATCATGGGTATGTGGAGAAATAGGGTTAACACCCCAACCAAACTAGAATTTTTTAGGCAAGAGTTCTCCATCCCTGCCGATGTTCACCTCAGGCTAGCTGGGGAGAACGATCTATTATGCCCGAAGATGATACCATGCCTTTCCCTGTTGTTGCTTTTGTTGAGTGTGGACTTCGGCTCCCACTTAATCCCCTTTTCCGTGAAGTCCTTCATTACTACTCTTTGAACCCTATGCAACTAACCATCAACGCCCTTAGAAGGCTTAATGGCATCATAGCTTTAGCTCGGCAGGAGAATGTTAGGATCACTCTTGCCGACATCCAATTCTGTTACACTATGTGCGCCCTCAACCTAAAAGAAAAGGGTTTCGTGTATTACCTCAAGCCGAGGTCTACTGAGTATAAAATCGTAGCCGACCTTCCTGACTCCAACAAAGGGGCTGGAGATGATTATCTCATTGCTTCTGGAAACTGGGAATTTGGTCCAGACGAAGAAGCCCATCTCTTCCTCTCCCCCGAACAGTAAAAGAGGGCAAGGGTAAGAACCCAATGCCAATTTACTTAGCTGATGTTTTTTTCTTAAGTTTGAAAAACAATTAATGTTTCTGATGTTGTGTTCTATTTTGCAGACGTTCGCAAGCCGCCAAAGTCCTTCCGCCAATCTTACTTTGTTAGGAAGGATTTGAAGAAACTCCTGGACCTTCCAATTCATAAGCGCAAAGCCCCATTGCTGCTGAATTTCATCCCACCTACAAGTCAACTTTGCCCGACGTTCCAAAGAAGAAGAAAAAGAGCGCCTCTCCACCAACTGCCACGACTCAGACCGCATCCACATCAGGAACCGATCAAGAGTCCATACCCGATCCAGCCGATCAGCCTTCCACATCGGCACCATACTTGGTTCCAGTTCCAGAAAGAAAACGCCGACGTCGACTTGTAAAAACTGCCGAAATGGTTCGTGTTAAAGCCTGTCGCCCAAGACCTCTTAGCCGACCTCCAGCCGACGTTGATGCAATTCCCACTCAATCCGTGCCCCCACCGAAGCCAAAAAGGATAAAGAAGGCTCAGCCAAAGGCTACTGATGCTGAAGCTGAGGATGCTGTGCCCATCTCACAACTAGCCGAGAACATGAAGAATGCCTCAACTTCGACAAAAAGGTCTGCGGAAACTCAGCCAGCGGAGTCCCAAAGATCAAAGAAGCCGAGGTCTTCTTCTGCAAAAACTCCAAAGTCCAAGATACCGAATGTGCCTTGGGACCCCAAAATTACTTTGGAAGACAGGCCAATAATGGCCAATGAGAGTGCCGAGGACATAAATGTCGGCGTGGCTCTCAGTACTGCGCTGCTTCTGCCTGGTGATTTGGAGCGAAATGCTGAAAATAGTGAATATGAGAACTATGCTTTAATGCTCCAACACTCAGTTCAAGTAAGTGTTCCAGTTTGGTACTCGTCCTTCCTTTTTTTCATACTTAGAATTTTTTCTAACACTTCTATTTTCTGTCAGGCTATCCAGTACGCCCATTCTTTTTCAATGCAGTCATTTGAATGTCGAGAAAAGTTGGCCGAAATGAAGAAGGAGTTCTCTGCTGTTCAAAAAATCAACAAGGGCTTCAAGCAAAAATGAAAAAGTTGGAAGATCAGGCTGAGGCTGCTACTAAAGCCCAAACTTCTGCCGAGGAGAAGATCGGCGCTGCTGAGGCTATAAAAAAGTTCTTCAAGCCCAGTTGAAGGAAGCTGAAGATAGGAGGGCCCAGGCCGAGAAGGAGCTTCAAGAAGCCCTGGCCACGAAAAAGGCCGAAATCGAAGAGGCCGATGAAAAGGCCTATGCTCAAGGTATGGCCGATGTCGCTGAGGACTATAAGCTTCAAGTCAGGCAGGCATGCAACAGGGGCTTCTCCCTTGGTTGGATGGCTGTTCTGAAGAAACTTGACACCCCGGCTGACTCGCCTCTGAGGAACGCCGATCAGATTTGTCTGCCATTCCCTCAGCCTCCTCCTCCAAGCCAAGTTGAAGATGAGTCTGAGTCTCAGGCCGAAGATGAAGATGAAGATGGCGAAGCCTTGGTGAGGAAATCCAAGGATACCACTGAGACCAAGTCACCTCCTCAGGGTGATCAAGTCCTAGACTTAACCCAAGAGGAGATGAGGAGGTTGAGAAGGTATCCAAGGAAACTCACCCAGTCCAGTTATCATCCGACCTTCTCTGGCTGAGAGGAGTGTTGAGAAGACCCTTGCTGAGATAGACGCCGAGATCGCGGCGGATAAGGAGGCCGAGGTTGTAATGGAAAAGCATGCTGAGGTTGCGGCAGAAAAGATGTCGAGGTCGTTCCTCAAGAGCCTTCCGAGGTCCCAGCCCGACCAACTGTTAATGCTGAAGAGACTTAGCTTTTTTTTTTTTTTTTTCTTTGTTTTCTTGTTGATGTTCCCTGAACAATGTAAGCTTCTTCTTTTGTGGCCGATGTGCCTTCCTTTGTTACTTGTGAACACTTGACTGTGCTAGGCCATAGTGCCTTCTTTATATGCAACTGTTTTCTTTAATGCTTCAGTCTTTAATTCTTCATTGCTTCTGTTGATCTATACTTAGAATATTTGCATGATTTACATAATTCTTCCTTTGCATAATCTCTCGGGGTTACATACCTCGGGTATGATAACTTCAAGTTTTACGTCGGCAAATACTGACCTGCAATCTTTTCATAACGTATAAAACATAAACTATTCAACGTTAACTTTGCAAACTTTTCTTAAGTTTCAACAACAATCTCAGTCTAACTTACTTGTAAATTGCTACAAATTTCAACAAGGATTAATATAAACAGTAAACTTTACTCAAGTTTAAATCAAATTTTAAACAGTGATCTTCTTGTAAATTGCTGCAAATTTCAACAAGGGTTTAAGTAATATACTTAGCTTTTATTGCTGCAAATTTCAACAGATGATAACATGTCGGCTTAACTTCAACCTGTAAATTGCTGCAAATTTCAACAAGTGTTTAAACAATATACTTAACTTTTTACTTGAACCTGTAAATTGTTGCAAATTTCAACAGATGATCACATGTCGGCGTAGCTTCAACTTGTAAATTGCTACAAATTTCAACAAGTGTTTAAACATCTTCTTTGGCTTGACCACCTTGTGGATTGCTATATGTCGGTTAGCAATAGCATCAGCTTCACCCCGACTTGTAAATTGCTACAAATTTCAACAAGCGAGGAGAGTAGTAATCTCGGCTTAACTTCAACTTGTAAATTGCTACAAATTTCAACAAGCGAAGCTAAGGAACCATCTCGGCTTAACTTCAACTTGTAAATTGCTACAAATTTCAACAAGCGAAGCTAAGCTTTGTACGGTTTGACCAACTTGTAAATTGCTACAAATTTCAACAAGTGGCAAACTTTGTATTCGGTCAGACCAACTTGTAAATTGCTACAAATTTCAACAAGTGGTAGACTTTGTATTCGGCCAGACCAACTTGTAAATTGCTACAAATTTCAACAAGTGGTAGGCTTTGTATTCGGCCAGACCAACTTGTAAATTGCTACAAATTTCAACAAGTGGTAGGCTTTGTATTCGGCCAGACCAACTTGTAAATTGCTACAAATTTCAACAAGTGGTAGGCTTTGTATTCGGCCAGACCAACTTGTAAATTGCTACAAATTTCAACAAGTGGTAGGCTTTGTATCTTCTCTGCCCCCAATGTGAACCTGAGTTCCACTTGGGTTCTCATTTGTCATGTCTTCCAGCATCTTCATTGGTCATATGTGTTTATTGATGACATCGGCCAAGAATAACGATCATCTCAATGATAGAAAAATTTCAAATTACAAGTGTTCCAGGGTCTTGGCAATGCTTTGCCCTCATTGTCCTCAAGCCGATAAGCTCCATTACCTAACACCGAGGTAATTCTGTAAGGCCCTTCCCAGTTTGGGCCAAGCTTGCCCTCTCTGGGATCCTTCTTGTTGCCGACCACTTTTCTCAAGACTAGGTCGCCGACTTGAAAATCTCTTGGGTTGACCTTCTTGTTGTAAGCTCTGGCAAGCTGTTGCTGGTACACTGCAAGCTGAATTGCAGCCTTCTCTCTTCGTTCTTCCAAAAGATCCAGATCTCGGGCTAAGAGTATATCATTAGTCCCATTTTCAACTCCCTGGGTTCGGATCCCTGGGATGCCGACTTCCAGTGGAATGACTGCTTCTGTGCCATAGGCCATGGCAAAGGGAGATTCCCCTGTTGATCTTCTCGGCGTAGTCCGATATGCCCAAAGCACGTTGGGCAATTCGTCTACCCACTTCCCTTTTGCTGCCTGCAACCTCTTCTTTATTCCATCCAAAATTACTTTGTTGGATGCTTCTGCTTGTCCATTACTTTGGGGGAAACTTGGTGTTGAAAAGTAATTCTTGATCTTGAATTTCGCACAGAAGTTCTTGATGAGCTTGCTGTCGAACTGCGTTCCGTTGTCGGCAACAATGGCTCTGGGAATGCCAAATCTGGTGATGATGTTTTTCCATATGAAATTCTTGACGTCCACATCTCGGATTTTGCAAGAGGTTCTGCCTCTATCCACTTTGTGAAGTAATCTGTTGCTACCAGCAAGTATTTTCTCTGCCCAGTTGCTTGGGGAAGTTGTCCGACCAGATCCATGCCCCATTGGGCAAACGGCCAAGGGCTGGATACTGGATTCAGGTCAGCAGCTGGCTGATGAATCAAAGGTGCAAACCGTTGGCATGGTTCGCACTTCTTCACATATGCTTCTGCATCTTTTTGCATGTATGGCCACCAATACCCCTGGGTAATGGCCCTATGGGCTAACGATCTGCCCCCAGTGTGGCTTCCACAAATCCCTTCATGAATTTCATATAAAAAATCTTCAACTTGTAAAGGGTGTACGCACCTTAAAAGGGGTCCAGTGAAGGACCTTCTGTAGAGATGTCCCCGCAGTCAGGCTGAATCTTGCCGACTTCAATCTGACTTTGTGTGCCTCCTTGCGATCTTCTGGCAGTTTTCCTTCTTTCAGGAATGCAACAATTGCATCCATCCAGCTCGGCCCCATGTCCACGCACATTGCTTCTTGCTTTGCGTTCCGTGGTTCTATGCTCGGGCCCGACATGTAGTCGATCATAATTGTTCTTTCTTTCCAGTCTGCATTGAACTCGCCAGGTTGGCCAACGCGTCGGCGTGGCTGTTATCATCTCGGCTAACTTGAAGAAGTCGGCAGTTCTGAAATAACTCGGCTAATCTGATACCTCTTTTGCATATGCCGACATCCTCTCGTCCCTGGCTGCAAATTCTCCTGTTGATTGGTTAACAATTAACTGTGAATCACAAAAAACTATTACCTCATCTGCTTCTGCTGCTGCTGCCAGTTTTAGTCCTGCAATCAATGCTTCGTATTCAGCTTCATTGTTTGAGGCCTTGAACCCCAAACGGATGGATTGTTCTATTATTTCTCCATCTGGGGATATCAGCAGTACTCCTGCCCCCGCTCCTCGTCGGTTTGAACTTCCATCGACAAAGAGTCTGAATGAGTCGCCGATGTAGATGCTGCAAGGTCTGAGCTTTTCCTTCTTTTGCTCTTTTGCTGTCGGCTGGGATTCTTCTTGCTTGCTAGGACTTCGTTCATCTCGGCTCAACGGAGGCCGACGTTCGTTGAACTCCGGCGTGAATTCTGCCACAAAGTCGGCCAAAACTTGGCCCTTAATTGCTGTTCTGGGCCTGAATTCCAGGTCATACTGGCCCAAGGCCACTGCCCACCTTGCAATTCTTCCTGTTAAGTCTCCTTGTTGTAACAGGGATTTCAATGGGTGCTCTGTTAGTATCACAATCTTGTGTGCTTGGAAGTAGTGGTTCAACTTCTTTGAGGCCATAACTAAGGCCAGCATTAACTTCTCCAGTGGTAAGTACCTTGTTTCAGCGCTGGCTAAGGTTTTACTTACATAGTAGACAGCCTTCTGTCTCCCTGCTCTTCTCGGATTAGTACTGCGCTCACTGCGTGCTCTGACACGGCTAAGTACAAAAACAACTCTCCCGGGCTCAGGTGTTGAGAGGACTGGAGCCGTGATCAGATACTTTTTAGATCGGCCAAAGCGGCCTCACATTCTTCGTCCACAGGAAGTCTGCAGTCTTTTTTACCAGGTTGAAGAAGGGTTTACACTTGTCTGAACTTCGGCTTATGAACCTGTTTAGGGCTGCGGCCCTGCCAGTGAGCATTTGAACCTGTTTTGCCGAGGTCGGGCTCTGAAGATCTAGGATGGCCTTGATCTGATCTGGGCTGGCCTCTATTCCCCTTCTTGTTACCAGGTACCCTAGAAACTTACCTGATCCAACCCCAAACGCGCATTTTGATGCGTTGAGTCGGAGCCGATATGTTTTGAGTATGTTAAATACCTCTGCTAGGTCGGCAAGATGATTTTCTGGCTCCTTGGACTTTACGACCATGTCGTCGATGTAGACTTCCACTGTTTGGCCTATTGGTGCTTAACATTTTGGTTACCAGCCTTTGGTAGGTTGCTCCTGCGTTCTTTAGTCCAAAAGGCATCACCCTGTAACAGTACAGGCCTTTTGGGGTGATGAACGCTGTCTTCTCCTCGTCTGGGGGGTACATGGCTATCTGGATACCCCCTGTAAGCGTCCAGGAAGCTCATCCTCCATGTCCAGATGTAGCATCCACCAGCTGGTCAATTTTTGGCAGAGGGAAGCTGTCTTTGGGACAGGCTTTATTCAGGCTTGTAAAATCTACGCAAACCCTCCATTTACCGTTTTTCTTCTTTACCACCACAGTATTTGACAACCATGTTGGATAATTGACTTCTCTGATGGCCCTGGCTTCCAGAAGTTTGTCAACTCTTCCTCCACTGCTTCGACGTGTATCAACGTCGGTCTCCTAGCTCGCTGTATCACAGGTTTAGCCGACCTGTCGACGTTCAGTCTGTGGCATGTGACCTCGGGGTCAATGCCAGGCATTTCATAAGGTGTCCAGGCAAACCTCTATGTTTGTTCTTAAAAAGGCTTCCAGTTCTCTTTCCTCTTCCTCGGCTAAGCCTGAGCCGAGAAGAAAAAAGCGCTCCTCATCGCCCTCCTGGACGAGAATTTTCTTTAGTGATTCCTCACTCTTCTCGGCCGGCTCCTTGCCGACATCATCCAGGACTTCCATGTCCTCGTCTTCAATTTCGCCTTGGCTGGTTCTCGAACATTGCAGGTAGTCTTCATTGCTGCCATGGAGCAATTCTTTGCCTGCAGTTGATCTCCTCTATTTCTTCAATCCCATGCTCTGTTGGAAGCGCAGTAGTTGGTGCAATGTTGAGGGACTGCCCCCATTGCATGCAACCACGGCCTGCCCATGATGATGTTGTATGGTGAAGGTGTATCAATCACGATAACTCGGTCCTGATCTTCTTGTGCCTGCTTGTACTTCCAAGTTTGTGGCACCAGTGGCCACGTCGGCGTTCCATTGAAGCCGACCATCGGGCCATTCGATTGCTCCAGGTCGTCAGGGTGAAGGCCCAGCTCCTTGTAACATCTAACGTACATGATGTCACAAGAGCTGCCTTGATCTATCAGGATGCGTTTTACTTGGCACTCCCCAACCTGGAGGGATACTACCAAGGCATCATTATGCGGGTGCTGGACCATCTCTAGGTCGGCCTCGGTGAAGGTTATCATCGGACCTTGGCAATCTTCCGGCCGAGGTCTTTTCAGTCCGACCTGGTTCACGTACTGCAAGTGTTTTACTCTTTGGGTTTCCCCCCGAATGTCGTTTTCATTCACCTTGGAGTGAATTACATTTACTACCCGAGGTCTTTCTGCCCGGGGTTGCGGCGGTGGTGGGGCTGCTTCAGCCTGAGGCAGTCTTGCCTGTTCTTCCCTCGTTCTGGTTTCATCGACAAGGTCTCTTAGGTGGCCTTGCCTCACCAGATCTTCCAAGTGTGCTTTTAGGGCTCTGCAGCCCTGTGTTGTATGTCCGTTTTCATTGTGATAAGAACAATGTCTGTCCGCGTTTCTTCCCATAAACTCCCCGGGTTCCCTTGCTGGTGTTCTGAAATAGGCTGGCTCCGAATTTTTCCTAGGACCTTTTGAATTGGAATTCGGAACACGGTTGTTACTGCTTGTTTAGCCCTCAGCTCTACCTCTGCCTTACTGAATCCGTTGTTACTTCGGCTTCGCTTCGGCGAGCCGTTCCCTTGCTCCTGTTTGACCTGCTTTGGTGCCGATGTATCCTCCTCGGCTCTGGCATACTTTTCGATCCTTGCCATGAGTTCCTCCATGTTCTTTGGCAATGTTTTGCCAAAGATTTCCGTAGTGAACAATCTTCTTTCAGGCCGTTCTTGAAAGACACGACCGCTACCTCCTGGTTGCATTCAGGTATTCGGTTGAACACCTCGTAGTATCTTTTTGCATAGGCCCTAAGGCCTTCATCCTTGCTGATCTTCAAAGCCATTAGAGCGTCCACCCTTAATGGCTGTAGCTTGTTCGTCACGAACCTGGCCACAAACATCTCGGCCAGGCCTTCCCACGTCCTTACGCTTCCCTTTGGTAATCTATGGAACCAATCCGATGCAATCTCCCCAAAGGACGAGGGAATACTTTGCAGAGCAAAGGCTCATTTCCACTGTATAACGCCATTGAGTTTAAAAATAGTCCAACATGGAAGTTAGGGTCTGACTTACCATCATAATTTGAAACCTCGGCATGCTGAATCTTTTTGGTGCTTCAAATTTGTCCAGTTCTACCGAGAATGGTGTCCTCGGCTTGACGAATGAGTTTACCTCGGCTTCAGCGTTCTGTTCCCTCCTCTTGAGGTAGTTTCTCAAGTCTTCTTTACTCCTCCCGGAGCTCGGCTATCTTTCGATTTAGTCCCTTTGGCACACTACTCTCGGCCTCGTGGTGTGCCCGTTTTGATCTTTCTCCTGGGTTGTGTCGAAGCAGAGAGCCTGCTTTTGTACATGCCGATGTTCTCTGGGTTCCTGATCCTTTGTATGATACGTCCTCCGGGACTTCTCTTGTCTGGATTCCTCTCGCCCGACCTCCCCGGAGGGCGGGTGAGTGTGCCTTTTGCTCGTGGAGCGTTGTGATGCTTCAGGAGTTATCTTCCTTCCTCCATTCTGAGTTTTAACTGCTGGGATTGGCGTATCCTGCAGTGGGTATGGCGGCTGCATGACATTGTTTTGCATCATGAAGTTGACGACCGACTGCAGGTCTGCCAACTTGTTTGCCAGGTCCTTGACTTCCTCATCCCTTCGTATGCACCTATCCCTCCATACCTGGAGGTTATCCTCCTTGTAGTATCTGCCCTCCTGGACGACGTCTTTTCCCCCGTGCCCCTGGTCACGGGCTTTGTCGTTGTGGTTGTCTCCTTCGACGTCAAGGTCAATAGGCCTGCCACTCCCAGCTGGAGTGTTGCCCCCGACCTTCTCGTTTTGTGCGTTACTGGCCATCTATTCGTCTTACTTTCCCACAGACGGCGCCAAATTGTGTGAGTGATTTTCTGATCACACTGCCTATCTTAGTGATTCAACTGTAGAACACAAGCAGAATAGATGGCACAAATAACACACAAAGAATTTAACGTGGTTCGGCAATATTGCCTACGTCCACGGGAGGCCGAGGTAATTCACTATATTGAACAAGCAGTAAGAATTACAATTAACTCTCTGTAATTCTCTCTCTCACTTTGCTCTCTAAGCTTGAGTATTACAATTAGCTTGTCTTTTCTCTCTTGTCTCCTCGTCCTCTTCTTCTCAACCTTCCATATATATACCAGAGAAGTTAATGGAGAGGCCATCAGCTTTTGAGCTGGGTTGCCAGCCCATTGTTCCACTTTTGGCAGCTTTCCAGATAAAAGCTCTTCATTACTCCACATGGCTGCTTGTGGCCTCATGGCCAACTCACATGGCCTCATGGCCAGTTTTGGCCTCAAGGCTTTCTTCACATGGCTGTACATCCACCTGACCAAGATAATATTATCATATTATATAGGCAGGTATGGCCAATCTGACAGTTACCTCGGCTTACTTAATTCTTCTTCGGTAGCACGGCCTTTGCATGTTAAGCCGAGGTATAAGAAAAGGAGAGGCCTTTATCCCGGATTAAGATATCTTCGGAGATAACCTCGGCAATTCCTAGATTACCTTGGTAAAACTTACTGTGACACGTGGAACCTCGGCTGACACGTCGGCGTCACCTTGCCACGTGTTGATACTCAGATATATAACCCCACACATTGCTAACAAAAATTTTCATGGTAAACTATATTACAAGCATGCTATGAAGTTTTAACTTTTGTGCTGGATTGGATCATGGATTCCTTCCTCGATAAAGCTAGGTATCTCGAATTCCAAAAGTATGAAATTTTATGTTGTACTACTAATCTCATGACAGATGGCTCATGTCAGTATGAATTTGGTGTGTTTAGGTGGAGGATTTGATATGTAATTCCAATTTTTGTTTGTTTATAATGGAAAGCGAAAGGGTAATGCAATTTTATTTTATTTTTATTTTTTTTCCTTTCAGATTCACGTAGTCTTTTTTCTTTTTTTATTTCCCAATTTAACCAACATAGTTTAGTATGGAATTCAAATCATACTAATTCTTGCTCATTTTCTTTTTATTTTCCTTTCCCTTTCATTTTTCATATCCTTCATCAAATTCTCAAATCGTACATAGCCTTACACTGGGTTTGGTTCGGGATTTGAAAAAAAAAATATATATATATATATATGTGTGAAATTAAGTAAAATGTAAATATATTTTATTTATATTTCACTTACTTTTTCTTTTTCATTTTCAAATTCTTCCCAAATCTCTCAAGCAAACATAGTGTTAGAGAATTTTTGGACAAATTATGCTAGTAGTATTTATAATTTATTTCTTGTGTCATTTTAGTCCATCTATTTTCAATTCGCTCAGTTTTAATTTTAGATTTTATGTCTAATTAGAGTTTTTAACCCCAAAAAAAAAAAAAAAAATTGGGTGGTGGGCATTCAATGATATTTCAATGGGATAAGGATGGTAGACAATAGAGGACAGTGAAGAGTCTAATTCAACCGTGTAGATTTGGGTGGTGGTTGAGAGGGAGATTTGTGCTGAACAATGGGCCAAGCTACACTAACGCGGAATATGGTGTTGGCCGTGAAAGGAGAACTTTTAGCTCGTTGTGAGGCCGAATCGGATCCGCAATAAATATGGTGCACCGACGGATTTGGGTTGTCCGGGATATGTTGGGCCCAGCTAAGATTTCACGGAACGTGATTTCGGACCGATAGTGATTACAGTGTTGAACTAGACTAGGCAGAACAGGCTAAAGGCAAAGGCTGAGCTACGCACAGTTTGGATTGGAGTTGTGAAGACGGACTGTCCACGAGACCGCAGTGCATAACCGAGACGCCAAATAACGTGCCCGATTTCGGTCAGCGCTGATAGGTCTGTTTGGACCAGTTTGACATTAGACAGTATAACGTGATGTTTACGCCAAGTAACAGCTTGATTCATTGTTCCACGTGGACCAATGATGAGAAGAAGGGAATCTCTACTCTTGGTGTGCGTCAATACCGTTTGGTGGTGCGACAAACACTGTTTGGCGGTTTCGATCTCTACATATATAAGAATGGTAGAGGGAAGCACAGGCCTGTCTAGGAAGGACAACAGAGGTAGTGCGCCGACAATCTCTGTGGCTGCATGGCCAGCCTTGAAAAGGAGGAAGAGGCACACGTCGGAGGTAAGCAACCTGGAGCTATTTTTGATATACTCTCTCTCTAGAAAGTGCTCTACCTTCTCTCTTCTTCTCCAAGTGTGCTGACTTGATCGTCAGAGGGTTTATTCGGCAGCACACCATTTTTCTGTTCTCAGGTTAAACGACACTACGTGAGGCTTGGATTCAAGGAGTACGGAGAACGACGAATATTTCCTTCCCATACAGTGGTCCATAAATGAGAGTGTATAGAGTAAAGATTGGAGAAAGAGTGTGAGGATAAAGTGCTTTTTGTGTTGAAGAGATGTTCTTTCCTAACGACTAATTGGTGGTGGTTTTTATTCGACACTCATGGTTTCTTTTGATTGAGATGAGATGGTGGTACCAGAATTAGTGTTATGTTATTCTGGTGCCATGTTGGTGATTTCATCATGGAATAATATAGGAGAAATAGCAAATTAGTAAAAGAGTGAAAAAATAATTACACTATAGATAGAAATTTTTATGTATAACTCTGACACAAAGGATGGACTTACACTATTCACAGGAATAATTTGGATCATAAACACAGAAAATTTGCACCATCATAAAAATAAAAATATTTTTTCACTACAGTATTCATAATGTAATTTCTCTAATAATATATCCTCAAGTATAACAAATATTGAATGTAACAGTAATAACATCTTATATGATATCATTGGTGAGAGGGTAATTTATATGAAAATTGGGCCGAGCTAGGTAATGGGCTGTTATGGGCCGCAGTACAAAGGGCCGAGTAAAATGGCCGTATAAGTTACTCCGGTCTTGTGGATGATTTGGAGTTAGTCCGGTCCCAAAGCCCGGAGGTTAGTCCGGTCCAAGGGAAGATTGTAGTTAGACTGGTCTAAAGATGCTTTGGAGTTAGACCGGTCTTAGAGTTAAACCGGTCTTGACATGTTAGTTCGGTCTAACCACACCATGAGTTGTACATAAGAAGCCGAAGTAAGACTAGTAGAAGGAAGAGCCGAATTAAGGTTAGTTCGGCCCATTCTGCGACTAGGCATAGTCGTGTTTACTTCGGTCATATGGTAGTCCGGCCATGGTGAAACCATCTCACTTGGTTTAAGCAGTGAGGGGGGTGTTGAAAGATAAGCATTATCCTTCAAGAGTATGAGTCCTAGTAGGACTCTGCATGGAGAAGTAAAAGTCCTACTAGGATTGTGCCACGCGGAACCTATAAAAGCTCACAGACATCACCTATGGAGAGGTAACACAACTTTGTTTTCTAAATATACAGAGCTTTTGTCTATTTGTCAAGCTTACTGACTTAGGCATCGGAGAGGTTTCCGGCACACACCCGCCGGCTAGCTCACGTTCGTATTTTCAGGTGATAAAGCGACGTCGTACAGAGAAACGCAGACTTGATCAACAGGATTATACGAGAATGTTTATTTCTTTCCCGTACAATTGGCGCCGTCTGTGGGAAGTTCAGATAAGAACAAACCTTTTGATCAAGCTTTTCCTCTTAAGAATCAATGGCGCACAACGAAGAATTACCACAGTCCGCCATTGACGAACTAACCCCAGAAGGGGGTGCGAGGCGCGAAGGTCTACCTCTTATCCCTTCAATGGGGGATTTGGAGCCACAGAGACAGAATCCCAGGAGGGATACAAGAGGAAGAAAGCGGACTAACAGCCCTCGTCACTCTCGTTCACAGAGCCCTGAAAAACAAAGGCGGAGGATTGATCCTCAAGCTTTGGAGGATCGAGTCAGGGAACAAGACGAATTAATACGTCGGATGGCGGCGGACATGGAATCTCTAAAACGCCAGGTGAAAGGAAAAGGAGTGGCGATAGGAGAGGGGCGCACAAACAAGACGCCCCCTCGCCACTCGGAAAGTCGTAGTAGAAATACTACACCCTCTCAAGCAGAGAGCAGAAGCCCCAGGACAGGCGATACGCAATCCAAATCTTCCAGAACTCGTCACTCCAGGTCGTACACTGAGGGGAGCACATATTGGCCCTCACATACGCACCAAACGAGATCCAGACAAACGGAGTTGCCCAGATCGTCCGACCTACGAACCGTGCTAGAAGAGAAGGCACGGTGGAAGGAGGACGCCAGGGCGCGCGATCCACACAGAGTTTCTGCCTTACAGCGGTTGGCTCCTCGGACACATGGAAGCGTCGAGGTTGGAATGCCGATACCGCGCCCCACCTACGAACCGACGGACAAGGTGTTGGCGAGGCTGCAGACCTCACCATTCGTTCCAGCAATCGAGAACGCGCCCCTACCTTCAGGCTTCCTACAGCCCAAATTCACCATGTACGAGGGGAAGACGGACCCTTACTCACACTTAAGCCACTTCCGCCAGGTTATCGGCGCAATGAGGCCTTGATGTGCATCCTATTCCCCTCAAGCCTTGGTGACCTAGGCTTAACTTGGTTTGAGAAACTTCCAGAAGGCAGCATAGCCTCCTGGGCACAGTTGGCGGAAGCGTTTGTAACGAGGTTCCGAACGAACACCAAAACTCCGATGGAGATCGACCAATTACTCTCCATCGACATGGGCGACAAGGAGACCCTAAGATCCTATAACAGTTGCTACTGGGAGACCTTTAACCAAATTGGAGACTGTCCCACCAACCTCGCCATTGCACAATACAAGAGAGGCCTTCCAGTCGGGAACAGACTAAGGGACTTAATCACCATGACACCACCCCTCACCATGGAAGCCCTAATGGAAAGAGTGCATCAGCACATCAGGGTGGAGGAGGATGGCGCACGTGCCAAAGTAAAAACTGGCACGACCACAGTACCAGAAAAGAAGGCCTCAGCAAAGGTCAACGCGGTAGATCGCCGGAATAGAAATGGACGTGGCAAGCGAGACAGCGGAGAGGACCAGGATAAAAGATGGTTGAGAGTCCGCACTGCCATAACCACGGTCTTCAAGAAACCGATCTACCGAATTCTGAGCGAGATAAGAGACGAGCCTTTCGTCAGATGGCCTGCCAAGCTAGGAGAGGCCCAGAAGGACTACGACGAAAGATCACGGTGCACCTTCCACAAAGAAAAGGGACACCGTACTGAGAATTGCACGCCATTAAAGCAGCACCTGGAGGAGTTGGTGGCAGCAGGCCACCTAGATAAATACATCGAAGGAGGGGCGCAACCAGCCCCCCAGGACCATAATAACCCCAATGAAATGCCAATCGACGCCCCACCTCAAGGCATTATCAATGTGATACATGGAGTCTTTGAACTTGAGCGGGTATGCGAGCTCAGAGGATCAATCAAAAAGGCTGAGCACTTAAGAGAGGTGCTAAGTGCCCAACCTGCAGTCAAGAAGGGGAAGACTGAGGCCACGAATGTCATGTCTTTTTCGGATAAAGACTTGGCAAGGATATATTGCCCTCACAATGATGCCCTGGTCGTCACTCTCCGAGTCAAGGATTTTGACGTCAAGCGGATTCTGATTGACCAGGGTAGTTCATATGAAATCATGTACTACGAAACCTTTAAACAATTAAAGTTACAAGATAAAGACTTGGCACCTGCCGTATCTCCCCTTATCGGATTCAACTCCATGCCAGAATGGCCCGTCGGCAAAATAATCCTCCCAGTCAGAGCAGGGAGTGTGACAAAACAAGTGGAGTTCTGGGTGTTGAAGGTCCCCTCCACCTACAACATCATCTTGAGCAGAACATGGTTGCATACCATGCGATCGGTGGCGTCATCCTACCACCAAGTAATGCGGTTTCCCAACGACACCAGAGTAATAGAAGAAGTCTATGGGGACCAGATCATGTCGAAGCAGTGCTTTGTCACGGTGAATGGCAGCCGCGCCGCCAAAGGATACGTTCATTCGGTAGAAGAACCTGAGAGTAATGAACTATTCACAGATGTTGGCAAAGCGGCTAGTCAGAAAGCGGTGGAAGACTTGGTAGAGGTAAGAATAGACGAAAAGAACCCGGATAAGTTCTTTTTGCTCGGTTCGTCGTTGTCCAGCACTGAGAGATTAGAGGTCTTGGAATTTTTGACCTCTAACATCGAAGTGTTCGCCTGGACACCATACGACATGCCAGGCATTGATCCCAACTTCATCTGCCACCAACTCAATGTCCACCCATCCGCCAGACCAATCATTCAGCGGACGCGCAGATCGGCACTCCACCACGCCGAAATAGTGGCGGAAGAAGTAGGAAACCTGCTGGAGGCAAGAGCAATTAGAGAGGTGCACTACCCAAGATGGATCTCCAACACAGTCGTAGTGCCAAAGAAGAATGGCAAGTGGCGTGTCTGCGTCGACTACAAAACAGTCAACAAAGTGTGCCCAAAAGACAGCTTTCCTCTACCGCGGATAGATCAACTGGTAGACCTAACGGCAGGGCACAATCGACTTAGCTTTCTGGATGCATACAGAGGCTACCACCAAATCGCCATGCATGAACCAAACCAGGAGGTCACATCCTTTACAACTCCAAGAGGACTGTACTGTTACAAGGTCATGCCCTTTGGCCTAAAGAACACAGGGGCGACGTTCCAACGGATGGTCACCAAGATGTTTGAACCATTGTTAGGCAGAACAATGGAAGCTTACATCGACGATGTAACGACCCTCGTTACTAATTACCGATTAACCACCGATTACTGATAAACTGAACCGATTATGACTGATAACTGAACTGAATAAAATACTGAACTGACTGACTGAAACTGAAACTGAATTGATTGAGTTTATCTATTGTATTGCATATTTTATCTGTTTGATTGATTACATATCTGTTCGTGTTTTATGTTTAAACTGCTAATTGAAGGCCTTATCGGCTGCTGAATTAGAAACCGTTTAGTGTTCTATGATCAGTGGAATTTATGTGATTTTATGGTATAATTATCTAAAAAGTGATTAGGCATGATTAAATTAGATTAAATATTGGTTAAAAGCTAAGTTTGGCTTATTTACCATTATGCCACACCTAGTGGCCCACTATGTCAACACTTGGAGCCTTATACATGTTGAAACAAAACATTTCCCTCAGTCTTATTCTTGTTCCAACCGACCAAAGAAGAGAATTAGAGGGAGAGTGAGGGACTTGACTTGATCTTGAGGTTTTGGCTAGCAAAATTGAAGGAATTGTTAACTTAACTTCATAATTGAGCTCCTAAGCCTTGAATACAAGACTAAGGTAGGCCATCCGTCCTCTTATTGTTGTCATTAAGCTAGTTCTTACATGATTCATGCCTCATTGTAGAACTAAGTCATGATTTGGTCCAAAAGTGTTGAATCGAAGCTAAATCTTTGCATGCATGTGTTCCTTGTTGAGTTTAAGTGGAATCCATGGCTAATTGTTGCATGCATGTACAAGTTCTAATTAAGATTCATGAAACCATCATGTTTTCAAAGTATTGAGCTCATTAGAGCATGTTTTGAAGCCTTAAATGGATTTAAAGTCATGCATGTCATGTTTGGATGTTGTTCATGCATGTTCTTGAAAAATTGGTTTGGAAATGAGCTTGATTAAACTCCCCTTGGGCTTTGATTTTACAAATTGAGCTTGGAATCAAGTAACATTGTGTGTTTTAAAGAGTTTTCCAGAAAATGGGCCCAAGAGGATCAATTTTGGTGCTTGAAAACTTGGTTTGGAACTTGGAGTTCGAATCTGGGTTTTCCAGATTTTTGCCTTCCGCTCGAGCGGGGGAAGTGCCGCTCGAGCGGGGAAATCAAGCTCTCAGTATTTTTTTTGACCTGCGTTGCAGTCCGCTCGAGCGGAGAAATGCGCGCTCGAGTGGAGAAATCGAGCATCCAGCATCTTGCACTGTTCATCAGTCCGCTCGAGCGGAGGAATGTACGCTCGAGCGGAGAGTTGTCTGACACGCTCGAGCGGGGACCTTTGATTGCTTGTCCGCTCGAGCGGGGAAACCTGCGCTCGAGCGGAGGCCTTGTTTCACTGAAAATTCTGGAATTGTTTTCTAAGTGTATTTTCGCATCCTCATTCCATCCTAGGCATTCTTAGGCCTAGTTTAAGACATCTTAATGAGGCTATAGATGTAGAACACACCGAGGCCTAATAGGGAGTTAATTATTATACTTCCCAACTGTTAAACTTAGAGTGTGTTCAATCTGTTGACTGTTTAGGGTTGGCATTCCGAGGAGACGCTCTAGCTACTGATAGCCCAGAACACTGTGAGTAACAATTGTATAAAGATATGTTCAAAAATGGTTATCTGATTATCTTCTGAACTGTCTACTGAATGGAACTGCAACTGAACTGTTTACTGAAATGTAATTATTTACTGAATGAATGTATGTCCTTTATTTCTGAACTGTACTGTGGCATCCTTAGCACCTACTGTTACTGACTGTACTGTTACAGAGATCTCTGTCAGTTCCCTTGTGGAACCATGCTGTTTACTGAATGACTGGCCATCATTATTGTTCGGTCTTTAAGACCTACTGTTTACTGTTATGCTAATGGATGTACCACATATGACTGAATAACTGTTCTGACTAAAAGACTGAAATACTGTTTAATGAACTGTTTTCATTACTGTAAGGACATTACATTCTTAACCTCCTTATACATTATGTTATTCATTGGGCTTCAGCTCATTGCTCATATATATATGTAGGTGTACAGGCACCGGACCAAAGCTAGACGCGTCGGGGTTATTCCAGTTTTGTCAAGCCAGCCTATGTGCCTCACTGTGAGGTTCCAAGCCTATCATGCCAGGGCTTAGGGGTGTCTTAGCTTCCCCCTTCTGTACTGTCTCACCGTTTTGTATAACTTGAATGTTTACTGTACTGTCATCAAGGGATTAGGTCCCTGTACTGTGTGACTGTAAATGTTGTATTTACTGTACTGTTCTGAATGTGTGATTGCAAGAGAAAAATCTTTTGGCATACATACTGTCACAGCTCATTGGATATTATTTATTTACTGTATTGGCTTCCGCCAGGCCCTGTACTCTGTTTTACTGTATTACTGTTAAGCAGGCCTTCGGTAATCTCGGATTACTGGCCAGTTACGGTGCTAAACCCATAGGGCCGGGTTTGGGTCGTGACAGACGATATGGTGGTCAAGAGCAAGGATGAGAATGACCATCTCAAGGACCTAGGCGAAATGTTTGAGATCCTGAAGAAGCACAAGCTGCGCCTCAATGCGTCCAAATGTGCATTCGGAGTAGGATCTGGCAAATTCCTAGGCTTCCTGGTGACCAACCGAGGTATCGAAGCAGACCCCTCCCAGATCAAAGCAATCCAAGAATTGGAGAGACCAAACTCAGTAAAAGAAGTGCAGCATCTCACCGGCATGGCAGCGGCGCTCAATCGGTTCATAAGCAGGTCGTCAGACAGACTACGACCATTCTTCCACGCTTTGAAGGTCAAGTTTGAGTGGGATGAAGAATACGACCACGCCCTGGAAAGCTTAAAAGAATACATGTCTTCTCCACCAATACTTGTCACCCCAGTACCTGAAGAAGAACTCTTCCTATACCTGGCAGTCTCCCAGCATGCAATTAGCGCAGTGTTGGTCTGCGAAGAAGGAATCCCACCTGCCCATCTATTATGTCAGCAAGACATTACTGGGCGCCGAAACAAGGTACTTACCACTGGAGAAACTGGCATTGGCCTTGATGATGGCCTCAAGGAAGTTGTCGCACTACTTTCACGCCCACACCATAGTTGTTCTCACAGCCTTCCATTAAAAGCTTTGTTTGAAAGGGCGAACTTTCTGGCGAATCTGAAGTAGGCAGTAGAGTTGGGACAATACGACATCAAGTTCCAACCCAGAACCGCAATAAAAGCTCAAGCATTGGCGGATTTTGTCGCAGAATTCACACCAGGAAGTCATCACATCTGCCCAGTCGACCTGACTGAAACAACCGAACTAGGAATGGAAGTTGACGCCGGAATAGCGCAACCCCTGGTGCAAAATACTCAGCCAGACGCCAAGGCAGCCCAAAACGAAACAGGGAAGGAAGAGGCAAACCATGCTACACCAAGTCAGGACTCACCAACAAATGAAGACTTGATACAATCAGAAAGCAAGGGGCAGACAGCAAGCATGGACCTTAAAGAAGACACCACCAACATGGAAGATCCCAAGGCATCATCTGATCCCTTCACTTGTTGGAAGTTGTTTGTTGGAGAGATGTGGAAGCTCTTCGTGGATGGAGCATCCAACGGCATGGAGCAGGACTGGGCATAGTCCTCATCTCTCCAGATGGCCTAGTGGTGGAGCAAGCAGTCAACCTTGGCTTCCCAGCATCAAACAACAAAGCGGAGTATGAAGCGCTTCTTGCAGGTCTCAAGTCAGCGTTCTACATGAAGGCCACCGAGCTAATGGTTTATAGCAACTCACAGCTGGTGGTAAACCAAATATCTGGCGACTACGAAGCAAAGGATGACAGGATGGCCAAGTACCAAGAGTTGGTCAGAACAGAGATCAAAAAATTTGAAGTAGTCAGGATAGAGCAGATCGGCAGGGAGAAAAACAGCAGAGCAGACGAACTGGCAGGCTTCGCCTCAATGGCAGATACCTCCATCCCTCATCCACTACTGATCGACTACCTGCCTAGACCAAGCATTGAAGACCCAGAAGCAGAAGATGTATGTTGCGCTGATCTAGGCCCTTCTTGGATGGATCCCATCATATTATTCCTGAAAGACGGCACCCTACCAGAAGAGAAGAAGGAAGCCAACAGAATAAGAGCAAAGTCGCAGCGATTTTGGCTCTCTCCATCCTTGGCATTGTACAAAGAGTCGTTCTCAGGACCTTACCTAAAGTGTGTTCACCCCAGCAAAGTGGAAGCATTCCTGTTCGAAATACATGAGGGTGTGTGCGGCAGCCATCAAGGAGGAAGATCACTGGCATACAGAGCAATCTCGCAAGGATACTGGTGGCCATACATGCAAGCGGATTCAGAGAAATATGTCAAAAAATGCGAAAAATGCCAAAAGTTCGCACATCAAGTACACCAACCTGCCAGAGAACTTCTACCTCTAACTAGCCCATGGCCCTTCACAATGTGGGGATTGGACATAGTAGGGCCACTTCCAACAGCACCCGGCAACAGGAAGTTCTTCCTTGCAGCAACCGACTACTTCACAAAATGGGTGGAAGCAGAAGCCTTGGCGTCAATCAAGGAAAAAGATGTGAAAAAGTTTGTCTGGCAGAATATCATCACTCGATTTGGCATACCAAAGGCACTGATATCAGACAATGGCACTCAATTCGACGACAGAATCTTCAGAGGCTTTTGTGAAGAATACAAGATAGAGTTCTACAATTCTACACCGGCATATCCCCAAGTAAATAGACAGGCAGAAGCATCGAATAAAGTGGTCTTGGATGGATTAAAGAAAAGGTTAGAGAAAGCAAAAGGCAAGTGGGCAGAAGAGCTCTCTCATGTTTTATGGGCTTACCGCACCACACCTCGCCAATCAACAGGGGAAACACATTCTCCTTAGCTTATGGCATGGAAGCAGTCATCCCATTAGAAGTTGGCCTCCCCACAATTCGAAGCGAGAACTTTGACCCAGACTTAAATGGCGAAGCCATAGCATTAGAGCTTGACCTTGCGGAAGAAAGAAGAGACAGAGCATTGGTTCACATCGCCTCCTACCAACAAGAACTGTCCAAAAAATATAACAAAACAGTGCACCCAAGGCAATTCAAGATCGGAGATTGGGTACTGCGCAAAGTGATGGGAAATACCTTGGTACCAGGAGATGGCAAGCTAGGGCCTAACTGGGAAGGACCTTACAAAGTGATCGGATTAGCAGGCAAAGGGGCATACCACTTAGAAGATGAGGACGACAAAGCAATTCCTAGGCCATGGAACACAGCCAATCTCAAGTTATTTTATTTTTAGCTTCTTTTTTTTTTTTTTTCTTTTAAGTATGTGTAATTTTTTACTTTCTCAATAAAACAAGTCGATTCTTTTCAGCATAATTGTTTTCAGTAGAAGGTAACTTTAGTAAGTTAGGAGCATTGTAAACATAGTTGGCCGGAAAAACCAACTATGAACCCTTCCTAAGCCCAGGATAAGGATCCAGGCTGCAGGACGTTTGGTCAGAATAACCAAACAATGTATTCTAAGTTGACTGGAAAAACCAACTTAGAGGTTGGCTGGATTAAACCAACACCCCTCCTAAGCCCAAGATAAGGATCCAGGCTGCAGGACGTTTGGTCGGCATAACCAAACAATGTATTCTAAGTTGGCTGGAAAAACCAACTTAGAGGTTGGCTGGATTAAACCAACTCTTGTTACTCTTCAGCCGAAGTAAGTTTATGGCTGAAGAGTGGTTGGCTGGATTAAACCAACTCTTGTTACTCTTCAGCCGAAGTAAGTTTATGGCTGAAAAGTGGTTGGCTGGATTAAACCAACTCTTGTTACTCTTCAGCCGAAGTAAGTTTATGGGTGAAGAGTGGTTGGCTGGATTAAACCAACTCTTGTTACTCTTTAGCCGAAGTAAGTTCATGGCTGAAGAGTGGTTGGCTGGATTAAACCAATTCTTTGTACTCTTCAGCCGAAGTAAGTATTTCTGAAGAGTGGTTGGCTGGGTTAAACAAAGTTTGTACTCTTCAGCCGAGATAATTATATCGGCTAAAAAGTGGTTGGCTAGCAAATCAGATTAACCCAAATATTATATCTCGGTCAAAAATATTGCAAGAGAGCATGCTCAAACAGGAAAGCAAACCGAAATAACAGTTGAAGCAGTAAAAGACATTGAAAATTCATTACAAGTACAAGCATACAGAACAAAACCGGAGTAAGAGTTTAGCACAAAAGACTTTTCATTGAATTGCAAAATAAATACAACGGAGGGGCCGCAGCCCGGTTACAAGTTCAAAAACAAAAGAAAAAGCAAAAAGACAATCAGTTGAACAGATCATCAATTTCGGCATCAAACTCAGCATCAACACGAAGACCGGTTTCAGGCGGGAGCTCGGTCTCGGTCACAAAAGTGGTTTCGGTCAGAAGCACGGTTTCACCTGGTTGTTCAATGGTCAGGTCTTCCACCGTAGGCTCCACTCGAACTGACTGGTCCACGTTGACAACCGGAGTGTCCTCAGATTCAGAATCTTCATCAGAGCCTGAACCTTCAAGAAATTGCTGCTGAAGGGCAGCAGCGTACTCCGAGAGGGAGCTCGGTATGCAGTATGCTGGGGAGTTGTAGACCTTGGTCTGAGGACCATGACCGAGCTTCTCCACAGCTGCCCTCCAGCCGCACTTGAAGAAAAGATCCTTTGCGGCATCGCACTGCTGGATATAAGCATCCTCTGCCTTCTTAAAGCCTCGCTTTTCGGCCCCTTTTACGCTCTCCCTCAGCTGGGTTATCTCGGTATCTTTATTCTTTTCAATCTTTGCCAGCTGGCGCAGGTACTTGTCTTTCGCCTCAATGGCAATCTTCTGCTTTTCGATTTTGGCCGAACTAACCAGTTCGGTCAGTCGGCCGTTTTCAGATCGTAGCTCGGCAATTTGCTTTCTGGCCTCCTCTAGCTCGACTGTTTTTGCCTCAGCTTCTCTCATGGCCTCCCTTGTATTTCTCTTGAGCTCCAACACTTTCCTATGTGTGATGTTGTTTTTCTGAATAGCCTGCAAAAGAATAATAATTTTCTTTTAAGCCGAACTGAAAGTTGGAAAAATTAGAAAGACAAAAAATGACAGTGCTACTTACCAGGATCATGGATTTTGTTGAAGACCGGATGGCCTTCAGTTCGGTGTTAAGTTGCTTTTGATGGTGCTCCATGTCTTTGGGAAGGCATACACTCTTGGCTAGGTTGAAAGCCATCAAGTGATCCTTCTCAGCAACAACTGAGTCGGAATCCATTATATCTCGGTTGGCGAAGGTAAGATTGGGAACCCATTTGGTGGAGCCAGCCCGGTCAGACTGCTTCGGTTGAGGGCTTGGTTGAGGGCTTGGAGGAGGACTTGGTGGCAGAATGGCCTCGTCTTCGTCAGCAAGGCGTCGCTCGGTTCGGCTAGTCCGGGCACGCTTGCTTAGACGAGATGAGGATGGCTGTTGAGAGGGGAGAGCTACCACAGTCTCAGTGGTCTGCCCAGTTGGTGGTACATCGGTTGGATTTGTTGCGGTTAACAGGGCCTTCAGTCTGCTCCTTTTGGCCATTTCTTGTTCGGCGGTCAAAGGCACTAGGTTGATCTGGGGCAAGGTTGGGTCCGGTTCTGGGGCGTCTTCTAGGAGAAAGTCAGTGACTCTGGCTTTTCGGCGTCTGGTGTATCGGTATGTCGGCTCAAAATTGAGGAGTTTAGCCCAACTTCTTTCTTCAATACGTAGTGCGGCACGGAGAGTACCAAGGTTGGGGTAGCTGTACAATGAATGTATATGGGCTGAATCTGCATGAAGAAGACAATTGTTAGTCCGGTTTAAAACCAGAAACCGAAGTAAAAAAGAGAAGGATGCATGGAAACTGAAGTAATTATACCGGGTATCCCTTTATTCCAGTTTATACGTCGGCCAGGAATCTGGGCTTGATGATCTTCAAAATTCCCAGAGGCCCAGAAAAAATCGTCATCGTTCAAGTCTTTATCCGGTGTATCTTTGATTATTTTTTCACGTCGGCGGTGTATTCTCAAATAGTATACCCACCCATCCTCTTTTGAACCTAAGGAATATTGGTGGAAGAGTTCGGCTAGACCGAGGTTTAGACCGGCTTGGCGGTTTAGTTCGGCTATACCCATTATTATACGGTATGAGTTGGTAGAAAGCTGGGTTGGGCATAGTCTGGTTTGCCTAAGGAATTCACAAATCAAGGGCTGGACTGGAAATCTTAGTCCGGTTTCTATTATTGAAAGAAGGGTAAAAGGAACAAAACCCTCATTCCCCCATGGTATGACACCTTTTTTGGCTAGGGTAAGTTGGACGTCGTCAGGGATGTTGTAATCCTTACGGAATTCGGCTAGGCCTCCTGGGGTTTCTACCAAAAATCTATATTTACCCATTTGTTCTATAAATTAAGAATAAGTTAGTTCGGTTGGAAAACTGTGCTCAGTATTTCGGTTGAGCGCGTAGAAGAGTGCCTGGGCAACCTAAGTCTGCAAAGTGGAAAACAAAGGGGTTAAGCACAGATCGTTGACCGTGCTACAAAATCAAATCGAAGATAAAAAAGTCCTACTTCGGCCTATGAGGGATGCTACAGGTTTATCTCGGTTCAGCAAAATGCTTGGTAGCTTGGATAGAGCAAGGGGTTTGATAGATCGGTTTATGTATGGGGTTTGTTATCTCGGTTTGAACTTCGGGTTTTTGTTACTTCGGTTGAGCCTCCAGGGGCAGCTTTCTTAGTTCGGTTCAAACCAAGGAAGTTGGCTTAGCCCGGTTGAAGGCTAAGGTTTCTAGTTTGCTAAGCTCAAACTTCGTTCGATGAGTTTATTTCGGCTAAAGTGAATCAGGAGTCAGTAACTTACTGAAACTACTGATATACCTACAAGTTCTAGTTCGGTTATTGTCTGGATTGATCTACATATGCAGCACAAACAGTATCTTAGTTCGGTTGGGACAAGCTTATGGATCAAAACTACGTTCTACAGGTTGCTTCATGATATTCATAGTGTTCTTATGAAGATTTTTCCAAAAAGTACAAAAGGAAAGAAAGTGTTTCGCAAAAAACACAAACCTGAGGCTATGGATTAAGCAAATGCAAAAACAAGGAAAACAAGAACAGGTTTGAGTAGCTTACCAGGACAAGAGGAGATGAGAGAAACAGCAGCAAAAACATGAGCTTCAAGGTTGCAAGGTTGAAGAGTAATGGAGGATTCGAAGAGAGAAGGAAGTGAATAGTTTGGTGATGATTTGAAAAATGAAAGGGTTTTTTGTTTTGGTGAAAAGCCCTATGGCGGGAACTATTCAAATTTTTCGGAGTACGAGGGTGGCATGACAGCTGCGGAGGACCAATTAGAGCCTGCCACGTGTCACTGGAAAAGGAAGCGATTCAGTTTCTGTGATTGAAGCGACGCTTTGACCGGATGAAGATAGCTCGGCTTGGAGGTGGCTCGGCTCTAAAGGCTTCAGAGTATTAGCTCGGCTGGAAAGGCTAAAGAGTTATTTTAGCTCGGCTAGAAAGGCTAAAACTTTAGCCCGGATTATAGACCGGTAATCCCTATCACGCTACGCAGATGGAATTAAGGGGCAATTGAGAGGGTAATTTATATGAAAATTGGGCCGAGCTAGGTAATGGGCTGTTATGGGCCGCAGTACGAAGGGCCGAGTAAAATGGCCGTATAAGTTACTCCGGTCTTGTGGATGATTTGGAGTTAGTCCGGTCCCAAAGCCCGGAGGTTAGTCCGGTCCAAAGGAAGATTGTAGTTAGACTGGTCTAAAGATGCTTTGGAGTTAGACCGGTCTTAGAGTTAAACCGGTCTTGCCATGTTAGTTCGGTCTAACCACACCATGAGTTGTACATAAGAAGCCGAAGTAAGACTAGTAGAAGGAAGAGCCGAATTAAGGTTAGTTCGGCCCATTCTGCGACTAGGCATAGTCGTGTTTACTTCGGTCATATGGTAGTTCGGCCATGGTGAAACCATCTCACTTGGTTTAAGCAGTGAGGGGGTGTTGAAAGATAAGCATTATCCTTCAAGAGTATGAGTCCTAGTAGGACTCTACATGGAGAAATAAAAGTCCTACTAGGATTGTGCCACGCGGAACCTATAAAAGCTCACAGACATCACCTATGGAGAGGTAACACAACTTTGTTTTCTGAATACACAGAGGTTTGTCTATTTGTCAAGCTTACTGACTTAGGCATCGGAGAGGTTTCCGGCACACACCCGCCGACTAGCTCACGTTCGTATTTTCAAGTGATAAAGCGACGTCGTACAGAGGAACGCAGACTTGATCAACAGGATTATACGAGAATGTTTATTTCTTTCCCGTACAATTGGTTAATAAAAAGAAAATTTATAAAGTCATTAATTGGATAAGACTTGTCTTTTATTAATCTAAATAAGTTATGATTCCTACTACAAAATAAGATTGTTCATTATATGATAACATTGTTAGGTGATATCACTCTTATACTCAATATTTACTTGTTATGATAGGGCACTAATTGTTATTATTATTAATTATTTTCTATAAAGGAAAATTCTATTTTTTTATTATCCTTTTCGTTTTTTCATTTTTATATACTACAATTGTATTCTTATCTAAAATTATCAAAGAGATTCAAAATCTTAAAAATCTCAACAGTAAGATTTCAATACACTCACCCCTCCACTACTATCTCCACCATGGGTACCATCGTTGCCATTATTATTGTCACTCAATTTCATTGTCTCTCCTACTTTTTGTCACCAACTTTCTCTCTCATCTTGTCACCGATTCCTTAATTCGCTCATCTCCCGGCACCCTGGCCTCCATTCTCTATTTGTTGCTCCTTTTGTTACACTTTTAACTTATATAGTTTGATTTAAATTTTATTTTTATTTTTATTATTTTTAATTTGAACAATTTAAACATGCACTTTAAATTCAATTTTAATATAATCATTCTATTTAAATTGATGTAATCTTTTTTATGTTTGTATCTCGAGTTATTAACACATTTTACAAAATCATTAATTTTAATATCCAGTTTAGATAGAATGGATAAATTGAAACTAAATTTAAAATGTATGAATCAAATTGTTCAAATTTAAATAATATAAATTTAAATCAAATTATATAGCCAAAAAGTATAATTTTTTTTTCTTCTTCTTTTTCTTTGTTATTATTTATTTATTTTCTCCATATGTTTTGTTTGTCTTTTTTTTTTTTTTTGTTACAGGAAAATCCTTCCACTCTCCTGCAGGTTCAGGGCAGCGCCCCTTGCAGAGATCACCAAAGTGTCCTGTTATCCGTGGATAACGCCCATTGCAGAGATCACCAAGATGTCCTGTCTTCTTCGCAAAACGATTCTTGTAGTTTTAGGATATTTCAATTTCAATGGCAGTGTAACTTTCTGATGAAAAAACAAATGCACAAAGCAACTAAATTGTCAGGTAGCCAGCTAGATTCAAATTAAATTAATAATTTAAGCGTATAATACATTGAATCGGTCTAATCAGAGACGTGTGGTGTGATTCAGGCGGTTTAAAAATAAAATTATAGTTTAAAAATAAAATTATAAATTAAATGGTAGATTCACAGGTTGACGGATTGACATATTGCGATTTAAGCGATTTTGGACGGATTGAAGGATTAAAGAATATTCTAACAAATTATTAAATATTTACATAATATATAACATTAGTAATATTTTTCATATATATAACACAAACTAATTTTATATAATATTTTTCATATATATAATTACTAATTTATAATAAACATCACATCTTAAATCTCTCTTACACTTATTTTTACTTTGATATTTCATTATAAGTTAAAAAATATATATGTATCAACTATAGCAAAACGAAATTGTTTTGAAGGCGGATTATAAAATTTAAAATTTAAACCGCAGTTAGCGGATAGAGCGGTACGAATTAATACAGATCGGTGTGATTTTAATAGATTATGCGGTATTTTGCACAACTCTAAGTCCAACAAGTGTATCAATTAATTTAATAAGAGGATATTTGTTTGACGGAATTGAGGCATGAAATTAGACTTCATATCTTATAGATTTACTTGTCTATCATTTAGTTACAAAAATATAAAGATAAAAGTAATAATTAAATACAATCATTTTTAATTTCAAGACTAATAATTTATTATATTATAATTCTCTTATTCAGCCTGGCCAAATAAACACCATAAAAATGGAGTAAATAATAGATTGATGCCAGGCTTGACTAATAATAGAATCATCTGCTGTAAAGTGATGCTTTGAAGCATCATCTAGGAAAATATAAGAAAAAAAAAATTTCCATAGTCAATAGCTTAACATGTCTTTCTTTCATTTTAATTCTTAATTTTTAACTTTTGTCAAGCTGAAGAAATTTTATTGAAAGACCAAAAGATTATTATTATTATTTTATTATTATTATTATTTTGTTGAAAATGATCATCTTTTTATGAAATACCGAAAAAAACCCAATTTTGAAAAATTTATTTTGAACAACAATGAAAAGGCTGTGAAAACGGTTGATGTTTTCTAACATTTCATTGTTTTGTTTTTTAAAAATACAAAAAAAAAAACCGAAATGTAAAAGAAATTCAAAAAAACACAACTAATCACACTAAGAACACCAACGAGGGAACCCTTATATCCACATTAGCAAACAAAATAGTCTAATTACTCTGAATTTTTATCAAGAAAATTACTCAAAATAATAATGAAGGGTTAAGATTTAAACGGTGTATTATAAGATTCATGTATAAATTAAAGTTGAACCACACGATCAAATTTTCGAATAAAATTACTCAAAAGATACTCTTTCCCTTTCTTCCTTGTTGGTCATCTCCTTTGCTCCCCCCTCTCTCTCTCTCTCTCTCTCTCTCTCAAAAGAACCCACCTCCTACCACGAGATACCAAAAAATTATTTGGTGAGCTTACAACAAATCTATGTGATGTTGTAATTTAATATTCATTAGTTAAAATAATGGGACCTAGTATTTTTTATTAGTTTTTTGAAAAATAATTTAATAAGTGTCAAATAGTAAATAGTATAGAATAACATTTCAAAATCACTTGAGAATCACTCTTAGATATTTGTCTCAAATTCATACATCCACAACAAAAACACATTTTTTCAAGAAAACAAATTAAAATGATGAAAAGAAGATAAAAAAGAGAGATAAATACGGGGGAAATTAACCTAAGGGGTAATTTAAAAAACTACTTCATATATTTGAAAAAATTTATAATTTTAGTTATTAATATTAGTAATAAAATTTGTAATTAATTTTAGGGGGATGCACCAATAAATCTCAAATTAATAACTTATGTACTGTTTAGTCCTAAAAGTTTTCTTATAGACTGAAAGGTCCCATTACAATGTTAATAACATCAGATACAATGTTAATAACATCAGAGTCATGTTACAAACATTAGATTTCAAACATCTAATGTTCATCAAATTTCAATAATGTTTGAAAATATAGGATGAAAAACATCTAATGTTCATCAGATTTCAATAAATTTTGAAATTATAGAATGAAACATCAGATCATTTACATCATTTACATCATGCTGATGTAAAAATGGGATTAAATGGAGCATAAGAAAACTTTTAGGACTAAATGGTTCAACGTTTCAAAAATTAAGACTTATGGGTAAATTTTCCTTAATTTTTATGAGGAGGCTTTGCTGGTGAGATGTGGGCTTGTGGGCTAAAATACGACTAGCTTTTTTTATGAGGTTTTTATATTCTAGTGATGTTAGAAACAAAAATATAAATTTATAAAAATATATATATTATAAATTTAATTATTAATATTTATAAAAAATTTCATTCATTTCGAATTACATTTTCAACAATTAAATGAGGTGATATTTCCTTTTTTTTTTTATGTCTAGCTTAGCCTAGGACCCAAAACGAATGGGTCCCGCCCACAGTGCGGAAGAGGTGATTACGCACCAATGCCTAATTTAAAAAAAAAAGAGCTAGTGTCACTACTGTACAGTTTGTGGAATTCATTTCGGATCTTATTTTGATGATTTGAATCGTTGATAATGATATAGTGTATTTTAGATAGAACGGATCGGATTGATCCACACTTCCCAAACCGGTGCCCGAGGTACCAAACCCACAGAGAGACTTGTACAAGAGTTCAACGGGGAACGGGCAGTCCCCTAGCGAACCCTCCGACGAGCAAGTTAGAGAGATGGAATGTAAAGATAGATTAGTAATAGAAAAGCTTAACCCTTTCCTTGTCTTCGATGCTTGCTTATATCCTCTGCTAATCATTTCATTGTCCCTTCCGACCTGTCACCTTGGCCAAAAGTCTATGCTCTAGCTTACCTTGTTCATGGTGAGGCCGTTCTGTCTCGACGGGGAAGGGTTATCGCAATAAATGCTGCAGGAAAACTCATTAATGGCTGATGTGTGGTGCAATAATTTTGCAGGATCTTTGTCTGCTGATGTGGGTGATTCTCTACTTGCCAAGTGTTTAGATGTCATTGGTGTTTGGTGTAACGCTGGGTTTCACGAGTGTTAGGCTTTAGTATTTAAATCATGGATTGGACCTTAGGTGGTGGGCCATATCCTTTATGGGCTTACCCATGTCAGTAGTCCCCCATTCCCAAGTGCAGTTTTAGTCCAACAAAGGGAATAATGAAGAAAACGAGGGTTGTGAGAGACTGGTAGGGCAAAGACCGACCGAGAGATGGGCCAATGGCGAGGGGTGACCGAGCGGAGGAACCGACTGTGAGGAGGGCCGACTACGAAGGGTGACCGAGTGGAGGGACCGACCGTGAGGAGGGCTGACTGCGTAGGGTGACCGAGTGGAGGGACCGACCATGAGGAGGGCCGACCGCGAAAAGTGACCGAGTGGAGGGACCGACTGTGAGGAGGGCCGACCGCAAAGGGTGACCGGGTGGAGGGAGAAGTGGCGGTGCGCGGGGCTCGAGGAGTGACAGGGCACGTGGTGATTTGAAGTGGAAAAGATAGGGTAGAAGAAGGGGGCAGTGGATCGTGGTCGTACACGTGGCGGAATCCCGTAATGGGGAAGGTTAGGCGTTAAGCAAGAAACGAAGGGATAGGTCAATATAGGGTGTTTGCAAAGGCAGTTTTGAAAAAAAATTTGAAAATTTTTAAACTGGCAAAATTTGACCTTGACCCTTGGAATACAGGCAAGCCTTGGGCATTTGGTTTTATCCGTTTTACCTATCTTTGTGCAAAAAACCAGCACGTCCCGGAAGTAAACTCGTTTGTTTCCAGTGATACACCTCTGCAACATTTTGTGAACTTTTTTGTGCCCGCGTCCGAAGCCATTCGCAGACACACAAGAGAAATGGCCCAAGAGGAAGTAGCAACCGCAAGGCTTGATTCGTTAAGCGACGACGATGCGGTGGAGTTGGCGGAACAGTACCGTGCAGAGCGAAGGGAGGGGGGGTAGTTAGTCAGGTAGTGCGGGCTCGTCCTATGACGATAATTGCGACTGCGAAACCTATTAGTCAAGTGGGCCCGGACCATTGGCACACGAAGGCCGATAAATTGACATGTATAGCGGAGGAGTTGGAGGAGATGCGCGAGAGATATCAGATTCCCGTAGAGATAGAGTTGAAATTGCCGACGTCGAAGGAGAGGCCATCCGACGCCCGACCGGGGGAGTTTGCCCTCTACGAAGAGGCGCTAAAGAGGGTGTTGAGGTTGCCGCTTCCCCAGATAGTAGTAGACATGTTGAATCGGCTGGAGGTGGCTTTGGGCCAACTGATGCCTAATGTGTGGAAGATTTTATTGGCTTGTGCAAGTGCGTAGCCACGGGCGAACGAGGGGGCTGCAATGCCGGTGGATGAGTTTTTTGCATGCTACAAGGCTTCGGGCCAGTAAAAGACTTGGGTCACCCTACAAACGGCGGCAGGGAAGGGTCTGGTAGCGGGGTTACCGTCGTTAGTGAAAAGGTGGAGGCCGCGGTGGTTCTATGTGTCTGCCAACGGGGGAGTAGAAGTGCACACGGTATGGAAGGTGCCAACCAATTCGGTTGAGCCAAGGTTAGAGGCGGAGGCAGATGAGAGCGTGAAAAAGGTGAAGGCATGGAGGGAGAAGGAGGGCGCCAAGTGGGACGACCTCATTCAGCCCTTAGCCTTGTTTGCCTCAAGACTGGGCCCTCAGCCGACCGGTGGAGATCTTGTGCCGGCAGAACTAGAGGCGAAGAGGAAGAGGCAAGAGGCGGAGGACAGAACCACCTTCGCCAAGGCCGATCAGTACAAAGAGGCGAAGTTAGGCCGCCTGCCCAAACCGATCATGAAGGAACGAGTCCGACCGCGCCCCAAGCCGCTGGGGGAGAAGGACCTGAGCGGTTTAGAGCCACGACCACCTCTAGTGGATCCTCTGAAGGAAAAGAGCAAAAAAGAGGTGGAGGCTGTGCTGAAAAAGAAGAAGAGAGTAAAGGAAATGGAGGAGGGGTCAGCCTTGAAGAGGATGAAGGAGGGGATGGTAGAGGGGACCCCCGAAGTGGAGTTAGAGGGAACAGCGAAGGGGATGGAGAGTACCCTGGGCCCCAAAACACAAGTGGAAGGTGGGGCGACTGGTCCTGAGCAAGGGACAAAGCAACAGCCCAAGGGGGGTCCTGTGCCCCAAGGAGAAGGAGGGAGGTCCAGGTTGAAAACCGCCATTTACCACGCTCCAGCAGTGTCCAGGCGACTGGAGGGAGAAGGAGGTGAAGCCAGGACTACTGCCGATCGGCTCTTGGGAGTAGTGGAGGACGCGGCCCTGCATTCGATGGCAAGTTTCACAGAGGCCGAACTGCTAAGGGGGCTGTGCTTGGCCCAGATAGAGGCGACGGCCTTAGCAAGAGTCTTACCGAACAAAGCGGTGTGCGCAAAAGGCGAAGTTGAGCCATTGAAGGCAAAGCTGGAGAAGGTGAAGGCCCAGCTTGAAAGTTTAAGGAGGGAGACCGGGGGCTGGAGGAAAGCTGCGCGGAGTGCGTGTGTTAAGGGGCTGGAGTATGCCCGGAACGCCAAGAAAATAGAGGTGTTGGCGATGGTGCAGGGCTATTCAGCATACCGTGCTAATGCTGAGCTGCTCACGACCAAGTTAGAGCTGGAGACGGAACGCCGCAAGGTGGTGTCGCTCGAGTTCCAGTTGGCTGGTGAGTAGAAGAAGCTGGAAGAGGCCCAGAAAGCCTGCACCGTCGCCAACGAAAGGTGGGATGAGGCCATGGTCTGTAATGAAGATCTATGCGCTCAGTCAATCAAAGAAAAGGAATAAGCAGATCAGAAGATCGCTGAGTTGGAGAGGGCGCTGGCGAACGAGCGGGCTAGACTGGCGATTGAGAGGGCAGAGATGGAGAAGGCCCTGGCCGACGAGAGGGCTAAGTCAGTGGCTGAGAATGCAGGGTTGGAGAAGACCTTGGAAGAGAAGAGGGCCAAGTTGGCATCTTAGAGGGCGGCATACCCCGACCTATATGTTGCAGCGGTAGAGCAGTTCAAGGGGTCCGCCGACTTCTAGATGACTATTGATGCCGCTATTGCCAGCAGCTTGGCAAGAGAGGGGGATAGGGGGGTTGGCCCGTCGGGAGCAACCGCTAGAAGTAAGAGTGAAGAGGAAGTGATCCAGAGCTTCCAGCGGTCGGACTTCTACAAGCATGAGATGGCTGAGTTTTGGGACAGCGGCTAGAAGACTTTTAAACGTAAAGCAGAGGAGTTGTTCCCAGACTTGGACTTCAGCAATGTGAGAATAGATGAAGACGATGTGACCCAGACCCCCTTAGATGAGGGGGTTGACGAAGAAGACCTGGTCTCGAGCGAGGATGAATGATTGATGTAAAATTTTTGCGTTTTGCGTGCTGTTGTTTGTAAATAAAATTTTTGTTGTTGTTGTTGTTTTTTTTTTTTTTTGGTCGAGTAATTTCTGTAGTGAATTTATGTGTAAGTTTGTAAATAAAATAACGAGTTGTGCTTTTTCGTACTGTTGTCTTTATTTCTTGTAGATCTGAAAAGAATGAGAATGGGCATTAAAATAAGGCTTGTGTATAAATTGTAGTAAAAGTTGAGAAGTAGGGAGCCAGTCTAACTTGTGAGAAAACCATGATGCAAAGAATGTTAACAATAAAAACGTTGAAATGTAAAGGTTTTAAAGTGTGAACTTTTGAATCATGTTGTAAGAGTGTTGAGAAATGAAAGATTGGGTTGGGCAACGAGGCGTGTGGATTATAACGGAATTAAAAATGAAAGTTAAAAATGTAAAGAATGTTAAGAGACGTAAAAGCATGGACCTGGATTTTAACTAAGTATGGCAACTATGCTATAATCATGAAGTTACGAGAATGGCCTTGGTCGAACTCTTCATTCATGCTCAGTTTGGCTTGCGCCATAATTAACTCAGTCTGGTTGAGCCCTTCGTGCTCAGTCTGGCTAAGGCTTTAAGTAATTCAGTCTGGCTGAGCCCTTCGTGCTCAGTCTGACTGAGGTTTTAAGTAACTTAGTCTGGCTGAATCCTTCGTGCTCAATCTGGCTGAGGCTTTAACTAACTCAGTCTGGCTGAGCCCTTCGTGCTCAGTCTGGCTGAGGCTTTAAGTTACTCAGTCTAGCTGAGGCTGTAAGCAGGGTGTTATTGAAATACCACGCAGATAACTGAGATATAAGATCGTTGTCATTTAAAGCGTAACCCATTAATCACAAATTTACACCACGTAAGAAAAGGACAAAAACATCCAAGTGTGTAGATTGTCAAAAAGAACATACAGCAATTGATCAATACAAAAATAGGGCTTTATTGAAAATAACGCTTCAAGTGCTCGACGTTCCATGGATGGGGGAGATTTCAACCTTCCATGTCCTGAAGTTGATAAGTGCCCGGACGAGGTCTGGCCTTAACAACGTAAGGTCCCTCCCACTTGGCTGCCAGCTTGCCCTCAGCCGAGTTTTTGGTAGCAAGAGTTGCTTGGCGCAAAACAAGGTCCTCAACGGCGAACTCCCTCGGTCGGACTTTGCGGTTGTAGTGTGTTCTCATTTTCTATTGATATGAGGCCCGCCTGACAGCAGTGGTCTCTTGAAGCTCTTCAATTAGGTCTAAGTCTGCCTAACACAGTTCTTCAATTAGTTCTGGATTCGGGTGCAGAACCCTCGGGGTAGGCAGACCGATTTCCATTATGATGACCGCCTCAGCGCCGTATGTTAAGCGAAAGGGGGTCTCCCCAGTGGGGGTTCGAACGATAGTGCGGTAGGCCCAGAGTACGTTTGGTAATTCCTCAACTCAGAGTCCCTTAGCAGCTTCCAACTTAGTTTTGATAATCTTCAAAAGAGAACGGTTGATAACCTCAACTTGGCCATTGGCTTGGGGATGACCTGGGGAAAAGAAACATAGCTGGATTTGAAGTTCTGCACAGAATTTCCTAAACTTGGCATTGTCGAATTGTTTGCCGTTGTTGGAGACGATGGCTTGAGGGATGCCAAATCGGCACACAATCGACTGCCAGATGAATCTGGTTGTGTTCCGCTCAGTAATTGTGGCGAGGGGTTCTGCTCCACCCATTTAGTGAAGTAATCAATGGCGACGATTGCAAATTTGGTTTGGCCTCGGCCGGTGGGCAATGGGCCAACTAAGTAGATCCCCCATTTGGCAAATGGGTAAGGACTGCAAAGTGTGATCAGTTCTGTAGGAGGAGCATGAGGGATGTTGGCAAAGCGTTGGCACTTATCACATTTAAGCACGAATTCAGTGGCATCTTGATTGAGAGTAGGCCAGAAGTAACCGGTGCGAAGTATTTTGTGGGCTAGTGACCTGGCACTCGAATGATTACCACATACACCCTCGTGGACTTCCCTCATCACGTAGGTCGCTTAAGCAGGATTGAGGCATCTCAGGTATTGGCGTGAAAAGCCACGTTTGTACAAGAGGCCGCTGATAAGAATGTAGTTGGACGACGGGGCCCTGACTTTGGTGGCCTGGTGTTTGTCGGCAGGCAATTCCCCATTTGTCAAAAATAACAAGATATCTGCCGCCTATGGAATAGGTTCATTTTGGAGGAAGTGGACTTGCTGTTGTTGTGGGGAAATGGCAGGGTAGGCCAGGTATTCAGAGCGGACGCCATGGTTGAGGTCTGACTGGTCGGCAGAAGCTAATTGAGCCATTTCATCTGCTTTGGAGTTTTCCGTCCGAGGGATGTGCTTGATGTGGAAAGTGTTGAAAAGGCGAGCAAGGGGGAGTGCAATATCCCTGTAAGCCCGCATTGTGTCTTCCTTGTCATCGAATTCACCCGTAATTTGTTCGACAATGAGCTGGGAATCGCTGAACACCTGGATATGGCTGACACCAATGTCTCTGGCTAGGTGGAGACCTGCTATCAATGCCTCATATTCAGCCTCATTATTGCTTGTGTCGAACAAGAAACGGAGAGCACACTTAAAATAACCACCCTCGAGGGCGGTGAGGATGAGACCAGCCCCACTACCTTCTTTGCGGGATGATCCGTCGACGTTGAGGGTCCAAGAGTGGGGGTCTTCTGCCTCAGTGTGGGATTGTGGGGGCGGGGGGACCGTGGTTGGAGTGGGATTAGTGAATTCCAGGATAAAATCGGCAACAGCCTGCCCTTTGATCGCTGTTCGAAGTCAGTAGGAGATGTCAAATTGGCTGAGCTCGACTGACCATTGCATAAGTTTGCCGGACAGCTCTGGTTGTTGCATTATCTTCTTCAAAGGTTGGTTAGTGAGGACCACTATGGAGTGGGCTTGGAAGTAAGGACGGAGTCGTGTTGAGGCGGTGACCAAGGCCAAGGACATTTTTTCTAGCAATGGGTAGTTCTGTTCTACGCCCCTGAGATCCCAGCTAATGTAATAAACTGGGCGTTGTACTGAACCGTCCTCCCTGATGAGGGCCACACTGACTGCGGTGCTCGATATGGCTAAATAAAGAAAAAGGGGCTCACTCGTGAGTGCCTGGGAGAGTAAGGGGGGGTTGGTGTAGACACCCCATTTTTGACCGTCCTCAAGACTTGGACGTCATCGTTGGAACACTCGGTGATTATCCATGTTTGTGTTCGTTCGGAGTTCCCGGAGTTCTCGGCTGCGCGCGCCGTGCCTCAGGACCTCCGGACCCGACCGTTTGTGTTTGGTTTTGCACCAAACACTTGTGTTTTGCCTTGGGAGGGCAGGGAATGCTTTGTGAGGCATCCCTACACACCACCGGCTGGGGCTAGAGGCCACCGGCTGGCTAGAGTTGCCATCGGCACTATATTGTGCCGGTCGGCACTATTTTGTGCCGGTCGGCACTCTTTTTGGCAAAATGACCATTTTGCCCTGCCGACTACTGTGCACTTGCTTTCTGGGATATTTTCAGACAGCTTTGTAGCTTTTGCTCCCCTCCATACACGTGTATGGAGGGGATGCACTCCTTCCAAGCTTGTTTGACAAGCTTTGCAATGCTTATAAGAGGAGAGCTTCTCCTCTTGGCTTAGGGTTAGCTTCTTGAGAGTCAAAACCAGAGCTTAGATACATATATCTTTTTCATATATCTATATCATCATCTCCCTCCCCTTGTGTGTGTGATCTAAGGCCAAAAAGTGTGATTTTGTCTTAGTTTTGCTCCTTTACACACACCATTACACCTTAGCTTGAGTTTGAGAGACTTGGAAGGTTATTTGTGTTGGTTTTAGACTGGTTTTGAGCACTAGAGAGTGGCTGCACCACTTGTTCTTCAAGGGATCTTCAAAGGTAAGAACATCACTTTATATTTCCCATTCTTGCAACCCTTTTCTACCCTCTTTACTTTGTGTTTTTGAGTTTGTGTTTAAGACAAAAAAGTCTTGTTTTTACTTGCTCAAGAACATTCATTAAGGTCTTTTGTCCATTTGAGTGAAGCCTCACTCTTTTAGGCTTTGTTTTGGCCCTTTTGTGCCTTTTCTTGGAGGCCTTACTTGTTTGGTGTCCTTTGGCCTTCTCACCACTGAAAACCAGTGGGTTTTCAGTGGTGAGGATGTTATTTTCGAGTCTCATTTAGGGGAGGGACACCCCTCTCCCCTTGACCTTTGTTGGTCTTTGTTCTTGGCTCATGGTATAGCATGCATGCTAGTTTGTTCTTGGTCTCATTTCAGAGCTTTATTGTGTGTCTTAGGTCTTGTTTGATCTCTGATTTAGGTTGGATTTGTATTCTTTAACATGCCTCTCATGCTAGCTTAGTAATGCTTTATTTTGCTTACAAATGTACCATGTGTTTAGCCTCATATGCCTCCATATTTTAGCCTAATATCTTGAGGATGTTGGTCTTGTTTTGTCATGTATAAGGGCTGCAAACCACTGTTTTGATCACATTTGGCATGCTTGACATGTTTTGTTTTGTACTTTAGGCTTGTAAGCATTGTATGTTTTGCCTCCTAGCATGCTTAACTTGTCTTGATCCCGTGATTTGGCATCATCTAGGGTCATTTTTCAGTCCATAAATCATGCTTGCATACATGCATGTGTAGCCTATTTCATGTCATAAGGGTGTGCTCTTGTATGTCTAGGATTGAACATTGTGCATGCTTCCATGTTTGGGGCATTTTTGGGGGTGCCATGAGGGGATTTGGGTGCCATTTTATATGCTGAAAAAACTGTTTTGATTGTCTAACATGTGCCATGTTTGGTCTTGTTAAGTGGTGGTTCAATGCCCCACTTTGTGCCTTAGCCTTAGGCCTTATGGCTAGCATGCTTGCGTAGCATTTTAATCATGTTTTGAGGCATGATTTGCCACTGTTTTGGGGAGTTTGAGGACTGCCCTTTAGGGCTTAAGTCCATTGTTGCATGCTCATTGCATGGTTGTTGCATGTTTGGTCAATGAAGCCTTGAATATTTGTTAGTTCCATGCTTAATTGGTTCATGTTACACGACTTTTATGCCTTGCATATTCTAGCATTTTGCATGATTGCATGTTAGCATGTTTGCATAATTGCATAGTTGCATCTCATTGCTTGGTTTGGGGTGTCAAATCAAGTGTGGGAGTTGAGGGGTGTTTGTACCTTAAGTGACAAAACACACCTCAATTCCTATGACATTAGGGCCCTTGATATTAACATGATAGGGGCTTAATCCATTTGTTTGTTTGCATGCATTTACATCAAAGTGCAACCTTGGTTCTTTAGGCCATCATGCATCAAGATGCACTATTGATGGCCCAAGAACCAAGGGTCATACCTCCTTGAGTCCCCAAGCATGATAGGAGGCAATGACCATGCTTACATGTCCCCCAAAACCCATGCCATGCATTGCTGTCTTGCTGCTGCTGTCAATCTGTCTGCTGCAGGGACTTTCTGCCGGCCGGCAGTAAATAGTGCCGACCGGCACTATTTTTGTGCCGATAAACCATGTAAGTGGCCGGTGGAATTTATAGACAGCCGGTGAACTCTCTCTCCAGCCGGTGACATTCAATGGCATGCAAGGAAGGTACTCTGGAACTTTGGGAATTTTTGGAGGGGCAGGGCAGCAAAAGCAGAAGCAACAGTGCCATGACACGGGTTTTCCGGGCAAGACGGATTGAGCACGCATCACTCGCACATCCCAAGGCAGGGCTGAGGCCCCATTTCTTTTAGTTATTTGCTTTAATTTTAATATTCAGAATTTTGTAATAATTAATTTATTCGTTTATTTCTTTCGGGTCTGTATTATTTATTTATTCGGTCCCTCCGAGTGAGGGCAAAAATGTAATAAGTGTGTGTGAGTGGGTGTGTGTCTTCCAAACCTCCACTTCTTTCTATCCCTTTTATTTACCTGCTTACGATGGTAGATTAGGGCACGTCTAATTTAGCATACCTTATGCAATGCATGCGTGCATTCATGCATTTGTTTACATGCACCGGGCTCGGTACATCATACAAACTGCATTGCAATTTTCAATTCCAAATTGAATACGTGCTATTCGCACATTTCACATGCCATGTTTAGGGTTAGCCGAGCCTACTCTAGATTGCATCTATGCCTGTGTTGCATTAGCCACTTAACATGAACTAGGTCATGCATGTTTGCTAACCTGGTTTCTTGTTTTGGCACGGAGTACGATGTAAGTTTTATGCTTTAGCATATCGCATGCGTGTGAATGTTGCCATGACAGTATGCTTGCCATGCGGCTAATTGCTTACATGATATTACTGTTTGAATGCCTGTGGGTGGAGGTTAGATTGCCTGAGTTGGAACAACTCGTTGAAATCCGTATTTTAGCCTACTTACGAGTAGCAAAATCCAACACGTTTTTCGAGACAAAACGGATATGCAATGTTTATTTCCAATTAGGCAATCTAGTCTATACTTGTTTGCTGTGCGCATAACATAGTAATTCTAGGCTAATAATCGGAATAAGAGCATGTAAGGTTTTCAAAATCGGTTATCACGGTTAGTAGAGGCCGGTCTTCGGACCGGGCGAAAGGGGGTGCTCATAGCTGACCTTCCCCGATCGTACCCAAGCTCCCGAGCCAAGTCACTTTGGTGATGACGGACATGTGGCCTTCGGCGCCGAGTCAGGGTTTCCTAAATTCCCCCATTAAAAAAATATTTAGGTGGCGACTCTGTAATCTGGCAAAGCAGTCCATGTTTGGCACTACTTTTCAAAAATCTGTTTTTCTTCAAAACAAATTGCCAGAGGTGGACTCTTTGGTTCAGATTTAGAACCGCAACACAAAAATCGAGAGTCCGAGCTGTAGCCGAGGTCCCCCGCGGACGTGCTACAGTTGGCCATGCACTGCTTCAATTGTTAGAAAGCCTTTTCCGATTCGGTCGTCCACTCGAAAGCCTGCAGAAGAACTTTGAAGAAGGGGAAGCTGTAGACACCCCATTTTTAACCGTCCTCAAGGCTTGGACATCATCGCTCGAACACTCGGTGATTACTCATGTTCGTGTTTCATTTTGAGTTCCTGGAGGTCTCGGCTACGCGTCTTGCCTCAGGATCTCTCAACTCGACTGTTCTGTGTTCGGTTTTGCACCAAACACTTGTGTTTTTGTTTCTGAGGGTATAGAGTAGCTTGTTAGCTACCCCTGACACCCACCGGCCGTAGCTTGAGGCTACCGACCATGTTTTGAGGCTACCGGCCATGGTTTCTTGATACCAATGGCCGGTCGACACTTTATATGGTCGACCGGCACTTTATTTGGCCGGTGACCTCTTTTGCTGGCCGGTTTGCCCCTTTTGCACCCTTCAGGCATGGTGCATGCCAGCTGTGCCAACTAGAATGCACCAGCACTCTCCCCCATGCATGATGTGGCTGTTTTGAGCCTTTGCACCCCTTTTCCTTCTAGAAGGTTGAACCCTTTGAGCCTTTGTCATGGCTTCCTCAAGAAGCCTTGACCTTCTTGCCCCCTTTGCCCCTTTCTTATTTAGCTTCTTTGAGAAGCTTCAAGCTTTTGCTTTGCCTATATAAGAACTTCTCCTCCTCCATTGTTAAAGGTTGTTGATGTTGAACAAAAAACCAGAGCTTATACATATATATCTGTTAGATACATCTTCTCTCTCTATATTTCTCTCTCTCTCCTCTTTTGTGTGTGTTTTGGGGCCTAAAAAGTGTGTTTTAACCTTAGTTTTGTACTAAGACACACACCATCACACCTTGCTTCGACCTTGAGAGGCTTGGAGGGTTTGTTCTTGAGTTTTTGGATTGGTTTTGACCAAAAGAAGGAGGTTGCACCTGCTGTTCATCAAGGGTTCTTCAAGGGTAACCTTTCTACTTTAGATTCCCCAATCTTGCACTAGACTTTTGCCTATCTTGCTTATTGTTTTAGACTTTGTGTATAACTGAAAAAAGTCTTATTTTTGCATGCTTAAGATGTTCCATTAAGGTCATTTTGGTGTTGGGGGTCGACCTCCCCCTCTTAGGCCTTGTTTGGCCCTTTTGTGCTCTCTTTGCTAAGTTTTGATTACTCTTATGTATTGGCCTTCTCACCACTGAAATCCAGTGGATTTTCAATGGTGAAGGAGGAGTCTTGAGGTCTTGCATAGGGGAGGGACACCCCTCTCCCTTGGTCTCTCATTTGTGCATGTTTTTGGCTCCTAATGGTAGCATGCATGAGTAGTTGTCTTTGGCTCCATTTCAGAGGTTTTTAGGTGTTGTTTGGTCATAATATACCTCTGTTTTTGGTCGGATTTGTGGCCCTTTGCACGCATATTGCATTTGCCTTGTATTCCTCCATTTTGCCTAGAAATAGGCGATGCATTTAGGCCATGATTCTCGCATGATCTAGCTTAACTTCATGAAGGTTCTAGCATCATTTTGTCATGCTCCAGGACTGTTAGGTGCTGGTTTGATCATATTTGCCATGTTTAGGGTAGCCTCTTTGCATTTTGGCTTGTGAGCCTTAAGGGTGTGAGTCATGAGCATGCTTGAATTGGGATGTTTCAGTGATTTGGAGTCATCTTCCATGCTATTTCAGTCCATAACTCATGCTTGTATGATCACATTTATCACCTCTTTCATGCCTTGAAGAGTTGCTTTGTTGTGCCTTGAAATGAGCATTGTACATACCCGTGTGTTTGAGTCACTTGGGATGCCATATCAGTGGGTTTTGGGGGCTCATTTTGCATGTTGAAACTCTGTCTTGGGTTGTTTAGTTCATGCCATGAGTGGTTGGGGTGGTTGTGGTAGAACCCCCCCCCTTTGGAGGCCTTGAATGCTCCCCTTTTCACATCCATTCCCTAACATGTTTTGGGGTCCTCTTTTGCATGCTTTTCATGATTTAATATGAGTGTTTAATGTCCAAGTATATTGCTTTGATGTGTGCTTAGAGTTGTCCTCTTTCATGCTTAAGTAATGAACCTTGATGTGTGCATGCTTGCACACATGATTTGTGCCCTCTCGCACCACTTTTGGTCACTATTTTGAGGTAGGGCTGAGGTCTACCCCTTTGTGGTTTAAATCCACCTTTGCATGAGCATGTTGCATTACATTAGGAGCATGCTTGCATTATATCTTATTTGCATGTTTGCACCTTGTTTAGTTAAGTTGCATCACATAATCTCATTGTATGCTTGACATCACCACATTGCATTTAGTTTAGCTTGCATGGTTAGGAAATGTCATGTTGCATTAGCCTAACATGTTCACCTTGCATTGCATGTGTTGCATCACTTTGCATTGAACATTACATACATGCATTGCATGGCTTGGTTTGGGGTGTCAAACCAAGCATGAGGATTGAGGGGTGTTCGTACTCAAAGTGACGAAACACGTCTCAATCCTTGGTCGTCGATGCCTTTGATCTCAATATGATAAGGTGTTAGCTTTCATTTGATTGTTGCATGCATTTACATTGAATGGCAAACTTGGCCTCTTAGGCCATCATGCATAATTGATGGCCCGAGAGTCGAGGACCATGCTCCCTTGAGTCTATTGCATGATAGGGAGTGTGACCATGCTTACATTTGCTTGAAATTCCATGCCATACACTGCTTGTCCTCTGTTGCTGTCAAAACTGATTTCTGCAGGAAGTTTTGGCCGACCGGCCATCTCTAGTGCTGACCGGCCATCAATGAATAGCCGATAGCTTCATCAGTGGCCGGTGGCCATTCCTCCCAGCCGGTGGTGTTCCACAGTGTGCATAGAATCTGTCCTGAGACTTGTGTAGTTTTCAGAGGAGCTAGGCAGTGAAAATAGAGGCAGCAATGCTATGGCAGCGAGCTTCCGGGCAGTACGAGTCAAGCATGCATCATCCAAACATTTTGAAGGAAGGGCTGCGGTTATTTTAATTCTGCGTTTAATTTATTAATTAAATAGGAATTCTGTAATAATTAATTAAGTAGTTAATTATTTATTCGGTTATGTAGTATTTATTTGGACCCTCCGAGCGAGGGCAATTGTGTAATAAGTGTGCGTGAGTGTGTGTATGTCTTCCAACCCCACGTCTTTCTTCCCTTTTATTTACCCGCTTATGATGGTAGACTAGGTCATATTTAAATTAGCATACCCTATGCTATGCATGCGTGCATCCATTCATTTGTCTTACATACACCGGGCTCGGCACATCATGCTAACTGCACTTGTATTTCAATTCCAAGTTGAGTACTTGTTAGTTACAGCATTTCACATGCCATCTTTAGGATAGCCGAGCCTATTGTAGTCGCATTTTGCATGTGTTGCATTAGCCACCTTAACATGAACTAGGATCATGCATATGATTACTAACTAGTTCCTGTTTTGGCTTGGAGTACTAGGTAAACTTTTATGCCTTAGCATACCGCATGCGTGTGAGTGTTGCCATAATAACATGATTACCATGAGGCTAGCTGCTTATGTGTTATAACTGCTTGAATGCTTGTGGATGGAGGTTGAATTACCTGAATTGGAATAACACATTAAAACTGTGAGTTTTAAGCCCACTAGATAGTGGCAAAACCATCTTTTCTAAAGCCCACTTGAGGGTGGCAAAATCCGCATTTTAGCCTACTTACGAGTAGCAAACCATTTTTCAAAACAAACATGAAATGTTTTGTTCCAATTTAGGCGATTTGGTCTATACTTGTTTGCTGTGCGCATAACATAGTAATTTTAGGCTAATAACCAGAACAAGAACACATAACGTTTTCAAAAGAGGATATCATGGTTAGTAGAGGCCGATCTTCGGATCGGGCGAGAGGGGGTGCACATAGCTGACCTTCCCCAATCGTACCCAAGTTCCCGAGCCGAGTCAACTTTGGTAATGACGGACACGTGGCCTTTGGCGCCGAGTCAGGGTTTCCTAAATTCCCCCATAAAAAAATATTTAGGTGGCGACTCTGTATCTGGTAAAGCAGTCCATGTTTGGCACTTCTTTCAAAAAATCTGTTTCTCAAAACGATTTGCCGGATTTGGACTCTTTGGTTCAGATTTAGAACCGTGACAAAAACGAGTCCGAACTGTGGTAGCATAAGTCCCTCGGGGTGCATCCACAGAAGCACTTGTCCGTTGCGCGGGAAATGAAGCGGTTGAGGGCGGTGACTCTGCCAATAAGCTTTTGAACCTCTTTAACCGTTCTGGGTGACTGCATTTCTATCAAGGCCTTGATTTTTTTCGGGGTTAGCCTCGATGCCCGTTGATTGACCATGAAACCGAAGAACTTCCCAGATCCTACGCCGAAGACGCATTTCTTCGGATTGAGCTCATTTGATACTTTCATAGGGTGCCAAAGGTCTCTCGCAGGTCGGCCAGATGATTAGAGGAGAGTTTGCTCTTGACTAGAATGTCATCGACGTATACTTCCATGTTCCGGCCTATCTGATGATGAAAGACGGCGTTGACCAACCGTTGGTAAGTTGCTCTAGTATTTTTTAACCCAAATGGCATGACACGATAATGGTAGGTTCCCTGGCTGGTGATGAAGGAGGTGTGTTCCTGGTCAGACAGGTGCATCAGAATTTGGTTGTACCCAGAGAAGGCGTCCATGAAACTAAGCATTTGATGACCGGCCGTGGCGTCAACAAGCAGATCTATGTAAGGAAGGGGATAACTATCTTTAGGGCAAGCTCGATTAAAGTCGGAATAATCGACACAGACTCTCCATTTACCGTTGTTTTTACGGACCAAGACCAAATTCGATAGCCACCTGGGGTAGTCCACGTTCTTGACAAACTGTGCCTCCAGTAGCTTATCTACTTCAGAGGCAATAAGAGCGTTACGTTCCGGGTGGAAGATGCGTTGTTTCTGGCGAAAGGGTCGGAAATGGGGTTCGATACTCAAACAATGAGTGATGAGGGAAGGATCGATACCCGGCATGTCGGAATGGGTCCAGGCAAACACATCATTGTGCTCAGTCAAGAGGGTTGTAAGATCGGCCTTGGCTTGAGGGGATAGTTGGTTGCCGATCTTGGCTGTTTTTGTCGGGTTGGTGGGATCGATAAGGACCTCGACAAGCTCTTCCACTGGTTCCCCTCTGACCAGCTGGTCTTCGTCTCTGACGTCGAGTCCTTCAATGATCATAGCCTCCTTTAGCTTGATCTCTTTAAGTGAAGCGACGTAACATTCTCTGGCCACAGTTTTCTCTCCCCTCACCGTGCCCCAAGGTCGGTGGGGAATTTGACGGCAAGATGGAAAGTGGATGTGACAGCTTGGAAAGCATTTAGGGCGGTGCGGCCGAGGATAATGTTGTAAGCAGAGGGACAATCGACGACGAGGAAAGTGAGCAACTTTGTGGTCTGCCACGGGTATTCTCCGATTGTGATGGGAAGATCGATGGAGCCTATGGAGGTCACCCGATCTCCAGTAAAACCGACCAATGGGGTTTGGAGAGGGGACAAACTTTCTTCCTTGACCTTGAGCTGGCGAAAGGCATTTAAGAAGATGATGTTTGAAGAACTGTCGTTGTCGACGAGAACCCGTCTGACTTTGTAATTGGAGAGGAGGGCAGAGATGACAAGGGGACGTCATGGAGGTAACGGATGCCTGTGCAGTCGGCCTCCATAAAGGTGATGGGCTTCATCCACTGCTTGGGTTGTTTGGAAGGGCAATCCAATGTGACAACTTCTTTATCTGAGCTTTGCCTTATTTTTCTGAGTTCTGCCTGCTGAGTCGAGCAGGATGGTCCTCCACAAGCAAGCCCACCAGCAATAACTCTGATCTCACCAACAAGGGGGGTAGGGTTGCCTTGTGTTCAGGGTTGCTATGGAGGCCTATCATGACCTTGGTTAGGTTATGCGAGTTGTCGAGGAGGGGTGCGCCAGTGGTTGTTTCTGATAGGTTCAGTCCTTTGCCTTTGCTGAGGGCGGGCTACCGTGAACCGACTGAGACATCCCTGATGTATCAAGCCCTTGACCTGGTCTTTGAGGTTAACACACTCCTCCGTATTATAGTCGTGGTCCTGATGAAAGCGGCAGTATTTGGACTGGTCTCGCCGGTTGGAAGGAGACCGTGACGGTTGGGGCCATTTTAGGGGATAATCTCGTTGGATCTGGTTCAGGACTTGTTCCATGGGGGAATTGAGGGGTGTGTATCGTTTGAACCTGCCGAGCGGTCGGGTTGGCGCCGACCGGTCGACTCAGGCTGGTCGGTCGATATACTGAGGTGTTTGGTGAGTGTACTAGGTGTTTTTTATTTCGGAGTCCTTTCTCTTCTTTCTGGGGGTCGGGTTTTTGGTTGTAGGATCTTGTCGGACGGCTAGAGAATCTTCGGCGTTCATGTATTTTTGGGCTTTGGAAAGTAGCGTTGGCATGGAGGTCGGGGGGTTTTTGGAGAGAGAAAAAAGGAAATCAGATGATCATGGACCGGCCATGAAAGTCGTGAGGATGACCTTGTCGTCGTTTTTTGCTACTTGCAGGGCTTCGGTGTTGAAGCGGGTGACAAAGCTGCGTAGCGACTCCCCCTCGGTCTGACGGATGTTAAGGAACTGGGTTGCCAGATGCCGCTGGCGCTGGGCACCAATGAAATGGCTGAAAAAGGAGTCACTTAAGTGCTGGAAAGTGGAGACAGAGTCTGTTGGCAGTTGACTAAACCAGAGTCGAGCTGACCCTTTAAGTGTTACGGGGAAAACCCGACACATGATCTCGTCAGGGAATGCATGGAGGACCATTAGGGTCCTGTAAGTTTCCAAATGGTCGACCGGGTCTGTTGTGCCGTCGAAAGAGTCGAGCGAGGACATTTTGAACTTAGGAGGTAAGGGTTTGTCCTTGATAGAGGCAACGAACGGTGAGTTGGCTGTGGTAGATGGTTTATTCTATATGTTTTACATGACTCCTTGGAGCTGGAGCTTTATGGCTCGGAGTTCTGCATCCTAGAGAGAAACGTTGTCACGACCAGAATGCAGTGGAGGCTGGACACTACTGGCCTCTCCCTCGAGGGTGGGTGCCTGGACCGATGGATGTGGGGCCCGGGGTGGCGGGTTCATATCTGGGGGAGGGGGTCACAAGCCTTCCAAGTTGGGTGGGTAGGGCTATTAGATAGGATGGCTCAGGGTTCGTTCTTGGTTGGGTGGGATATCTTGCGGTGGAGGAGGAGGGACGGGAAGGTCTTTTTGAAGCAAAGCATTGATCAGGGCTTGGTTTTGCTTTGCTAAGCGGTTGATGCTGTTGGTAAGTTCTGTGAAGTGCGGCGACGGGTTGTTTGGATTGGGAGGGTCGGCTTGGTGGTCGGCAACATTGTGGTGAGAAGCCATGGATTTAGTTGTGACCATCCACCTTGGCGGGTGGCAGGAAGGGGTTATTGGGAAAGGGTCTCCGGCGACAATGAGCACAACTAGTGCGCAGAGCAAAAAGTTTCCCACAGACGGCACCAACTGATGATACAACGTGTTCCAGATGGAACAGGTCGAATTGATCCACGCTTCCCAAATCAGTGCCCGAGGTACCAAGCCCATAGAGAGACCTGCACAAGAGTTCAACGGGGAACAGGGAGTCCCCAGCGAACCCTCCGATGAGCAAGTTAGAGAGATGGAATGTATAGATAGATTAGTGATAGAAAAGCTTAACCCTTTCCTTGTCTTCGATGCCTGCTTATATCCTCTGCTAATCATTTCGTTGTCTCTTCCGACCTGTCACCTTGGCCGAAAGTCTATACTCTAGCTTACCTTGTTCATGGTGAGGCTGTTCTGTCCCGACGGGGAAGGGTTATCGTAATAAATGCTGCAGGAAAACTCATTAATGGCTGATGTGTGGTGCAATAACTTTGCAGGATCTTTGTCTGCTAATGTGGGTGATTCTCTACTTGCCAAGTGTTTAGATGTCATTGGTGTTTGGTGTAATGCTGGGTTTCACGAGTGTTGGGCTTTAGTATTTGAATCATGGATTGGACCTTAGGTGGTGGGCCATATCCTTTATGGGCTTACTCATGTCAGTTGAAAATTTAGAAAATATCGAAAACAATATACCTGTAAAAAATTAAGTTGATCGGATATTAACAACCTATTCATCAAATAACATCTTTATATAAAAAAATAAATAAATATGTATGTATCAAACTAAATACAAATGTTATTTGATGAACAGGTTATTAATATCTGATCAATTTGATTTTTTACAGGTATATTGTTCTTGATATTTTTTAAATTTACGGTTTGGATCATCAAAATAGGACCCGGAATGAGTTCCACGGACTGCACAACATGTTTTACTCTGCTCTGTTTTCAAGAGTTGACTGAGACCTCAGTTGAATTAAAAAATGACAGTTCTTGAGGAAAAAGAAGATGTAGAAAACGATGGGAATTGCGGTAGTGATAAATTGGTGATAGAAGAGAAGGAGAAGAAGGCAATCGCGATGATGAACAAATTGGGATAAGTTCAATGAATGATCGTCGTCAATAGATGAATTATCATGTAAATGATTTGATTCTTGTGGTTGTCTTCTTGTTTCAATAAACAACATGTTTTGTGCTTTTTTTTTATTTTTATTATGTATTACACAAGTGTCAGGGACGAATAAATATCTCTCAATTGATTTTCACCACATTGAAAATGTAATTGTTTTCTTCCTCAATTTTCAAAAAAATATAAAAAGTAAAAGACTTAATTTTAAAAAAATTGATGAATAATAATAAAAGGAGAAAGTTTAATATATGGTATGAGTTTGCAATTGTTTTGGTTTTTGGGTCAACCCTATAATTCTCTTTCTCTTCTCACAACCAACATCAGCGATGGGAATTATATCCTGGTGGGGAGGCAAGAAGGAGGCTCCATCCTCCTCCGGAAGCAAATCCGCCTAGGAGTATTGAATTGTTTCTCCTACTTCCCATGTTGTGTTTACATGTTTATAACGGAAAAATCAATACCAATTTGAGGAGACAAAATGTCAACACTGGCAGAGGCAATAATGATGGCAGTGTGATAACAATGATGGTTATGTGGACGGAGATGACGTTCATGCAAAATTTATTTTTTACTTTCATTTTACGAGCAGTAATTTTTATTTTTTTCCTTCCATAAGCATAGCTCTATTCATTTCATTCGGTTTAATACTAATATATGATGTAGTAGAGTCCAAAACATACCCTAATAAATTTGACACTATATTATCAACAAGTTTATACTCAAATAAATATTAATAACAAAAAGAGGGACATGATTATAAAATATTAACAATACTTGTTGGAAAATTTATAAAGAGGTAGTTGTGAATTGAATAGACTCCATTTTGAATGAAATGGTGTAACCTTTCATGGTGTCTTTTTGTTTTAAAGGAAGGGTCAAACCTCCATTTGAATGAAAATGTGCAAACCTTTCATAGTGTCTCTTTATTTTAAAGGAAGGGTTATGTCCCTTCTTTATACATTTTCTATTCAAATTAAATAGTGCCAACAAAGCCTATATAAAGGCAACCCCATTCCAATTTTGATTGATTCCGAAAATCATTTTTCTTGCTTTCATTTTGCTCTCTTGCGTCATTTATTCTTCATATTATTTTAGGGAAAATTTCAGAGAGTTATAGAACACAAGGTTCTAGTTCGCTGGACAAATTTGTTTGAAGTGCTACTACAAATTTGTGAAGATCATTGTATCCTGAGAGATAGACACCACGTAACCGTAAGCACCATAGCGGGGTGAATCTGTCTTAAGGACATGGTGTCACACACTCAATTTGGTCTTTTATTTTTTTCGGTTCAATAAAATAAACTCTGTAAGTTATTTATTTTATTTTGTTTGATTTAGTTTCAATTTATTTTATTTACACAGAAGATTGTTCCAACAATCTTAAGACATATTCGAATTATTCTATTTACAGAATTTTTCGTTTGTTTCCTTTTCTCTTTCTTCTTTTAAAGAAAATTATTTTCTGTGGATTTACAAAATAATATTCTGGTTAGAAAAACAAATAGTGATTATATGCTATTTGATAGATAGTAGTAATATACTGTCTATTTTCTTTGACAACTAGTAGTACGATACTGGTGTCATTAACAATTCAGAATATATTTTTGTGGAATTTTTTTTCAGAAATTAATTTTGGGTTTTAAAAATTATTTTCTAAGTTTTCTTACTTAAAATTCTGTTTTAGGTTTTAATTATTGAAGTGTTACAGAAATTAATTTTCTGTGTGGAATTAATTTGGTTAAATAAAATTTTATTTTATTTCCAAATTAATTGAAAAAATAAAAGTTATTTTCTTATTTCTTTTGTTTTACAGAATTTAATTTCCTGTGTGGAATTAATTTGGTTGAATAAAATTTTATTTTATTTCCAAATTATTGGAAAATAAAAGTTACATTCTTGTTTCTTTTATTTTTACGAAATTTAATTCTGTGATTTGGTTTAATTTTCTGTGTAGTGTAAATTCTAATTATAATTTTGTTTTATAAATTAGAATTGATGGCTACTGAAACTAATGCCCAAACAAGTACTACTGTGGTGGCTGCAATGACGCCAACCCCCTCTCCTGTTGTAACAGTACCGGTAAATCACGGTGAAAAGCCAGAGAAGTTCTCAGGAACTGACTTTAAAAGATGGCAACAGAAAATGTTGTTCTATCTTACAACTCTGAACCTGGCTCGTTTCCTCCGTGAAGATGCTCCTATCTTGAAAGAGGATGAAACGACCGGCAAGTGGTTGCTGCGGTTGATGCTTGGAAACATGCCGATTTCCTTTGCCGGAACTACATCTTGAACGGACTTGACAACACATTATACAACGTCTACAGTCCTATCAAGACAGCAAAGGAACTTTGGGAGTCTTTGGAGAAAAAATACAAAACGGAAGATGCGGCTCAAAGAAATTTGTGGTTGGCAGATTCCTAGATTTTGTAATGGTTGATTCAAAAATTGTGATCAGCCAAGTTCAAGATTTCCAACTCATTCTGCATGACATTCACGCAGAAGGCATATCTCTCAGTGAATCCTTCCAAGTTGCAGCCTTAATTAAAAAATTACCAAAAGGCTGGAAAGAATTCAAGAACTACTTCAAACACAAGCGCAAAAAAATTTCTATGGAATAATTAATTGTGTATTTGAGGATTGAGGAGGACAACCGCAATTCTGAAAAGTGGGCTGGTAAGCATCCTATGGAGTCTAAGGCAAATGTGGTGGAACATGCTTCAAAAACCAAGAAACGAAAGTCTTCTGGAGAAAGTTCATCACAAGGCTCTAAAGGGGGGAAAATAAAAAGTACAATTTAATGGCAAATGTTACATCTGTGACAAAGAGGGACATCGGGCGAAAGATTGCCGTAGCAAAGGCCAAAAGCAAAAGAAGAACAAGCAAGAAGCCTGCTCAAGCCCATATGACCGAAGTGGACAATTTCCAATGGTATAGATGATATCAATCTTTCTGCAGTTGTTTCCGAGGCAAATCTTGTCGGAAATCCTAAAGAATGGTGGGTGGACACTGGTGCTACTCGCCATATTTGTGCCGACAAAAAGATGTTCACATCTTATTCTAAAGTGGACAATGGTGAACAACTTTTTATGGGCAACTCCTCAACTTCCAAAGTTGAAGGACAAGGAAAGATTGTACTCAAGATGACATCTGGAAAGGAACTCACTCTCAACAATGTGCTGCATGTACCGGACATTCGCAAGAATCTTGTTTCCGGATCTTTGTTGAGTAAGAATGGGTTTAGGCTAGTATTTGAGAGTGATAAATTTGTACTTACTAAGAATGGGATGTATGTAGGAAAAGTTACATGTCTGATGGCCTTTTCAAGTTAAATGTAATGACCGTTGTACCCTCAGTTATTAATAATAATACATCTTCTTCTTATTGCTTGAGTCTTCAAATTTATGGCATGGTAGACTAGGACATGTTAATTATGGATCTTTGCGTAGATTAATTAATATGGAATGTTTACCTAAATTTGACATTGATTCAAATCATAAATGTGAAATTTGCGTTGAGGCAAAATTATCTAAAACTCCTTTTCATTCAATTGAAAGAAGTACGGAACCACTTGAATTAATTCATAGTGACATTTGTGATTTTAAATCAATTCAAACTAGAGAGGGTATTTTATCACTTTTATAGATGACTATACTAGATATAGTTATGTTTATTTAATTCGAACCAAGGATGAAGCTTTGGAAACTTTCATTCAATATAAGAATGAAGTTGAAAATCAACTTGGTAAGAAAATCAAAAAACTAAGAAGTGATAGAGGTGGTGAATATGAATCACCTTTTGGTGAGTTTTGTAAAGAACATGGAATAATTCATCAAACCACCGCTCCTTACTCACCTCAGCAAAATGGAATTGCTGAAAGGAAAAATAGGACTTTAAAAGAAATGATGAATGCCATGTTAATAAGTTCTGGATTACCTCAGAACTTGTGGGGGGAAGCAATACTTTCTGCTAATTATATTTTAAATAAAGTACCCCGAAAGAAAGTGAATCAAACACCTTATGAAATGTGGCATGGAAGAGTACCATCCTACAAATACTTAAAAGTGTGGGGGTGTTTGGCTAAAGTGGCTATTCCTAGTCCTAAAAAGACTAAATAGGTCCTAAGACCATTGATTGCATTTTCATTGGTTATGCTAAGAATAGTAGTGCATATCGGTTTTGATTCATAAATCAGAACATTCCGAAATGCATGTAAATACTATTATTGAATCTCGGAATGCATCTTTCTTTGAACATGTATTTCCAAATAAGACTGGACAAGAGACTAGTAACAATAAAAGATCTCATGATGCTATTACTAGTCAAGATCAAGAACATGATCAAGAACAAGAGTTAGATCAAAATGAGGAAGAGGAACCTAGGCGTAGTAAACGTGCTAGAACCTCAAAATCTTTTGGTCCAGATTTTCTAATATTTTTGTTAGAAAATGAGCCTTTAACATTTAAAGAGGCTATGTCCAGTCCTGAAGCTCCTTTATGGAAAGAAGCTATCAATAGTGAGATTGAATCCATCTTGCAAAATCACACTTGGAATTGGTGGATTTGCCACCAGGTTGTAAACCTCTTGGTACAAGTGGATTTTCAAAAGGAAAATGAAAGCGGATGGATCAATTGACAAATACAAGGCAAGACTTGTGGTCAAAGGTTTTAGACAAAAAGAAGGTCTTGATTACTTTGACACATACTCACCGGTTACTAGAATAACATCCATTAGAATGCTAATTGCCATTGCATCTCTATACAATCTAGAAATTCATCAATGGATGTGAAAACCGCTTTCTTAAATGGTGAGTTATGAAGAAGAAATTACATGGAACAACCAGAAGGTTTTTGTTCCAGGAAAAGAAAAGAAAGTGTGTAAATTGGTTAAATCATTATATGGTTTAAAACAAGCGCCAAAGCAATGGCATAAGAAATTGACAAGGCAATGATGTCAAATGGATTTAAAATTAATGAGTGTGACAAATGTGTTTATATAAAAACACAGACAAAGGTTATGTCATTGTATGTCTTTATGTAGATGATATGCTCATCATAGGTAGTAATAATGACATGATTAAAACTACCAAGAAAATGTTGAATAAACATTTTGACATGAAGGACATGGGCATTGCTGATGTAATTCTTGGTATGAAAATTACCAAAACATCAGAAGGTTATGCTTTGTCACAATCTCATTACATTGAGAAAATACTTGACAAATTCAGCAAAGATGATGATCATCTTGCTAGAACACCTGTAGATGTTAATTTGTATCTTTCTAAGAATGTACAGGAAAGTATTTCTCAATTAGAGTATGCCCAAATTATTGGAAGCTTAATGTACTTGATGAACTGCACTCGCCCAGATATAGCTTATGCAGTAAGTAAATTAAGTAGATATACGAGTAATCAGGAGTAGAACACTAGAAAGCAATTATAAGGGTTCTAAGATATCTCGATTTACTCGTAACATTGGGCTTAATTATACTAATATCCAGCAGTACTTGAAGGATACTGTGATGAAATTGGATGCATATAGAGATCAGATCACATGGTATCTACTTTACTCAGTACCAGTGGGTATGTCTTTACTCTTGGTGGGCGGCTATCTTGGAAATCTTCAAACAGACTTGTATTGCTAGGCTACTATGGAATCAGAATTCATAGCTTTAGACAAAGCTGGGGGGAAGAGGAGAATGGCTTCGCCACTTCCTTGAAGATATTCCAATATGGCCAAAAACAGTGCCTGCTATATGCATACATTGCGATAGTCAATCAGCAATAGGTAGAGCACAGAGTCATATGTATAACGGTAAGTCTCGACATATTCGTCGTCGACATAATACCGTAAGACAACTACTCTCTAATGGAATTATTTCCATAGAATATGTTAAGTCTAAAGACAACATAGCGGATCCACTAACCAAAGGGTTAGCAAGAGAGTAGTTGAGAATTCATCGAGGGGAATGGGACTTAAGCCTATTTAATAAGAGTTACCACAACGGCAACCCAACCTAGTTGACTGGAGATCCCAAGATCTAGGTTCAAAGGGACAACTGAGTTGTGAATGACTCAAAAGGATCGCTGGGAAGTCTAACTCCTACCAATTTCTTTGATGAAATAGTGATGTCTGCAGCGTTTTAGGTTAAGTAAAACTTTTAATGATTCTTATATCTAGGTTAACCTAGTGGAGTATAGCAGGATACTCTTCATAAGAATCACCTATGTGAGTGTGAACTGGGCCGGTTCTATGAGATTTGTGAAGGGCTACAATTCTCTAGAGCACTCATGAAAGACCAGGTTGTTCAGGGCCAAAATGAACACAATAGTGAGAACTAAACTGTGTCTGGGGATATACTGTGTGAGTTCTATTGTCTTGGTTTACACAAACGGCTGAACAGTTCAAGACATCATGTTCACTGGTTAGCTAGTAAATTCGATAGTGTCTCACAAGGGAAGGTTCAAAGCCAAAAGCTACCTATCATTTGCAGAATATTTCTAATTTTGTACTCTCTGTATTTACATCATGTTGTTGCATTTCTCTCTGTCAATTTCATTCATGTGGGGGATTGTTGGAAAATTTATAAAAGGTAGTTGTGAATTGAAATAGACTCCATTTTGAATGAAATGGTGTAACCTTTCATGGTGTCTTTTGTTTTAAAGGAAGGGTCAAACCTCCATTTGAATGAAAAGGTGCAAACCTTTCATGGTGTCTCTTTATTTTAAAGGAAGGGTTATGTCTCTTCTTCATACATTTTCTATTCAAATTAAATAGGTGCCAACAAAGCCCATATAAAGGCAACCCCATTCCAATTTTGATTGATTCCGAAAATTCATTTTCTTGCTTTCATTTTGCTCTCTTGCGTCATTTATTCTTTATATTATTTTAGGAAAAATTTCAGAGAGTTATTAGAACACAAGGTTCTAGTTCGCCGGACAAATTGTTTTGAAGTGCTAACAAATTTGTGAAGATCATTGTATCCTGGGAGATAACGCCACATAACCATAAGAAACCGTAGCGGGGCGAATCTGTCTTAAGGACATGGTGTCACACCCTCGATTTGGTCTTTTATTTTTTTTGGTTCAATAAAATAAATTCTGTAAGTTATTTATTTTATGTTGTTTGATTTAGTTTCAGTTTATTTTATTTACACAGAAGATTGTTCCAACAATACTTTACTCTCATTACAAGCTCCTTGCCTTATTTTTGTGTTATCTAAAATGAGGGTCTTCCCTTTATACAGTATAAGATTAATTTGATCCAAGAACCATCATTAGCCTTCTTAAAAATTCTAAAATCCCTTTATCCTTCTATTACATTCTAGAGTTCACTAAACTATTCTATTACATCCGGAACCCTCTAGATATATCTAGATATTTCCAAAATTTTCTAAAATTTGGATTCTTCTAAGATGTTCTAAATTTTTTTGAATTTTTCATATATATTTTAATTTTTAATAACTTTTTAACTATGGTTAGTAGGGGTGCTCACAGATCAGTTCTGCGTTGTTCGAATGACGGATTGGACCTGCCCGATGGGTGCAGGTTGGGAAAAAAATGGAACTGTGCCCGCCCGCAGTGCGGATTGTAGATTGAACTGGTGGGTCATGCGATTGTGCGAGCAGTTGTGGACGATTTGTGAAATATATATATATTTTTTTGAAATTTTATTTTTGGGCTTTTGCGTTGGGGTCTTTGCCTTCCCCACTTTCTGAAACCATAAAATAATGAAAAGACAAGAAGAATTCCAGCAACATTTTTATTAAATAAACAAAGCAACAATGGAAACATTTTTTTTATTAAATAAACAGTGCAACATTTTCACGTACAACAATGAAAACATTTTTTTTATTATTAAATAAACAAAGCAAAAAATTACAAACAAAAGTTTGCAAACCCACAACCAAGCTTGAAACACCCAAACCTTGAATTTGCAAGAAAAAAAAAAAACCAAACAAACAAAATTTCTCCAACCTAACAATGAAAACTGGTGTTGAAGAACTTTATAGTCAAAATTGCTTAAAAAATTATGACCTAGAAAGAGAGAGAGGGTACTTGTATAACCCAACCAATAAACACCCACACCCACAACACAACCAGCAAACCATAAATAAATGAAGATGGAGGATTCCAGATTTGAGATTCATACCTTCGTGCAATGAAACATTTTTTTTTTTTGCAGTTTCTACATCTTCTAGATCTCGCATCTCCAGATCTAGTTTGTGATTGGCCGACGACAATAAGGAGAAAAGGAGGGGACAATGGCAAGCAACCAACGACATGGCTGGGTTGATGTGCGAGAGGTGATGAATCGGCGATAGAGTAAGGGGCTGATCTATAAGAGATGATGGCGATGGTAGAGTAGATGAGAGAAGAGAGATGGCGACAAAAAGGAGATGAAAGAGACAATGAACAAGGGGCGAGAGATGGTGGTGGTGATAGCGACGGGAAGGAGAAGAAAGAAGTAGACGAGATGGGAGAGAGAGAGAAAGAGAGAGAAAAAAAGATAAGGGCCAAATGAGAGAGAGGATGATCAAAAGAATGAAGATTTTTTTAGTTCAACATGAGTGAGATTTTTTATTTTATTTTAAACATAATCTGCAGGCGGGTAGTGGATTTGTGCAGGTAGATTCAGATCTGACCCAAACCCAATTTTGAATGTAAAAATAGACCTGCACCTGCCCTATTTATGCATGCGGATAGGTCGGATTTGTGCGGGTAGGGTCAATTTGTGCGGGTTGCGCAATTGGATAAACCGTTACTGGGTTATGAGTTAAAACATCATAAATTTTTGCTCTGTTTGATAGAGTTTTTGAAGTTTAATTTTATCCCTTAATTTGAGTGTGTTGTTTGGGTAAAACTTTAGAAAATTAATTCCACACTCACTTTTCAAAATACTTTTCAATATCATATGTCACATCACTTAATTCAAATTCTTTTCAAAACTCATAACCATACAAATTTTTCATACTCAAATCATAATTTCAAAACTCACAAAGTTAAAATATAACTCTATTATCAAATTATAATTCTAAGACTCTACCAAACGAAAATTTATTATTCTTTGGTTTTTAATTTTTTAATAATTTTTAACTTTTTAATTATTATTGTAATCCCCCATACGTGCACTAGTAAAAAATCAAATCCAATCCCATAATCATTTCACTTTTTTTCTCACAAATATCACATTCAACTACAAAAAAATCTAACTATATTTCTAAACAAAAAAAAAAAATTCTCCAATAATATCCTATAACTAAAAAAATTTATATAAAAACTCACTTCCCAAACCACCACAAAGTCGACCATTATGATTTGAATCGGAGCAGGTTGCAATTGTTTTAGTTTTCGGGTCAGCCCTATATCTTTCTCGTTATCTCTTCATTCACACAACTAACATGGGGATTCTATCTTGGTGGGGAGGAAAGAAGGAGGCTCCATCCTCCTCCGGAAGCAAACCCACCCAGAAACCCGTCCCGAAGGACAAGCCTTTGCCCCAGCAATCCGAGGTCCCGGGTATGAACGGCGCTGTGGAGGTCACCCGTTCCGGAGCTCCGCCGCCCGACGTCACGGTCTTCGAGTTCGGGTCGGTAGCCACTTCCACCGACAAGGTCACCCTCGCCGGGTACTGTCCCGTATCCGACGAGCTCGAACCCTGCCGCTGGGAGATTTTACCAGCCAGTGGCGACGATGCTCCTCAGTTTCGCGTGGTCTTCTGAGAGGGGGCAAAAATTGCTACCGAAGATTGTAAGAAATTTCGGAGACCTTGCTATGAGTTTGACTGAGTGAAATCGAAGATGTTTTTTTTTGGTATAATTCACCGAACTTGAATGAAAATTTTTTAAAAAAAATTGTACTTCTTAGTTTTAATTTGGCTGTTTTTGTGGAGGTTTGTGTTTTTCTTGCATATTTAAGAATTGGGTTTTGATTTGATTAGTTCAGTTTAAGTTTTTGCATATGCTATTCTGTTTAATTTTGATATATCCATCTATACCCTTCCATTGTTTGTATTTGTACTGTTGAGTGTACTTAGGAATATATTCAATAACTTCATCTCTAATTTGGTAAGGGGGTAATATTCATCTCTAAGGCTGTGTTTTGAATCATGAATTTTGGGTAGCGATTTAGAAAGGGAAACGAATATACGAGGTAAATGGATAAAAGGTTTAGCTTACCTATGATCCTCCCCAGACACCACAGTGGCTGGAGCCTCTTGCACTAGGGCTGACTTTTAGGTAAAGGGAAGAGGAAGGTAAAGGGAAGAGGAAGTGAAGTGGAGGAGATCTATCATCTTCTTTTGTAGAAGAAGAACAATTGACATGTCTATAGTGTGATTTGATGTATTTTTTAGGTAGTGTTTGGGATGAACATCTGCATTGGGAACTGCAAGCTCATTCTAGTGGGAGAGATTCAAAATGTTCAAGGACTGGCCGAATTCTTGAGATTGAGAGTGGGATCCCTCTCAACAAATACAAATTTGGGTCTTCCTTCAACTTAGAAGGTTTATAGCTGTTTGGGATGAGGTTATGTAACACCTTGAGATTGGCTTGTAGGGTGGAAGCGACAATATTTATCCAAGGGAGATAAAATTACTCTTATCAAGAATACATTGGCTAGTCTACCTATTTATTTGATGTTTCTATTCCCTCTACCTGCATCAGTGGAAAGAGTTTTGACAAGTTGAGAATTTTTTTTTTGAGGTTTAGAGGAGTTCAAATTCCATCTTGTAGATTGGAATGTGTGTATTCCTATTGAAGATGGTGGTTTGGGCCTTCGCCATTTTTGTCAGTTCAATCAAACACTACTGGGGAAGTGCCTATGGAGATATATGTAGAGGAGTCTTTGTTGCTTATGATAAAATAAATAAATAAAATATAATAATAATATTAAGTTAAGGAGGAGCACCAATTATGGGAAAAGCCAGAAGGGTGATTGATTGCAATTTTGGAGTGGACCAAGGAGGATGGACATCTAAGATACATTGAGAGCTATATGAGGTGGGTGTGGAGGCCTTGTTCAGTTTTTTGAGCTTTCTGAGCTCCTTTGATGTTCCATCAAACATAGTGGACAGGAAGAGGTGGAAGCATGGAAGTTGGATTTTCTTGTTCAAATCCTATGATTCCTTGATTATTGGAGGGACGAGGAACTGTTTCCCATTGAAGATCTTTTGGAAGTCGAGAAGTATAAACAAAAGTCACATTTTATTGTTATTTTTTAGAAATCCAGTTTGGACTCCATTCTTACTATTGATAATTTGGTGAAAAGAGGTTTCATACATAACCTAATAGGTGTTATTATAAAGTGGAGAAGATAGTGGACATAGGTGGAGCCAGGATTTTTGCATGTATAATAGACATGTTTATCCTTAATTCTCTCAATCTATCCATGAATTCACAACCACGTGGTGGGGCTTGAGTTATTGGCATTGTATATTGGATGGTTGAGATTTTTCTTTCAAACAAATGTGGAATGGTTACAAATCCTAAATCCAAATTTTATAAGCTAGTTCAACTGCTCTGGATTAGGAATGCAGTAAAGTTTGGCCCTGAAACCAGCCTTTGCCTTGAATTAGTACTTCAAGCATATAAGTGTACTCTACTATTAGAACTATAAATAAACTAGGTTTTGTTGTATAACTTTGTTTCTTGTGGTTTCACGCGAAATATTTCATGGTTTTACATTTTACTTTCCTTTTACTGACAGTAATTTTTTTCCTTTTTTTTCTTCTTCTTCCATACGCATAGCTCTATTCATTTCATTTGGTTTAACACTAATATATGAGGTAGTAGAGTCCAAAACATACACTAATAAATTTACACTATATTATCAACAAGTTTATACTCAAATAAATATTAATAACAAAAAGACGGACATGAATATAAAATATTAACAATACTTTACTCTCATTACGAACTCCTTGTCTTATTTTTGTGTTATCTAAAATGAGGGTCTTCCCGTTATATAGTCTAAGATTAACTTGATCCAAGAACCATCATTAGTCTTGTTAAATATTCTAAAATCCCTTTATCCTTCTATTATATTAGAGTTCACTAAACTATTCTAGTACATTCGGAACCTTATAAATTTATCTAGATATTTTCAAAATTTTCTAATATTTTGGATTCTTCTAAGGCGTTCTAAAATTTTCTGAATTTTTCTAAAATCTTTGAATTTTTTTTATATATTTTTTAAAATATTTAATAACTTTTTAACTAGGGTAAGGAGTTAAAAAATCATAAATTTTATTATTCTTTGGTTTTTTAATAATTTTTAACTTCTTAGTTATTGTTGTAATTCCCCAAACGTGCTCTAGTAAAAAATCAAACAAAATCGACCATTATGATTTGAATCGGAGCAGGTTGCAATTGTTTTAGTTTTCTGGTCAGCCCTGTATCATTTTCGTTAGCTCTCTTCATTCACACAACTAACATGGGAATTCTATCTTGGTGGGGAGGAAAGAAGGAGGCTCCATCCTCCTCCGGAAGCAAACCCACCTAGAAACCCGTCCCGAAGGACAAGCCTTTGCCCCAGCAATCCGTGGTCGTGGGTATGAACGGCACTGTGGAGGTCACTTGTTCCGGAGCTCCGCCGCCCGACGTCACGGTCTTCGAGTTCGAGTCGGTAGCCACTTCCACCGACAAGGTCACCCTCGCCGGGTACTGCCCCGTATCCGACAAGCTCGAACCCTGCCGCTGGGAGATCTTACCGGCCAGTGGCGACGATGCCCCTCAGTTTTGCGTGGTCTTCTGAGAGGGGGCAAAAATTGCTACTGAAGATTGTAAGAAATTTCGGAGACCTTGCTATGAGTTTGATTTTGAGTGAAATCGAAGATGTTTTTCTTTTTTGGGTATAATTTACTAAACTTGAATGAAATTTTAAAAAAAAATTGTACTTTTTAGTTTTAATTTGGCTGTTTTTGTGGAGGTTTGTGTTTTTCTTGCATATTTAAGAATTGGGTTTTGATTTGATTAGTTCTTTTTGATGTTTTTGGATATACTATTCTGTTTAATTTTGATATATGCATCTATACCCTTCCATTGTTTGTATTTGTACTGTTGACTGTACTTAGGAATATATTCAATATCTTCATCTCTAATTTGGTAAGGGGGTAATATTCATCTCTAAGGCTGTGTTTTGAATCATGAATTTTGGGTAGCGATTTAGAAAGGAAAAGGAAAATAGAGGTAAATGGATAAAAAGTTTACCTTATCTATGATCCTCCCCAGACACCACAGTGGCTGGAGCCTCTTGCACTAGGGCTGACTTTTAGGTAAAGGGAAGAGGAAGGGAAGTGGAGGAGATCTATCATCTTCTTTTGTAGAAGAAGAACAATTGACATGTCTATAGTGTGATTTGATGTATTTTTTAGGTAGTGTTTGGGGTGAACGTCTGCACTGGGAACTGCAAGCTCATTCTAGTGGGAGAGATTCAAAATGTTCAAGGACTGGCCAAATTCTTGAGATTGAGAGTGGGATCCCTCTCAACAAATACAAATTTGGGCTTCCTTCAACTTACAAGGTTTATAGCTATTTGGGATGAGGTTGTATAACATCTTGAGAGTGGCTTGTAGGGTGGAAGCGACAATATTTATCTGAGGGAGATAAAATTACTCTTATCAAGAATTTTTTGTGTGAGGCTTAGAGGAGTTCAAATTCCATCTTGTAGATTGGAGTGTGTACTCCTATTGAAGATGGTGGTTTGGGCCTTCGCCATTTTTGTCAGATCAATCAAACACTATTGGGGAAGTGCCTATGGAGATATATGTAGAGGAGTCTTTGTTGCTTATCATAAAATAAATAAATAAAATATAGTAATAATATTAAGTTAAGGGAGGAGCACCAATTATGGGAAAAGCCAGAAGGGTGATTGATTGCAAGTTTGGAGTGGACCAAGGAGGATGGACATCTAAGGTACATTGAGAGCCATATGAGGTGGGTGTGGAGGCCTTGTTGAGTTTTTTAAGCTTTCTGAGCTCCTTTATGAGATCTGATGTTCCATCAAACATAGTGGATAGATAGGAAGAGGTGGAAGCATGGAAATTGGATTTTCTTGTTCAAATCCTATGATTCCTTGATTATTGGTGGGACGAGGAACTGTTTCCCATTGAAGATCTTTTGGAAGTCGAGAATTATAACAAAAGTAACATTTTATTATTATTTTTTAGAAATCCAGTTTGGACTCCATTCTTACTACTGATAATTTGGTGAAAAGAGGTTTCATACATAACCTAATAGGTGTTATTATAAAGTGGAGGAGACAGTGGACATAGGTGGAGCCAGAATTTTTGCAAATATAATAGACATGTTTATCCTTAATTCTCTCAATCTATCCATGAATTCACAACCACTTGGTGGGTCTTGAGTTATTGGCATTGTATATTGGATGGTTGAGATTTTTCTTTCAAACAAATGTGGAATGGTTACAAATCCTAAATCCAAATTCTATAAGCTAGTTCACCTGCTCTGGATTAGGAATGCAGTAAAGTTTGGCCCTGAAACCAGCCTTTGCCTTGAATTAGTATTTCAAGCATATAAGTGTACTCTACCATTAGAACTATAAATAAACTAGGTTTCGTTGTATAACTTTGTTTCTAGTGGTTTCTTTCTGGCTTAATGTCTGATGGAACGATAGTAACTATTTTGACAGGAATTTGGTGTAGAATTACGAATCTTTCTGTCTCTGATAGCAAGAATCAGTGGAAAAGGATAGGAAACTTGAAATTGTTTATCAGTTGTTGGTTGGTTGGATCTTCTCTAGTCTTGTTTTGTTTCTTCATCTTTTTGTGTTGTGTTTGGTGTAAAGCGTTTTTAGTCTTCCTTTGCCGCATTTGTTTGATAGAAGCCAGAGAGGGTTAGCAAACATATAGAGCATTGTTTCCATGATACAAATTATTATTTTGCCTGTATCCCCCGTGTATTCACTATCCCATCGCTGTGAAGTATGCTCTAAAACTTTCCCTTCCAAAAGCTGTGTCATTGTTGTGTTTGACCAATGTCGCCCTCTTTAAACTTGTCATGCCAAAAAACAATTAGGGTTATAACTTACACTCAGGTTCTTCCTAATCTGATTGAAAGAGTTCATGTGAGAATTTTGAATTTAACCATTGCTGCTAGTTGAAAACATATAGATCTGCTATTTTCATTATGGAAACCAAGTAATCCATGTTTTGATAGGTGTTTGAGCATCATTTATGCACGAGAGTAAAGTGTTTTGATATCATAATTTATTTTTTTTATGGCAACACATCATTGATTGTTTGGTTCACTTTTCTTTACATGTTTTTTGCGCTCATAGCATTACTGACAACAGGAGCAAGAATGGCAGTCAGTTCATTTGCCAGGATTGAACTTCAAAAGGCTCGGTGGAGGGAAGGGGAAAAAAAAAAAAAAAAAAAAAAAACTCTACACATTATAATTCAACTGGTGGTGGTTATTGTTGGTTTTGTAAGAAAAAATGAAAAAAGAAAAAGAAGAAGAATAAACAAGAAGAAAAGAAAATAAAGTGACTATTGCTGGGCATCTACTGCAGTTGCCAATGAGCTGCAACAATTGAAAATGTTGGTATTACTACAGTCCATCTCCAATCATTCAAGCATTGTAATTTTCAAAAGAGGTTTCCAGTTTTTTATTTTTATTTTTTTTCATATCTGAAAGAAGTGTCCAGTTCAAATACCTACTTTGAACATTCAAAATCAACTTAAAACTCAATTTTTTTTAAATAATAAAATACAAAGACAATTGCAGTCTAGTCTACCTTGAGTCTAATTTCATGTGAACCTTTTATTTGTAGTCCTCTATGCATAAATTATTCGTGAAAAAAAAAATAATTTGTAATTATATAATTTCATTATAATTGTCTTTGAAAAAATTAACAATTTATTTTCACAATCACACTATTTAACTTTTGAAAATAAATGTAATAAAATTATATGATTATAATTATTCAATCAATTAAATATATATATATATATATATTTGAAATATAAATGATTTGAATTATGAGAGTATGAACCCAGACTAATAGTAATTCAATCCAAATATTGTACTGAATATTCATTATGCAGTTGTGAACCATCAACCTCATATTATGGCATTTTTTTATTTTTGCAACATGCTTAATCATATTTGTGAATCAAATTCTGAGTTACTAATCAGTGTGTTTGGTTTGAGTTTTCTGGATTAAGTTTTTTGAAAATTGAATTTTTTGATTTTTGTATTTTTTTGTTTTTAGTAAATATTTTTAAAATTTTAAACATTTTTTTTTATTTTTTAGATGCACCTTACTTATTAGATGTATTTAAAAAGTAAAAATTTGTGAAAAAGTATTTTAAAAAATTAATAAATATAAAAATACAAAAAATGTACTTAGTTATTGTAATTTTTTTTTTATATTTTTGGTATTTAGTGAATTTTTAAAAGATTTTTTTTACACTTTTTTTATTTTCTAGGTGTATTTATGTTAGGTGTGTCTAAAAAGTAAAAAAATTACTTAAAATATTTAAAAAATTTAGTAAAAACAAAAAAAAAAGGAAAAATAAGAAAGTAAAATTTTTTGAAAAGTGTTTTTTAAAAAATGAAAATAAAATTATTTTTAATTTGAAATTCACATTTATTTAAACGACGGGTTTGGGATGTTCTAAAAAAGTACACTTATTGGCTTATATGGGTTGGGTTTGATGTGATGTGTTAGAGAGGTGATGTGATTTAAATAAGATGATGTGACTTAAATAGGATAGTGACTTTTTAAATTTTTATATTATTTAATAGATGTCAAACTTGGCCTTAATGTCATACCATGAGTTAACCCAATTGATCAGAGGGGGAAAAAAAAAAAAGAAAAAAAAAAATTATGTTGATTTTAGTTTGACATTTATATATGCCGAGTTACCTTCGGCTAAGGTTTGCAAATTTACTAGTCAAATCATGCCACGTGAATATTGTTGCTAAGAAAGTTGATGCCTTTAACAACGTTAAAAATATACAATGGGGTGCTCAAAAACAAAAAAAAATATACAATGGAGTGTTTTGGGAAGCTGATAAAGAATTAATTTTTTTAATTTTTTTAATTTTTTTTATGAATAAAAAATATAAGAGATAATGTGACTCAAAATTGATAAAAAAATTAAAAAATTTCTTTTTATTTTCTTTCCAAAAGATCCCTATATTTTTCATTATGGAGAAAGTTTAGATGAGATTTGTATTTTTGTTTGTATTTAATAAATTTCTGTAATATTTTATTTTATTTTGTTAGTTTTTAGAACATTTTAGACTAAAAATATTTGAAAAGTAACAAAAAATTAATAATCATTTTAAAACTTTGGGCTAATCATATTAATCATCCCTATAATTTGAGGATTAATGGTTCGGATCCCCTTTTCCCCTTCACCTCCACGACCCCCTCTTGGATTGATTGGCCAATTTTATTTATTTATTTATTTTTTTTTTCTCCTCCTCCAATCACCAACCCCTATGTATGTGTGGAGGTGGTGGAGGAGACTTGTGTTACTTTGTCTCTGATCTTTTAAAAAACTAATTTTTTGACTTTTTTATGTCTTTTTTGTGGATAAAAAATGTAAGAGGTGATATGACCCAAAATGGGTAAAAAACTAAAAATGGGCTTTTTATTTTCTTCCTAAAAGACCCCTATATTTTTCGTTATCGAGAAAGTTTAGATGAGATTTGTATTTTTGTTTGTATTTAATAAATTTATGTAATATTTTATTTTATTTTGTTAGTTTTTAGAACATTTTAGACTAAAAATATTTGAAAAGTAACAAAAAATTAATAATCATTTTAAAACTTTGGGCAAATCATATTAACTATTCCTATAATTTGAGACTTGTGTCATTTTGTCCCTGATCTTTTAATTGTGATACATTTCACCATAAATTTTGAATCTTGTTTAAAATAAAGATAATTGAAGACATTATTGCTCAATTTTAAGAGTAAAGTTGTCATACAACTTATTTTGGTTGATTAATTTATACGTTGTTTGAAATATAATGGATTTTTTTTTTATGAATAAAGTTGGAATTTTTTTGATCACAAAGTTCTATTTTGTTTGCTTTTCATAATTTATTTTCAAAATTTTTTCTAAGAAATTAAAAATTAAATTGGTGAAAAAAATTATTTTTTTAAAAATAATTTTATCTTTTAGGGAGTAGAAATAATTTTTGAAAATAATTTTTTGGATATTTATTTTCATTAATTTAGTTTTTATTTTTTTAAAAGTCAAACATGACAATAATTTTGATATTATTATCAAACTAATTCATTAAATCAAAAAATCTAAAATTAAAAATATTTCATATATTAAACATATCGATTATATATTAAAAGCCTAATAACCATCCATTACATAATAATCATAAAAAAATATATGTTAATAGTAAATATAACTATCTATTACATGATAATCATTAAAAAAATATTAACAAAAACAACCACTAATTACATGATGATCATTCAAATACATACTAAAAATTAATTTGATAAAAAAAATATATAAAAGATTTATTATTTTTATATAATTTTATCTTTAGTAAGTAAAAATAATTTTTTAATATTTATTTTTGTCAAATTAATTTAAATTTTATTAAATTAAAGACTTTTTTCTTGAAATAAAGTAGTAATGTTTTTAATTATCTTTGTTTAATATAAGATTCAAAATTCAAATTTAAATATATAACGATAAAAAGATCAAAAATCAAAATAATACAAATACCAAACTACAAAAAACAGTTTACTTTTAAGAAGGCAGTAAAAAGTTAATTTTTTTTAATTTTTTTACATAAAAAAATACAAAAAAAAAAATCAGTTTTTAACACAAAAAAACCAATAAAACTTTAACACTAAAGACGATTTTTAGACGATTTCTCAAACTTAATTTTTTTAAAATAAAATAAATGGTCTGAAACCAAACAGACCCGTAAACCTAAACAAGTCAATCAAAGCTTTGTCTCTTTCTCTCCGTTTCTCTTAATTCATCAATCGTCGATCTCTGTGACTTCTCTCATTTCGCTCTGCTAGGCATTCGGCAGAGCCACGGTGTGGATCGGAGACAATCCAGGCAGCATCGTGGGCCTATGGTTTAGTCGTTTCAGCGTAAGATTGCCAAACCATTTTTTTTTGGTCATTCGTGATTTTCAATTGAATTTTTTTTCATGTTTTATTTGTTAATTTAATAATTCCTTAGTTTAATCATCTATCTTTTGTGATTTAGAGTTTCAGTCTCTGATTTTAGACAAATTTGTTTTTTGGGGGTTTCACTTTAGTGGGAAGGTTGGATTTTATTTCTATGCCTTAGCCAAATGTTGGACTTGGAAATGACACAATTTTGGGCTCTGATTCTGATTTAAGTTTAAATTTTCCAGCCCCTTTAGGTTTGTGTGTTGATGCTTTTTTGGAGTGTGATATTTATTGAATTCTTGTTTTGAAATTGCAAACCTGTTCAATTATGGGAGGATGTTTGGTTTGGGAGAATGGCTTTAAGGAGGAGTTCCAGGGCTTGTTTTCTGTCACAATAAAGTAGGACGCTTGGTTGGATGGCTTTGTAAAGCACAGCTTTTAGAGATGGGCAACTTGACTTTGTTTCGTTTTTGTTTGGTAGATTGCATATTATTAGCATTTTTACTTGGGTTAGAAGATGTGCTGATATGGATAATGGTCAATTTAATGGTTTTAGCTGCTTTGACCATATTTTGAGAGTTTCTCTGGATACGAGTTTTCTGTTGAAGGTTTTGGTTCTTGTGGCCTGTCCTTTGCCTTTTGTTGTTGTTGTTGTTGTTGTTTCTTTTCTTTGCTTTTGGGTTTGGATATGCTCTTTTTAAAAGAGAGGGGGAGGGTGGATTATGGCTCACTTTCTCTTTATCTCTCTATGTTATAAACAAGGCACCTCTATCATTAAATAAAAGTTCATCATAACTCTCTCTCTCTCTCTCTCTCTCTCTCTCTCTCTGTCATATCAAAATAAAAGTGCTAGTATATAACTCCCATTCTACCTCTCTCATCAAAATCAAAAAGAACATGAACTTCTCTCTGCCATACATACTTATCAAATTGTGAATTCTATCCCTATCTCTTATCAAGAAGGTTAAAATAAAACAACTAATCTCATTACACCCTACAACATTTTCTTAAAAAATCTCATATTGGATTGATCTAGTCCAAATCTATCTAATTCCTAAAATATCCCACCTTCTCATATTCAATAACCAAGTGTTAATTATAAACTTCATATTACTGCATTATTTTATTTTTACAATTTGCTTAATCATATCTATGAATCAGTATTCAGAGAGAATTCCAAAGAAATTTAATGTCACACCGTGAGTTAACCCATTGATCAGACACCTTAAATGACTCATCAAGTTAAGTGTTTCTTGTCCCACCCTAATTTTGAATGATGTGCTGTCCTAATATATTCCTGAAAAGAGAGAAAAATTATAATGTTGAATTTAGTCTAATAATTATTGTTGTTACATCCTGTAGGGGTTCATAAATTTACCAATCAAACCATGGCACGACACTGAGCAAATAACAACCACAATATCATCCTCATACTGAAAACAGTTAATGTGCACCACTTCTAGTTTGAAGACCCTCAAACACTTCCTCTCAAAAAGGCCAATTAATCTGTGCTGTTGTTCCTTTCATGTCGGTTGCTTCAAACTCCAAACCAAATTCTCCAAAACCCATTACCCAGAACTCAGTTTTGAAGATTCTCAACTCCTCCTATGCCTTTCCAACAATAATTTTGAAGATGCTCGTGACCTACTCGAGCAAATACCTCAAAGAGATAACTCTAGCCGTGTTGTGGGTTGGACTTCATTGCTTTCAAAATACGGGAGAGATGGTTTTGTTGACGAAGCTCGAACACTATTCGAGATCATGCCTGAGAGAAACGTGGTAACATATAATGCAATGATCTCAACTTACCTGCAATGGGGGAGGTTGAATGATGCATATCGATTGTTTGAAGTGATGCCAGAGAGGAGTGTGGTGTCATGGACTTCGATGCTTTGTGGGTTGATGAATGCGGGGATGGTTGATCAGGCAAGGGAGTTGTTTATTGTGATGCCAGAGAGGAATGTGGTTTCTTGGAATTCAATGGTTGTCGGGTTGGTTAGAAATGGATATTTGGAGGAAGCAAGGCGAGTTTTTGATGTTATGCCGACCAAAAATCAAGTTTCTTGGAATGCTATGATTTCGGGGTATGTTGAGCATTGTAGGATGGAAGAAGCAAGAGCGTTGTTTGAGAAGATGCATGACTACAATGTGATTACTTGGACTAGCTTGATAGCCGGTTACTGTAGGGTTGGCAATGTGGAAGAGGGGTATTTCTTATTTCGAAGAATGCCCGAGAGGAATGTTGTTTCTTGGACAGCCATGATTGGCGGGTTTGGTTGGAATGGCTTATACAGAGATGCCTTGTTGCTTTTTATTGAAATGAGAGAGAACTATGACATAAAACCAAATGGTGAGACTTTCATTTCACTTGCTTATGCTTGTGCAGGTGTGGGTCATCCTCAGCTGGGCAAGCAATTACATGCATATTTGATAATTAATGGTTGGGATTGTGCTGAAGGTGATGGAAGGTTGTCTAAGAGCCTAATTCACATGTATTCAATGTTTGGTATCATGGATTATGCACATTGTATATTTCTTAAAAATTTGAAAAGTTGTACAGTTCAGTCTTGCAATTCTATGATTATTGGTTATATTCAGATTGGACAGTTGGAAAATGCACAGATTTTGTTTGACACAGTACCCTTCCGAGACAAAATTTCATGGACTTCTATGATCAGTGGGTATTTTAGTGCTGGCAAAGTAGAAGAGGCATGTGATTTTTTTAAGAGAATGCCTGATAAAGATGATGTTGCATGGACAACAATGATATCAGGGTATGTCCAAAATGAATGTTTTGCAGAAGCTACCTGCTTGTTTGCAGAAATGCGAACTAATGGAATATCACCACTAAATTCTACATATTCTGTTCTTCTTGGAGCCGCTGGTGCATTGGCTAATCTTGATCAAGGCAAGCAGTTCCATTGTTTGTTGACAAAGACACTGCCGGAACTTGATTTATTTATTGAGAATGCTTTGATTTCAATGTATGCAAAATGTGGGGAGATAGATAATGCACATGGCATCTTTTCAAATATGATATCTCGGGATTTGGTTTCTTGGAATTCCATGATAATGGGATTTGCACATCATGGGCTAGCTAGTGAAGCTCTAAAGCTCTTCGAAGCCATGCAGGAATCTGTAATTCGCCCAAATTCTGTTACTTTCTTGGGGATTTTGTCAGCGTGTAACCATGCAGGTCTTGTCGACCAAGGGTGGGTGTTATTTTGTGCCATGAATAATGAATACTCAAATCAACCAGGCTTGGAGCATTATATTTCTATGATAAATCTTTTAGGCAGAGCAGGCAAACTAGAGGAAGCAGAAGAGTTTGTTCTGAGCCTGCCTTTTGAGTTAGGTCATGCCACTTGGGGGGCATTACTTGGTGTGTGTGGATTTGGTGAGAAGAATGCAGAGATTGCTAAACGTGCAGCCAAAAAACTCCTTGAGTTGGATCCGTTGAATGTACCAGCCTTTGTGGCGCTACGCAATATATATGTAGCAACTGGATGTCACATTGAAGAGCAAACACTGAGGAAGGATATGGGATTGAAGGGGATGAAGAAAGTTCCTGGATGTAGTTGGATTTTGCAGAAAGGGAGAGTTAATGTCTTTCTCTCTGGCGATAGATCGCACCCGCAATCTGATGAGATGTTTTCACTTTTATTTGGAATTGCTGGTGAATCAAAATTACAAGGAGATGAAATGTTCAGCAGACTAAGTTCTAGATGAGATTTTTCTTCGATTTGGTTGTAGGACTATTGAGGATGATTGTATGTTCAAGATTACATCGTCATACTTCACCATTTTTTCTTGGAGTTAGGAGATCTTTTCTCTTTTCTTGGGATGTTGGGCGCAAATGCTGCCATGTTTTTTGTTTTGTTATTTCCATTTTTTCTCAGAGTTAGATCTTTCCACAATGAGGCTTGTACAGTCTTTGATGGGTACATTTGGAAGCATGAATGTACGCGTGAATGAATTATTTCAATTTTTAAGCAAATTTTCTTGATTAAAATTGTATTTTTCTTGAAATTTACCACGATTAAATACCAATTTCGAATAACACACGGGAAAATTACCAAATAATTAAAGCTCCCAAAGTTATGCCCAATAACAAATTAAATCGTGAATTTTAAAATTGGCGTCCATCATCATTAATTCAGCAGTTGAGGGATACATATATGGAGATCGATTCAGGGATGCATGCAACAAGAGAAACAAAGAAGCTAGAAAAGTGGTCTCAACCACCCTCCATCACCTTCTCCCTCCCTTTGGTTAACGACGGATCCAAGATTTTGACTTTAGGGGGGCGGAAGCATATGTAACTCCTAACTGAAAAAAAAAAAAAAAAAAAAATTGTCATAAAATTTAATATACAATATCAATTTCTACCATCACACACACCGAAAAAAAGAAACCCCATTAATTTAACATTATTTATCTTTTTTTTAGATAAACATTATCTATGAATAATCAATAAAGTATAAAATATAATCATAAAATTTAGTACGTTTTATTGTATGCATTAACTTAAGAAAAAATATTAACTATTGCTATATTCTTTTTAATAATTTGATTGATGAGTTATCTATCTTTTTGGATTCTATTTCTATTACAAGACTTGAATAAATTCATGGCGTTTGAAATAAGAATTTATATTTTTCTTGCATTAGCCTGACCCTTTAGGTTTGTGTACTAGCTTTCGATTGTGATATTGATTGAATTTTGGTTTTTCAATTGCAAACCTGTTCAATTATGGGAGGATGTTTGGCTTGGGAGAATGGCTTTAAGGAGATGTTTCTAGGGCTTGTATTCTATCGCAATAAATTAGGATTGTATTCTATCACAATAAATTAGGAGTTTTGGTTGGATGACTATGTGAATGTGTGACTTGTTGTTAAAGCAAAGCTTTTAGAGATGGGCAACTTGACTTCGTTTCGTTTTTGTTTGGTAAATCGCATGATATTAGCATTTTTACCTGGGTAGAAGGTGTGCTAATATTCCTTTTACCATACATTGAGAGTTTCTCAGGATATGAGTTCTCAGTTTGAAGATTTTAGTTGCCTTTTTGTTGTTGTTTCTTTTATTTTGGGTTTGGATAGGTGCTTTCTAAAGAGGGGGAGGGTGTAATTTTAGAGAAGAGAAAGAGTTGGGGAATGAGTTAGACTTCATTCCCTTTTATATTGATAATTGAGTAATTACATGCATAGTCTGAGTAATCAAAAAAGGAATGAATAAGAATACAACCAACTATTTCCTATTCTAATACTTCCTATTCTAACACTCCCCCTCAAGCTGGTGTGAAGATATCTCTCATGCCTAGCTTGTTGAGAATGCCATGAAAGGATTTGCTCCCTAGTCCCTTGGTGAGAACATTAGCTAGTTGGTCCTCAGTCTACACAAATGGAATACATATGGTGCCACTAGTGAGTTTTTCTTTGATGAAGTGCCTATCAATCTCCACATGCTTAGTTCTATCATGCTGAATTGAATTATGAGCTATGTTAATTGCGGCCTTGTTGTCACAGAATGTCGCATGGAGTCAGTCTGATGGATTCCCAAGTCTCCCAACAATAGTTTAATCCATAGTAACTCACATACACCTTGAGCCATAGCCCTGAATTCTGCCTCAGCACTAGATTTAGCCACCACATTCTGTTTCTTACTTCGCCGTGTGACTAGGTTGCCATCCACAAATGTGTAGTATCCGGAAGTTGATCGTCTGTCAGTAACTGAGCCAGCCCAATCTTCATCAGTAAATGCCTCCACACTGAGATGGCCATGTTTTGAGAAATAGAGACCCTTTCCAGGAGAAGACTTCAGGTATCTCAGGATTCTCATAATAGCCTCCAAGTGGGAAGTTCTAGGAGCATACATAAACTGGCTCACTATACTCACAGCAATGGCAATGTCTGGACGTGAGTGGGATAAGTATATGAGCTTGCCCACTAGTCTCTGGTATCTCTCCCTGTCCACTGGATCTCCCTCTTGATTCTCACTCAGTTTCTGGCCCAATTCTAGAAGTGTATCACATGGTCTACCTCCAAGTATTCCAGTTTCCTTTAGCAAGTCAAGTACATACTTCCTTTAGCATATGAAGATGCCATCCTTGGACCGAGCTATTTCAATGCCCAAAAAATATTTCAAATAGTCTAAGTCTTTGATTTCAAACTCTTTAGCCAAGTATTTTTTCAAACGAGGAATCTCCTCAACATCATCTCCTGTCAGAACAATATTATCAACATAGACAATAAGAGCTGTGGTCTTACCATGCGAGAAGTGTTTCACAAACAAGGTGTGATCAACTTGACTTTGCTTGAACTTATATTTCAGCATAGCTTGAGTAAACCTTTCAAACCAAGCCCTAGGAGACTGCTTTAGCCCATAAAGTGACTTTTGGAGCCTGCGTACTTTACCGTTGGACTTAGCATTGGCAAAACTAGGTGGAATATCCATATAGACTTCTTCTGCTAGATCTCCATGAAGAAAGACATTCTTCACATCAAATTGATGAAGGGGCCAATCCAAATTTGCAGCAAGAGAGAGTAAAATTCTCATAGAATTCATCTTAGCAACCGGTGCAAATGTCTCTTGGTAATCCACCCATAAGTCTGAGTGAAGCTCTTAGCAACCAGTCTTGCGTTGTATCGTTCTATGGAACCATCTGCTTTATGTTTTACCGTGTACACCCGCTTATACCCAACTGGATTTTTGCCGCTAGGTAACTCCACTAACTCGCAAGTGCCACTCTTGTGAAGAGCTCTCATTTCTTCTATCATGGCATGTTTTCATTCAGGAATAAAAAGAGCATCCTGAAAATTGGTAGGTAGACTCACAGAAGACACTTTAGACAAAAAAGCTTTATATGAGGAAGATAGATGAGAATAAGAGACATGATTACTAATAGGATGTTGAGTACATGACCCAACCCCCTTCCTATTAGCAATGGGAACATCAAGATTGGAAAAAACAGGAATAGAAGCACTAGAATTAGAATTACCTGGACTCTTAGTATAGGTGGGTGACTCTGGACACTCATCCAGAGAAGAAGTTGGCAGTAAAGGAAGAGAAGTAGTCTCTTGCATCCAAGTGACTTGCTGTCTATCCTTGTCCCTGATATAAACTTTGTTTGCTTCCTTTTCCTCAACAACTGTTGGCTCATCATTCCCTATTTGTTTAACAGGAACAGGAATCTCTTCACACCAAGACTCTCCGTAAAGGGATGATGGTGATACCGGGGGGGTCGGAAAATAGGGCTGAGACCCAAAGAAAGTAACATTCATGGAGACAAACCATTTGCGAGTAGGGGGATGATAACACTGATAACCCTTTTTAGTGGCAGAATAACCCAGAAAAACACACTTAAGAGACCGGGGATCCAATTTACCACGAGTGGGTGAATGATTATGGACAAAACAAACACAACCAAAAGTTGTAGAAGGAATGGAGAACCCGAAAGGGGTAGACCCGAACAAAACTTGAAGAGGTGTTTGTTTTTTAAGAACTTGGGTAGGAAGATGATTAATCAAATAAGCGGCAGTGAGAACCGTGCCCCCCAATAGGATCGAGGAATCCACATCTCAAAGGATAGACAACGGGCGATATCAAGGAGATGGTGATTTTTGCATTCTGCAACACCATTTTGTTGAGGAAGTTGGTGATCTCCCACTGATCATAACTCGGGTTTGTGGTGAGGGGTGCCTAGATTCTGCCATCAACATACCCCATCTTCCCTCTGCTCTTCAAGAAAATAGTCAACTCTGCGACCACGCTAGATAGTTCTGACTATTGAATAAAGAAGTGATGATTTTAAAGCTAGGGTTGAGATTATCAGTCATAGTAGAAGGGATAAGGGAACTCTCGCTCTTAGATGGCTGAGAGGTTGTGGACTCACTAGTGAAATTTGTCAATCACAAACTCGAAGATGGTGGAGGAATAGCCAACACTATAACCACAAAGAGATCAGCAAAATAAGTGCTTTTTTTAATTTTTTTTATTTTGTTAACGTAGCATCATTTTTTTTATATATTTTTTATTTTTTGTTTATTTATTTATTTATTTTAACTAACCAACCATTAAAGCACTCCTAATACACCATTACAACTGTATAAGAAAAGAGAGAGAGAGACGACGTTGAGAGTCGACGACTGCGAGAGAGACGACGCCGCGAGAGAGAGAGTCGGCAGTCAAGAGAGATTCGACGGCTGCCTAGGAGATGCCAACAGAAGCCAACAAAGCCAGAGAGGTTGTCGGCAGGCCCTAGGGTGCCTTACGATGGCCTGGGTGAGGCCCTAGAGTGCCAACAGACCCCCTAGGAGACTGACGATGGCCTAGACGGACTGTGGGATGACAGACGATGGTTTGGGTGAGGCTACTGTGACCGACTGGGCTCCTGGGGAAGATAGAGCTGCCGGCAGACAAGAATAAGGTATGGGCTAGGGTTTAGGCTCTGATACCATGTAATTTTAGAGAAGAGAAAGAGTTGGGGAATGAGTTAGACTTCATTCCCTTTTATATTTATAATTGAGCAATTACATGCATAGTCTGAGTAATCAAAAAAGGAATGAATAAGAATACAACCGACTATTTCCTATTCTAATACTTCCTATTCTAACAATTTCCTATTCTAACAGAGGGTGGGTAGGTAGGGTTTGCAGAACAAATGCTTATAGAAGATGAGTTGATTAGAAGAGGCTGCTGTCTGCTGTCTGCTGATTGCTATAGTGTGTTATATCTGCAAGATTGATGGAGAATCCCTGGATTGTATTCTTCATTCTGTTGCAGGGGTTATACTCAGTTTAGTGTTTGTGTTAAGTGTAGTTAGAGATGAGTACAAGAAAAATAGCTTGGAAAAGCAGCTCTGATGTGCTGTAAAAAATAAAAAAGGATAGACAATGACAGATGGTTATATACATTACCTGTAGTGCTTGTGGCCCTGTTCTCGCTTCTATAATTTTTTTGAGACAAGTTTTTTACTAATATAAATTGTTCTTTAGAATACTCATGATTGACTGATTTACATCGCAAGATCGAGTGCTCAATTGGTCACATGGTGTGTTTTTGATATTGTAGCACAAGTACCACCGCATTATTTTCCCAATTGAATGATTTTATAAGATGAGTTGCGATTGAATGTATTTAGATTAGATTATAGAAGAGAGGAATAGGTGTATGCTCCATTAATGTTGAGAAGTTGTGATGCTGTGTATTCATTCCTTCCATCTATATGTTAGCAGCTACATTGTATTTGATTATGCTTCTACAGCTGCTGGATCATATAAAAGATCATGGTTTTTCTTCAATCACATATACGGATCTGTAAACATTCCTTAATTAGGATTACAGGGTTTGTTGTTCATGTTGTATTTGATCATTAGATGGGGGACCATGATGTGATGTTACACAGTAGATAGAAAATGTTTAAAATCTTGATGAATGGATGATTATACATTTTTAGAAATACTAGTGGAATGATTAGAATTTAGAAGACACGAGAAATTAATACTTTCTAATTTTTATTTATAATTATATGTTGTTGATTTCGTTTAAAATTCTGAATTAGTGTAAGCATCACACTTTAATGTTACGTTTTAATGGTTATTTCATGTACGTGCACTTCATATGTATATAATGTAATATTTTCTCAGGTGGCTATGGTATGCATATTCTTTTATAAGTACCATTGACGGTTTTCTATATTTTTTGCATTTTGCAACTGTGGAATTTTAATACTAATTGAGTCAGTTTTTGTGAGATAGTTAAATGAAATGACATATAGGCTAAAGTAAGTCTTACAGCCTAGCATTGGTTTAGGCTCCCATGCTGCCATAATTGTTCTGGTGAAAGGGTGTGTGGCTCATTGGTGCAGGCACTCCTTTCATGCTACAATGTTCATTCTGAATGTTGTCCTGGCTTGCATTCATCTAGAGTAGACCTGATCGAGATTGTTTAGCCTCAATTCATCCCGCGGATGATGTATTGATTTATAATTTGATGGTTTTTGCTATCAAGGCCATTTAATTTTTGTGTTAAGAGAGTTTGTAGAAGGATGTTTGTGGGAGGAATTTGATATTTGAGAAGTCCAGTAAAAGGGGAGGCCAAGTTATGAGGATTGCTTCTCAGTTCACAGTGGATAACTATATCTGTTTGTGCATCCATTACAGGAAAGGTTTTCAGACATCCGCTCCTGAAATTCTGAACGATCATCAAGACCTTTTCAGGGGGGTAACACTTTCAGCTCTTGCAAGAGATGGATCCTGGTCACTATGGTCTTCGGCAAGGATGGGAAAATAACAGCGTAATTGTGGTTTCCTTTTTAATCACTATATTGGATGATTTACAAGAATTAGGGCTCATGTGATTGTCCATTTTTTCCTGGCATTTCATCCTTAAAGAACAATGAGAGAGAGCCATGGGACAGTGAGGATATGGAATGGATTTGCCTACTTCATACCATCATTATTAGTTGCTGACATAGCTTATTCTCTTGAATCCACAGGCTTTGGAAGGGTATGGTGCAGTCCATGGGCCAAACTTCTGGTGAGTGCTGACTGATGCTTGGTGCTAGGGTAATTTACCTGCTCATGGGTAAAGAGCTTATTTAAAATGCCGGTTTACATATTTTATCGTGCAATGTATTGGTATAAATCCCACATTTCATGCAAACATGCAGCAGACCTCTTATTAATTTGTGATGATTGTGTTTTTCTTGTTCATATGCATGCTAAATGAAATGTGATAGTGACCTTTCAATTCTTACTACTTCTTGTTCTATATTCTTCACATTTTGTTTTATCATTTTTTTTTTCTCCTCCTATTTGGTTCTTGCTTATGTTCTTTTGGCAGGGTTGATGGTTCATACGAAGATAGGAGGTTTATTGATGAGAGATTCTCAAGGGATAATATCTACTCCAGGAATGCCTTCCACCGGGATATACTGGAGAGGGAGAACTATCCACCTCCTCCACCTGCAGGTGGTCTATGGCCTCAATCAAGGAGGAGAAGTTATGAAGAAGAATATTCATTTAAGAGGGACTCTAGGCGACATGAGAAGCCATTCGCCGATTTATATCATGAAATGGATGCTTTCCATGAAGCTGACAAGTATCACGAAATTGATACATTTCAGGAATATGATAAGTTTCGGGATGGCTATCGTAGTATTGACAACTACCGTCGTCATAGATATGACAGGCCTGCTAGATATGGGGGACGTGATCGTAATGATTATGCATATGATGATTATGACTACAGATCTCGGATTTCCCATCAAAGCCAGGAGGATAGCCGTGAGAGAGATTATGATTATGGCAGGCATAGTTATGATTCCGATTATGATAGAGGTAGTAGGAGAGACAGTAGTTGGAGCCGTGAATCTCGTGAACGAGATCGTGACAAGAGATGTTTGATCCGGGATAGAGATAGGAGTCCACATAGAAGTCATGAGCGTTCTCGGTCTCGTGGACGTGATGATCTCCCCAGGTCAAGGTCTCCTCGGAGTCGAAGTCATGGTTGGAGTCATCGAGAGGACAGTTATGATGATTCTGGATATGAGAGGAGTGAGAAGCGAAGGGATCATGAATGTCACCATGAGCATTACTCTGTGGTATGCTTGTGTAATGGTGGATATTCTTATTCAAATATTTCACTATTGTTAATTCAATGGGTTAAGTGTCAGTGCTGTTTTCTTTTAGGCCCCATCTGCTACTGTTGTTGTGAAGGGTCTCTCACAGAAGGCAACTGAGGAAGATTTATACCAGATCCTTGTACTTTTCTACTCAATATTTTTAATTACCTCATTTGTTAATTCTTGCAGTCTACCACATTGGCTACATCTCATTAATTTTTACCATCAACAGGCTGAATGGGGACCACTTCGCCATGTCCGCGTGATCAAAGAACGCAATTCGGGCATCTCTCGTGGCTTTGCTTTTATTGATTTCCCTTCTGTGGTATCAATTAAGCATATCATGTCAACATTTGATAATTTGGCTTTATGAAAGGCACATGTGAGCTAAATTGTTGTGAAACAGGGAGTTGCACGTGCAGTGATGGATAAACTTGGAGATGAAGGTCTTGTTGTGGATGGTAGGAAGCTGTTCTTCGAGTACAGGTATAAGCATTTTTAATGCAAGTTTGGTACCCTTTTTTTGGTGCATCGGAGGCCATAGCCTGGGGGATGGGAAATTGAACACTTTTTTGTTACACTTTCATTAATTTTAATGCATGGGCCTCTTCTGAGCACGTTATAGTAGTTGTCTATAACTACTATATAGTGAAAGCGCACTAATATGTTCATTATGTTAATTTTAATGCATGGTCCTCTTCATGTATGCACTCACACAATTTTTACTTTCTAAAGGGATTGAAGCACATTAGGCAGTGAACCATATAATTTTCTGACGTGTTCAATAACTATATAGTGAAAGCACATTAGGCAGTGAAGCACATTATGCTTTGCTTTTGCATTGTCCAATTACTGAGTTCCAGTGCTTTCATCTTATCGGATTTGAATCATATGTTACTGTCTCAGTGTTTTAGGCGTTTTATTATTCTTTCTTAGCTCTTTAGAAAGATTCTTCATGGCAGATAGTGTGGGTGAGATTTGGACCATATCTTATTTAACTTCCATTATGAACTTTTGTTTGAGATTTTTGTTAGTTTTGTTCTTCTATGCAACCAAATGTTCCACTAATTTATCTGTAGCTTTAAGCTGTCACATATGAATTCTGTTTTTTATTACAATGTGCAACTCTGTCATGTTGCAGTAGTAGGCCGAACTGGGGGACAAGTGGACCATCATTTGGACCAGATAATGCGTTAAAATCTGGTCATGGTAACCATAAAAGTATCACAGTACCATCTGATTGGATGTGCACCATCTGTGGCTGCGTAAATTTTGCACGGCGAACATCCTGCTTTCAGGTTTGTTCTTTATTTCCCCCCCTCTACGGCACTTTTTGCATGTATTCTCTTCTTCCTGCTGCTGCTGCTGCTGCTCTCTCTCTCTCTCTCCCTTGTCATTTTATCAAAAAGGTGTATCATTTTTGTGGACCTAAACCGCATTATATTTGGTCTAGTGCTTAGTGGCTTGTAGTTGGTGCCTTCTGCATCAGTTTTATTGTAGTACAACTATATATGAATCTGCTTTGTAGTTATTCACTGGAGGTAGATAGTTTAAATCTGCTATTCTGCTGTACATGCTTGATCTATAAATAGAAATTTGGTTCATCTGGACATATGTGCATTAATTAAATGAGAGTAACATTTTCAGTTAATACAAAAACTGTTATTTTTTGAATTATGTTTTGTCCAACTAAGTGTTTTTACATTGCGACTCTGAGAGTGATGTTTTGGTTGCAGCAGAGGCTCTTGTAATATGTATATCTGATATTTTACATTAAGCTGGTCTATTTTCTTCCCCTCTTTGGCTGTCTATTTCTCATGTTCTATTTAACAATTAACTATGAATTATACTAAATTGGTGGATTTTCTTTCCCTCTTTGGAAACAGTGTAATGAGCCACGAACAGCTGATGCCCTACCAGCAGATGTGGCATCGTCAAATCCTACAACAGTGGGGAAGAAAGGGGAGGCAGGTTAGTTTTTCTGATGCTTTCACTTGGTGTGCATTAGGATCATGTGTAGGAGATTTGCTAAGTTGACATTTCATCAGGTCCTACCCATGTCTTGGTTGTCCGTGGGTTGGATGAAAGTGCTGATGAAGAAATGCTTCGTTATGAGTTTTCCAAACATGCTCCAATTAAGGTAAAACATGCTGGATTTGTTATATAGGTTACTGAAATATAAATAAACCGAAAGTCCATAACGACTAAGGGATGATAGATATATAAATATGTATTATTTACTTATATATAAGGTACTGAAATGTAAATGACTATGCTGTGTTTCATTCAAATCTGCTGAAGTTATACATATTTTAAAACTGCAGGATCTTCGTCTGGTTAGAGACAAATTTACTCATGTTTCAAGGGGATTTGCCTTTTTACATTTTCATACGGTATGTGTATTTTTAGTTGTTGATTCAGTTGAATGCTGACCTGAGTAAATGTATTTGTACACATTGGTTTATGGGTGATGTATAAATATGTGGCATGATGGCAACCAGAGATTGGGATGGAATTCTACCAATATTTGGATTAACATCAATCAGTGCATGCTTCAAACTTATTAAATAACTAAATTTATCCATGGTAGACTTGTCTATAGACTATAGATCACTCTGATAAGTTTTAATTTTTATCGCATAAGATAGATTTATTTTACTAGTACAAAAACAAGGGTGCCACCCCATTATAGATGCACATGCCAAACAAAATAAAATTGACAGACCTTACAATCCTATGCATGCCAAATGTGTGTAGTCTGCCCCGTACAAGTATATCGAATTCATCATCAAGTTTCTATATGCTCTTCAAATTTTAAATGGCCCAATGGAATGGTTTAGATTCCCCAAAACACACCATATCACTTTTCAAAAAAATCTTCTCTTCACCTTGTGAAATGGCTCTTAGCACCCTTCAAATGGTTTTGCGTTCCTTTCTCCTCAACTACTTGACGTTAAGCAAAGGAGCTGTGTCTTTCTCTGTCTTCATCCTCCTATATTCTACTCCATGCCTCCAACTATGTAGGTTGGATGCTAATTGTGGGAACACCCAAGTAACTCCAAACATGGAAGAAATACCTAAATCTCCTTAGCGACACTATAATGAATAATTGGTGATTGTCTCCCTTGTGCTTTGTACATAAAACATCAATTTGGAGTGTTGTGCTTTTGTAAATCAAATTGGTGAGAATCTTCTTATGTGCAATAGTTCACCGGAAAAAATGGCCACCTTAGACCGAATTCCCTTCTTTTAAGAGAATAGTTGTAAGTGCCCATCAACTATTTTATAACAATTTTAAAAGAGAGATCCCGCACAGCCCCGACAGATCCAAGTAAAGTGCAACTGAGTTTTTTTTGTCCATTGCAATCCTGTCTAGAGCTGGAACTAGCAATTTGAAGTCCCACAGCAAGTATCATGCTGAAAGCTGACTCTGACACTCTTCTACAACAAACTAATGAGTTTTTATGCTTGTATTATTGTATGCCATGAAGATTTCCCCTATGTTCTGCTATTGATGAATGCACATCATGTGTTGATTTGCATTAGTGTGTAACGTAGAATTGTGGCAAAGAATGAGAACTGTTGAGGAGCATAATTTATGTGTATTTTTCTCGATAACCATGTAATGGGCTTGTGGTAAATTAAGGAATTCCCATTTCTAGAGTTTCAGATATTAGTTACCAAGTCTACCACAATGACCCAGCATAAAGACTATGATATTTCATTTTTGCTCTCAAAATGTCACTTGATTTTGTCACGCTGATTTGATTTTGATTAGACAAATGAGACTGCTTAGCTGATTTATGAGTTGCAACGGGGCTCACTTTAAAAACTATGTAAGATGCAAACTGCAATTATAAAGGCATTGTGGTCATCTCAGTCTTTGTGCTTCTTATTTTTGTCGTATTTTTTTCCACTCTTAATAAAAGTTAGGTTTTTATAAATATAAATATTTTTTTATCACGTTATTGTTTGTTGAAACATATTGATATTCATGCTCAAACTATGGTTTTTATGTCTTTTCTTGTTCTCCAGGTTGAGGATGCTACCAAAGCTCTTGGAGCAACAAACGGGACAACTCTAGAAAAGAATGGACAGATTCTGCGAGTAGCATATGCAAAAAGCATTCTTGGACCGGGATCAAGGCCATCAGGATCTTCTCAGTCAAGCAGTCTTGCGGCTGCCGCAATTGAGGCAGCAGCTTTTGCTCAACAGGTAGGCATGTATTGTTTCATTTTTATTATAAATGTATAGTGGTCTATTCTATACTAAATATGTTAGTGTGGCAATTTTGGATGTTCACTTCTTGGTTATATGTATATATACTGCCATCATGTTGCAACCTGCTCTTTTCTGCTCTCTAGTGCTAGTTAACTTGATCTTATGATATGTAGCACCAGGGGCGGAGGGAGGGAGGGGGGTTTGTGGCCCCTTCAAGGCTCTGAAAATTTTCATTTGTACATATGTATGCTATTTCTAATTTTTATTTTATCTTTCATATTACGTGATAGCCCACCAAATTCAATGTAGCACTCCCAAAAAATTTGTGAAGTCTACATTGTATAAGAGTTGGCTTTCAAAATTTAGTAACTCATATAGTGGTCTCAAACATTTACAATAATATTATGATAGGCATATTTTCTTACCATGTTTTGTTTACCATCTTATGTATCAATTCTACATTAATATTAAAAGCATGAATGGCTAAGGTGATAAACAAATTGTGGTAAAAAAAAATATGATCATCCTAACATTAAGATCCCCTCAACTATTAGCAAATATCACCTTACCGCTTATCTATAAATTCATACATTTTGACCCCCTCAACTGTAAAAACTGTACAAATAATGTTTAATTGTGATTAATCTCTTATAATTTTATTGGTTCAATTGGCCTCTATTAAGTAATATTCAATAATGATTTAATCAAATAAAATTCATGCCGATCCATTAACAGCTCGGCGAGATCTGCCGTATGACTTCCTATGGTGGAATCCTGGCTCTGCCCCTGCGTAGCATCATATACGTTGCAGGATACACTTCGTGCTTGTTCTTGGATTTTTCATAGTTTATTCATCCCATTCTTTATCCCTGCTATCTAGAAAACCACTGTGGTCCTTTTGCTGACCTGAAGCTGAAGTGTCATGTAATTTAAGGAGAGGATTCATTGCAATGGTAACTCAGGAAGCAAGCACTTTGAATGCTCATGATTGCTTCCAAAGGCACGCACACGTGTATGCACACATGCACACATTCTACCTGGCTGGTCTTTTCTTATTTTCTTGTATTGGTTAGATGCAATTAGTCTGTATTATTGACGAACCTGATTGAATAAATACATTCCCTCCTTTCAATCCTTGTAGTATGATGCTGTTGGATGGGCACCAAAGGAATATAATCCAGACAATAAGCAGCCCTCTGGTGGACAGGAGCCAAGTGGTGGAGATGTTGCAGGTCCAAAGGATGCTTCTTCATTACAATCTGGCTTTGTTTGGGATGAAGCATCTGGCTATTATTATGATGCTTCTTCTGGATTCTATTATGATGGAAATACAGGTATTTATTTATTTGGAAGCTGCCTTTTAGTTGTTGTTTTTTCCTCATTGTTACTATAAAAGCTGTCTCTTGATTTTATGTTTATGCATAATATAGGCAAATGTTGCAAGTGTTGTATCATGTGGGCCATAGCCCCCATGATATCAATGTTGTATTCTATAAGTGAAAGTTCTGATATGTGTTGCTCATGCAATTGCACTGGTGCACTGGTGTGGCATCCTAAATCTTTAACAATCTTATTCAGTGTGCATCAAATAATTAGTTTCATTAATCATTGGTCTTGTGGTGGCATTCAATTTTTAAAGGGACTCTGCTTTGGATTTCTGCTGTCAACTGACCATTGCATTGTGACAGCATTTCTATTTTGGAGTTTATGGTTGGCTTGGATTGCTCTGCATTTGTTGATGGTTTTCAGTTTGGATTATTTTAAGAAAATATAATTTTAGTCATAGTTGCAAGGTTTTTTATATTTGAAATTTTGAGCAGAGCCCCGATATTTGATTCAGAGAGATGAGAGGAGAGACATCACTCAATAGAATTGTACAACTTTGGGAGCAGTATTTGTTGGGTGCTGCTAAGAAACCTATCCAATTTACTAGTGGGGGATCTTTCTTCCAAATTTTGAGGTTTACAGAGGGTTAATTTGTGGAGATATACAAAAGTTTTCATGAGGAATATTTCTTGAAAATAATTAATATTTTTGTTTTATAAAAAATATTTACTCCTACCAGTTTCTTTTTGTGTATTTGTTATCGGTTCGTTCACAGATTGCATTTCTCATGAACATATGGAGTTATGGCCATGAGAAGCCTTAAACCCGCCTTAAACCCCCCAACTCCATGATATTGTCATAAACAGAGTGAAAGGATGATATTTTATATTGACATTCGCAACTTCTCAGATAGAAAATGTCATTATTGTTTCAATTTCAACATCTTTTTGTTGTTTTATAATTGTGAGAAAACTTGTGAAATATTCGTATATCTTCATATTCTGTTTTATACTTTGAAAATTCAAAACAATACTAATCAATGAAGGCATGGTTTGTTAGTTAAAATTGGGTTAGTGGTAAACAAATATGGGTATTAGGCTCTGTTAGGAATGGTTTTCAAACTATGATTTCACCTCTTTATTTGCATTCGATGTTTGTTTATGGTTTTCCAAAGTTAATTCCACATTCAATTTTGAAAACTTTGTCTTAGCGGGAAAATTTGGGCTAACCAGTTGTCCCACTGGACGTCCGGCCGGTTGACCAGAACAGTACAAATTTTTTTTTTTTTTTGCGCAATTGACACATGTTAATTTTTATATATTCGAAAAAAATATTTTTGGAATTTTTTAAATTTTTTTATAAGCTTTAATAGAATTTTGAGTTGTGTGTTTAGTTATAAGTTGTAAGTTTTTGTATCAAATATCATATGTCACATCAAAAATTCCCCACTCAATTCAAAACTCTTTCACCAAACAAATTTTCTACACTCAAATTATAATTCAAAATCTCACAAACTCAAAATACAACTCCTACTCTCAAATCATATTTAGAAAGCTCTACCAAACACAACCTTAATCTTTTTTTTTAATTTTTAATGCCATGATCAGGTGAAGCATATCTATGATAATATGTATTCTATTTTTATGCAAGCATGCTTTTTGCTGCTAATGAACTGGACGGGTACTAGTGCTAGTGGAGTAGACCAAATAGAATTTGATTGATGAAGATCAATGTTTTATTTATTTATTTATTCTTGTGTTTTGCAGGATTATATTTTTATTATTATTATTTTTTATTTTATTTTTTTATAAATGTGCAGGATTATATTATGATGGTAACAATGGGGTTTGGTATTCTTATGATCACCAAACTCAGCAGTATGTCCCCTGCTCTGATCAGAGTGACAATAAAACAGCTGGAAAAGGAAAACAAACTGAATCCTCCAAGGCATCCGATGGTTCTACCAATAGGAAAGTAGTTATTTCTGCGCCAGCTGCCACAATAACATCAAATGAGAAGGCTGCGTCATTGCCAGATGCTGTTCAGGCCGCTGCTAGTGCAGCAATAGCTGCTGAGAAGAAAGAAAAGGAGAAGTTGAAAGAGATAAAGCTTGCTTCAAGGAGCAGTATTCTGGCCAACAAGAAGAAAATGAGTAATGTGTTGACAATGTGGAAGCAGAGGAGTCATGAAGGACAAGCACCCCGTGTAGCTCTTGATGACAATCAGCCATCTGCTTCAGCTGAAGATAAATCCAATTCTGTTGGAGCGTCCACAAGGAGCAGGTACAAAATGGAAGCAGTGATCACGAAGGAGAATATAACTACCAATTTTGAATTTACCACAACCACTTCTACGACTGCTGCCCAGTCTGTTAGTTTGGAGGGTGAGGATAAGCCAAGGTCGGTGAGTAGCAGCTCAGGGGGTACTGTAAAGAGGTTAATTAGAGGAAGGGTTGTGGTGAAATCAGATAGTTCGTATCCTGGAACTTTAGTAGGAGCTTCATCCTCTTCATCTGCTGCTGCATACCCTGCTGGTTCTTCATCAATGAATACAGATGCACCCACAACTGTGACACCCTTTAGAACAGATGCATCTGCTTTAGGTTCTTACACACCACCAGTGGCTTCTGGAAGTGGCAAGAGGAGGTTTTCTGAGATGCCAGTGCAGTCAGTTTCTACTCACAAGGAACAACCTCAAACTACCTATAGGGATCGGGCGGCTGAGAGGAGGAGCTTGTATGGTTCAACATCTTCCATTGGAGACAATGTCTCTGGCCTTGGGATTGGGGATTCAAGTAAGCTCACTTGACAATTTGTTATATGGTGGCTTAGCCCTTGACTCCATGTCATGAAGCCATTCTTGAATGCACCTTTTAGATCTATAGAAATGCCTGAAAAGATTAGAATCATTGCACTTGGTAATTTCAGTAGTTTTATACATATAGCCATGGGACATTTGACAAAATTTAGTTGAGTTATGAGGTCAGTGGTTGATTGCTTGCTTTATGTTTCTCAATATTTGTATTAACTTGTTAGAAAATCCCTTGTTTTTACGTAATCCTGAACTTTCAAGATCGAGATTCATCATCCAAAAGGGGTTTAATCGATTCGATGCCTTTTCCCCCTGGGGTTGGGGGAGGACGTGGTTCTGGAGATACTACTAATGTACAGAGTTATGAGGTGATTACAGCAGACAAAGCCATTGATGAGAATAATTTCGGAAACCGGATGCTTCGCAACATGGGCTGGCAGGAAGGCTTGGTAACATTTTCCACTCTTGCAGACCCGTTTACATTTTGTGTGTTGAGTATTTGCTAGAAGCTAGTGAAATATGCCTCTTACGAATCTGATGGTGAGACACTACTTTGCCAAGTGAGTCTTATGGACATTGTCTGTTGTTTCTAACCTTTTATTAAGTTAGATTTGTTATACAAGTAGCCCTTGTGCGAACAAGCTTCTAGCCCAGTAGCATCTCCCTACCTCTCACGTATGAGATGTCGGGGGTTTGACTCTCGCCAGAGGCAAGAGTGGTTGGTATCTCTCCTTTAGCTTATATCTGTACAACTTGTCACCCATTGTGGGTTCAACCCAGGCCGCAACTGCCGTTTAGAGGCTCCCCTTTCCACACCCTCAGGTAGTGTTTGGTTCATTGGAATGAAAATGGATTTTTACAGAAGCTAAGGAATGAGCATTTCATTCCATTCCATTTTCATTCCAGTGAACCAAACATAGCATTAAGAGTTGGCTAGATATATAAACTATATTTTGAATCCTCAAAAAGTAGCACTTGCATATTTTCTTTCATCTCTCTGGTTTTGCTAGTCACCTGTTACTTTCCGTTTAATGATATGAGGAGTTTCGAAGTTTGAAAGGTATAGTAGTAGCCGGTGGTTGTTTCTTCAACATTTAGCGGGATTCTGACATTGCTTTGGGGTGTCGTTTTTTGTTGTTCCTCTGTGATTTGATGTGCAGGGACTTGGGAAGGATGGGAGTGGCATGGTAGAGCCTGTGCAAGCACAAGCAATGGAAAAAAGAGCGGGATTGGGGAGTCAACAAAAAAAGAAGTTGGATCCAAACTTGGAGGTGCAAGCTGGAGACAATTATCGAACTCTCATTCAGAAGAAGGCCATTGCTAGGTTCAGAGAGATGTCAGAGGATCAAGGAGCTGATTTTTGAAACAGTAAATAGATGGTTGTGCCAAAGATTCGGAGTTGGATGAATAAGTACAGTCGTGTGGAAAATGCTTTTAGGTTATGGAGATCCCATTATAGGGTTCTTTTTGTAAGAATGATGTTAGGTTTCTTGCTCTAGTAAATGGTCCAAATTATAGTTGGAATTTAAACTTTTGTTTAATTTTTGAAGTCCCATCTTTTCTTAATGTAAAGGAAATAATTGTGTTAAAAGGATCCTACAGTACAAGTGGTTATCTTATTGTTCATGAAGAGGCTGTGTGTACTTTCTGTTTCAGTTATGAAATCTCTGGCCCTCTTTAACTTCCTTATTTGGGAAAGTTTTCCGGCCCATTTTTTGGGACATCATTAGACCATCTCCAACGGTTAAGCAGATGTATTACCAAATTTGAATTTAGTGAAAAAGTAAATCTTTTTTGGCTCCACGGTTTCATCAAAATGGTATCAAACTGAGAACAAAGCAAAACTGTCACCAAACTGAGAGGCTGGGTTTGATTTCACTATTTCACTGTGCGTTTATGTTGGAGGTGGGTCCCATCAGACAATCGGTCGGACTCTAGTTGGTTGTCTCATCAGTCATCTGGTTTAGACAGAAAATGCAGAGCTACAGCCATGTTTGGCCTACGAACTGGGTTGACACTTTAAGCAAAGATTGAGAGAGTGCGAGTAGGCTTGGGTTTGGGGGTGGTGGAAAAGTTGTTGTGGTTGATGAAAGTGCTGTTGATTCTGAGAAAACCTAGTTGAATTCACGAGGGTTTCGTTGAAAGCTTGAGCGTAGTGATCGAAAATCTGGCGGTTCGGGTCGGAATCTCCGGTGGGTTCTTCGCCCAAGTGCATGACTGTTGATGGATTTCCCCATTCTTACTCCAACATTGCTTCAAAACCTAAAGCCCACTTCACTGATTAGCTTTTACAAGAACCCTTAGATCTGTAGAGCAAAGAAAACAAGAGAAATAATTGGGATTTAGAGAGAGAGTAAGAGAGGAAGAGAGAATGGAATTCAGAGAAACTCAGAAGGTGTATATATAGAGTAGAAATTGAAAAACCCTAATCGTTGTTCATTCATAAATTTAGTGTTTTAAACCTCTATCTTGCTTTCTCTCTCCATAATGGTATGTGAGTACGAGTAAGTTGTCCCTCTCTCTCTCTCTCTCTCTCTCTCTTTCCCCTCCCCAAAACCCAACCTTTCCACCACCTCCAAACCCTGTAGCAGATAAATAATCTTGATCTAACTCATTCACCATTTTTCTGTCTATTGAATTTCTTCTCACTTTCCCAACCCAATCAGAAATGAAGGGGGAAAAAAAAAATTCAGTGCCTTATCTGGTCAACTGGCCGGTCGTCCCTACCTTTTGATGCAAGCTACAGTGCATCTGTTGGAATAGCTCATATCAAATTGAGGAAATCATCCATTTTTTACTCAGATTTGATGAAAAAATATTGAACCGTTGAAGATGCTCTTAGTGAATTATTTTTTTAAAGAGTTTCTTAACTAGGAAATTGTTAAAATTTAAAATAAAAAAAGTGCAAATTACAAAAAGAAATCTCAGGGTTTCGCGTGTTTTTTAATTTAAACCCCAAGGTTTCAATTTTGACAAATTAAACCATGTAATTTCTTCCGTGTTTCAATTTGAACCCTCCGTCCATATCCGTTTGATTGAACTAACGGAATCTGGGCAAAATTCTAAAATTTAAACATACATGTTCAAACACTTGTATCTCCCTCGTCGTAACTTTGTTTCACCTCATTTTTGCATTGTTGGATTCACCTCATTACCTAATTTTTATTCTACCCCTCACTCGCCTTGTTTCACCTCTTTTTGTGTGCCGTTGGAACTCCGAAAGTTGGCAAAAAATAAGATACTTCTCTCGTTGGGCAAAATTTTCAGATTCAAACACACGTCTAAGCACTTGTATCTCTTTCGTCGTAATTCCATTTTGCCTCATTTTTAGGTCGTTGGATTTACCTCATGGCATAGTTTTCATTTCACCCCTTATACATCTTGTTTCACCTCTTTTTGTGTGTTGGCAGAGTTCCGAAAGTTGGCCAAAAAATAAGATTTTTCTCTCTTTAGGCAAAATTTTCATATTCAAACCCACATGTTCAAGCACTTGTATCTCCCCCATCATAACTCCGTTTTGCCTCATTTTTGTGTTGTTGGATTCACCTTATAGCCTAGTTTTTATTTCACCCCTCATGCGCCTTATTCCACCTCTTTTTGCATGTCGTCAAAGCTTCAAAATTTGGCCAAAAATAAAAATTTTCTTTTTTTCCCCCCTTCCTCTATCTTCTATCTATATGCTTCTTCCTTCCTACTTTCTTTTCACAATTAATCACTTTTTTCCTTTTCCTTCATGGCCCTTCCACTGAGCTCATGGTGGCCACTGAACCTTCGACGGTGGCGGTGGCGGTGGCGGTGTCGGTGTCGGTGTCGTCGAGTATGAATGTATGTGACTTACAAGAACAGAAAGAAACATAAGAGTAGAGGAAGGACCATGAAAGGAGAGAAAAAGAGAGAATAATTGTGGAAATGAAGGAGGAAAGAAGAAGTATGGAGATATAAGATAGACAAAGAAAGAAAGTGGGGAAGAGAGAGAGAGAGATCTTATTTTTGGCCAAATTTTGGAGCCCCGACAACACGCAAAAAGAGATGGAACAAGGTGTATAATGGATGGAACGAAAACTAAGCCATGAGGTGAATCCAACAACGCAAAAAATGAGGCAAAACGAAGTTACGACGAAGGAGATATAAGTGCTTGAATATGTGTGATTGAATCTGAAAATTTTGCCCAAAGAGAAAAAAATCTTATTTTTTACCAACTTTCGGAGTTCCAATGGCACACAAAAAGAGTTGGAACAAGGTGTATGAGGGGTGGAATGAAAACTAGGCAATGAGGTAAATCCAACGATGCAAAAATGAGGCGAAACAGAGTTACGATGAGGGAGATACAAGTGTTTGAACATGCATGTTTGAATCTGAGAATTTTGCACAAATTCCGTTAGTTCAATCAAATGGGCATAGATGGAGGGTTCAGATTGAAACATAGAAGAAATTCCAGGGTTTAATTTATCAAAATTGAAACATTGGCGTTTAGATTAAAAAACATGCGAAACCCTGGAATTTTTTTTTTGTAATTCCCCCCCCCCAAAAAAAAATAAAAAAAAGGGATCAAAATGAGATTTGAATGTTTACCATTCCTTTGTACTTGTTGAACCAGCCTTCTCAACTCATTTTGACTGTTTGGGGTACATATGAAATTTGAATGTTTGTAAAGGGTTTACATTTTACATAAAATTGTGTAATAAAAAATGTATAATTTTTTCAAGCCATTTTAGCTTGTTCCTTTAAGATAACCGTTAACAAGATATATAAATTTTACATGCAAATTATCTAAAATAATGTGACTAGTTATAATTTAAAAAATTAAACTGTCACATCATTCAAGTAAAATTACCTTTTGTCCCCTTAAGTTAGGCCATTTTTTCACTTTAACCTTTAAATTTTTTTCCCCTATTTTGAGTCTTTATATTTCAATTTTTTTTTAGTTTACTTGTAAAGTTAATTTTTATTTAAAATTAAATAGAAAATATCATAGTAACTGTTAGTATGTCCTATAATATAAAAAATATATTATTATAATAGATTTTAAGTTTATATCAAAGGTGTGGGTCATATATAATATAATATTTTTATGCCATGTGACTATTAATGCATCATTTTTTGTTTAATTTTTAACAGAAATTAACTTTAAAAGTAAAGTGACAAAAACTTGAAAGTAGGAAAAAATAAATTTTAAAGACCAAAATGAGAGAGTGACTAAGGCCAAGTTTGGGAAGATAAGAAAAAGTAAAAAAGTCAAAAAGTTACTCAAAAAGTTAAAAAGTTAACATTATTCACCAAAAGTCAACAATTACGGCTGCACAACTCCCAATCCTAATTTTTCCCTACAAACCAATTTTTACAATTTTTTAATACACATTTTTCCATAAAAAGTCAAAAAGTTAACCCAAACATCTATATTTTTTTCCTCAATTTTTTAGTCCAAAAAGACAAAAAGTGCACTTATTTAGGACATCTCAAACAACTCCTAAACATAAACATGAAGGGGACAAAGTATAATTTACTCAATTTCATTATGAATTGTTTTATATAGCATTTTTTTTAAAAATGAAAGTTGCTGAAATTATGACCTTAATTAATAGTTTAGAAATATTATGATCAAAAAGAGAGAAAGACTATGATGTACACTCTTGCACCTACTAACTAAAGAAAAAAAAAATGGTATAATTTTATATTTTTTGAGTTATAACTAAAAAAAAATCATAACTAAACACTACATGAGATATAACAAAATATCTCAAAACAACAGTGCTAGGGACCCCCAGTGGGGGCACCCCCAGCACCCCCAGTTTTTTTCCATTGGTCAATTATTTTTATTTTTTATTTTTTTTTCTTTCCTTCCAATCACCCACAGCCACGTGGGACTGGAGGTCACTGGGGGTCATGGGGGCTGGGGGTCTGCCGCATTTTTGATCTCAAAATAATATCATAACTAAAAAAAAATAGCCGCAATTAAAGAAGAAAATGACATAATTAAAAGTCCATATGGTATAATAGTAAAAAAAGAAGAAGTGATACAACAGTTTTAAAAAGAAAAAAAGAAGGTGATATAACCAACATTTATTCAACTTTGTCTCTCTTAAGACTAACTCCAATGCTTACTCTATTTATTTTTATTTTTTTATTTTTATCAAATTTAAATTTGATGAAATAAGTCTAGATTTGTTGCTCTAACCATAACATCAAATCCATATCAAATTGAGGATGCTTTCAGTGTTGCAGGTACACCGAATGACCGGTTGGTTGTCCATCCTCTTGTACAACCTCTTCTTTGCAAAATTGTCCTTTAGGTTCTAGTCAATTATACAAAACCAGTGAATCGATTGGACATTCGCCCGATCGTCCTTTTGGTCAATTGATGGTTTGATGAAAAATGAAAAATTTTTGTTGGAAAACTCAGTATCAAATGAAACTTTTATCCAAATTTTTATTCAAATTTGATGGGAAAAAAAAAAGAAAAAGAATAAACGTTGGAGATGCTCTAAATATTTACAACTTGAAAACACAGGCACATTTCTTTTATGCTCTGTATTTTTCTTCCCAATTTCCCACTGTTTCTCTCTCTCCAAGTTGCTTAAATCAGTAATTGAAGATTGAAGATCATTGACTGCCATCAACAAATTCGACTCAACTTCCACTCTATAATTGTAAGTCTCTCTTTTTCTCTTTTTGATTGTGATGATGATGAATTGAGAATTTTTTTTATTTTTTTGGGGTCTTATTCTTAATTGATATCTTCTTTATGTGTTGATTTGTAGTATTTTCTCATGTTCTGGGAGATGGATTTGCGATGGCTTAATCAAGAGGGCTAAATTTTTTTTGATGACCAATCTATCCTGTTCTATATATATATATATATATTTAACCTTCCTTTTGATTTTGTTTCTTGATGCATTATTGAAGGTTTTTTTAGTGAATACATTTATTTTTTTGTGTTTTGTGTTTTGCTTTTATTTTTATTTTTATGATGAACCAGTCTAATGGTTTAATTCATTATTTTATAGGTGTTTTTACTTATCCGTCAATGTTATATGATAGCTTGATTTTGATTTCTAAAAGTTTGTTAGAAAATTGGTACAATGAGGCAAACATGTCGATAATATTAATAAGTGGTGGACCTATGGATTGGACTGGATCTTTAGCAACTTTAGGCTTTCAGATTGGATGTAAGCTACTTACTGCTTGTTAGGCTTGTAAATAAATTTTTGAGAACTCACAGACGGATATCCTTTCTAAGGATCCTTCGTTGATAAAGTTAGACACGTTTGAAGATGGTAAATAGCAAGAGAAAATGTTTGTATATAAAAAAAGATACATTTTTAAAGATTGTTAATGAATTTCCATAGAATTTTTACTTGTGTGAGAGGAGGTGATTATGCTACATTCCTCACTTATCACAATTCATCACACGTAATACTATTTTGGAGTATGCCTATTAGTATTAGTGGTGCAGGTTTATATCTCTCTTTGATCTGGTGATAGTTACAGGTGGAGAAGACCATTCTGTAATCGTACCATGTTCATGTTTTCTACCATTGAGGGCGTACCAAGTGTGGTGCGGTGTGTGTTTTTACAGATCAAAGCCAATCCACTTCAACAGATACATGTTGATGGGCCTATAAATTGTGCACTCCGAGTGAACCAACTTCCTACGATCTGGGCTTGGGTCTTTCGTAGGCTTTAAGGCCAGATCAAATGTATGTACTACCCATCACATGGAAAAACTACACAATTCAATTCAATTCAATTTAACTAAGCATCTTTTAAAAATAAAAAATGAAAGATAAATTACTAATACGTCTTAACAATTTAACTTAATTTTTATCAAATTTTATTGAAAATAAATTCTAATAAAATTTTCATTAAAAATAATTTTTTGTGACGATTTTTTACTTATATAATTAAAATTTGACAATTAGTAATTTTTTTTGTCACGGTTTTTATAAATTGTAGTTAAAATTTACAATTGGTAACGCTTTTTTATGACTAATTTTTTAAACTGTGGTTAAAAATTAAAAATTAGTAAAGTTTTTTTGTGATGATTTTTTTAAACTATCGCTAAAACTTATAATTAGTAATATTTTTTGTGATAATTTTTAAACTGTTATTAAAAAATAATAATTAATTATATTTTTTAATAATATTTAATAAAAAAACGTAAATAATTCTCACGGGAACTATAGAATAATAAATCCACCACCTACAGACAAGTGCTCAATGAATTTCAACATAAAAAAATTTTTTTTGAGAAATTATAAATTATAATAATAAAAAAAAAGCCGTGGTGGCGGTCAGGAGTTCGAGTCCTAGTCGTTACCTTTCCAAACCGTTTGTTTCCCCAGAAATAGGCGCGAGAAACACAGAACATCATAGGTGGCTGTCTGCTCCTTTCTACGCCGCCTAAGCGCTCCAAGAACATTCTCTCACTGAATTCTTCCAATCCATCTCTCCATTAAGGTACGATCCTCCCCTTTTATTTTCTTTCAAGACTCTCTACATGTATTTATCACCTAAACCAAATCTAGGGTTTTTTCCCCCCTTAAATTTCTTTTATTGATTGCTTCTTGGGTAAACAATTGAAACCCTAGGAGAACAATATCTATACATCTACATGCATATATATATATATATATAATGAATTGTGGATCTATTATCTTATAGTTACTAACATAGAGAATAAAACCCAAAACTTGGGTTAAATTGGTGTGATTTGATTTTGGTTCTGTTTTCCATGTGGGCAGCTTCTTCTTTAGGGTAAATTCAGACTTGACTATCCCTAATGGGTGTCTACTAAGATTTTTGTTAACAATTGAAGCAGGAAGGTAATTAAATAGAAATAATGGTGGCTTCTTCTTCGGCATCTACATCACTGAAGGAATATCTGAAAAGATATGAAAATAATAATGAAGAGGAGAAGAAAAAGAAGAAGAAAAAGAAGAAAACTAGACTTGATGCAACGGGGGTTGTTGTTGTTGATGAAGACCCTGTTTGGCAAAAACCAGTAAAGCTTGAAGAAGATGATGATTCAGCAGGTAAGTAATCGATGTTCGATACAGTTACAATATCATATAGTTATTATCCATTTACTGTATTTCAGCTTGATTGAGTTAATTAAAATTTGAGAACTCTTCTATAGATGAAGAGAAACCCCTGGTTGATGAAGATATTGAAGTCAAGCGGATGAATAGACTAGAGGAGCTTAGGTCCAGACGCCCATATGGTGCCATTTCTGAGGATGGAAGTGGTTGGATTTCAGTCTCTGATACTCCTACGCCGTTGGATTCAAACAACCAAAATTCTGATATATCTCCACCTCGTAAACGTAGGGTTCGGAATGACACACCTTCACCAGAACCTGAACTGAAGTCTTCAGTGGGTCACAGAGAAGTTACTGATTTGTCGCCACCACGGCAGTCGCGGAGGGGTTACCACAATCCATCGCCAGAATCTGAAGCAAAAGCATTACATCCTTCTGGCCCTGATCATAAACATCTGAAATCCAGCAACCAAAATCCTGATATTTCCCCTCCTCGTAAGCAGAGGCCTAGGTATGACACACCTTCACCAGAACCCAATCTCAGACCACTGGAGTCTGGCAGAGAGGTTGTTGATTTGTCACGGCCACGTAAGCAACAACATCGTCATTATACTCCATCACCAGAACCTGAAACAAAGCAATTACTTTCTTCTGGTCCAGATCCTGATTTTTCCCCTCCTCGCCGGCACCGTCCTCAAAAGTCAGCATATGAGGGAAAGAACTCAGAGATATCTGACTTGCCTGACATTTCCCCACCTCGACGAGTTCGACGCAGTTCTCTGTATCAAGATGATTCACATGCCTCTCCAGGGACAGATCTTTCACCTCCAAGGAAAAGCAGGATGGGTAGGCCTGGATCAAGTGATCTCTCCCATCGACAATCAACTCTCCGTTCAAATGATATTGATGTTTCACGTGTATCTTCAGTATCAGATCTTTCCCCCCCAAGGAATACTCGAAAGGAACCATCATCCCTGAAAGAGCGGCCAAAAACTGGTTTGGTTTCTGGGAAAGATATCAAAGAAGAGATTACTAGAACTAAGAAAGATGATTGGGAGAGGTAACTGATTCTGTCATTTGGCTTTTTTTCTTTTTTTTTGTTCTGCCTCTCCTGTTTAAGTTCTCCTTGCTGACATTTGACACACATGTTGGTCAATTGAATGGATAAGTATGTTTACATGAACTTATTGAGAGTAGATACATTACATGCATACCTAAAAAGAATTGCTCTTGAGCTTAGTTGGGTGAATGCTGCTGCCTAGGCCAAACTTTATTAAAATTTTGGGGTGAAAAATGATTTGTATTCTACAGCTTTAAAGCATTAGTTTACTTTTGAACAGTCTTGCTTTAAGATTGGAAGCAGCTGCTAAACATGTACAAGTGAAGAGGATTGCAAATTTTTCTTATCCTTGACAAACAGACTTTTAAATGAAACCTTTCTCTTTGATGATTTGCTGTATTGGAGAATGACTTATATTATGTGCCTAAATGCTTATTACCTCATGAAAATTCTTTTCAGGAAAAAAAGAACAGAATATTTCTTTGAATAACAAATTTCTGCTTGTCTTTTTCTGGCCTCGATAGTTCTCTTTCAAATCAATGAGATGGTAAATGTTTTTTTAATGTTGGTTGGGCCTTTTAATTCTTTCCAAGAAACCAATGCTTGGTGTCTCTAAGTTGTTCATTCATTGCCTTAATCAATAAAATTATGTTGCTTTTATGATAGTGAAGGAAATGAAATATGTATGAAGTGGTTTTTGCTCTCATGTGTTGCAGATTATGGTCGTCAGTTGATTAAATTTCTTGTTCTAACTCAATTATATGCATTATCATAGGTTTAAAGGTATGGATCCTTCTATAAGTGGTCGAGGTGCTGAACCTGTATATCGCGATAAAGCCACAGGTTATTGAACAACAATGCCCTTTGTGATTCTTTGTTTGGCAACATATGCATGCTTTTATCTTGTTCTCACTTCATGCTTTTACAGGAGCACGCATGTCAAAGGATGAGTTAATGAAATTAACAAAAAAAGATGAAAAGCCCAAGGTACGGTGTTGACTTACTTTTATGTTTGGAATCTTCTTTAATGTTTTCTTTAAGTGGCATTTGTTCTTATTAGTTTTTTCATTACACTGTCATTAGTCCGAAGTTATATAGATCTGGTTCTTATGAATTACTTTGTTTTAGTTTTAGGTAACAAACAAAAAACTTGTTATGATCAATTTGAAGCTTGAGCCCTTGTGTGCATGAAGCTCTGGAGGGATATAATAATAGAATATAAATTTAAGGCATTATTACTAATAAAAATATTTATAAATCTAACATATTACAGCTTCTTTTAAATCCTTAAAAAGGTTTGGAAGAAGTGAATCAATCCATGAGGCAATAGTTATAAGACCTGCTGTATTCTTACGATAATGCAATGTGATACAACAGTTGAGACTTGCATCTGTGCTCAGAATGTGACCTGGTAAAAGCCCATTAAACTTAAGGAGGTGGCTTTAATAGGTAGTTTGAAGGCTTGAAAGCACCATACTCTCTAGTTTCCATTTGTTATGCATAATTAAAAAGCATTGTTACATGCTGAAAATTTTGTCATTTGAGTTTTGATAATTGTTCATTATGTTCTTTATCAGGAGATAAAACTGGAATGGGGTAAAGGTTTGGCTCAAAAGCGGGAAGCCGAAACAAAGCTGCTGGAATTAGAACTTGAGAAGGAAAAACCATTTGCACGGACGAGGTAAAATTGATGTACAAGAGCAATGTGAATTTATTTCTTTTACTTCTAATAATTATAAGTGTTTGTTTTGATTTTCATACTATATATATTGCTGCACTCTCTTGAGCTAACATTTGGCATTGGAAAAGAGGGGAGGATACTTGCATTTAGTTATTTGTCTAGTGTTTGATATAGCACTAGGTACAACTTGTGTGTCAATGTGTCGGTACTCACCAACTATTTGGTCCTCTCCCTTTGTGGCAAATAAAATTCAATTTATGCTATTATGATATAATATTCATTGGTAGTAGGTTCAGTCGTGTGACTTTAGCGTGGGAGGAAGCTGTTACCAGAGTTTTTGTCTTTCCAAAAAAATGAGAGAGTATTAGGAGTTATCCTTGGAATTGAGGATTGAACAGAAGGTAATCATTATCCAGGTTGACGAGAGATCTAGAGGGAGTCTAGTGGAGATTATAGAGAGGAATCGACTACAAAGCTTCTCTCTGAAGATAGATTTGGGAGGTGTAAGTTGGGCTGTGCAAGCTCTACAGCAGGTGGGGAAACTTTACAAAGGAGGCTCTTTCTTTAGCAAATACCATAGCAGCTCTGCTGTGTTTTGTTTACAGAAGTATAACAATGGTAAGGGTGTTTTTGTTGAGTTGTCGAAATGGGAGGGAGGCGTCAAGAAGAGCAATATTATCATTCCGGCGGGGAATAATGGTAGTGGGTGGATGGATACAGCTACCATGCTTTGTAAGATCATTTGCAATGAACCCAAGAGGAAAACTATAGGTATGGGTGACAAGGTTAGAGTTACAGAAAGTGTTCAGAGCAAGGGGACAAAGGAAAAGACTTGGGAAAGGAATACAGGGGTGAACAGAGGGAGAAAGTTTGTTGATTTGTTCACTGAGAATCGAATGGGTAATTTAGGGGTTGATATGGAGCGGGTGGTAGTCTATGTAAGGTGTGATTTCTCAAGCAGCTGGACGCAAATTGAAAAGGAGTTGAGCAAATATTTAAAGAAGTCTATTGCACTTCGGCCATTTCAAGTCAATAGAGCTCTGTTCTGGGTAAGTAATAGTGAGGAAGCAAATTTTATTGGAAACATGGGATTGAGGTTCTCTAACAGAGGTGTGGCGACCAGTTTGGAGAAGTGGTCAGAGGTGAGGCATGTTAAACAAGAGGTGATTGTCTCTTATGGAGGGTGGATAGCAGTGTGTGACTTGCCATTTACCCTTTGGAATGAAAAGGTATTCCAGTATATCGGTCAAAGGTGTGGTGGTTTGTTGGAAGTGGATAGAAGAACGGTCTCGTTGGAAAATCTATTTGAAGTAAGATTGAAAATCAAAGGTTTTGATTGTGGTTTTCTGCCAGCTTGTATGGAGATCAAGGAGGGAGATTGATCTTCCATGGTGCGTCTCAAGTCTCTGTCCAAGTTAGTGCGACAGAAGGGGGAAGTTTGGCTAACGATCTTCCGGTAACAGTCTTCTGGCGAATCTTTTCGCCGGCGACGAGGAAGACGAAGGGGAAGGATAGCTAGGGGGACACGTGGCGGCTTCGAAGGGGAAAATCGAAGAGGTGCAGTAGTTGAAGGGGCTGGAGTTAGTTCCCATGCAATGGCTGAAATGGAGGGTAGGTCAAGGGATAAGGGGCTTTGGGAGGCTTCAGCCGGGCCAGTGGGGCGTAGTGGGCCAACATTTATTTTGGGCCTAAGTGATCTTTATGAGAAGGGCCAGAGTGTTATGAATCAACGATCCATGTTGGATTCTCCAAGAGCTGGGCCATTCTGTAAGAAGCAAATGGGTTGTAATGTCAGGCCTCAAAGTGTGGATGTGGTCTATGCAACTGATTTGGGTCTAGTGGGACAATTGAAAGGGGCTTATGGGTCGGAAGAGAGGATCAATGATGCAGTTCGACCCGATTTGCTTGTAGAGGAGAAACGATCAATGGAGGAGGAGGAGGCTCAGCATCAGCAGTCGTTTGGGATGCGAGATGCTGAGGATGTGGATCGCGAGATGAATTCTTCAAGGACTAATTAGTTTCGACTAACGAGGGGACGATATTCAGCTAGGATTAGCCGATGTCGTGAATGGATCTGTCGAGGACCTACAGAAAACAGAGAGGAATATGGAGGAGTGGGTCGATGAGAGGATAGAGGAGGTGAAGGATGCTGATTTGTTGAGTCGCAAGGTTGATGATGGGTGTTTCGAGCCTAACGAAGTGTTGCAAGCTTTGGAAATGTATGGGTCTAAGACGAGCTCAAAGTTTGTCTCTGATTCAGAAGGCGATGGAGGTGATCAAGAAGAGTTTGATTTTTAGTTGTGTAATCTCTTTGAGGAACAAGGCACTATTGAGAATGAGGAGGCCGAGGATGCCTCTGAAGCAATGGATCATGTCTGTGACACTATTATCCAAGATCTTACAGCTCCAGCATCTGAGAGGGGTAACATTGCTAGTCAAATTTTTTCTTCTCTTGGGAATGGGGTAGGAGGGTCTCAGAGTCAGGGTCTTGATGGTTTTGTTAGGGGAATGGATGATCAAGGAGTCTTGCCGAATATTTCCAGAGCCATGATGTCTGGCTCTACTATTAATCCTGTGTCCTATAATGCTAACATTCCTGTAGGCCAAGTAAATGATGCTCAAGTGGGAGATTTTGTTAATTATATGCCCAGGAGAAGCTGTGTTTTTAGTGGAGTGAGGGATAGTGAGGTTGAAACTGAGTATTGGTTGATGGAGTTAAGCAAGTATGCATCGTGTCCTATTAAGGAAAATGAAGTACCTCTTTTCAGGCATTTGCTTCAAGTTATGGGGCTGTCGTTAGTAAGGTTAAATGGGAGGAAGGGGGTTAGTGGAGAGGAACTTAATGTCTCCAGGGGGGAGCGTGTTAGAAGGGGAGGGGCTTCGGTTAGAAAGGGGGTTAGGGAGTTAAGGAACTTGGTAAGTACAATCAATTATGGTAAGAGACATGAGGAGGTTAGGGGTGGCAATGTTTCTCAATGAAGATTTTTAGTTGGAATGTAAGGGGTTTGGGCTCCCGAAAGAAGAGGGGGGTCATTAGGGATTTTTTTGAAGAAGCATCAACCTGATATAGTTATTTTTCAGGAAACTAAAGCGAAAGTTTGTGATAGGAATTTCATTAAAAGTGTTTGGGGAGTCAGGCATAAAAAGTGGGCTTTTGTACCATCAATGGGAAGGTCTGGAGGTCTTTTATGTATTTGGGATGAGAGGGTGGTTTTTGAGTGTGACTCATTAGTTGGAGAGTTTTCATTATCTGTTAGGTTCAGGAATCTAGATAATAGTGAGTGGTGGTTGTCAGGTGTATATGGCCCAAATTGCCCCGCTAAGAGACAGGCTTTGTGGGAGGAGTTAGGTGGGTTATATGGATTATGCTACCCCAATTGGTGTTTAGGGGGTTTTTTTTGGGGGGGGCGGGGGGGGATTTCAATGTGGTTAGGAAGATTTTAGAGAAGCTTACTTACTAGGGGTAGAATCAATAGGAGTATGAGAGATTTTGATAGGTTCATTAGAGGTTGTGAGTTGGTGGATTCTCCTTTATTTAATGCAAGATTCACATGGTCTAATCTTAGGGAAAGTAGGGTATGTTCTAGATTGGATAGATTTTTATTTTCTTTGGGTTGGGAGGGGGTTTTCCCCAATGTGAGACAGGAGGCGTTTCCAAGATTGGTGTCTGATCATTGTCCCATAATGATCGAGAGTTGTCCTTTTAAGTGGGGTCCGACCCCATTTAGGTTTGAGAATATGTGGTTGGATCATCATTTATTTAAGGAGAACTTTGCGGGGTGATGGAATAATGCTAGATGTCACGGGTGGGAGGGTTTTAAATTCCTGAGAAAGTTGAAGGTCATTAAAGAGCAAGTGAAGCTTTGGAATAGAGAGGTGTTTGGAAATTTGGAATCATCTAAACTTCAAGTTATGGGTAGAATGGAGGAGATAGATTCTTTGGAAATGCAGGGGAATGAGGTCGAGGATTTGAGGAGAGAAAGGAGGGAGCTAGGCATGAAGTTAGAAGAGTTGACTCTTAGAGACTAGATTTTTTGGGCACAAAAAGCAAAGGTGAGGTGGTTAAAGGAGGGGGATGTTAGTTCAAAATTCTTTCATAGGGTTGCGGATTGCAAAAGGAAGAAAAAGTTCATTAAGAGATTGGAAGTAAGGCCAGGGGTAGTGGTGGACTCAAAGGAGCAAATAGTCCAAGGGATTTTGGATTTTTACTCAAAATTGTTTTCGAAGAATGAGATAGTCAAGCCTGGATTAGAAGGGATTGAGTGGAGGCCTATTGATCAGGAAAGTGCCATCTGGTTAGAGAGGCCTTTTGAGGAAATGGAGATTAAGGATGCAGTTTTTGAGTGTGAGAGGGAGAAGGCTCCAAGTCCCGACGGGTTTTCATTGGTAGTTTTTCAAGATTGTTGGGAGGTGGTAAAGGGGGATTTGGTGAAGGTTTTCATGAAATTTTATGAGTCAGGGGTGGTTAATTTATGTACTAATGTCACATTTATTTGTTTGATTCCCAAGAGAGATGGAGCCATCCGAATTGGTGATTTTAGACCAATTAGTTTGGTAACGTCACTCTACAAGATTTTGGGGAAGGTTTTGTCAAAAAGGTTGAGGGCTTTTTTAGGGGATACAATCTCTTCGACATCATGCAAGGTAGACAGATTCTAGATGTGGTGCTAGTGGCGAATGAGGTGGTTGAGGAGTGTAGAAAGTCTGGAAAGAGAGATCTTGTATTTAAGGCAGATTTTGAGAAAGCATATGATCATGTAGATTGGCATTTTTTGGATTTTGTGATGGCTAGGAAAGGGTATGGTGAGAGATGGAGGTCCTGGATAAGGGGATGTTTAGTCTCTTGCAATATGTCGGTGATAGTCAATGGTAAACCGGGGCAGACTTTTAAGGCATCTTGAGGGTTGAGATAGGGAGATCCTTGGTGGATAGGGCTAAAGAGGTTGGTCTGTTTGAAGGCTTACAGGTTGGTAGAGGTAAGATTAGTGTGACACATTTGCAGTTTGTGGATGACACTATTTTCTTCTCTGAAGGGGATGAGAGCCAAATGGTGAATCTTTTTTCGGTGGTTAGGGTTTTTGGGGTGCTCTCTGGTCTCAGGGTAAATTTAGAGAAAAGTAAGGTTGCAGGAATTAATGTTGATTCAAGTTTGATTCAGAGAGTGGTTGAGTTACTTGGGTGTGGTATAGAGACATTTCCGATGAAGTATTTGGGGCTTCTACTAGGAGGTAACCCAAGGGGTGAAGTGTTTTGGAATCCGGTTGTGGAAAAGATAGGCAAAAGGTTAGAAGGGTGGAGTAGGGCTTTATTATCACGTGGGGGTAGGTACACTCTGGTTAAGACAGTGCTAAGTGGAATTCCAATTTATTTCATGTCTGTGTTTAAGGTTCCAGTCAAGGTAGCAAAATCTATTGAAAAGTTAATGAGGGATTTTCTATGAGAAGGGAAAGATGAGGGTAGGAAGGATCATTTGGTGAATTGGGAAACGGTGTCCTTATCTAAGGAGAAGGGGGGTTTGGCCATTGGTAATATAGTGGCTAGAAACATGGCTCTGCTAGGCAAGTGGTTATGGCGATTTCCCAATGAATGTGGTTCATTATGGCATGCGGTTATTAAAAGTAAATATGGGATTCAGGTTAATGGTAGGGACTCTTAGGTGGTCTCGAGGGGAAGCGGTCGTGCTCCTTGGAAGTTCATTTCTTAGATTTATCCAGTTTGGTCCCGATTCATTTCTATGAGGGTGGGTAATGGGGAAATGGTCAAATTTTGAGAGGATGTTTGGGTGGGTTCGATGTCCTTGGCTGAGTCATATCCACTTTTGTATGGTGTTTCTCAATCTCATAATTGTTCTGTTGCGTCTGTGGCGGGTTCTTTGGTGGTTCTTTTATCTTGGAATTTTAATTTCCGTCGGAATCTTCATGACAGGGAAGTTCCGGAATTGATTTCTCTTTTGCCAAGGCTCGAAAATGTTTCTCTGTCTCCAATGTTGAAGGATAGGTTGGTTTGGAATATTCATTTGTTAGAGTCTTTTACTTGTAAGTCCTTTCTTGATAAAATCATTGATAATTCTCATGTCCCTCAGTTTTCATTTCATAACAAGATTTGGAAGGCGTGTGCTCCTCTCAAGGTGAAAGTGTTCATGTGGATTTTGGTTCATGGGGGCACTCTGACCAATGATTCATTGCAAAAGAGGAGACTTTCGCGGTATCTTAATCCTCAATGTTGCATCATGTGTTGTAGAAGTGGAGAATCTTTGGATCACCTCTTTTTGCATTGCTCGGTGGCTAGGTGTTTATGGCTTAAGGTGTTTGGATTAGGTAGTGTGATGTGGGTGGCCCCAAAAGGATGTGCTCAAATGTTATTATTTGATTTTCATGTTTTTGGAAGATCGAAGAGAGCTAAAGTACTGTGGAGTGGTGTAGTCTTTGCAATTTTCTAGGTTGTTTGGTTGGAAAGAAATGCTCGGATTTTCGAAGGAGTGGCCCGGGATATAGATTACTTATGGGATAGGGTGAGATACTTGGCGTCTTTTTGGGCCTCGGCGAGCACAGTATTCTGGGGGATTCTGCTTTTTTTGCTTGCTTCGAATTGGGTGTCAGTTTATTCTATGTAGAAGTTTTTGAGTTTGGTATTTTTGTATTTTCTTTTTCTCTTTTTGGTTTTTCCATTTCTGCTGTAAGAGGATATCTTATCCTCTTTTTTCTTGGCCTTGAGCCTTAATAAATCTTTGTTTGTTGCTGATCAAAAAAAAAAAAAAAAAAAGTAGGTTCAGTCGTGTGTGTGCGTAATAAGAGTTATGCAGTGAAGTTTAAGTTACTATAAGGATGCAGTGGTGTTCGTGCCCTTTGTTGTTCCTTTATGAAGAATGCTATTTATAAGGGAATCATAGGTCGGTTGACTTACTAGCTATGGAAACAAAATATTAAGGGGAAGGGAAGGAGTAAAAAGAAGGTAACTGGTGATCCTTCATACCTGTGACTGCGATGGCTTTTTATGCATGTTTTGTTTGAAGTAATAGTTAGTAATTATTTTCTAGTGAGGGGTTCTCGTATGACACTTCCTTGCTACGCCCTCATGATCTTAGTTTGATATATATGACTTCTCAGATGATGTAAAGCACTTCACACACATATCATTCAATGTTTGGTTTTGATTTCGTTTGTTGACTATGGAGCATCTAATGTCCGGTTGCTTGATCTGATGCATTTTTATGTCTTCTGTCTGTCAAATCACTAGAGAATGATGGCTTCTTTTCAATTACCTTCTTATGTGTACACATCCTTCGTATTGCAGAGATGATCCAGAACTTGACAGAATGTTTAAGGAGAGAGTTAGATGGGGTGATCCTATGGCACATTTGGTGAAGGTAACTAGTTACTTGTCTGTAGACTCTAGTTTGCTGAAATGACAAATTTTGTATTGATTTTTGAATAGTTCCCCAATGTTTCAGAAAAAGTATCCTGAGCATGTTCTATCAGACCTAGGAGATGACGATAAGATGAAAGAATCAGGGTTTATAGTCCCTCAAGACATTCCTAGTCACAGCTGGTTAAAAAGAGGATTAGATGCTGCACCAAACCGGTATGGTATCAGACCAGGGAGACACTGGGATGGGGTCGATCGTAGTAATGGTTTGTTTACTTGCACCTCTTCTCAAGTTAAATGTATTTTTTCCCCCAAAATGCTTTCAGCTTATATTTTACGCTCCGTTTGTTTTGGTGCAAGACATTTTCCAAAAACATTTTTTTGTAGAAAAAGTTTTCCTACCTTGGTTGCAACCTTGAAACCTAGTGATTGCATTAGTAGTGGTGGTGGTGGTGGCGGTGGTGGTGGTGGGATGGTGGTGGTGATAGTGTGGTCAGATTGGTAAGATTTTGGTTTGGAAAACTCTTTCTACCTTTCAAAAGTGAATCATTTTTTGCCCTAATAAGCTTTTTTTCCATTAACCACGGAAAACGTTTTCTATTGAATTTTGTTTTCTGTTGTACCAAATGTCAGAAAATGAGAAAAGCATTTTCCCGATTTCCATTGAAACAAACGGAGCATTATTTTATTTTGTTTGGCGTGAGCTGATTCTCATCATTCTTTATTGAAATTAGAATAGTTAAAGAAATTATGAACTATATGTACTTGTATTGTATTTCTACTTGTCAAAATTATTTGACCTCTGTTGTTCTGCGCTTTGTAGGGTTTGAAAAGGAAATGTTTAAAAGGACGAATGAGAAACAGGCTACGGAAAGAGAAGCGTATCTTTGGTCTGTCTCAGATATGTGAAGTGTACACCAAAGAAGACGACACAAACTTTGTTTTACTGCTTAGAAAGTGCAAGGAGGGTTTTGTCCGAGCTTCCTATATCTCTCTTATTGGGTAATTTTCAAATTGTCTGTGGAAGATTAGTTTTGAGAATCGAATAATTTAGCTATGTTGTTGCCATCTCTTTTTGTATTAGCAAGTCCTATGTGAAAACAATTGTGAGGATCACAGCCTGATTATCTGAAATTAACTTTCCGTTTTGGATTTTTTTTTTTTTTTTTGTTGGTGTCTTATTTTCTCTTTTTTACCTTGTCCTGGAAATAATTGGATTCTGCATGTTTGCAATATGTAATCTGAATGAATAGTCCTTTTGAAGAGCTAAGGTCGAATTAAAAACAATGAAGATAGTTGATTTGCTTGTGAAGAGCCATGTAACTGATTAGCAGCCGAGGATCTCTGTCTCTGTCTCTCTCTCTCTCACACACACATTATTCATCATAATATCAGAGTTCTCATCCAGCCTTTCAAATAAATTTTCAATTTTTATTCATTTATTTATTTATTTTTTGAGTTACAGTAATCACTTGTGATGGCCATCTGTTGAAACATGGTTTTGGCTTTGGAACGAAGTATTTTTGAGGAAGACTGCATAGAAGCATTTTTATTTTTGCTTGATAAAAAAGGGTAAGGGACGATCAACTGTAGGAATCCTCCTTAGCTTGACCAAAGGAGTCTCTCTCTTATGTGCTAGGAGCTGGACATGAGGGGTCTAGATGGTACAGCAAAAAGGGACTGCACACGGAAAACCACTAGCGCTTTTTTAAGATGGAGTTGATTCTCTTGATTTTATAGCCCTACCAATATCTTAGATTTAGTGAGTGGAAGCAGAGAACAGAGGTAGATGAGAATCACATCACCTCCTATGGAGACTTGAATCTAGAGTAAGCATTTTATTGCGAGGTTGTTTGGAGTGTTTACAAAAATTATACTTTTTGATTGAAAAAAATCTACTTGTCATCAACTTAAAAAGTTCAATAAGAAAACTCCACTTTTCCACCCGCAAAAACAAACTTTCTAACAATTTTTCAAACATATTAACTTTTTAAACTTCTAGTAAAGTTTTTCAAAAGAAAAAAAACTTAAAACAATAGCCAATTCAATTTTGTAGGTGATGTTTAGATATAAATTTCTAAGCCTTCGTTTGGAAAAAGCTAAAATAGTCTGGCTTTTTGGCTTTTTTGTTATTTTAGTCTCGTTTGGTTTTTGTTTTTGATTTTTTTTAATTTTTGTGAGAAAAAGAAGTGTAATAATTATGGTTTGTATGTGATATTTTGTCTTATTGGCTTATGTAGCCAATTTTGTCTTTGTGTTTTTTTAGTTAGAAAGCCAAAGCCAAACATAGCTTTAAGTAATTTTTTATTATTTATTATTTATTTTTTATCACATTTTTAAAACTTTTTGAAAAATTTTACCCCACTAGACATATAAAAAATTAAAAATATATATATATATATATATAAATATAATTCACCCTACCGTTGAATGTATTTATTTACAATTTTATCGTCTTCATTTTAATAACTTTGTATTTTTCATAATAACATTGAAAAATTAAGCTTTCATTGAAAAAATTGAAACATAAAAAATACTAAAAATTACATGCAACAATATTACATTACAAAATAAAAATTACATTGAAATATAAATGACATTGCAAAATGAAAAATACATTCTCCACCAATTATTCATCAGGAGGCAGGGAAAAATACTTTGCTTGGTTAGAGTTTTCTAAAAATACTTTTCAAAAAATTTTACTTTTTTGTTTTCCGTATTTTTTTGTTTTTATTGAATTTTTTTTTAATATTTTAAGCGATTTTTTAAAATTTTAGACATACCTAACATAAATATACCTAAAAGGTAAAAAATTGTGCAAAAAAACCTTTTAAAAATTCACTAAATACCAAAAATGCAAAAAAAATATGAGAATTCAGTACATTTTTTGTATTTTTATGTATTTATTAATTTTTTGAAATATTTTTTCACAAATTTTTTACTTTTTAGGTACATCTAAGTAAGGTGTATCTAAAAAAATAAAAAATAAAATAAAATTTTAAAATATCCACTAAAAAAAAAAAAAAAAACGAAAACCAAAAAATTCAGTTTTCAAAAAACTTAATCCAAAATACTCAAACCAAACACACTGAATAATTTGGGTTGTTCACATGTGTGGATCACTTTGCAAAAATCTTATTTTTGCACATTATATAATAAGCTTTCGTTTGAGGGTCCATATTAGAAATGTCCATAGTCATTGTTCTTTTTTTTTTTTTATCTCAAGTTCTTTGATCTTCTACAATGCTTGAACCTTTTTTTTCTTCTCTTTCAACTTTTCTCATTTCTTTCTCAGAAAGTTGTTGGTTAAATGTCTCCAACAAATTGTTAAATTTGTGAATTTCAACTTCAATGACTAGACTTTTTCAAAGTAATTCTTTCGCAAATTTCCTACCTATAGGCCTTTACTCATTGTAGAGACACTACCCTTACCAATTAGATTATTACCAGCACTTGGATTGTTACTAACACTTGAACTGTTATCGTCTTCAAAAGAAATGCAGTTATTCATAGCGGATTCAGGGGCTGAATCGATAAATGGTGTATTTATCCTTTCACTATATTCATAGGAGTTACATTTTACCACCTGATATTGTTTTGCAAGATTAGTTAACAATGTTCAAAAGCAAAATATTTGTTCTCATCTTAATCATATAAAAGTTTTGCTTGAAACATCTATATCAATAAAAGGTTAAATTAATTAATTAGTTTATTTTTATATGAGGCAAAAAAAAAAAAAAACTAAGATAATAAATAAAGATGAAATTTACTATATAATAATGTCTACCACTACTATTATATAAATATATTATCTGTAATTAACTATTATTTATATATAAATAAATTTAACTATTATTTACATTTATATTATTTAAATATATAAATAACATATTTTTCTTATTTTTTTATACATATTTATCAAAGACACCATTCCACCGTCAAGACTCCGGAATGGGAAAATTCTACCACACATGAAAGAGATTTTCATGTATGGTACATGAAAAAATATGGACTAATTAGATTTAGATAAGATAAATGTTAGCCCTTACATGAATAGATAGTAAAACTAGGTGGAAAAAGTAAGGTGATTTTTCAAAAAGTAACATGGTTTTTCAAAAAGTTCAGTAATTTTGGTTAATTTTGAGATTAAAAAAATGATGCTAACTTACAATTTGCTATAAACATACTTATTATTTGGTATTCACTCACTTACTATTTGTTATCAATAAACTTACTACTTAAAATATTACCTGCTAAACAGATTATCTTCAATTCTTAAAAAGTGTGTCATCTTTTACATTTTAAATTAATTTTAAATATGTAAAACTAATGACAAATTATATTTAACAATTTTCTCTCTATATTTTGTCTTGTTATGATTTGTAAAAAGTAAAATATGATATGGAAATATCAATTTATCAAAATTTGTTAAATTTACTAATTTTTTAAAATAGTCATTATTGTTAAACATTAATTTAAACTTAATTTTAAAAACATTAATTTAAAATAGTTATTATTATTATTTTACATACAACACCTCAAAATAATAATTAATATTTCAGGGCCTACTAGGTGACGTTTATATTTACTATTTTTTATTTAAGTATAATTCCATTGATTATTAACTTAAGTCAATTGAAATTGGTGTCTTATTGATTGATAAGTCTTGTTCAATTAAGTAGTACTCGTTTGATTGAGTAATAGGTAAAAACTCAATAAGTAATAACTAAAGTCTAATAGAGTAGTAAGTGAAAATTGAAATATTTTATGGAGCAATAACTTCTTGTATGGTAGAACTCTCCGTAAATGGAATATCTCTGGGAAACTCTACCTAGGAAGATCTCTTTTTTACAAATATATTTAGGAATATCTCTCATTTATCAACACATTTATTACTAACAATAAATGAATGCATCTACAAAAATTATTATCCTTTACCTACTACAATATGAACAACATTTATTAAAAATAATAAATGAATACATCTAAATTAGTTAATTAAAAAAAAATAGAAAACCTCCCAATTCATTCGCACACACTATGAACAACAGTGTTTCTCTATAATTTTTTTACAAAAGATAAGTGAAAGAGGTTGATTTTGATTTTCACAAATACAATACATTCTCCAGGTATTCTAGAAAAATTTGGGGATTGAGGGAAAAAAATCCCACCTCCAACCACATACTAAAAATCTAAAAAAATACCATACAAAACTAATAATAAAAAAACAATCAATATGTATGATTTTTACCATATCCAAGATTTTCTAAATATCAGAAGAAAAAAATCAATACACATATATCTATATATATATATATATATATGAGGGGTGGGAATGCTTGAATTGACATAATGTTGCTAAGTAGGGAAGTGAGTTTAAATTTATCTTTGAAGTATATTTAGTCCAACATTCAAACCAGCTCTATTAAACTATTATAACAAATATTTCTCCCAAAATATTGATTGCTCCACATGATTTTTTGTATCTTTAAAATGATCAAAGGATTCTCCACATCTATGAAGCACAGGTACGGGTATAAATACTGGCATTAGTATATATATATATATATTTTTTATCAACACTGGTACTAGTATGATATGGATACGTTGATACAGTAAAATCCATAAAAAGTAGGGTACGGATGCGGTTTGGTACACTTGTAAAAAAATATTTATTTTTAATTTAGAGTAATACAAAAATTAATTAAATAATTTAATTTGTTAATTAACATTTAATGCCAAAAGTAAAGGTATAAATCAAAATTAAATGTCAATATATTAAATAATTTACAAACCATAGTTTAATTTTAAAATCATATGTTAAGTATAAAACTAAAAATAAAAAAGAAATCTAGTGAAAGGAGTTTTATTCTTTTAGTAGAGAAAAATATTGTTTCAACTGAGGTACGGTACGACTTAGGTATATATTAGGTACGTCTAGGTACGCCAAAAACTAAAAAGAAAAAATTTAGATACGTGTTTCATATATCCGGTACATATGCAGAAGTACCATACGCCGATAAGTACCTGGTACAGCATATCATATCTCCACATGTTGTCCTCTTGGAATCACCATGATTGGGGGAAATTTCTAGGTTGTCCTCTTGCATGCAAGTCTCATGCTAATGTATTATTTATAGCCAAGGGTATTTATAATGTAAAGACTGATTTTTTTTTTTCACCGTGCATAAGATTATTGAATACATAAGTTGCTTCCAACTCTGTACATTAAAAAGGCAACAAAAAAAAAAAAAAAGGAAAATAAGAACAAAGTTAAGTATTATGCTTCTAATTTGAATAGCATGAATATTGATTACTGTTTCATACAAATCAAATGGTCAACATTCGTTCTTTTACATAGAAAATAAACTTGATGCACATAACCAAAAAAATAAAGGAAAAACTTGACTCTATGGGTGTTTTCTTCACACCTTATTTCGTTCTAAAGCATGCAGAAAAGAACCACCACATCCTCCATATTATGTGTTAGCAATACACAGACATAAATAACAAAAAAAAGTTTTTCCCAAAAGTAATAATACTAACAATAATAAAAAGTAGCATGGTGCTGGTTGCACATACCAGTCCCAAAATAACCACTCTACTTTAGGGTGTTCACACATCAAATTAGTTCAAATTTAGAATAAATTAACAACTAAACCGATTTCTACGATTTGAGAAAAATTAAAACCGTAATTAAAAACCGAATCAAAATTGAACCATAAACAAAAGAAAAAAAACTTAAAACAATAGCCAATTCAATTTTGTAGGTGATGTTTAGATATAAATTTCTAAGCCTTCGTTTGGAAAAAGCTAAAATAGTCTGGTTTTGGCTTTTTTGTTATTTTAGTCTCGTTTGGTTTTTGTTTTTTGATTTTTTTTAATTTTTGTGAGAAAAAGAAGTGTAATAATTATGGTTTGTATGTGATATTTTGTCTTATTGGCTTATGTACCAATTTTGTCTTTGTGTTTTTTAGTTAGAAAGCCAAAGCCAAACATAGCTTTAAGTAATTTTTTTATTATTTATTATTTATTTTTTATCACATTTTTAAAACTTTTTGAAAAATTTTACCCCACTAGACATATAAAAAATTAAAATATATATATATATATATATATAAATATAATTCACCCTACCGTTGAATGTATTTATTTACAATTTTATCGTCTTCATTTTAATAACTTTGTATTTTTCATAATAACATTGAAAAATTAAGCTTTCATTGAAAAAATTGAAACATAAAAAATACTAAAATTACATGCAACAATATTACATTACAAAATAAAAATTACATTGAAATATAAATGACATTGCAAAATGAAAAATACATTCTCCACCAATTATTCATCAGGAGGCAGGGAAAAATACTTTGCTTGTTAGAGTTTTCTAAAAATACTTTTCAAAAAATTTTACTTTTTTGTTTTCCGTATTTTTTTGTTTTTATTGAATTTTTTTTTAATATTTTAAGCGATTTTTTAAAATTTTAGACATACCTAACATAAATATACCTAAAAGGTAAAAAATTGTGCAAAAAAACCTTTTAAAAATTCACTAAATACCAAAAATGCAAAAAAAAATGAGAATTCAGTACATTTTTTGTATTTTTATGTATTTATTAATTTTTTGAAATATTTTTTCACAAATTTTTTACTTTTTAGGTACATCTAAGTAAGGTGTATCTAAAAAAATAAAAAATAAAATAAAATTTTAAAATATCCACTAAAAAAAAAAAAAAAAACGAAAACCAAAAAATTCAGTTTTCAAAAAACTTAATCCAAAATACTCAAACCAAACACACTGAATAATTTGGGTTGTTCACATGTGTGGATCACTTTGCAAAAATCTTATTTTTGCACATTATATAATAAGCTTTCGTTTGAGGGTCCATATTAGAAATGTCCATAGTCATTGTTCTTTTTTTTTTTTATCTCAAGTTCTTTGATCTTCTACAATGCTTGAACCTTTTTTTTCTCTCTTTCAACTTTTCTCATTTCTTTCTCAGAAAGTTGTTGGTTAAATGTCTCCAACAAATTGTTAAATTTGTGAATTTCAACTTCAATGACTAGACTTTTTCAAAGTAATTCTTTCGCAAATTTCCTACCTATAGGCCTTTACTCATTGTAGAGACACTACCCTTACCAATTAGATTATTACCAGCACTTGGATTGTTACTAACACTTGAACTGTTATCGTCTTCAAAAGAAATGCAGTTATTCATAGCGGATTCAGGGGCTGAATCGATAAATGGTGTATTTATCCTTTCACTTATTCATAGGAGTTACATTTTACCACCTGATATTGTTTTGCAAGATAGTTAACAATGTTCAAAAGCAAAATATTTGTTCTCATCTTAATCATATAAAAGTTTTGTTGAAACATCTATATCAATAAAAGGTTAAATTAATTAATTAGTTTATTTTTATATGAGGCAAAAAAAAAAAAAAAAAAAAAACTAAGATAATAAATAAAGATGAAATTTACTATATAATAATTCTACCACTACTATTATATAAATATATTATCTGTAATTAACTATTATTTATATATAAATAAATTTAACTATTATTTACATTTATATTATTTAAATATATAAATAACATATTTTCTTATTTTTTATACATATTTATCAAAGACACCATTCCACCGTCAAGACTCCGGAATGGGAAAATTCTACCACACATGAAAGAGATTTTCATGTATGGTACATGAAAAAATATGGACTAATTAGATTTAGATAAGATAAATGTTAGCCCTTACATGAATAGATAGTAAAACTAGGTGGAAAAAGTAAGGTGATTTTTCAAAAAGTAACTGGTTTTTCAAAAAGTTCAGTAATTTTGGTTAATTTTGAGATTAAAAAAATGATGCTAACTTACAATTTGCTATAAACATACTTATTATTTGGTATTCACTCACTTACTATTTGTTATCAAGAGTAAAAAGAAGGTAGCTGGTGAAGCTTCATATCTGTGACTGTGATGGCTTTTTATGCATGTTTTGTTTGAAGTAATTAGAAAAATAATGTCCAAATAGTACACATTAATGTTTTGAGGGGTTCTTGTATGACACTTGATTGCTACACCCTCATGATTATATATGACTTCTCAGATGATGTAAAGCGCTTGGTACACATATCATTCGATTTTTTGGTTTTGATTTCATTTGTTGACTATGGAGCATCTAATGTATTGCAGAGATGGTCCAGAACTTGACAGAATGATTAAGGAGAGAGTTACATGGGATGATCTATGGCACATTTGGTGAAGGTAACTTGTAGTGACTTGCATGCGTGTAGACTCTAGTTTGCTGAAATGCCAAATTTTTTGTATTGATTTTTGATTTGTTTCCTAATGTTTCAGAAAAAGTATCCTGAGTCTGTTCTATCAGACCTAAGAGATGACGATAAGATGAAAGAATCAGGGTTTATAGTCCGGCCCCTCAAGACATTCCTAGTCACAGCTGATTAAAAAGAGGATTAGATGCTGCACCAAACCGGTATGGCATCAGACCAGGGAGACACTGGGATGGGGTCAATTGTAGTAATGGTTTGTTTACTTGCACCTCTTCTTCAGTTAGATGTATCTTTTCCCCCCAAATGCTTTCAGCTTATATTTTTACGCTCCGTTTGTTTCGGTGCAAGACGTTTTCTGAAAATGTTTTTCTGTAGAAAAAGTTTTCCTACCTTGGTTGCAACTTGAAACCTAGTGATTGCATTAGTGGTGGTGGTGGTGGTGGTGGTGGTGGGATGGTGGTGGTGGTGGTGATGTGGTCGGATTGGTAAGATTTTGGTCTGGAAAATGTTTTCCACCTTTCAAAAGTGAAAATCATTTTTCGCCCTAATAAGCTTGCTTTCCATTATTCATGGAGAACGTTTTCTGTTGAATTCCGTTTTCTGTCGTCCCAGATGCTAGAAAATGAGAAACTCATTTTCCAGATTTCCAGCGAAACAAACAGAGCATTATTTTATTTTATTTTATTTGTCGTGAGCTGATTCTCATCATTCTTTATTGAAATTAGAGTAGTTAAAGAAATTATGAACTATATGGACTTGTATTGTATTTCTATTTGTCAAAATTATTTAACCTTTGTTGTTCTGCACTTTGTAGGGTTTGAAAAGGAAATGTTTAAAAGGATGAATGAGAAACAGGCTACGGAAAGAGAAGCATATCTTTGGTCTGTCTCAGATATGTGAAGCGTGCACCAAAGAAGACGACACCTATTTTATTTTACTGCATAGAAAGTGCAAGAATGGTTCACAGAGTTGCACCTAAATATGTCTAGTGGTGCTTGTCCGAGCTTCCTATATCTCTCTTATTGGGTAATTTTCAAATTGTTTGTGGAAATTGTGAATGTATTAGTCACGAGGATTAGTTTTGAGAATCGAATAATTTAGCTATGTGTTTGCCATCTCTTTTTTTATTAGCAATTCCAAAGTAAAAACAATTGTGAATATCATCCTGATTATCTGAAATTAACTTACCGTTTTGGATTTTTTTTTTTTTTGGTTTGGTGTCTTATTTGCTCTTTTTTACGTTGTCCTGGAAATAATTGGATTCTACATGCTTGCAATATGTAATCTGAATGAATAGTCCTTTTGAAGAGCTAAGGTCGAATTGAGAACAATGAGGATAGTTGATTTGCTTGTGTAGAGCCTTGTAACTGATTGGCAGCAGAGGATCTCTGTCTCTGTCTCTCTCTCACACACACATTATTCATCATAATATCAGAGTTCTTATCCAGCCTTTCAAATAAATTTTCAAACTTTTTTTTTTTGGTTACAGGAATCACTTGTGATGGCCATCTATTGAAACATGGTTTTGGCTTGGAAGGAAGTATTTTTGAAGACTCTGCATTGAAGCATTTCTATTTTTGCTTGATAGAAAAGGGAAAGCAGGGACTATCAACTGTAGTAATCCTCCTTGAGCTTGACCAAAGGAGTCTCTTATGTGCTAGGAGCTGGACATGAGGGGTCCAGATGGGCACAGCAAAAAGGGATTGCACACGGGAACTTGATTGTCTGTTGATTTTAGCCCTACCAACATCCTAGTGAGTGGAAGCTGGGAATAGAGGTAGATGAGAATCACATCACCCCTTATGGAGACTTGAATCTAGATTAAGCATCTTTATTGAGAGGTTGTTTGGGGTGTTTACAAAAATAAACTTTTTGATTGAATTAGTCAAAATCTACTTGACACCAACTTAAAAAGTTTTTTTTTAAAAAAAAACTCTACTTTTCCACTCACAAAAACAACCTTTTTAACAATTCTTCAAATATATTAACTTTTTAAACTTCTAGTAAAGTTTTTTTAAAAAAATAAAAATAAAAAATCCATTCCCAAATAACCTTTTGGGTATTCAAATGACTGCAATAATTTAAACATTATACTATTAGTCAACAATAAAATGATTACAATCAAGAACTTTGTCAAAGCATATCCTAATTTCTAAACAGAATGAATAGAGACAGAGCCTATGAAAAGAACAACATATTACATGTCCAAGCCCCAAGGGGTTTATTTCAAAATGGTATGAATGCAATCAATGAACATCAGAGTTGCAGTGGTGTTTGGCTGTAAGTTCACTTGTACTCCTGAATCATATGTATTGGCAGGGATCTGTAAACATTCCTTAATTAGGATTACAGGGTTTGTTGTTCATGTTGTATTTGATCATTAGTTGGGGGACCATGATGTGATATCTACATTCAGTAGATAGAAAATGCTTAAAATCTTGATGAATGGATGACTATACATTTTTTAAAATACTAGTGGAATGATCAGAATTTAGAAGACACGAGAAATTAGTACTGTTTTATTTTTATTTATAATTATATGTTATTGATTTCATTCATAATTCTGAATTAGTGTAAGCATCACAATTTAATGCTACGTTTTAATGGTTATTTCAAGTACGTGCACTTCATATGTATATAACATAATATTTTTTCAGGTGACTATGGTATGCATATTCCTTTATAAGAACCATTGATGGTTTTTTATATTTTTTGCGTTCTCTTCCTGTTGTTGCTGCTGCTGCTCTCTCTCTCTCTCTCGTCATTTTATCAAAAAAGTGTATTATTTTTGTGGACCTAAACCTCATTATATTTGGTCTAGTGCTTTGTGGCTTGTAGTTGGTGCCTTCTGCATGCGGTTTTATTGTAGTACAACTAGTACGATACCTGTTGATTAATGCCAGAAAATTGGGTAACCATCAGGAATTTGATCATAGCTGCCAAGACTGAGTTTGCTGACTTGACATGTTTCGGTGCTTCTTTTAGGCGCTAATTTTCATTTATGACATTGATATAGGTATCAAAGAAATTGCATGCCTGATGCATCATTGGATAGCTACCTACATGAGGATTCTCTTTCTTATGAATGTTCCCATGAATTCGTTTTGGCATGAATACTTTCACCATAATATATTGGATGTGTTTGACCACAATCCAACAACTCTGGTGATGCTTCTTTTACATTACGTAAATATAATTGTAAATGTATGCACTATATGCTTTGTAGTTATTCACTGGAGGTAGATAGTCTAAATCTGCTATTCCTCTGTACATTCTTGATCTATAAATAGAAATTTGGTTCATCTGGGCATATGTGTATCAATTATATGAGAGTACCATTTTCAGTTAATACAAAAACTGTTATTTTTTGAATTATGTATTGTCCAACCAAGTGTTTTTACATTGCGACTCTAAGAGGCTCTCGTAATATGTATATCTGATATTTTACATTATGCTGGTCGATTTTCTTCCCCTCTTTGGCTGTCTATTTCTCATGTTCTATTTAACAATTATATACTAAATCGGTGGATTTTCTTTCCCTCTTTGGCTGTCCCTCCACGAACAGCTGAAGCCCTACCAGCAGATGTGGCATCGTCAAATCCTACAACTGTGGGGAAGAAAGGGGAGGCAGGTTAGTTTTTCTGATGCTTTCACTTGGTGTGCATTAGGATCTTGTGTAGGAGATTTGCTAAGTTGACATTTCATCAGGTCCTACCAATGTCTTGGTTGTCCGTGGGTTGGATGAAAATGCTGATGAAGAAATGCTTTGTTATGAGTTTTACAAACATGCTCCAATTAAGGTAAAACATGCTGGATTTGTTATATAGGGTACTGAAATGTAAATAAAAACTGAAAGTCAGTAACGACTAAGGGACGATAGATATATAAATATGTATTGTTTACTTATATATAAGGTACTGAAATGTAAAATGACTATGCTGTGTTCCATTCAAATCTGCTGAAGTTATACATATTTTAAAACTGCAGGATCTTCGTCTGGTTAGAGACAAATTTACTCATGTTTCAAGGGGATTTGCTTTTTTACATTTTCATACAGTATTGTGTATTTTTAGTTGTTGATTCAGTTGAATGCTGACCTGAGTAAATGTATTTGTACCCATTAGTTTATGGTTGATGTATAAATACGTGGCATGATGGCAACCAGAGATTGGGATGGAATTCTACCAATTTTTGGATTAACATCAATCAGTGCATGCTTCAAACTTACTAGATAACTAAATTTATCCATGGTAGACTTGTCTATAGACTATAGATCACTTTGATAAGTTTTAATTTTTATTGCATGAGGTAGATTTAGGCCTCGTTTGGGAACATGCTATTTTAGTAATTTTTTTATTTTTTGGCTCAAAAATGAGGTAAAAAAAATTAGTATGTTTGGAATGACTTTTGATTTTTTACGAAAAGATATACAAAATGTAGAGAGGAAAGAGAATCTTTAACATTTTGGTATAGGTTACAGGCTTTTTGGATTTTTTACTAACTTTTTGGCTTTTAAGCTAAAAGTGTTGCATGCCAAACGATGCCTTATTTTACTAGTACAAAAACAAGGGTGCCATCCCATTATTGATGCACACGCCAAGCAAAATAAAATTGACAGCCCTTACAATCCTATGCATGCCAAATGTGTAGCCTGCCCTGTACAAGTATATCGAATTCATCATGAAGTTTCTACGTGCTCTTCAAATTTTAAATGGCCCGATGGAATGATCATCCTAACATTAAGATCCCCTCAACTATTAGCAAATATCACCTTACCTCTATAAATTCATACATTTTGATCCCCTCAACTATGAAAACTATACAAATAATGTTTAATTGAGATTAATCTCTTATAATTTTTTTGGTTCAATTGGCCTCTATTAAGTAATATTTAATAATTTTTTGGTTCAATGGTAACTTAGGAAGAAGCATTCTGAATGCTCATGATTGCTTCCAAAGACACGCACAGGGTTTTGCACACATGCACACATTCTACCTGGCTGGTCCTCTTTTCTTATTTATTTATTTATTTTTTGTATTGGTTAGATGCAATTAGTCTGTATTGTTGACGAACCTGATTGATTAAATAAATTCCCTCCTTTCAATCCGTGTAGTATGACGCTGTTGAATGGGCACCAAAGGAATATAATCCAGACAATAAGCGGCCCGCTGGTGGGCAGGAGCCAAGTGGTGGAGAGGTTGCAGGTCCAAAGGATGCTTCTTCTTTACAATCTGGCTTTGTTTGGGATGAAGCATCTGGCTATTATTACGATGCTTCTTCTGGATTCTATTATGATGGAAATACAGGTTTTTATTTATTTGGAAGCTGCCTTTTAGTTGTTTTCCTCATTGTTACTGTAAAAGCTGTCTCTTGATTTTATGTTTATGCATAATATAGGCAAATGTTGCAAGTGTTGTATCATGTGGGCCATGGCCCCCATGGTATTAATGTTGTCGTCTATAAGTGAAGGTTCTGATACATGTTGCTCATGCACTTGCACTGGTGCACTGGTGTGGCATCCTAAATCTTCAACAATCTTATTCAGTGTGCATCAAATAAGTAGTTTCATTGATCATTGGTCTTGTGGTGGCATTTAATTTTTAAAGGGCCTCTGGTTTGGATTTCTGCTGTCAACTGACCTTTGCATTTTGACAGCATTTCTATTTTGGAGTTTATGGTTGGCTTGCATTGCTCTGCATTTGTTGATGGTTTTCACTTTGGATTAGTTTAAGAAAATATAATATTAGTAATAGTTACATGGTTTTTTTATATTTAAAACTTTGAGCAGAGCCCCAATATTTGTACACACTATTGAGAGAGATGAGAGGAGAGACATCACTCAATAGAATTGTACCACTTTGGGAGCAGTATTTGTTGGGTGCTGCCAAGAAACCTATCCAATTTACCAATGGGGGATCTTTCTTCCAAATTTTGAGGTTTGCAGAGGGTTAATTTGTGGAGATACACAAAAGTTTTCATGAGGAATATTTCTTGAAAATAATTAATATTTTTGTTTTATAAAAAATATTTACTCCTTCCAGTTTCTTCTTGTGCATTTAATATAGGTTCATTCACAAATGTCATTTCTCATAAACATATGGAGTAATGGCCTTGAAAAGCCTTAAACCCCCCAACTCCGCGATATTGTCATAAACAAAGTGAAAGCATGATATTTTATATTGACATTCGCAACTTCTCAGATAGAAATTGTCATTATTGTTGTTAATAATATAGTTAATATACCTTCCCTATAATATGTTATAAGTTAATAATATATTAATATGTATAGTCTCCAGCTGCTAATAATAGATAGTATAATAGATTATATGTATAGATAGTTGTTGCTAGCCTAGCACACAGATAGACGCCTTCTTTTCCTTTTGCTTTCGGCTATCTTTCGGTGGCCTTTCATTTGTATATTTCCTTTGTTCATCATTTTGTCTTGTAAATCATCTCCTATATAATGGAGGTTCCATTTGGTTGCAATATACATCAAAATATAGAGCTAATATTTGCTCTCTCAATCTCTCTCAATTTCTTTCATGGTATCAGAGCACAGGTACTCTGCCTAGCCTCTGCTTCCAACATATTTTTCTGCAGATTGCATTTCATCTGTATCCCATTTTCGTCCATCTCTGAAATACGGTTTTCACCACACCAGAGCCTTCGTCTCCTCCGGACGATTCCAATGCCATCAGTTTTAGCCCCTTCCGACTCCACACACGCTCTCACGCGCCGCTTTTGTGACCGGCGCGTCACCTGCCTCCGCCTTTCGCCTCACACGCGCTCCACGCGTCCTCCACACTGCGCCGTACTATCGTGCGCTGCGACATCCGCGGCTAACCTACGCCGCGTGTTTCTGACGTCAGCACACGTCAGCCGATCTGCTACCGTGCACTGCCTGTCCTCTTCTGCTAACATACGCCGCGCACCAGCTTGCTAACGTGCGCCGCGCCTCTGTGACGTCAGCCCTGCAGCCTGTTTTGCTAACGTGCGCCGCGCACACCTTGCTAACGTGCGCCGCCAGCTCATTTTCGTGCCTCTGGTCATATTTTGGGTCATTTCACTCCTTTTTCCCACTAATTTCGGCCTTCTGAATTCACCGGTAACCTCGGTTTTTTCAGATTCTACCTCCATTTTGCTATTTTCTCCTCATGGATCTCCCGGATTCTTCTAATCACCCAATTTCCGTTATTCTTGACGGGACTAATTATGTCCTTTGGGCACAAGCCATGTCTGGCTTCCTCAAAGGCAAGAAACTTTGGCGTATCATTACTGGGGATGTGTGCAAACCAGTCCCAGCAACTACGGACTCCGCTGCCACGGACTCCGCTGCCAAATATATCGACCGACTGAAAGATTGGGATAGTAAAAACTATCAGATCATCACCTGGCTTCGCAATACTTCTATTACATCCATCAGCCTTCAGTTTGGTAGGTTCCAACTTGAGTCTGCTTCCTCTCCAGCCAAGGCCATCTGGGATTTTTTGCAAGAACGCTATCAGACTACCGGTCTTGCTCACCAATATCAGCTTCTAAGTCATCTTCACCGTATGCGCCAAGAAAACACTCAGACCATTAATGATTTCCTCTCCCAAATGTATTATATTTGGGATCAGCTCGCTCTTTCTGAGCCTCCATGGCCTCATACTGAGGATGCTGCCTTGTTTACTACCTACCGTGACCAACAGCGCTTGGTTCAGTTTCTCATGGCTCTCACTCCTCGTTTTGAGCCCGTACGCGCATCTCTCTCCTAGCACTCCTTTACTCACTCTTGAGCAAGCCGTTTCTGAACTCCTGTCCGAGGAAACCAGGTTTGGTACTCTTCATCCGCACCCTGTGGACTCTGTTTTGCTACTCCCCAGCTTCGGAGTTCTCCTTCACCACAGCGGTCCACTGCCTGCAACTACTGTCACAACCGCAATCTTCCATCGACTCATCTTCTGGTTCATTGTCCCGTTCGTCTTTGTCGATTTTGCAACAAGACTGGCCCTGGTCATCTCCAACAAGATTGCTTCCGCAATCCTACCCGTGCCTCTCGCCATGGTCCTTCCACGGGAATTTTTCCCGCAGCAACTCTCACCGTTCTGGGACTCCATTTAAAAACATGCCTGCTCCACGCACTGCTGCTGCCGCCTCCGAAGATTCACCTTCTTCCGTCCCTGTAGATCCTTCCACTCCGGTCTTCTCTCACACCGATGTTGAAGCCATGTTTCAAAATTTTTGGCAGCATTCCGGTACTCCTCCATCTACTGCTTTGTCTACCAGTGCAGGTAACACTTCCTGGTACTTTGACTCCGTTTGTTGTAATCACATGACCTTTGATCCTACTATTTTTACTCCTCTCTCTTCGACTCCTCATGTTCCTTCTATCCATACTGCTGATGGGTCTCTTCTGTCTGTAAGTCATGTTGGGTCTGTTTCCACCTCTCACTTATCTTTATCCCATGTATATCTTATGCCTGCTCTCACTTTAAATCTTATCTCCATTAGTCAATTATGTGAGCATGGTCTAACTGTTACCTTTTCCCATACTGGTTGTTTGGTGCAGGACCCTCGAACCGGGCAAACTCTTGGGATAGGCCGTAAGCGAGGGCGTCTCTACGAACTTATCCATCTTCATGTTCCGGATTCCTCTCAAATCACTGCTCCTACCACTGCTACCACTGCTCCTCCTTTATCTCCTTTTCAGCTTTGGCACTATCGTTTGGGCCATCTTTCTGTTGTCGTTTGAAGTCTTTAATTTCTAGTGGTCATTTGGGTACTGTAAGTTCTGATGCTTTCAATTGTGTGTCCTGTCAACTTGCAAAACAACCTGCTTTATCATTTAATAAAAGTGATTCTGTTTCTCTTGCGCCCTTTGATCTCATTCATTCTGATATTTGGGGACCCTCTCCTACTCCTACTATGGGAGGTGCACGTTATTTTGTTGTTTTTATAGATGATTTTTCTCGTTTTACATGGTTGTTTCTTATGAAAAATCGCTCTGAACTCAAACAACTTTATTACGATTTTGCTGCAATGGTTAAAACCCAATTTTCTAAAACTATCAAGATTTTTCGCTCCGACAATGCCATGGAATATAAAGACTTTGACTTTCTTTCCTTCCTTAGGAGTATGGTACTCAGACCTCATCGTTCCTGTCCAGGTACGTCCCAACAAGATGGCCGTGTTGAACGAAAACATCGGCATCTACTTGACACTACTTGAGCCCTCCTTCTCTCTTCCTCTTGTCCGGAAAATTTTTGGGGTGAAGCCGCTCTCACTGCTGCTTACACTATCAATTGTATCCCTACACCGGTCATTCATAATCACACTCCATATGAGCGTTTACATGGCACCCGTCCCCCTTACGACACCCTTAGGGTTTTTGGCTCTGCCTGTTTTGTTCTTCTCCAACCTCATGAACGTACCAACTTGAACCTCGTTCCCGCCTTTGTTGCTTCTTGGGGTATGGTATTGAACATAAAGGGTATCGCTGTTGGGATCCTCTCTCCCAGCGTCTCCGTATCTCTCGTCATGTGGTCTTTTGGGAACACACAATGTTTTCCTCCCTCTCTCAATTCCGTTTATCCGTTCCCTCACCCTCTCTGTGTTTTACTAACCCTTCTGCAGATCTGTTTTGATGAGCTTACTCCACTGCCCATGCCTGACTCTCTTGAGACTGCCTTGCCTACTGGTCTTTCTCAAGCACCTGCCAGCTCTGATGGTCCTGATCTTGCTCCCTCGGACTCCTCACCCCTGTTGAGTCTCTTCCTCTGGCTCCTCCTCCTCCTGCTCGACCACACCGGGTAATCCAACCTTCTACTCGTCTTCGTGACTTTATTGTTGGTTCTACTGCTTTTTCTACTTATGAACCCCCTCCTATCGGGAGGCTCGCTCTAATCCTCTTTGGCAGCAAGCTATGACTGATGAATTACAGGCTTTAGACAAAACTCACACTTGGGACATTGTTGATCTTCCTCCTGGCAAGACTGCCATTGGCTGTAAATGGGTATACAAAATCAAAACCTGTTCTGATGGATCTATTGAGCGCTATAAAGCTCGCCTTGTTGCTAAAGGCTTCAACCAAGAATATGGTATTGACTATGAGGAGACCTTTGCTCATGTTGCTCGTCTCACCTCTGTTCGCAGCCTCATTGCAGTTGCTACTACCCGACACTGGGATCTTTATCAAATGGATGTGAAAAATGCCTTTCTTAATGGTGTTCTTCTTGAGGAGGTCTACATGCAACCTCCCCCTGGGTCTACTCATCCACCTCATAAAGTCTGCAAACTTCAGCGTGCTTTATATGGTCTCAAACAAGCTCCCCGCGCTTGGTTTGCCAAGTTCAGCTCTACTATTCATGACTGTGGTTTCACCTCCAGCTCTTATGATACTGCACTTTTTATCCGCAAAACTGCTCAAGGGACCACCTTGCTTCTTCTTTATGTGGATGATATGATTATCACCGGTGATGATATCAATGGTATTCTTCATCTTAAACAATTTCTTAGCCATCATTTCGAGATGAAAGACCTTGGTCCTCTCAGCTATTTTTTGGGCCTTGAAATCTTCCATGATTCCACGGGTTCTTTTCTCTCTCAGGCTAAGTACACATCTGATCTTCTCACCCGTGCTGGTCTTACGGATTGCAAGACTGCTTCCACTCCCCTGGAGCCTCAGAGTCGTCTTACACCTCTTGATGGCACTCTTCTCTCTGATGCTACTCTATATCGTCAGCTGGTTGACAGTCTTGTCTATCTCACTGTTACTCGTCCTGATATTGCCTATGCCGTCCATATTGTCAGCCAGTTTATGTTGGCTCCTCGTACCACCCATTATGCTGCATTAGTTCGTATCATTCGCTATCTCAAAGGCACCATGTTTCATGGTCTTCATTATTCCGCCCGCTCCTCTCTCCAGCTTCGTGCTTTCTCTGATGCTGATTGGGCTGGCGATCCTACTGACCGCCGCTCTACTACTGGGTTTTGCTTTTTTCTAGGTGATTCTCTTATTTCTTGGCGCAGTAAGAAACAATCTCTTACTGCTCGTTCTAGTACCGAGGCCGAATACCGAGCCCTTGCTGATACTACTCAGGAGCTTCTCTGGCTTCGTTGGCTTCTTGCTGACATGGGTGTTACTCCCGCTGGCGCTACTGCCCTCTTTTGTGACAATCACAGTGCTCTTCAAATTGCTCACAATGATGTTTTTCATGATCGCACCAAGCATATTGAGATTGACTGCCATTTTATTCGGCAACACGTTACTCTTGGTACTGTCCATCTCCATCCGATCTCTTCTGTTGATCAACCTGCTGATATCTTCACCAAAGCTCATTCTCCTAGCCGCTTCGTTGACCTTGTCTCCAAACTCAAGTTGGTTGATGTTTGTCCTCCTTGAGTTTGAGGGGGATGTTAATAATATAGTTATATACCTATAATATGTTATAAGTTAATAATATATTTATGTATAGTCTCCAGCTGCTAATAATAGATAGTATAATAGATTATATGTATAGATAGTTGTTGCTAGCCTAGCACACAGATAGACGCCTTCTTTTCCTTTTGCTTTCGGCTATCTTTCGGTGGCCTTTCATTTGTATATTTCCTTTGTTCATCATTTTATCTTGTAAATCATCTCCTATATAATGGAGGTTCCATTTGGTTGCAATACACATCAAAATACAGAGCTAATATTTGCTCTCTCAATCTCTCTCAATTTCTTTCAATTGTTATGATTTCAACCTCTTCTTGTTGTTTTATAATTGTGAGAAAACTTTGAAATATTTGTATATCTTCATATTCTGTTTTATACTCTGAAAATTCACAAACAATACTAATCAATGAAGGCCTGGTTTGTTAGTTAAAATTGTGTTAGTGGTAAACAAATATGTAACATAAAGTATTAATTTCTTTCTTTTATTTTTAATGCCATGTTCAGGTGAGACTAAAGTTATCAAATAAATTATAAATTTATACTTGCGTATGAGATTAAAATTACAATTAAAATTTTAATTATATAATTATATATATAATATATATAAATATATTAAAAAAAATCAATATCTTACCAAAATAATAATATCTATCACTATTATTATATAAATATATTATCTATAGTTAGTTATTATTTACATATAAATAAATTTAACTATTATTTATATTTATATTATTTAAATATATAAATAATATATTTATCTTATTTTTTATACATATTTATCCAAGACACCACTGTTGGATCTTTGCATAATCCAACGGTTGAGATCAAAACTCTGGAATGTTCAGTTATGATCATCCTATCTCTCTCTTTGTCATCTTATCATTCTCAGTTGGCTCTATCTTCAATAAGCTTGTTTTCCATTAATGAAGAAAAGGTAAATTACAATGACACCTCCTGATGTTTATGTTTATTATAATTTTTTCTTCACTTTTTGAAAATTATATCTCTCTCTTGAGGTTTAAAGTTTTATTACAGATTCCTCCCTCGGCTCTTTTAATTTTTTTAAATATCAATTTTACCTTCATTGGATAAATTACATTGATAACCCTCACATTTTAGAAATTATAATCTCCCTCTTAAGATTTAAAATAATATTACCAATTGTCCCATCGGTTAGTATTAATTAGAAAAAAAATTCATTGAAAAAAAAATTTGTTAGTAAAGTTTTTAAATTTTTGTTTAAAAACTAACGTAAATTTATTTTTTGAATTTACGTTTTTTTCTCAAATTTACAAACTGAGACAATCATTTATAAACTAAAAAAATTATAAAATAAGTTTTTATGACAGTTTTTTAAATTTTTGTAAATATAAATTGAAAACTGAAAATGAAATGGTTACTAAATAGGTTTTAGATGGTAAAAATATTATAAAATTAACAAATAATTAAATAAGTTACCAACATAAGAAATGACTTATCAAAAGATTCTTAGACTATGTATGGTTTGATTTTTAGAAATTTTTAAAAAAAATTAAAAATTAATTTAGTTAAGAAATAAAAAATAAAAAAATAATTTTCATTTCATTTAAAAAATAATTTTCTAAAAATCAAACTATACATAACTTAAGAATATTTTGATAAGTCATTTTTTACGTTGGTAATTTTTTTAATTATTTGTTAATTTTACACATTTTTACCACCTGAGACTTGTTTAGTAACCATTTCGTTTTCAGTTTTCAATTTATATTTACAAAAATTTAAAAAACTGTCATAAAAACTTGTTTAATAATTTTTTGATTTATAAATGGTTGTCTTAATTTGTAAATTTGAGAAAAAAATATAAATTCAAAAAATGAGTTTACGTTGGTTTTTAAATAAAAATTTTACTAATAAATTTTTTTTTCAATTAATTTTTTTCCAATTAATATTTTTTTTTCAATGAATTTTTTTTTCCAACTAATACTAACCGAGGCAATTGGTAATACTACTTTAAATCTTAGGGAGGGGATTGTAATTTTTAAAATGTGAGGGGTGTCAATGTAATTTATCCAATGAGGGTAAAATTGGTATTGAAAAAAATTAAAAGGGCTGAGAGGGAATCTGTAATGAAACTTGTAATTTCTAAAAGGTAAGGGGAAGAATTGTAATAAACATAAATCTCAGAGGTGTCAGTGTAATTTACCCATGAAGAAAACAAAACAAGCTATTTTCCACATTTTAAAAGTGAATCATTTTTTGTCCTAATAAACTTGTTTTTCATTAATTACGGAAACGTTTTTTATTGAATTTCATTTTCTACTGTATCAAATGTCAAAAAATGAGAAAAAGGCTTTCCAGATTTCCATTGAAACAAACGGAGCATTATTTTATTTTATTTGTCGTGAGCATCTCATCATTCTTTATTGAAATTAGAATAGTTAAAGAAATTATGAACTATATGGACTTGTATTTCGCCGATCAAAAAAAAAAAAAAAAAAAAATATGGACTTGTATTTCTATTTGTCAAAATTATTTAACCTCTGTTGTTTGCCTTGTAGGGTTTGAAAAGGAATGTTTAAAAGGATGAATGAGAAACAGGCTATGGAAAGAGAAGCGTATCTTTGGTCTATCTCAGATATGTGAAGTGTACGCCAAAGAAGATGACACAAATTTTATTTTACTAGCAGTGAGCATGGTTTAGATTGGACTAGATTGGGGTAAAATCAGAACCAATTCGTTATTTATGGTTCCTGAAAAATTGGACCCAATCCAATCCGTTTAAATCATAGAATCAATCCGAACCAATCCATTTAAATACTGATTGGATCGGTTTAGGACCACGGATTCACATAATTAAATAACAAAAAATATATATATAACACTTTAATTTGATAAAAACATAAACATAACGCTATATTAGTTCCACAATAGGAACATGTCTTTCTATAATAGCGACATACTGTTCTAGAATTTAAACAATCATAAGAAAATTAGTTTCACCATAAGTATTTAGATCATTACAAATTAAAACTAAAACTAACAAACAAAAGTAATAAAAGAAGATATTATGCGGGTTTAGGTTTGAGTTTAAGTTTTATATGGAATAAGAGAAGATACTATAGGGGAGTATGTACAATAAAAATATAGACTATTTGTATACGGTCCGGATCGGTTCCAATCCGGAACCGTGGGGTTCAATCCGGAACCAATCCGTGGACTACGAATTTTAATTTTTCAATCCGGAACCGAACTACGGATTCAAAAAATCAATCCAAACCTATCGAATTGAATTGGACTGGATCGGATTACGAATTTTACGGATTCCTTGCTCAGCCCTATATTTTACTACTTGGAAAGTGCAAGGATGGTTCACAGAGTTGACCCTAAATATGTCTAGTGGTGCTTGTCTGAGCTTCCTATATCTCTCTTATTGGGTAATTTTCAAACTGTTTGTGGAAATTGTGAACGTCTTAGTCACGAAGATTAGTTTTGATAGTCGTATAATTTAGCTATGTGGTTGCCATCTCTTTTTTTATTAGCAATTCTGAAGTGAAAACAATTGTGAGGATCACATCCTTGAGCTTGACCAAATGAGTCTCTTATGTGCTAGGAACTAGACATGAGGGTTCTAGATGGGCAGCAAAAAGGGATTGCACACGGGAAACCACTGGCGCTCTTTCAAGATGGACTTGATTATCTCTTGATTTTAGTCCTACCCAGATCCTAGTGAGTGGAAGCCGGGAATAGAGGTAGATGAGAATCACATCACCTCCTATAGAGACTTGCGTCTAGAGTAAGCATCTTTATTGATGTTGGGTATACCTTTTTATTAGAGTGTGGGACCCAATTAATTTTAGAAAAAGAGTTTTAATTTGACTTGGTTTAGTATAATATATTTTTATATATTATATTTGTGAAGGCCCAATCCAATTTAGAAACAATTAGGGTTTGATTACAAAACCCTAGATTTACAATACATAATTATTGATGCTATTTTTTCCCAAGAAAAAAGGGGCGGCTGCTATAGACACAAACTTTGTTTTTTGGTGACTTTGGTTTTGGTGTATGAGCAGCAGATTTACATCATATTTGGTGGAATCAAATTGGTTCAATTTTGGTTTTGAAGCTTGGTTTTTGGGCATCTTCGGTTGGTGTTTGATTCGTTATTTTGGGTCTTCTTCAACTCTGGTTCTGAAGATTTTGGTTCATCTATTTGGTGAGGTCTTTCCTCTTGTTTATTTGTGATTATTTGGAATTCACCTAAGGGTGGTTTTGTGAGACCATTAGTGTCTCGTTTGTAATCGTTTGGAACCTATTTGGTTGATAGTGGAATCGGATTTCGATCCCGTTGACGTACCTCACATTGAGGGAACCACGTAAAAATTCTTGTGTTGCTTCTGATTTAATTTTTCCGCATTAGTTTATATTCCCATTGATTGATTTACTTGTGGGGATTCATCGATTTTCCCTAACAACTGGTATCAGAGCTTACGGTTTATTGGGGTTTATTTATTTGTGTAAATCAATGGAGGGGAATGTGGGTCGTATGTCTAGCTTCAATGGAAGCAATTGGGTAACTTGGAAAACTAAAATGGAGGACCTATTATTTTGTAAAGATTTATATGGGCCTATTGAGAGTGATAGTGGCAAACCCGAGGGTATGAAAGATGATGAATGGAAGAGGCTTAATCGAAAAGCCGTTGGTGTTATCCGTCAATGGATTGATGACAGTGTATTTCATCATGTTGCTACTGAAACTTCGGCACATGATTTATGGAAAAAATTAGAGAGTCTTTATGATAGAAAAACAGCCACAAATAAAGCCTTTCTGTTTCGTAAGTTGGTTAATTTAAAATATAAAGAGGGCAGCCCTATTCCGGAACATCTGAATGAAATAAAGAGTATTGTTAACCAACTTGCTTCTATGAAAATTGTTTTTGATGATGAGTTGCAGGCTTTGATGCTACTTAGTTCCTTACCCGAAAGTTGGGAGACTTTGGTTGTGACAGTTAGTAATTCGGCGCACGATGGAGTTGTCACAATGGGCCAAGTCACCAGTAGCTTGTTGAATGAAGAAACTAGAAGAAAATCAGCGGGTTCCTCTCATTCAGAAGCATTTGTTGTGAGAGGCCGAAGCAAAACAAGGGGGAGGAGTAAGACTCCTCATGGTCGTGATCAAAGCCGTGACAAGTCAAGAGATGGTTCTTTTTCAAAGAAAGACGTTGAGTGTTATTATTGCCATGAGAAAGGGCACATGAAGCGGGAATGCCGAAAGCTCAAGAATAAGGAGAAAATGCGTGACAAAAGTGTGGATAAGAAGCAAGAAGACACAACGGCAGTTACTACCGATGATCTCATGGTCGTTTGTGAAGATGATTGTATTAATTTTGTGGGCCAAGAGAGCAGTTGGGTAATTGATTCTGGTGCTTCTTTTCATGTGACTTCTCGAGTTGATTTCTTCACTACCTACACTGCAGGAGATTATGGTTTTGTTCGAATGGGTAATGAAGGTTTGTCCAAGATTATTGGTATGGGTGATGTTTGCTTGAAAACAAATTTGGGCTGCAAGTTGTTGCTTAAAGATGTGAGGCATGTTCCCGACATTCGCCTCAATTTGATCTCTACTGGGAAGCTAGATGATGAAGGCTTCAACAATAAATTTGGTGATGGAATATGGAAGCTCACAAATGGTTCTTTGGTGGTGGCTAAGTGCAAGAAGACTCATACACTTTATTCGATGCAAGGAAAAATTTGTAAATGTGTTGTCAATGCACTTGAAGATGATACTTCTACTGAATTGTGACACAGGCGACTTGGGCACATGAGTGAAAAGGGGCAACAAGTTTTGTTCAAGAAAGAGCTTCTACCCGGTTTGAAAGGTACACATCTTAAAACTTGTGTTCATTGTTTGGCGAGTAAACAACATAGAGTTTCTTTTCATAAAAATGTTACTTCTAGAAAAGAGAATGTTTTGGAGTTGATTCATTCGGATGTTTGTGGTCCTTTAAAAGTTAGAACACATGGTGGTGCACTTTATTTTGTTACTTTCATTGATGATTATTCAAGGAAAGTTTGGGCTTATCTACTAAAAACTAAAGATCAAGTTCTAGAAGTATTTAAGCATTTTTAGGCCATGGTTGAAAGAGAAACAGGGCAGAAATTGAAGTGCATCCGAACAGACAATGGTGGTGAATACATTGGGCCATTTGATGAGTATTGTCACAGCCAAGGTATTCGGCACCAAAAGACAGTTAAGAAGATTCCTCAACAAAATGGCGTTGCCGAGAGGATGAACCGCACCATTGTGGAAAAAACAAGATGTTTGCTTTCACAAGCTAAATTGCCAAGATCCTTTTGGGGTGAGACAATGAGTACAGTGGTTGACGTGATCAATTTGTCTCCTTGCTATCCTTTGAATGGTGATGTTCCTGAAAGAGTTTGGACTGGCAAAGATGTGTCTTATGAGCACTTGAGAGTGTTTGGTTGCCGAGCTTTTGTTCACATTCCAAAGGATGAGAGGTCCAAGCTTGATAGTAAGTCAAGACAATGTATTTTTCTTGGCTATAGGCGTGATGAAATCGGGTATAGATTATGGGATTCGGTTGACAAGAAAGTCATTCGAAGCCGTGATGTTGTGTTTCTTGAAGACCAAACAATTGAAGACTTTGGTAAAGGTGATCAACCGGAGCCAAAAACTAGTGATCTCATTGACATGGATCCATCTCCTTCATCTTCAGTTGATGATGAAAATGGGAGAGATGTGCAGCCACCTATTGAAGAAGTGGAGAATGATGCTAATCCTAATGAAGTTGAGCCAGAAATTGAGGAAGAGCATCCAACTCAAGAACCGCCACCACAACTTGAGTTGAGGAAATCTACAAGGGACCGACAACCTTCAAGAAAGTATCCTCCCAATGAATTTGTGTTGATTTCTGATCAAAGGGAGCCAGAGAGCTACCAAGAAGCAATTGAGCATGCAAAGAAAGATGATTGGAAAAAGGCCATGGAAGAGGAGATGAATTCCTTGCTTGAAAACCAGACTTATGATTTAGTGAAGTTGCCTAAAGGGAGGAAAATTCTGAAAATTAAGTGGGTTTTCAAATTGAAGAACGATAGGAAGAATCTGAGGTACAAAGCACGTCTTGTTGTGAAAGGCTTTGGGCAAAAAAAGGTATTGACTTTGACGAGATTTTCTCACCGGTTGTAAAGATGTCTTCTATTCGGGTTGTACTTGGCATGGCTGCAAGTATGAACCTTGAAGTTGAGCAACTTGATGTGAAGACCGCATTTCTTCATGGTGATCTTGAAGAAGAAATTTACATGGAGCAACCGGAAGGTTTTGTGGAAAAAGGGAAAGAGAAATTTGTTTACAAATTGAAGAAAAGTTTGTATGGCCTCAAGCAAGCTCCACGGCAATGGTACAAAAAATTTGACTCTTTCATGATGAATAATGGTTTTTCTAAAACCACTTCGGACCATTGTGTGTTTGTGAAAAATTTCCCGGATGGCAAATTTATTATTCTTTTGCTTTATGTTGATGACATGTTAATTGTGGGTCAAGATTCTACCATGATTAACAAGTTGAAGGTAGAGTTGAGTAAATCTTTTGCTATGAAAGATTTGGGGCCGGCAAAGCAAATACTTGGTATGAAAATTGTTTGTGATCGCAAAGAGGGACTGATTTGGTTGTCTCAAGAAAGCTACATTGAGAAGGTTCTTGAGAGATTCAACATGGATAAAGCAAAGCCGGTTGGTTGTCCACTTGCAGGTCACTTCAAGCTTAGTTCGAATCAATGTCCTACAAGTGAGAAAGACAAAGAAGAGATGTTGAAAGTTCCTTATGCTTCAGCAGTTGGTTCTTTGATGTACGCCATGGTTTGTACAAGGCCGGATATTGCTCACGCCGTTGGTGTGGTGAGTCGGTTTCTCTCTAATCCGGGTAAAGAACATTGGGCAGCGGTAAAATGGATTCTAAGATATTTTCGAGGAACTTCGAAGGTGTGTTTGTGTTTTGGGGATGGTAAACCGATGCTTGATGGGTTCACAGATTCTGACATGGCTGGTGATGTTGATTCTAGGAAATCTACTTCGGGGTATTTGATGACTTTTGCAGGGGGAGCTGTGGCATGGCAATCTAAATTACAAAAATGTGTTGCTCTCTCAACTACCGAAGCTAAATTTATTACTATTACAGAAGCTTGCAAAGAAGAGTTATGGTTGAAGAAATTTTTGCAAGAGTTGGGTTTGAAGCAAGAAAAGTATGTGCTTTATTGTGATAGTCAAAGTGCTATTCACTTGAGTAAAAATTCTACCTTTTATTCGAGATCGAAACACATTGATGTGAGATACCATTGGATTCGTGATGTGTTAGACTCGAAATTGTTACAACTTGAAAAGGTTCACACAGATGATAATATCTCGGATATGTTGACAAAGACTTTGTCGAAGGACAAACATTTAAAGTGTCGAACTTTGGCGGGTATGGTTGATGTCTCCACCTAAGTCGGTAGGGGGAGAATTGTTAGGTATACCTCCTTATTGGAGTGTGGGACCCAATTGGTTTTGGAAAAAGAGTTTTAATTTGGCTTGGTTTAGTATAATATATTTTTATATATTATATTTGTGAAGGCCCAATCCAATTTGGAAACAATTAGGGTTTGATTACAAAACCCTAGATTTACAATACATAATTATTGATGCTATTTTTTCCCAAGAAAAAAAGGGGCGGCTGCTATAGACACAAACTTTGTTTTTTGGTGACTTTGGTTTTGGTGTATGAGCAGCAGGTTTACATCATATTTGGTGGAATCAAATTGGTTCAATTTTGGTTTTTGAAGCTTGGTTTTTGGGGCATCTTCGGTTGGTGTTTGATTCGTTATTTTGGGTCTTCTTCAACTCTGGTTCTGAAGATTTTGGTTCATCTATTTGGTGAGGTCTTTCCTCTTGTTTATTTGTGATTATTTGGAATTCACCTAAGAGTGGTTTTGTGAGGCCATTAGTGTCTCATTTGTAATCGTTTGGAACCTATTTGGTTGATAGTGGAATCGGATTTCGATCCCGTGGACGTACCTCACATTGAGGGAACCACGTAAAAATTTTTGTGTTGCTTCTGATTTAATTTTTCCGCATTAGTTTATATTCCCATTGATTGATTTACTTGTGGGGATTCATCGATTTTCCCTAACAACTGAGAGGTTGTTTGGGGTGTTTACAAAAAAATAAACTTTTTGATTGAATTAGTCAAAAATTTACTCGTCACCAACTCAAAAAGTTAAAAAGAAAACTCAATTTTTCCACTCACAATAACTACTTGTTTTACAATTTTTCAAATTAGCTTTTTAAACTTCTTGTGAAGTTTTTTTTTTTTTTAAAAAAATCTTTAAAAAATAGCCAACGCCAAATAATCTTTTGGGTGTTCAAATGACAGCAATAATTTAAACATTTATTATTACATTTTCTTATTCTATTAGTCAACAATAAAATGATTACAATCAAGAACTTTGTCAATGCATCCTAATTTCTGAACAGAATGAATAGAGACAGAGCCTATGAAACGAAACAACATATTACATATCCAAGCCCCAAGGGGTTTATTTCAAAATGGTATGAATGCAATCAATGAACATCAGAGTTGCAGTGGTGTTAGGCTATTAGTTCACTTGTACTCCTGAATCATAAGTATTGCCAGGCTTCCAATCTTGGGGTATGTTATTAACCGGAATAACCCAATTCTCACCATCATCATCACTAAATAGCATCCTTAATGACAATGGCCCACTTGGGGGTGAAGTGGTAGAAAACACTGCTCCATAGCTCCTATCCAATAGCTTGCACACATAATTTTGTGTCTGCAAATTTTGAATAGTCCGTCAAATGCTTTGAAAAAACAATAAAAGATGTAATGGAACAGATAGGCTACTATTAATTTCTCAATAATGTTATTTGCTCATAAATAACAGACGCATTTGTGTACAGAAAACTGAAGTCGTGATCTAGATTAATTCTAAGTATTTATCTGTTGTTTTTCTCATTAGTTATTGTAGCAAAATTAATTATTTCCCTTCATACTATACATGCGGCTTTCATCGAATATTGTTTTTTTTCATAATTTTATATGTCTATAAAATTGGGCATGGAATCAAATTGAACCAAATTAATAAGTATTGGAAGAATGGGAAATATGTAGATATACCTCACATAGCTGGACAGCAGTGATGTCCTGTTTGCCTTGTTGATACCAAATGACAAAAGCCAGGTAGTTAGGGTAGTTGCTGTTCTCATCTATCTTTATTGTCATATTTTTGCCTGGGTAGCTACATGACACACTATATGAGACAGAGACAGAGATAGAGACAGAAACAGAAACAGAGAGTTAGTAATCATCATTAGAATAATATTATACCAATAGAAGAAATATATATAAATTAATGCAATGATGTGGCCAAATTTAAACCTATCTTTTTAAAATAAAGAACCCACAAAGGCTATTATTTATGTATTGGGTAGGAATATTTTACCGTCGATATTCAATATCAACCACACCAAGGGCTAGAAGAGATGAGGCTGCATCTGTGGTCTGAGCCATCTCACCAAAGGCTTTCCTGCTTAGTATGAAGTCGGTTCGATCACTAGAACCATTGTCTGTTATGACTACATTCACTCCTTTGTCTGAGCAATAGTTACTGTTGGTGCACCTCACCTAGTAGTCAAACAAATTTTAACTTCATCATTTAGAAATATATCACACAATCAACTAAAAGCATAATTCTGTTTTGCTTAGTGTGTTATCCTTTTTCTTTTTTTTTTTAAACGTAGAACTTATGTGAAGGGCTATATTCTGGAAATAACTTTTTGTTTTTAGTTTATAGGAAAACACACAAAACTTTGTTTGATGATCTATTTGTGAGAAATTTTTCTAAACGTAATACAATTTTTAGTTTTAAAGGAAATACTAAAAAAATATTTTGGAATATTCTGAAAAACACACAAAATTGAAAAGATACAATAGCGGAGAAAGTATTTGGTGTAAAGAATATATCATGGTGATATACACTTTCTATCCATGTATGTAGTGGGTCGACAAAGAGAGAAAAATGCGTTGTAGTGATGTATCCGTTACACAAAATATGACCTCATAAAAATAACGAGTGTTTTCAAAATTTTCATTATTGTTCTTCAAAAAACCTGAAAAACAAAAGCGAAGAAAACAAAACATGTTTTCAGCCTTGTTTTCCTCCAACAATCAGAGTAATCACCTGGTAGCAAGCACCACAGCCTAGACCGGCGCGATAGAGATCAGATGCAGCTGATACATCCCCACCATTAAGTGTTGCTCCAAAGGTACCAAATCCACATGCCCCAGCTGCAAATTAAATCAAACACATCAACACAGTAGCAGATTAACACAGCTATATATTCAAGTAAACACTCGCCTTAAATCTGACTGACATGTCAAGCACTAACTGGTCAATGTTAAAATAGGCCAATGACATTGACTAATCAATACTTAACACGTCAGTTGAATTCAAGTCAATTGTCGACTTGTATATCATTTTCCATACCATTTAACAGTAAATAAAAGTCGATATGAACAGTAATGTACATATATAGAGTTCGAACTCTCACTTTCTGTTCCTTGTTCATCAGAATTCGGATAATAAGCGGCACGAGAATGAGTGAAACAGTCACTGCATGTTGCTGCATCTCCCAGAGTTTGCATAAGAAGAAAAGTTACTAATGAAAACAAAATATTCAAATGAGGAGAGGCCATTGTAGAATACAAAAGAGAGAGATCAAAAGAGAAAGAAAAAGATGGTACTGCATGAAGTGAAACATGGGTTGTGCTTTATTTATAGTGAATTTTACCAGCTGACCACCTTGAGTTTGGTAAAATCTATGACTTTGACATTCTCTGTGTAAATCCATTTTTTTTCTTTATAAGAGTTTCTAGCAACCTTGTTAGACTAACGTCTAAAAGTGCTTTCCCTTCAATATTTTATAGTACTTTTAGCCAGTCTTTTTTTTTTTTTTTTGGAACTTGTTAGTCAATCCTTAATGTTGATGTTTTTGTACCCACTTAGGAAATTGTAATCAAATCAAAGAGTTGCAGTGTGAAATACGCCACAGATTAGTTGCTAACAAATTCAAGGTTTCATCAATTCTACTATGCATCAGCATACACACATACTTGGAAAAAGTACTCAAAAATTGAAATGTATGGATCAAATTCATTTTAAATGTCACTCATACTTTACCAAATTTAAATTTGCACTATACACTTTATCTTCTAAATACTTTTTAAAATATTCTTTCGTATAAATTTCACTTCCCACCCCTATATCTTACACTCAATCCCAATTTTAATTGTCTCACTTAATTCTTAGATTTCAAATCAAGTTACAATTAAGCTCAGTTATACAACGGCTTTTCAAAAATTGATAGAAAAATTAAAGTGGGATTCTCATGAAAGTATAAGAGTGCTGACAAATAAAGTTGAGGGACTAAAATGAGTCTAATAAAAATTCAAGGGGCAAGTGTAATTAGTATTATCATGTGGATATTCTTTGTTAATTTTTAAAAATGGCGTTATAGTAAATGTAAAGTATAGGGTATATAGTGAAATTTATCTTCTTTTATTTTTATTTTTATGGCGCATAGATTTTTCTTTTTCTTTTTTCTTTTTTCTTTTTTATTGACGGGAGTCAATTATTAATTATTAAATTAGCTCTTAGGGAGTGTTAGACCCCCAACCTCTCCCTTGCAAGCACCTGCCTCCATTAGTCATGCAAGCATACTTTTTCTGAACTTCTCTAGCAGTTGATTCTAATGACAGTAGTGCATTTGAACATGAATATTTCATTGAAGAAATTCCGTGGTAATTATTGATGTATACGTACGTCAGAAGCATACTTTGGATAGCCACAACACAACACAAGGTTGAAAAACTTTACAATATATTTTGATTCCTTGGCTAATTTGAACATGAATGAACATGCTAATGGCCTGGACCATGCCTTGAGGTGATTGACCTAACAGGAGAGAGAGAGAGAGAGAGAGAGAGAGAGATTATACTAGTTTGAAAGAGAGAATATACTATGGGGTTTAGCTTGAGGTAGAAGTAAAATATTGAACGATGTGATGAGTTAGGTGCTTTTGCACCAACTTCAGGTTAGGCATCTATTGATGTTCCCACTTGCAGTAATGATCACCTGGTTTCTGATTTGTATTTATCATTTATATTATTTATATATGGAAGGTGTAAAGGAAAGTCCCATTTCTTTATAAACTAAACATAGTGCTCAACGACAAACACAGGCTCCAAATGCTAATTTTGTTCTGCAAAAATGATTAATTTGCTAGGTGAAATCTAAGCCGAAATCAACCGACATTGTAAGCCCGTCATTTCACTATTCCGATACAAGCTAAACACGTTAGTTAGTTTTGGCTTGAGTGTAAATAATCTCTGCTAATTTTATACATCATAAATCATAATCATACTGTTTGTTTCAACATTGTAATTTTGGTTTTAAAAATCTTTGATACCATATATAAAACTTTCTTAAACTAACTGGAAACTATAATTTTAGTCAGGAGGAGGAGGGTAAAGTAGAGCCACACCAAAATAGACTGGCATCAAGCAACCACCGGGGCGGTGGCCTAGTGGAGAATGCAATTCTCTCCATAAGGGTGACCCAGGTTCGAATCTTGAGAATGCAAAACGGTTGAATTTTTCAACTCTCTTTGAGATCTGTACTATACTCTAATCGACCTTGGACTGTTCTGTGGTTACCCGAGATTAAGACCCACAAATGCCTATACTCTGATTGACCTTGGGCTATTCTATGGTTACCCGAGAATAAGACCTACAAATGCGATGATAACACCACAAAATCATTTTTTGTTATAAAAATAAAATAAAATAAAATAAATAAAGACTGGCATCGAGCAAGTCCATTGAACCAACCCACATCCCATCCACATCCACATCAGCCATGACATGGAATCCATTTTTAGGGTCATGGACCCCACAATTGCCCACTGTCAAATTCTATTAGTAGTGAAGCTATAAATATATATGGAATAATTTGTAGTCTTTTTCATTGATTATTAAAATGTTCAAAGGCACGATCTCAGTCCTCTCAGGGACCTTGATTCAAGGCGGCTGGACCCTGCTAGTCTGTGTCATGGCAGAAGTTGTTTTGTGACTTGGGACAATGTTGTAAATGAATTTATATAAAGAAAAATGTTTTGTGGCCCTAAAAACTGTGGTCCTAATGGTCTTAATTTCTTTTTTGGGTAAGTTTGTTTGTTTGTTTTTTTTTTTTTTTTTAACTTGATATGGAAATTAGGGCCATTAGAGCCACAGTTTTTTTGAGCTACCAACCAAAGCCCATATATAAAAGTCATTCATTATATCATTCATTTGTATATGATTTATGTAAAAGTCATGCAAATTAATGGTAGGCATTTGTGGTATGATTACCTCAAGTTTTTTAGAAGTTAGGATACCATCATGGTTGGTTTCAGAAAATTAAATTTACTTTTAGAAAATTAAATTTTTATTTTTCATATTTTTTTTATTTTTAGTGAATTTTTTAAATATTTTATGCATTTTTTATATTTTTTTAGATACATATAATCTAAATAAACTTAAAAAGTATAATATTTGTGGGAAAAAAAACTTTAAAAATTCACCAAATACAAAAAATATTTAAAAAAAAATAAAAGAATTTAATACATTTTCGTATTTTATTGTATTCAATGAATTTTTTAAAAAAATTGTGTACAATTTTTTTTACTTTTTAAGTAAATTAAGATTAAGTAGATCTAAAAATTAAAAAAAATATATAATTAAAATATTTAAAAAACCATTAAAAATATAAAAAATATGAATTGAAAATTCAGATAACTGTTTTTGAAAACTCAAAACCAAACAGGGTGATAATACTACTGGTGATCTTAAAATTGGAAAAATACTAAATCTAGGTAAGAATTTGAAATTTTAAAAATAAAAAAATTAAAATTAAAAAACACTTTTAGTTACTACACTAGAAGAACCTAAAATTTTTAAAAAATAAATAAAAAGTTCACTAAATACAAAAATAAACATATTTGACACAAATTTAAAATTTTTTTTTTAAAAAAAAAAAAAAAAAAAAGAAGCTAAAAATTTTGTGATTTTTTTAACGTTTGCCAAACAGAACTTAAGACCATAAACCTAGAATTCTTAATCAGGCTTATATATTATAATCCTTAATACGAGTAAATAAGTGACTTATTTTTTGTGATCCGCAAATAAGTGACTTATGTTGAATGATTTGCAAGCAACACTGCACAAGTTCTCCAAATATCCATTCTTTTATTGGTTTTTTTGATGATTATTGTAGTTCCTTTTAGGAATGGATTAGATAATGACCCTACTAACCACGGAAAACAAGATAATCAATTAATGCCTTTTCCATTTTTTAAATCAAAAAGCACACAAAAGGAATAAACTAATGTAGTGTTATTTTCAAATGTCGCTTTTTTGCTTATCCATGATATATGCTCCTCAAAGAGAGAAACTGAAAGAAAACTATTAAAAAATAAAACAAAAAATCCTTTAAAATGCAACTTTACTTGTTGGGTACAAAACCAGTAATTAGCTCCCAACTTTTCAGAAGGTATTAGGAAGCCACATCTGGAAAATAATTTTCTTTTTGAGTCATTGCATGTAGTCAAACACTTCCTCAAATATGCATATATATGAGTCCAATTATACATTTCCTAGCAATAACCAGAGACTTTTAACTAACCCACCTGGTTAAAACTGTTTAATTGAATAATAATCTTTGTTTAAGAATGAAATTCTAAGTCCACGTGCCCATATATTATGCTTTATAGTCTATTTAGGCCAACACAAAGAATTATGATTGGGTTTTTCTCTTTCTTTTCTGAGTTGATTAAATTTTCATGTAAGAGAAGGGAAAAAAAATAGTCAATACCAATTTATTCACAAGGTCTTCTGTTTTTAGCACGGAAACTATGAGATTCGACATGTTTAGCTCTTCGAAGATTGTATTCTTTTCTATAAATAGATTTAAGCGAATCGTAATACATGTAAGCAAGCTTTGAGAGCTATGCGGTTATGGACATACACACCAGGTCCAATGGAAATTTTTGAGATGAACGCAAGGTTTGAGAGCTATGCAGTTATGGACATACACACCAAGTCCAATGGAAATTTTTGAGATGAAAGCAAGCTTTGAGAGCTATGCGGTTATGGACATACACACCAAGTCCAATGGAAATTTTTGAGGGCTGAACGCATTGATGTGGTTCATTGTAACAGTGACAAAAACCCAAGTAGTGTATCATGAGAATCCTTCAGGAGATTCACAAACCAAACACACTTTTTACTTTAATTCTTTTAGAATAATGTTTGAGAGCTCGAAAATCCCTCCCTCCTAATCCCCCTAATGTCCAAAACGACGTCGTTTTGGGCATTAGGTTTTTTTTTTTTTTTTTTTTTTCTTTCTTTTTTTCCTTCGATTTTCAGTCTGCAGAGAGGAAGAGGAGAGGGAGAGAAAGAGAAGAGAGAAAGAGGAGAGATGGAGAAAGAGAGGAGAGAGGAGAGGAGAGCTCCGATCGTCTCGCCGTCCGCCGTCGTCGCCTCACCGCCAGCTCCTCCTCCCCGCCGTTGCCCCGCCCCCGCCTCCGCCTCTCGTCGCAGCAGCAGCAGCAGCTCCTCCTCCCCGCTGTCGCCCCACCTCCGCCTCCTCCTCCCCCGAATATTATGCCCCCTCCAGTCCCTCCTCCTCCTCCTCCCTCCTCCCTCCCTCCCTCCCTCCCTCCTCCCTCCTTCCTCCTCCCTCCCTCCCTCTTTTCTTCCTTCTTCTCCGAGCTTCGTTCTTCTTCGGCAAAAAAAAAAAAAAATTCAAAAACGACGAAACGACGTCGTTTTTGGTTCGGGGGATTAGGGGCGGCTCAGTTTCGAGCGACGTAGCACGGTTGATTCTTTTAATATATACTTTGAAAATCAAACCAAACAAGACTCAAAATCCTAAAAAATACATTCTCAATACCCACGTAGGCCAAAATTTCTAATTTCTCTAATAAATTTTGTTACAAATACAAAAATAGATTATAAAATCAAATACAAAATATATTATCAAGTAGTTCATAACTTTCCACTTTGTGATTCCAACATTAAGAGGTATGTCATTTCGTGATTACAAGTCACCCCGCTGAATTATCTTTCCTCCACCATCCAATAGACAAAAATAATCCTTCAAATCTTATCATATATTTTATCTCACTCTAATCAAACAATAATCTTATTTGCATATATCCCTAATCCAGTCCCCCAAACATGGCCCTAGATTAGAGGTTCGTTTGGTTATAAGTAGTTGCCTTTTCTGCATTCTCGCAAGTTGGTAACAATCCAACAATTAGTTGGACTCTGGGCCTCCTCTTCTGTGGGCTTTTACAAGCCCGCTTAAATAGTCTCGGTTATGTCGCTCGTAAGCATTAACTGAGCCCGTTAATGGGAGCCTCGTAGGGTGGCCACGGGCCCAAGGGCCCACCTAAATGAACACATGTTAGAATAAAATAAATATCAGGTCCATCATTAATACTCAATCCAATGATTTAAAAATCGGATCGGTTAGCGAACCGAAAAAAGGATCAAGTGAGCAGGTCACCAGTTCAACCGTCGGGTTGAACAAGAATCGAACTATGACGTAATAAATATATAAAATTATATTTAAATAAAAATATAAGTAATAAAATTATAAATTAAAAATATTAAATTATCTTAAATATTTCTCCTAATTTTTTTTACTGAAAAATATAATAATATATTTTAAAATATTATTAATTTTAATTTTGGAAGAAGAAATCAAATATTCAATATTCCTTGCATATGATTTTAATTCAAATAATTTGATTGAAAGAAGAGTAAAAATTTTGGAGGATATCAAAATTTCAAGTCTCCCTCCAATACATTTGATTGAATCCCACATGGATTTTTTGAGTTTTTTTGGAATAATTTTTTTTTTATAAATAAGTAGAGACATTCACAATAATTTCAAACTCTTAATGGGATTCCTCACAAAAGGAGACCCTTGAAAAAGAGTTTTCAATTAAAATTTTCATATATATATATATATATAAAATAAGAAAGACAAAGAAAAGAAAGAAAGAAAAAAAAATTAGAAGAAATCAAAAAAAAAATCAAAATTTTCAATTTTAACGACTCAGCAAATTGTCTCTAGTTCGCCAGTTCAACCGCCGGCTTTCTCAGTTCTCTCTAAATAGATTGGTTTTTAGCTTTGAACGGTTTAGAGGGCATATTTGGACCGGAATCCTGACTGGTCGACGGTTCAACCGACCAGTCCAATCCGATTTTCAAAACCATGACTCAACCACCACCACCCTGACGCCACTTCATCACCGCCATTACTTTAATTAAGATACTATTTGACATCTCTTGTAAAATATATATTTTTTAAGTCACATTATTTTTTAATTTTTTTATACATCTTTTTATAAAAAGTTAAAAAATATATTTATTTAGATCATCCCAAACACCTTGTAAATATATTTTTAACAAAAGTAAAGAATGGCGATGTAATTTTGAAAAGAGTAATGTTAAAAACCCTCAATTTGGATTTTTAAAATCAGATTACACAATTAATTATATGACAAATCAAAAATTGACATTCATCAAGCCACATCATTATGGATCAAATTATATAAAAAAATTTGCAGGTCTTAAACATTTTTCACTTAAAAATTTCAAGAAAAATCTTTGTAATTGTCAAAAATCTCTAAGAATTTAACCTTTTTATTTTCTTTCCCTTCAGTTTTTCCGACAAACAAACGAAAAATATGAATTACTGTTTAAGAGTTTTATTTTGCATTTCCTCAATGTAGCTTTTTGTAAGTAACCAAACAAGATGATTATTTCCTTTCTGATTTTTTTTTTCCCCATTGTCTTCCATCTCCAAATGGTGAGCCAAACACAGCTCAAGGGTTGATCGAAATTAAAGAAGGAAAACCTCAGGGATGTTAGCGGAATAAGCTCCTTTTCATATATATATATATATATTTTATAAGTTTCAATTCCAACTCGCATCTATTATCTAAACCGTTTATCTTATACGCTCTATAATAAAGGCCATTTATGTAATAAATAACTTCATCATAAAATTATAAATACAAAAATAAATCACATTTTGTTTTTGTTGGCACCATAAAATATTATTATTATTATTATTATTATTATTATTATTATTTTCAAGACACGTAGCATTCTCTTATTCATTTGGAAGTTAAAAGAAGTTATGGAGATGATGGAGAATATGAAGGACAAAGTGGATAAGTGGAAGGACACATGGCAAGACAAGAATAAAGATGGAATAAATTAGTAGTTACTAAGTAGTTATTGCTGTATTTTTTCTTTTATAAATAGCCATTAATGGCTACATTGTAAGGATCCAGAATTCAAATCAAAGACAATTGATTTCAATATTTCTTGTCATTTTTCTTATTTTAGAAGTAGTTTAACATAGATTTATATTTCGAAACATTTATTTTCAGTACTTCCTTTTCGAAGCATCTTATGCACTTCTTTTTCAAAGTATAGGAGTAGAGGTAAGTAATTATTACTTTGATTGTTCAATCAATCATCTTTCTTCGTCTCCCTCATTCTTTTTTTAATTTTTCTTTTCTCTATACTTGGCAATTTTGAAGTCCTCTTTGTTGAGGCAAAAGAACCGTCAACGCAATCGCTTGATAATTGGCTTGAAATTAATCTGTAAGGATTTTTCAATCATTGCTAGCACGCTCGCATTTATGATATTTTCCTTCGTAGGAAAAATAAGCTAACAATTTTATAAAATAAAATACAATTTATTCCTATGTTTGAAGCTAATATTTTGCATGAATGACTTTCGTTGCAAGGCTTATGATAGACTGTTAGGATCATTGTTTGAATTAAAACATATAAAAATAGTATAAAAAGAGTATGAAGTGTTATGGAGAGATGAAATATAGAGAGATGAGATATGAAGGGTAGCTTATCGACTCACATACACTGGCCTTGTTTGGTGGAGTTTTCTTTAAGTTAAAAATTTATAATTAGAAATCAGAAGCTAAAAGCACTCATATCCTAACATTCAAATAATCAGTTTATTTAAGTTATTTTTACCTAATAAATTATAAGTAAAAATTGTATCAAGCAGTCTGACACAGACTTTCAAATCAAAATAAATTATAATTACTCTAAAAAATTATAACAAACAGGCTCACTGTAGAGTTGTAATACAAGAAAAAATGTTTTGTCTTTTAAAAATTCTAATTAAGCTATGTACTTTTTCAATTATTTATCTAATGTACAAGAAAAAAATTAATAAATAATGATTATATAATCAATAAAATTATCGGGGACACAGATCACTAAAATGATAATATTAATATCAACTTTAATGAGTCGACAGTACAAAAATAAAAAGTCAAACTATCACATTAATAATAAGATTCACGTGATGCCATATTATTAGTGGTATATTAGTGGTGTTGAATTAGTCGTTTGAAGCTCAGATATTATGGGGGGGGGGGGGCGTATGTGATAATTTTTGCGGTCACAGACATCTCCGCAAAAGATTCTTTCGGGTTTAGTTCTTTGATTCGCTGAAAGATTCTTCTGGGTTTCTTTCTCTCTCCTTTTTTTCAGGTGTACCCTTGAAATCATTTTTCTTTTCCTTTGATCAAAGAAGAGCCAATCGGTCTGCTTTTGAATACCCATTTCGAATACAAATTTTCACTGACAACCCTTTTCTGGAAATTGGCCAGTATCAATCCTACAATGACGGTTTCTTCGGTTGAAAACTCAGTAGACAGGTGATTTGTATTCTCAAAATAGGCCTACCCATATGAGAGGAAGAACTGTATAAATGTAACAAAAATTAACTGTCGATTCATAATTTCATATTTTGTCTGCTTTTGACTTGATGAATCTCCAACATTCTTGGAAGATCTTATATGGGTTGTGTTTATATTTTTGATTTCATCTGTACACCATACCTTCTTGAAATCTATGCCCTTTGTCACAATATTCATTCCCATTTCCATGTGTTGTTGAGATATTCTTTCATAACCATTTTTTTGAACTAATGTAAATTGAATTATGAATCTTTGGACATTAAGTTTTGATGATTTTATACAGCTTGATCAGGTATGAATTGTTTGTTTGATTTTGGATTCTTTCTAGACTCTGTCAAAAGAAATATTTGGAACATAGAGTATTTGTATACACAAGAAGCACAATGAACAAGTTAATTTTTCTGTCTGATCAAAATCTGATCTGATGGACCAAGTGAACAAGTTAATTTTGCTGTCTGATCAAAGTCTGATCTGATGGACCAAGTGGTGGTTTACATGAGTTGGACAAAAATGGCAGGAAATTTCCTTTCATTGGATATTTTGAAGAGTAGTGATTTACAAACAGAAAATGCATACTGGAAACTTATACATAATGATTTGACCGAGGTTTGAGCATATCACTTTTGAACAAAGAGCCTATTGAGATGACTTTAATTAGACAAATAGCACTGTCTCATCATTCTGGTGTAATATTCTGTATAAAATTGTGGTGGAATAGCATTTTCCTATTGTGAATTGTTGACTTATATCCCCTTGATTTCGTTTAAGCAGCACATCCCCTCTCTCTAGACTTGCTCCTCTCGAAGCAATACTATTCGACATTGATGGAACTCTATGTGATTCAGATCCCTTTCACTACCAAGCATACCGTGAAATGCTTCCAGAGGTAGAGTTTTTTTCTTTTTCTTTTTTTCATTATGTTGGGAAAAAATTATGTTCTGGTTTCATGATGTTTTTCTTTTCAATCACATTTTCGTCGCACCATGCCATGATTAGGGGAGCAAAATCTTTCTATTGACATACCTGAACAAAAATGTTGAGCTAAGCTCGAATTGGAATACTAGAAACTTAAAAGAAACATGTCAAAACAAAGTTAGCAACCAAAACAGAAATTCCTTGACAAACTAATTGCAAAAATGAAACTTTCATAAAACAAAGAAAATGCTATGATACTGAATAATTTGTGTTTGGACAAATTGCTTTGGGATATTAACAGATAATGCAGTGTTTGACAGATAGGTTTCAATGGCGGGGTTCCAATTACTGAGGAATTTTATGCTGAATTTATTTCTGGGAAGCATAATGAAGACACGGCTACATTCCTTTTCCCTGATGATCACCAACGGGGCATAAAATTCACGGATGACAAGGAAGCCATGTTTCGGAGGTAAATTTCACTTTTTTTTCCCAAGAAACTTTTTAATCCTCCCATATTGTAACTTATTTCATGAAGGAAAAAAAACAGATTGGCAAAGGATAAACTGCAGGCTGTGAATGGCCTATACAAACTGAAGAAATGGATCGAAGATCGTGGTTTGAGACGGGCTGCTGTTACTAATGCTCCTAGAGAAAATGCTGAACTGGTGATTTCAACTCTCGGACTTTCTGATTTCTTTGAATTTGTTATTTTTGGGAGCGAATGTGAGCATGCAAAACCGTACCCGGATCCATACTTGAAGGCTCTTGAACTACTCAAGGTGTCAAAAGATCACACTTTCATATTTGAGGTATGATTTCTTTCCAGACTTGCTGGGTCTTTCTTTGTTCGAAAAACGCAAAAAACTTGTTTTGGCCATTTTTTATAGAAACTGTTTTTGGGAACAACCCACTTTTTAGAAAACACCACAAGGAGGTTGTTTTCAAATTTTTTAAAACTGTTTCGCACAAAAATAGTTTTAATGAGTGTTTTCCAAACTTCTCATTGTTTTTTTTTTTTTTTTTTTTTTTTTTTTTGAAAACACAAAAAACCAGTGCTGGACACAGAAGGGGCAAATTTCTCAAAATTCTGATTACTCCCATGCAATTTCAAGTATTTATAACAGAAATTAGCATCTTGGCCCCTCCAAAATCTATATAATTTTACTTCAACCCTTTTAAACTTCACAAAAATCTCATTAGCCTATGCAATTTTGAGTATTTATAAAAGAAATTAGCATTTTATTCTCCCAAAATCTATATGAACTTTACTTTGTTTGACCCCTCCTTTTATACGATTTATGGGACCTCCACTGCGAAAAATGAAAACAAAGAAAACAAAAACACAACAGAAATGAAGAAAGAACGCAAAACCAAACATACCCGCAGTTTCCCTTAGTTTGCTAAGGCCTTCATATAATTTGGTCTTCATTTTTTTCTCCCTTCCTTAGGATTCTGTTTCTGGAATTAAAGCTGGTGTGGCAGCTGGGATGCCGGTTGTCGGTCTGTTGACTGGAAACCCGGAGAATTTTTTAATGGAAGCAAAGCCTGCATTTCTTATAAAGAATTTTGAAGATCCAAAGTTGTGGGCTGCTCTGGAAGAGCTTGATAGAAAGTCAGGTGTGACAAGAAGTGCAGCTTGAAAGATTTGTCATATCGCAGTGAGCTAGGATGAAACTATTGAATTACTTTGAATAATTATGTTGTAGAGGAGCTGAATGCCTCCATCTAATAATCAGAATGAAGAAAATATGTGAAACCATTTCATTGTTTTGCTAATGATATGACACCATTGGTGTTGTTGGTTGTATCGTAAATGAGTCGCTTATGGCTTTTTCCTTATTTCTTTTTGTTTTATTTTACTTTTCTTTTTTTTTTTTTTTTGAAATTGTGTCAGACCATTCATTGTAATTTCTGCTTACAATTTATGTAGCAAAAACAACTTAAATAAACTGGAGAAAAAAAGTGATTATCCTGAATCTGGGAAGGGAGATTTTTGGATTCTGCTTATAGATTATTAGTTTTCAACAAATAGGCTCTTTGAGTTTTGGACACATCACTATCATGGTTACACAAAAAGAAGCTGGCCCTCTCTATGCATTCCTTGTACAAGCATGAAAATATGTCACTGGTTAGATTAAACAGAAGATCCAATCATATTTGATATGATTGCAAAGAAGTCAGTGCTTTATGGTAAGCACCAAAACGCACTGCCTTTGTGATCTTTAACTTTTAGTGAGCAAATCCCTTCATGCCACTTCAGCAGTCTCTACCGGTAATTCAAGAGGTGATGTTTTATGTAATGAATACAATCTTGTGATATATCTCCGTGTGGAGCTTATACTTGTAGAATTCACGTATCTGAGAAAAAATGATACCTAATGTTGTATTTATTACACAAAATATATAAATATAAATCCAACGCTATCGTTAAAATGGTTACATAAAAAGAAAATTAAAACCTTAATATAACATTGGGTTATATACATGGAGATCTCCTAAATTATTAAAAAATATTATTTTAATCTTCTAAATTATAAAATTGTACAAATGAATTTTCTAAACTATTGACGTGTTGCAATTTGACCCTTCCACTAGGGAGTCCAATTTTTACACTTTTATAATTTAGAGATCTATTTGTATGTTTTTATAGTTTAAGGACCAAAGTGATTCTTCGCAATAATTTAGGAACCAAAGTAATATTTCTCAATAATTTAGAGTTTATTTGTACACTTTTATAATTTAGAAACCAAAGTGATATTTCTCAAATAACCCTATAACTTTTACACATTACAAAATATTTTTGGGTAAATTACAAATACACCCTCTGAGATTTGCTTAAAATACGAATTACCCCTTGTGGTTTGAAAAATTACAAATACCTTCTTGTCAGAATTTTTTATTTAACAGAATTAATTGAAAAAGTACAATTTCTAACTGTTCACCTATACAATAATAAAATTATCTGAATTATTAATTGAAATAAAATCTTAACATTATTAAAAACTATTAATTAACTTGATAATTTATTAATAAAATGACCTATTTGTTATGAAATTAGAAACTTTAGGGGGCATAATGTAATTTCTAAAATCACAGGAGATAATTTATAATTTAAGTAAATCTCAGAGGGTGTGCTTGTAATTTACCCAATATTTTTATGTTAACACATTTCAATTCAAGTTTTGATTATAATTTTTCTTGTTGGGTCTAAAAAAGCGGCCAATTCCGGTTTGGATTCTCTCTTCACACAAGGGGCAATTTTGTAATTTAAGAAAACACAAGGTCCTTTATTGTAACATGAACAAAACGTGTAAGCAAACATTAAAAATTAAATTAATAAGTGTGTGTATTGAAAAAAGGCTCTTTTTTGATAAATCCTATTTGTAACTGTTTTATTCCATAAAACCCAAACTATTTTTGAATATTCCATTAGGTCCATTAATTGTAAAAGGAAAAAATAACCCTCCCTCCACTTCTCCCGCGTCTAATCGATTTTGAAAACAAACCCATTTCGATTCCATCTATTCAATCCACAAAATTTCCCAAACAAAATCTCATCGTCGACCCCAAATTCACATTGCCTCACCGTAACCCTAGATTCACATCGCCTCACCATCGTCGTCGTCCACATCCACTATCATTGGCCACTGCTAGTCCTCTTCATCTCACCGCTGCGAAGGTTTACATCGGAAGGAAGGTGGTTCGCTGTTCCAAAATTCCGTCGGTCGACTGAGTGTATTCCATCGACTGAGTGTGGTCCATAAATTTCCGTACCCACCCACCATGAGGAACAAAAGTAAGCAATATCATTCCACCTTTTGTTTTTCAATCATAATGTGATCACCAATGTATATATTTACATTGCCGTATTACTGTTGTTGTTTTTGAATTTGATTTTGTAAACATCAGTGATGTGAACTTTCACATTAATATTCATTAATGGATAAACTCACAGTAGTAGACACTGATGTGAACATTCACATCAGTATATAGTAATGTGAATGTTCACATTACTGTCATTATTGATGTTGTTGATTGTTGATGTCCATAGAACCCCCAATCTTCACTCAAAAATGTGATGGAATATGATGTAAATATTCACATTGTGACATCAATGTCAAACTTGTTGGTGTTGTTGGTTCTACCTTCTGTTTTTCAGCCAATTATAACATAATGTGATTACCAATGTATATATTTACATTGTCGTATTACTGTTGTTCTTTTTAAAATTGATTTTGTAAACATCGATGATGCGAACATTCACAGTACTGTTCATTATGGATAAACTCACAGTAGTAGACACTGGTGTGAACGATCACATCAATATATAATAATGTGAATGTTCACATTACTGTCATTGTTGATATTGTTGATTGTTGATGTCTATAGAACCCCCAATCTTCACTCAACAATGTGATGGAATATGATGTAAATATTCATATTGTGACATCAATGTTAGACTTGTTGGTATTGTTGGATGTTGTTGCGTGTTGTTGGTTCCACCCTCTGTTTTTCAGCTAATTATAACATAATGTGATCACCAATGTATGTATTTATATTGCCCTATAACTATTGTTGTTTTTGGAATTGATTTTGTAAACATCGATGATGTAAACATTCACATTACTGTTCATTACTGGATAAACTGACATTAGTAGATGTTGGTGAAAATACCAGAAAAAATTATATTTTATTGATAAATAATGCAAAGAAAATGAATACAAATAGATCAGGCTGAGGCACAGATATCTCGTTTTCTTTAAGAAGATCAAGCCCACTACGGTAGGAAGAACCCAAATACCGATGCAGCAGTCACAAAAATATGACTTGTCCCCTCCAAGATACAACAGCCCGACTACTTGTCGTATGATTCAAGCCAACTCTGCACAAGATGGTGAACCCAAAGCTCCACCAAGAAAAACACCCTTCTTTGCTAGTAATCTCTCGTGTATAGAAAATAGTTGGTGTAGAAAAGAGTAGAAGAGAGGAACTATTTATAGGTCACTAGGGCATTACAAAATACACCAAAAAATAATAATGACCATGAACCTAGAAAAGGGAGAGTGTATCCAAATATGAATTCACCACCAAGTTCATGAATTTAATTAAACTCCATTCATGAACAAGACAAAAGGTCACCAAAGCAATGAATTTCTATTCATGAACAAGATGAGATTCATGAACAAGACAAAAGGAAGATTCATGAATGAAATATATAAATAAATAAATAAAAGATATTAAAATGGTCCAAAATCCCCCACTCATTTTAATATCAACAAGGACAAGAGAGATTATCAAACAAAGATAGACTAGTATGCATCATGAAGGTGTGCTCTGCATTGAACCTTCATTAGTGAAACAGCAACCTCTACTCCAGAGTCAGTAGTGGTCTCAGACTTGAACTATGACTGCTTAGGGGAAATAAAGTATTACTACTCACACAAAATAATCCAAGTATTGACATGAGCTTTTAATAGCCAGCACATTATGGCCTCGTGCTTATCCTAGTTTTTATGAGCATATTTGAGAATAAGCCTTGTTCTCATAGAAAGCGGCCCCACTTTCATGCTCACATAGGTGAAATTTGTCAAGGATGTTCCATTAATTGACACACCCCACTCAACAAGAGCTACAGAATTTCATTAAGAGTATAAAAACTCAACCCTCCAACATTACAGGACAAATGCACTTACATCATAGGGATGGACAACAAAATATTAAGGAGTGCATTTTTACCATATGATTCATTCTTCCCGTTGAACCTAGTTACAGATCTTTGGTCCCTAGGTTGGGTATCCTCATACATGGTTTATGATTTTATAGGCTTCAAACCCATCCCCCTCGATGTATTCCAGGCCCTATCTCTCGCCAAGGCCTTGGTTAACGGATCCGCAAGATTATTACAAGATTTTACATAATTCACAGTTATGATGCCATTCAAAAAGGATATCACATTACTGTGTTTCCTTCGAATAGGTCTGGATTTACCATTATAAAAATGGTTGTTCACTCTACCAATAGCAGCAGTGCTATCACAACGAATTAACACATGAGGAATTGGTTTTTCCCAAAAAGGGATTTCATGTAACAAATCTCTCAACCAATTCGCTTCCTCACATGCTAAAGCTAAAGCTAACGCTAACACTATAAGCTCAGCTTCCATAGTAGAATTAGCAATTATAGTCTGTTTTTTAGACTTCCAACATATAGCACCACCACCTAAGGTAAAAATTAAACCCGAGGTAGAGAGAGAATCACCTGACAAAGTGTTCCAATCGGCATTACTATATCCCTCAAGTACCACAGGATACTTGTTATAAAAAATCATAATTTTTTGTACCAAATAAATATCTCATAATTCTTCCCATGGCTAGCCAATGATCTCGACTTGGCTAGCTAGTAAACCTGCTAAGTACTCCAGCAGCATATGCAATGTCAGGTCTAGTACAGTCAATAGCATATCTCAAACTACCAATCATGCTAGCATATTCCTTTTGATTAATCACTTCTTTTTCATTTGTCACAACAGATAAATGTATCCTTGCATCAAAAGGAGTAACAACATGTTTACAGTCTAGAAAGTTATATTTCTGTAAAATTTTCTCAACATAATGCGACTGATCAAGAAAAATACCATCATTAGTCTTGATAATTTTAATTCCCAAAATAAAATTGGCTTCACCAAGATCTTTCATATCAAAGTGGCTATTAAGCATATTTTTAGTCTCATTTATAATATGCAAATTAGAGCCAAAGATAAGTAGATCATCCACATATAGGCTAATAATCACATGTATATTCTTACAAGTTTTATAATATATGCACTTATCACATTCATTAATCTTATAGCCATTCTCAAGTATGCAGGAATCAAATTTCTCATGCCACTGTTTAGGAGCTTGTTTTAAACCATAAAGGGATTTAGTTAGCTTACACACCTTATTTTCTTGGCCAGGCTCCACAAAGCCTTTGGGTTGGTCCATATAAATCTCCTCATCTAGATCTCCATTTAAAAATGCTGTTTTTACATCCATTTGATGAATTTTTAAATCATGAATTGCAGCCACTACTATCAACAGTCTAATGAATGTAACTCTAGTAACCGGAGAAAAAGTATCAAAGAAATCAAGATCAACTTGTTGCTTAAAACCTTTAGCAACAAGCCTCGCTTTATATTTATCTATAGTTCCATCCGGTTTAAGTTTTTTACGAAGGACTCATTTACACCCAATAGTTTTACAACCTGGAGGTAAATCCACTAGCTTCCATGTTTTATTTGAAAGTAGTGAATCTATCTTATCATTTACAGCCTCTCTCCAGAAAATAGTATCAGGTGATGATAAAGCTTCTTGCACCGTAAGAAGAATTTCTTCTACATTGTAAAGATAATAGTCAGGGCCAAAATCTTTTTCAACTCTAATTCATTTACTCCTCCTTGGTTGGATTGGAGAATTTTCTTGTTTTTGAAAAACTTGAGATGGAATAAAAGAGCTAGGCATAGATAAAATATTTTCAGAAATTATTTGACCCCCACTATTTATAGATTTGAAAGGAAATTTATTTTCATGAAAAATAGCATCACCTTATTCAAAAATAATATTATTTTCCATATCACAAAATCTATAGGCTGTACTATGCAACGCATACCCAAGAAAAGCACAAGTGGTAGCTCGTTCACCCAATTTAGGTCGTTTAAGATCTGCAAGTCTCACAAAAGCTAAACAACCTCAAACCCTCAAATAACTTAATTTGGTTTATGCCCCCGCCACAACTCATAAGGTGTAATTTTAGTCTTTTTGTGTGACACTCTATTTATCACATGGCAAGCTGTCAAAATAGCCTCGCCCCAAAGATTTGAGGGAGCACCTGAATCAATAAGCATAGCATTCGCCAAGTCAATTAACGTTTTATTTTTTCTTTCAGCTACACCATTAGATGAAGGTGAATATGGTGGAGTAGTCTCATGAATAATTCCCAATGACTGAACAAAAGAGTTGAATCTAAGAGATTCATACTCTCGGCCTCTATCACTTCTAATTATCTTAATCTTTTTACCGAATTGATTTGCCACTTCAAGAAAAAATTCTTTAAATTTCTCAAAAGCATCGCTTTTTTTTTTTAAATAAATATACGTTTGTATATTTTGAAAAATCATTAATAAAAGTGATAAAATATCGGTTACCACCCCGAGTTAAAATTCCTTCAAACTCACATAAATCAGTATAAAATAATTCTAACAATTCGGTATTTTCTTCAACACTTTTATGAGGCCTCTTGGTAATTTTTGCTTTGCTGCAAACTTCACATTTCTCAAAATTTTTTGTCACTTTAGGAATTAATCCTAAACTACTCATGATTCACACATATTTACTGTTAATATGACACAAGCAAACATGCCAAAAGTTAAAAGAAGACAAAGTGTAAGTGGTGTCATAGTAATAATCATAAAATTAATCAGTAAGGCAATTTAAAAGATAAAAATGACATTTATATCATCTGTATTGTAGGAAACCACTTTTGGTTCATGTGCCTCGTAGTCTCCATCATTCATCTCCTCGGTTGGGATTTTGTTTGGGTTCTTCTCGGTAAGACCATATGCAACTTTCAAAAGGCTAAGGTAAAAAAGAACTTTTCCTTTCCACCTCTTAAAATGAACTCCCTTGAACTTGAAAGGCTTGTTGAGATCTCTAATTCCATCATTGGTTTTTTTTTATACTTGATCCATGGTTGTTCTCCTTAAAATTATTGGTGAAAATACCAAAAAAAATTATATTTTATTGATAAATAATGCAAAGAAAATGAGATACAAATAGATCAGGCTGATGCACGGATATCTCGTTTTCTTTAAGAAGATCAAGCCCATTGCGGTAGGAAGAACCCAAATACCGACGCAGCAGTCACAAAAATATGACTTGTCCCCTCCAAGATACAACAGCCCGACTACTTGTCGTATGGTTCAGGCCAACTTTGCACAAGATGGTGAACCCAAAGCTCCACCAAGAAAAACACCCTTCTTTGCTAGTAATCTCTCTTGTATAGAAAATAGTTGGTGTGTTGGTGTAGAAAAAAGTAGAAGAGATGAACTATTTATAGGTCACTAGGACATTACAAAATACACCAAAAAATAATAATGACCATGAACCTAGAGAAAAGGGAGAGTGTATCCAAATATGAATTCACCCCCAAGTTCATGAATTCTAATTAAACTCCATTCATGAACAAGACAAAAGGTCACCAAAACAATGAATTTCTATTCATGAACAAGATGAGATTCATGAACAAAACAAAAGGAAGATTCATGAATGAAATATATAATAAATAAATAAAAGATATTAAAATGGTCCAACAGTAGACACTGATGTGAACATTCACATCAGTGTATAATAATGTGAATGTTCACATTACTGTTAATTTCTCAATCAGTCATATTATGTTGTTGTTCACATTACATTCTGAATATAATGTTAATATTCACATTGTAACATTCTAAACATAATTTTAATATTTACATTGTGAATATAATGTTAATATTCACATTGTCACATTCACATTGAATATTCACACCATATATTTGGCTGTAAACATTCACATTCAAACATATAAGTATAATGATGTGAAGATTAATATCGTGTATACATCGTGTTAGTTTAATAGTTGTAATGTGTGACTGTTGTCACCTTTTCATGTGAATTTTGGTTTGTCATGTGGTATCACATCTTCATCTGAATATTTGCACCAGCTATTCACATACTATTTCACCATCACAATCCCATTATTCACATGGCATACTATTTACACTTATTATCACTATTTATTTGTGAATAGTAATATTAAATATGTTCTTATTTGAACAAACAGATCTTCCCCGTAGATTTGATGGCAAAAGAAAGAGAGAGGAATCGTGTGCCAAAGGCAAACCCGATCAAACAGTTAGTCCCGAACAAGTGAACATGAAAAAGGTCAACTACCAGTCAAATATCACTAGATTGGTGAAACTATTGAAGGCTACAAAATTTACAAATAGTCAATTGAAATGCCTTAGGAAAACACCATTTTGGCCCTTATTTGATTGTTTGATCAGTAATGAAGTCGATCTCAACCATTGCATGAAATACGATGATGTCATTGTACGTATAGTGCAGACATTTAAGCCATCTAGTGGGAGGTTTTACATCGGGGACAAGAACATTCAGATTTTTAGAAGTGATGTATCATTTATTTTTTGGGTGGACTGCGGCACCAAACCAATGGACCTCTCTTATGGTGCAAAACCAATTGCCGGAATCATACACTGAATGTGCAAGGATGTTAGTCGATTAAGTGCTGCAAAAATACATGAAATTCTGAACGAAGCATTAAAGGGCACAAAGAAACAAGACAATGAAGAGATTGCAAGATTAGTTTGCATGTATGCATGCGTCAAACTGTTCTTTTCCACGTCCGGAGAAACAATTGAATAGGCATTCTACTCATACATGGACCCATTAGACAACATGATCGAGTATGACTGGGCTGAGAGTATCCGGGCAACCCTGATGAGGTCAGTGGGCCAAAACTGGGGAAAACCAGGACGAGTCACCAGATGTGTTATGTTGTTAATGGTAAATCTAATAAATCTTATTCTATATTTAATATGACCATTTACAGGGTCTGTCCACTTATATTGTCAGCAAAACAAATGTGACATACACATCGGTACACACTGGTGGCAAGGTTGGCATAAGTACACACTGATGTGAATGTTCACGACAGTGTGGAATGTTAGGAACATTCATATCAATGTGTATTGATATAAATATTGACACCAGTGTTTTGCTCATGTTAGCACCAAAACAAATGTGGAGCACACATTACTAGGCAATGGTGTGGAAGTTGACATCAGTGATGTGAACATTCACATTACTGTTCAGTAATGGATAAACACACATTAGTAGACACTGGTGTAAACATTCGCATCAGTGTTTATTGATGTGAATGTTCATATTACTGTTAATTTCTCAATCAGTCATATTATGTTGTTGTTCACATCAATGTGTATTGATGTAAACATTGACACCAGTGTTTTCCTCATGTTAGCACCAAAACAAATGTGGAACACGCATTACTAGGCAATGGTGTGGAAGTTGACATCAATGAGGGTGTTTGGTGGAGCTTTTTTGAGCCAACTTATGGCTTCTGACTTTTAAAAAGCTATTTTGGACTGTTTGATTAAACTTATTTCAAATAGCTTCTGATTCTAACAACTTATTTTAAGTCAAAAAAGCTGATTCTGAGAAGCTGCTCACCCCTTGCTTCTGATTATCAGCTTCTGCTATGGACAAATTAATTTACGGTTATACTCTTAAATTTTTTTATTTTTTATTTTTTTAAAAATAGAAAAAGACCCAAATGGACTATAAAATATTATTATTATTTTTTATGAGAAATGTAGACAAATAGTGAATAATAAAAAATAAAAATTAATTGAAAAAGCTACTTCACAGCTTATTTAACAAACATTACTCAGCAGCTTAAATTTATAATCCAACAGTTATACCAAACAGATTAACAGTTTCTGATTAAAGACATAATCTATAATCTGTTAAGCTATAATCTACAATCTGTTTTAACAGCTACACCAAACAGTACCAATGATGTGAACATTCACATTACTGTTAAATAATGAATAAACACACATTACTAGCCACTGGTGTAAACATTCACATCAGTGTTAATTGATGTGAACATTCACATTATTAATGTTTGTTATTTGTTTCAGTATTGGTTGTGTGAGCATACAATAATCTTACAACCCCGCAACCCTAATGCCATTCCGCGGTGTGAAATGGGACCTCACAGCCTTACATACCAACATGTAGTCCATATCTTTGGCAAAGCTTGGTTTAAATGAGGTAGAAGTACAATAAAAAATGTTGTGCCCATTCACATAGTGCGACAAGGAACTATGTAACTAGCATAATGTCTCCAACTCCAAGTATATGGCGGCGAGCTGATGGCGTCCCCAACTGAAACAAAGATGTACCATCATACCAAATTGAATGTGGAGCCCAAACCTGAGGTTTTGTCGAGTGCACCAGCAAAGCAAGATGAAAGCAATGATGATGAAAACAAAGACAATCAAGGCAGTGACGACAGCAATGGAATTTCTGGTGATGCAATGGACCTAAATGATGTTGAACATGACATCAACATCAGCTTTAACACCCCCAATGCTGAGAGAGGTATCATCATAGCACAACCAAGTGAGCCGGACATTGTGGATGTACTTATAAAAGAAAACCAAAAAGCTTGGGGTCTCGTACGACAATGGGAAACAAAATACAAACAGTTGGAAGAATTGTGAGAGTTGAGGGCAAGGGTGATTGCTGCCCTTGAAGCCAAATTATTTGACCAATCGGGCCCATCCAATATGGATATGGACATCAAGAATTGCATGGAGTGGAAAGATACAGAAATTCAGCGGTTGACAAAATTGGTCATCAACTTGGAATGTGAAAAAATAATTCTTGAAGACCTTTATGATGATCAATCCGTCCACATTATCACTCAAGTCGAAGCACAAAGGCTCATGACAGCCTTAAGAAGTATCCCATTGCAGCGTTGGAACACATTATCAGCCCACCATCAAGGGTAAAGCGCATCAAGCAGAAGGTAAGGTGTAGACGCGCTCCCGGGAACTCATCGACATCCGCGCGGCCGGGGGCCTTTTGGGGGCGAGGCGCGCGCGAATCTCGTTTTGTTCTGAGCTACTACAGTTTGGACTCAAATGTCACGGTTCTGAATCTAATCTCACAATGTGCGATATGAGACCGATAAATCACCAAAGAGTCCAAATCCGGCAAATCGTTTTGGAAAACTGATTTTTAATAAAGAAGTGCCAAACATGGACTGCTTTCCAGATACAGAGTCGCCACCTAAATATTTTATTTTGGGAAAATTTAGGAAACCCTGACTCGTGCCGAAGGCCACGTGTCCATCATCACCAAAGTTGCCTTGGCTCGGGAACTTGGATACAAGAGGGGAAGGTCATTTAATGAGCACCCCCGCTTGCCCGATTAAAGATCGGCCTGTGCTAAGCATGATATTTTGTTTTTGAAAACACATGTGCTCTTATTCCGATTAATTAGCGAGTATTACTATGTGACATGCACAGCAAACAAGTATAGACTAGATCGCCTAATTTGGAACAAAACATTGCATAATCGTTTGTTTGGAAAATGGTTTGAAGTTTGTTACTCGCAAGTAGGCTAAAATGCAGATTTCAATGAATTGTTCCAATTCAAGTAATCCAACCTTCACCCACAGGCATTCAGACAGTTATATCAAATAAGCATTTAGCCTCATGGCAAGCATGTTATCATGGCAACATTAACACACATGTAGTATGCTAAAGCGTAAACACTCACAGTGTACTTCGAGCCAAAACAGAAGCTAGTTAGAAATCATGTATGACCCTAGTTCATGTTAAGATGGCTAATGCAACACATGCGAAAATGCAACTAAAATAGGCTCGGCTATTCTAGAATGTCATGTGAAGATGCAACTTGATACATGTATTCAAATAGGAATTGAAATACAATGCAGTTAGTATGATGCGCCGAGCCTGGTGCATGCAATACAGATGAATGGATGCACATATGCAAACATAAGGTATGCTAAATGAAACATGCCCTAAAACTAACCATCGTAAGCGGTTAAGTAAAAGGGAGAAATAAATGGGGTTGAAAGACATGCATCACACACACGCACGCACGCTTATTACAACAATACGCCCTCTCACAGGAGGGACCAAATAAAGAGTTAACTAGCTAATCTAAGCTAATTAAACTAATTATTACACAACGAATTAATTAACTAATCCTAGTTAACTAATTATTACAAAACAAATTGAAATAGCTAACACATTAACTATTAAAGTACAAACCAAAGCAAAAGCTAGCTATCTAAGCATGGCAGCTAAGGAAAGCAGTAAATCAGGAGCCTTAGAGGGAGGGGAATGCATGCAAGCCGGTCGTCTCGTTTGGAAATCCAATGCGATGCCCCGATTTGCCTTTGTTTTCATCTGTCCTCAGAACCTTGTACCAAGCTCCAGAAAGCTGAAACTCCACCTTGGGAAACCTGTGGGAGGGTGGCCGACCACTTTTGATTTCTCTAGACACCTGCCGATCACTTTTTGTTGTTAAAAAATCAGAAAAGTGGTTGGCCAGCTAGTTTTTCTGGCTGGCCGGCCAATTGTTGCTGCTGAATCCCAGTTTTCTGCAACAGAGAGTAAGAAATGGCATGGCAATGTATTTGCAAGATATGTGTGCACAACCACCCTCCCTATCATGTCATGGACTCAAGAGAGTGCGGTTCTCGACCCTCGGGCCACCAATCGCGCATTTCAATGCATGATGGCCGAGGGGCAAAGTTGCACAATTCAATGTAAAATGAATGCACAAGCAGACACATAAGGCCTAAAACTCTATCATGTAAGATCAAGAGTGTCGGCGACCGGGAATTAAGGCACGTTTCATCACTTGAAGTATGAAACGTCCCTCTTTTCCCGTGTTTGGACTAACACCTATTCCAAACAACAATGCAACACATAAGCATGGCATACACAATGCGACTCGAGCATGCAAGCATGGAATGCAACATGAGCAACCTAACAAGGCTAATGGCATGCACAACGCAAATGCATAGAACAACTAGCATACATAATGCAGATAACAATTAGCATGCACAATGCAATGATGTAACCTGAGCATACACAATGCGAGATGATCATGAGGTTCTAAACACAAATGTAATGCATGCATGCACAATGCAATAAGGGCAACCTATCAATGCTAGGGATATGCATACTCAATGCAAGGAACAACTTGGCATGCACAATGCAAAGGACCCCATAGCATACACAATGCAAAGCAAGATAAGCATACAAGCAACATGCAATTAAACATATTCAATGGACTTAAACCAAAAGGGTAGACCTCAGCCACGCCCAAATCAGTGGCCATAATTCTAAAACAAAGGCACCGAAAACACATACAAGCATGCATGCCAATTGGCTCACCAATTAAGGCACTAAGGTGTAACTCTCAAGAGCACTTAAAGAGTGAAAAGCATGGAAGTGTAACAACACTAAGTGGACTGAAATGAGGCAAGAAATGATGCCAAATCATTTAAACAACACAAGTATGGCATGCTAGGGTCCTTAAAGCATTAAGCTAGTAAAGAGGACTACAAAGGAGGCATGTAATACATGGAAAATATGTATGAACCAATCATGGACAGAGCTGAAATAGGTCAAGACAATGACCAAAACATGCTAAGATGAGGGCCCAAAGACCTAGGCATGTAAGCATACAAGCTAAGCCATAAACTAGGCAACAATGCATAACACTCAAAGGCATTGACAGAAGTGAACATTCACATCATTCACAGTGAACATTATATGGTTATATTGTTAACTTAAATGATAGACAGATGTGAATGTTAACAACAATATAATATGACAGGTCTGAACATTCACATTGATAGATGTGAACATTCACATCATTTACAGTGAACATTATATGCTTATATTGTTAACTTAAATGATAGACAGATGTGAATGTTAACAATAATATAAAATGACAGGTCTGAACATTCACATCGATAGATGTGAACATTAACATCATTCGCAGTGAACATTATATGCTTGTTATATTGTTAACTTAAATTATAGACAGATGTGAATGTTAACAACAACATAATATGACAGGTGTGAACATTCACATCTGTAATACATTGCATAATTGTTTGACAAATTAACAGATGTGAACATTCACATCATTCACATTGAAATAAATATTTGGTACATCATTATATGCCATTTGTGTGCAGAAAGTCATGTAAGAGTATCCCCTCCAACAAGATAAATAAACTGATTGATGTACATATCAAGGACTATCAAGGCCAGAGATACTTCATCTTCCCAATACACGACAACTTTCACTGGACGATTGTTGTGTACGACATGAAAGATAATGTATGGAGGCATTATAACTCGCTACGACCAAGACCCAGCATACATGACCCATATATTGACAAACCACAAATAGTGGTAAGTGGCTGACACATATAATAGTTGTCATGATGTGTAATATTTGAAGTTGGATGTATGCACTATGTTGCTTGGTGTCTAATATAAAATTCCATTGTTGGCAGAGGGACTACATCGAGGCTGTGGTGCGCAACATTGGACCATCATCACCATTATGGACCAAATTATCAGGCCAAAATACTTCGCAACCAATCATATCAGTAGATATTTGTCCTCAGCAAGCATCAGATTCGTAAGCCTAAAATCAATTTGTATACATCTTCCATAACCATTACACACCTAAATTTCAAAATCTAACAAGAAGTTTGCATTTTCAGGGTGGATTGCGGGCCTACAGTTTGTTACATCATGAGGGTGCATCTATACCGTGAAGAAATTATTGACAGCCTAAATCACTTTGAATGGTGTCAAATAAGAGACTCATTAGTATACCTTTTTCTGAATCACAGAAAGACAGTGCAATGTGAAAACCTATAGGTGGGGGGTGTCCACCTATCACTGTTACCCAAAACTGTTATCCACATTTAAAGACAATTTAGTGTCAATAGATTTGACATATTAGAGCAGACTAGCTTAATTGTAAATCAATTCTATATCACTACTTGTACTACTATTTTTTAGTCAATATATGTATATGCATTTTAAGGCCTATTTTGTGTTGGTCATGCACATTGAGATTGTATTTTTTTTTTTTTTTTGACACATGACATGATGTGAATTTCCACATCACAGAATGATCATACACATTCTTATGTTTTAAAGCCCTACTACATGGATGTGAATATTGCTTAAAGTGTTATTGTAACACAATATAACAGGTGTGAATATGATATTTCTTAACACATAAGTCAATATTCATAGCTAATAATTAGATGATGTGAATATTTACATCGCAACTTTTGATTATGTGAATGGCAGCAACGATGTCAATATTCACACCACACCCATGCATGCATCATAATATACACAAAAACATCTAATTTTTGCTAGCAACAAACACTGACAATTATATTTCGTAATACATATATGAATATTCACATCTTCTGAGTTGATGATGTGAATGGTTACATTAATGTAAACATTCATGTTATCTATTTTGATGCTGTCAACTGTAACAAGAATGTGAATATTCACACCACAGAAATGTTTAAAAGTTTAACCCATGTGCAATTATTCACATAATGTGATTATCTTACACAAGTGTGAATGTTAACATCATTTATTCATCCAAAACACAACAACAAAAATGTCAAATTGGTACCTTAAAAAATTAAAAATAAAACATAAATCAAATACTAGTGCATTATTATGTTTGCCAACGCAACATAATCTTATTGCAACACAATGTTTGCCAACATAATACAATCTTATTTCAAAAATCAATATAAGAATCTCATGTAAAACACAATGTTAAAATGAAAAAATGTACACCATCTATCGGCTCATTGCATGATTTCCAATTGTGGCTTCTCAACTTATCACATCTCCTACATCTTATTTGTTTCAGTTTTTCACCCCTTGATGGGATTCTATTCTTTTTCGGCCTTCCGGGTGGTCTTTTCACAGTTTGTGGGTATATAGTGAAGTCCGTGGGATTGAAAAGCGGCTTTTCCACCGATGGTATAGAGAATATGGCACCCGAATTGTAAAGCCCCGGTGTCCCACATCGGGAATGGAGAGGGAGTTCCTAGGCTATAAAAATAAAAACCTAAACCCTTGTATAGCATCGAGGCCTTTTCCCAAGTGGTGAAATCCCTATTAGAACTCCCCAGTTAAGCGTGCTTTGGCTGGAGTAGTTCTAGGATGGGTGACCTACTGGGAAAAATAAATCCGTGCGGGCGTGGCCCAAAGCGGACAATATCGATGACGTGTAAAGGGTCGGGGCATTACAAATGGTATCAGAGCCGACTCTTCGGAGTACCGAGTGTAGGCCCTTGGCGTCTCTCGGTGCATGTGGGCGGGCTTGCGAGCTGGCAGGCTACTGCACGGGGACGTGCAGCCTTATGGGGGGATGGATTGTAAGGCCCCGGTGTCCCACATCGGGAATGGAGGGGGAGTTCCTGGGCTATAAATGTAAAAACCTAAACCCTTATATAGCATCGAGGCCTTTTCCCAAGTGGTGAAATCCCTATTAGAACTCCCTAGTTAAGCGTGCTTTGGTTGGAGTAGTTCTAGGATGGGTGACCTACTGGGAAAAACAAATCCGTGCGGATGTGGCCCAAAGCGGACAATATCGATGACGTGTAAAAGGTCGGGGCGTTACACGAATAGGCTACACGATATGTCTGTACATAAAAGTAATGTTTCACGCAATCATTGAGATTGTAATGGTTCTTCTGAATAGCAATAACAGCATGGTCACATGGGAATCCGTTGATTTGCCATTTGAAGTAAGAACATGTACGCCTTGCAATATCAACTGTAACAGATGGTATCGAATGAACTTCAAACACATCCTCATTGGCTTTGCTAACTTGCCAAGACCTGCTGTCATTGAACGAATCCATACGCATTGTTTCGAATGTAGGACAAATAAGCTCATTCCATTTGTTTGCTTGGTCACGCCGTGTAGACATTTGCCGCATCAACTGAGTACGAATTGTGTCCACCATTTAAGTGATAGGAAGATTACGTGCTTCTTTAATCCAGTTGTTAAATGACTCTGCCGCATTAGATGTCATCTCTCTGTAACACATGCCCCTGTACAACATCACAAACATTGTACAATACAGAATTTAATTTCTTCGAAACTAAATATAAAATTTCACATTGCCACAAAACATAACTGAAAATTCACATCGCTACCATTCTAAACTTGACAAATGGAATACTTTAGGAAACTATTATTACCTGAAGTATGAATTTGCTCAGTGCTCAGGTGCCAAGTCCTTGAAAAAATTATGTGCTCGTTGCTTACCCTCCTCTTTTAATTTTGCAAGCTTTTTATGGAACCCTACCACAGTTGGCTTGTAAGCACAGTCACCCAAGCCACTTACTAGGTGATCCCTAAATCCATTATCAATTCCTTTCTTCCGGTCTCTTAAATTACTCTTCAAGTGTTGTAAGCAATAACCATGGTAAGCCGATAGGAACACCTTTGGCATAGCTTCTAACAGACCAAGATTACGATCTGAAATAAAAGTAATCTGGCGCTTACCATCAACAACCTTCCCAAGTTCGTGCAAGAACCACGACCAATTGGCCGTGGTCTCTGAATCAACAATCGCAAATGCAACAGGAAATAGACCTACAACACAACACCATTACACAACTGTTCACAATATTCCAAAGTGAATAGAAAATAATATAAAGGAAACAGGCCATGTGAATGTTTATATCTACATTGCCCTATTACTATTGTTATTTTTGGATTTGAGTTCGTAAATATCAATGATGTGAACATTCACATTAACGTCCACTAATAGATAATCTCACATTAGCAGACACAGGTGTGAACATTCACATCAGTGTATACTAATGTAAATGTTCACATTATTGATAATTTCTCAATCACTCATATATTGTTGTTGTTCACATCAATGTGTATTGATGTAAACATTGACACTAGTGTAAATGTGGAACACACTGTGCAATCGTTTGTCATATGTCCAACTATGATGCTCAATATGAATATTTACATAAATAGACAGCTAAAAAAAATACTAACCATTGTTTCCATCTTTCACCATTGCTGCAAGTAGCTGACCTTTGTACTTTCCTTTGAGGAATGTTTCATCCAGGAATAATAAAGGCCGACAAGAATTGAACCCAGAAATACACGCAGCGAATGACACAAAGAAACGATAAAACTGTTAACTACTCGCATCATAGTCAATATTGACATAACTCCCCGAATTGTAACGCATCACAGCATCCGAATACCACCGCAACTGGTCAAACGATAATGAGTGATCTCCATGAATAACAGCCTTTGCTTTCTCCATGCCCAACCATACCACGTGGTAACTCACATCTAGCCCATAATCCCTCTTGAAAATAGTCACCACCTCACACGGCCGAGTCAACGGCTTGTCCCTCACAATTTCAGATATGGTACTCGACACCAAATCCGAACTAACTCACAGATTCTTTGATGTTCGGACGTCCGTACCACAACTATGCACATCACTAAACCTCTTGATGTAGAAAAAACCATTTGCTCGTTGTGCTCTACAATGTATAGCCCACAAGCAGCCTCTCTCCTCACGCATCGCACACACAGTAATAACTCTTGTTGTCTCATTCTTGACATATGTAAATTGAAACCCATATTGGATGACATACTTACATAAAACATCACGAAATTCTTGTTCACCTCCAACAAACCGTTGTCCCGCATGCGTAATACCATTTTCCCAAGGGGCTGACAATAACACATTCTCCTTATGGTGGCAAAATCTCCGTAGTGCATCAATTTCTTCCTCAACCCCCACACGTAGCGACCCAGAGCTACTTGACTGACCAATATCACTTTTCAACTCAACAACAACTTCTACATGTTGTACCCCTATTGATTTAGCAAGCAGTAACATGTTCTGAAATTCTTCCTCATTGTCCAAATCACACCTATTAATCCCAAGTAGCCGACAGAATAATGAAATAGAACCAGCAGACAACTCACCCCATTTTTCACACAAACACCCCACCAAATGTGAATAACACAATGCGCGGACAACATTTATTACAGTTGTATTGCAACCATATGTACACACCAATATCATAAAAGTATCCATCTCCTATAAAAACACAACAATACAACAATCAACAATAATCCAAAACGATATGAAAATTCACATTGTGCAAAAGTTAGATGACTATGTGTACAGTTCAAGTGCTAAATCCATAATTCACATTAACAAGATGTGAACATTCACATTGATATATATACTCTGAATTATATTACCCACACAGAGCCTCATTAAGCAAACATCAAAGTAAAATAAGAACATCCACATTCTTCACATAATATTAAAAAGATATAAACATTTATATTGATACATATACTCTGAATTATATCACCCACACAGAGCCTCATTAAGTAAACATCAAAGTAAAATGAGAACATCCACATTCTTCACATAATATTAACAAGATGTAAACATTCACATTGATACATATGCTCTGAATTATATCACCTACACAGAGCCTCATTATGGATACATCAAAGTAAAATGAGAATATCCACATTCTTCACATAATCTGAATGACCTCCCCTCCACAGGACCACGTAAAATGAATATAATTGAACAAGTAGAGCATCCGATCCATATCAATCAAAAAACATAACATCTGATCCATCATACAAATCAAAACATAAACTGAACATGTATTCATAACCAAAATGATACTAACATTAATCATGCAATCCTACAATCGTCCTGTAACTCGAAAACAACTGATTTGAACTAGTTATACTCCAAAAAATGTGACAACCGAACACCGTCCAATTCGTCGTCTTTAGTCGAAAATCACCGAACCATACTACAATAGCAACAATGAAACCCTAACACATCAAAGCCTTAGAACGAGCATGCAAAATAGAAACGTATCCATCTGAATTAAAATGATGATGAAAAGCGTAAAGATAGAAACTGTCAAAACTGAATCAACGAAAAAACAGGCAACGTGTTATGTGTATTAACACAGTAAATATATATATAAGGGCATAATAGTCCAGATAAAAATATAAAATTAGTAAAATGGACCTTATGGAATAAAAAGAAAAGTATATGAGACTAATTAGGTTATGATATTCCTTTATAGACCTATTGGGTTGTAACAATTCTAAAAATTAGTAAATGTGTAAAAATATAATTTCTCAAAATAAAAAAAAATGTGTGGATGGGGAAGTGTATGTAGACAAGTTTGTGGTGGGCAGGTTGGCCACTGGTTAGCTTTGGCCTTTCAAATTTGGAAAATTGGGCTCGGATCTACGAACCAAAAAGGTTTCTATGTATAAACTCTAAAAAAATTATAAAAAGTTGTACACAATTTATTTATTTATTTTGTAAACTGAATGCATAAAGATAATTAAAGATTACACAAGTCTAGAGCATCATCAAATAGCTTATTACAAACAGAGGCAGTTCGCAAATTAAGTAATGCTAGAAATCTTAAAAATTCTATCAAAGTTTTTACCAAATATTTTACATGGGTGTGGAACCCACACAATGTGAATCTCATGTAAGTCTTACACTTATGTAAGACATTTGATAAAATTTTTTATAAAACTTTTAAGATTTCTAACATTTTTATTATTGAGTTGATATGAGTCTATGGTGGCACCTGTTAAAAGTTGTTTAGTGTGAGTTTTCCCATGTAAATAGTAGGTAGAATTTTTTAGAATCCATAACATTGTTCAATGTATAACTAGTCTTACAATACAAGAAATATATAAAAATTTGAAAAACGTCTGTCACTTTCACTAAATTCAATGTATTTCTTATTAAAATTAATATACATTTTTTAATTATTTTACCTATTTTTGAGCCACTTTTTAACATTTGCCTTATATATTTTCTAGGCACGCGATATGATGTTAAATTTAATTAATAAAAAAAAAGGCATTGCTATTCCTACTCCATATTATTCTAAATACACCTACTTCTTTATTTTTATTATACATATAAGTATTTGGAGCAAAGTGGAGTGAAAATAGTGACTATGTATAATAAGGACAAAAAAAACTGTATTTAGAGTAAAGTATAATCGAAATAGCGGCTCCCTAAAAAAAATCACAATGTGTGTTTAGAAAAATAAAGTTTTGGAATGGTAAATCCTATAATTTTGTTCCAATTTCATAAAATATAGGGTAAACTACCAATAGGTCCTACTTTGGAGACTTATTACCTAATAGGTCCTACTTTGAAGACTTATTACCCATTAAGTCCTATTGATAAATTTATTAAGTGATAAAGATAAATTTATCAGTCTTTTATTTTTATGAATAAATTTATAGTGATAAATTTATCAGTCTCTTTATTTTTATGAATAATTTTTTAGTGATAAATTTATCACTCTCTTATTTTTATAGTGTTAAATTTATTAGTTAGGACCTGTAAGTAAATAAGTCTAGTTAATAGGACTAATTGGTAAGTACCCCTAAAATATATGCATAAAAATAAATGTTGATACCGCATTTTATTCGGCTTTTTAAGGTAATCCAACAACATGCACCTAATTTTATTAAAAATATAATTTTAAATTCACTAATATGTGTAAGATATTAAAATATATTTGTAGTATAAATTTTATTCTATTTTGACTCTATTAATAAAACAAATATATATTTCATTTAGAAACACAATATTATTAAAAATAAATAAACAAATCTGAAATACTAAAGTCATGATAGAATTCATTATATCAAAATATGTGTTGACATTTTATTTTTATCAATCTTCAAAAAATAGTAAATAAGTAAATAATAAATAAACAAATGAATAAAAATATAAAAGTAACATAAAAACAAGGAAGAAATAAATTAAAAGAAACAAAACAATAGCAATAGACAAATAATAATAATAATAATAACAAAATAAACAAAGGAAAAAGAAACAAAAAGAATAAGGGGATTTACGTGTAAATCCTAATAGGTGGATTTATTATCCAATAACTCATTTGATAATTAAAGGTATTTTTCATCAAACATTATTATAAAAAGTCACTAATTGTTAATTTTCAATTACAGTTTGAAAATTTTATCAAAAAAAAAAGTCAATAATTCTAAATTTTAGCAACAATTTAAAAACTTTGTTTCAAAAAAAGTCACTAATTATAAGTTTTAGCGGTAATTTATAAAAAAAATTGACAAAAAAAAGTCAATAATTGTCAATTTTTAACGACATATGCAAAAAAAAATTGTTACGAAAATTTATTTTTAATGACGATTTTGTAAGAATTGTTTTCAATAAAACTTGATTAGAAATAAATTCAGCTATTAAATCCTAGGGAAAATTAGTCTAAGGTCCCTCTTCCATTTTTAGTAATGGAAGAGATCCACAAAATTATTTTTGGATGTCTAAGGTCCCTAAACATATATCAGAGAAATTTGACTTGTGGTTTCAGTTTGTCCTTGATTCGAACATTGTGACCTTTGAATTTCGAAACCGGCCATCTCGATCCACTCTAATCGAAACCAGATTGTTGGGCTTCTCGTAATTGATTGCCATTTCTACACTCGACCTAGATTTTCGATTGATTTGATTCGCATACCCATCACGATCTGAATGAACAACAAAGAAATTTGAACTGTTGAATTCCACATTCGACACCCAGGGGTAGACCCGAAATTGATTCAGAAAGGCTGGGGTGAGATCTGAAATTGACCCGAAAGCCTTTGATGAGGTTTCACCATGTTTCGCACAAACACCTGGAGTGATTCTAAATCTTCTCCAATTGAAGAACCGGAAAACAACCAATGTATAAAAGCATCACTATCTGTAAACACTACAACTTCATCATGATGAGTGGTACCAGTTATTGCTGAACCATCATCTGCAACAGCATCCTTGTATTTATGTGGCATAAGTCCCCCTCGCAGTAAATGCTCATCTAGAAGGAGACACAATGAATCACCATTAAAAACAATGTTCTCCTTAACTTCATTCCCCTGTTTCGCACAAACACCTGGAGTGACTTGGGTTCTTGATTGCTGGTTGATCATGGATACAAACTAGTTTAATGGAACAACCATGAATCACAGACCCAACCAACGGGGGGGAGCTTAGCAAGCTCCTACTTTCTGGGATTTTCTCTAGGTTGTGAAGTCTAGAGAAATTCTTTGGGTAAAGAGAATTTCTCTAGAAATATTTGTTTGGGAATTTTCTCTGGGTTCTCTGGGTGAGAGAATCTCTGGAAATGTTTGTCTGAGAATTTCTCTGGGTTTGGGGAGTCCAGAGAAATTTTGAATTTCTCTTTGATGTGTTCAGAGAATTTTACAGTGGGAATTTTCTCTAGACTAATTTTTTCTGGACCAATTTTCTTAAACTTTGTTGGCCTACTGGTAACAAAGTTTAAACTTTAGTGGTTGAATCAGGGGAATGAATGGATTTCGTGGTTGAATTCTTGGCAGATTTTTGTCTTAAACTTTGTTTTGCGTTGAATTTGTCAATTGTAAAACCTGGTGATTAGTTAATTGACACCACATTTTAGGTTTGTAGATTCTGGGTTTTAACTCTCTTGAATTCCAAGGAATGGTTGTTGGCCAACTGGTAACTATGAGAATAAAAGTTTCTGGGTTCACTGCACAGATCTGTAGAATAGATTCTTGAAGCATTATGTTACATTACATTTTTGTTTTGATAAATGAAACGTTACATTACATGTTAGAGGATAGCTGTTAGTGTGTGCAATATGGAGCCTTAAGAAACTTTTGAAAACGTTCAACACACGCGAATTTTACAGTGGGAAATTTCTCTGTGACGTGAATTTTCTCTGAACTAATTTTCTTTGGACTAATTTTCTCTGGACTAATTTTCTCTGAACCAATTTTCTCTGGATCAACTTGAGGGACCTTAGACATTATGAAAATATTAAGTGTCTTTATGCTGTAAAATCTTAATACCAGGGACCTTAAAAAAAATTTCCCTAAATCCTATTGATAATTTATCCTAGAGATAACCATTAACAAGATATATATAATATTTACACACAAATTATCTAAAATAATGTGACTAATTGCAACTTAAAAAATCAAACCGTCACATCAGTTAAGTAAAATTACTCTTTGTCCCCTTTAATGGGTGTTTTGGAAAGTTGGTAAAAAGTTAATTTTTTAACTTTTTGATTTTTTTAATAATTTTTTTGGCAAAAACTGGGTTGTTTTGGGTTAAAAAAATTGATTTTTTTGGCTAAAAAAACTGAAAGGTCAAAAAGTTGACTTTTTTGACAACTTCTCAAAAGACCTCTAAGTTATGCCACATTTTCACTTTAACCTTTAAAGTTATTTATTTATGCTTACTTTGACTCTTCTTATTTCAATTTTTTTCCAATTTACTTCAAATATTAATTTATATTCAAAATTAAACAAAAAATATCGTAATAATTATCACATAATATAAAAAATATATTATTATATTAGAATTTAAATTTATATTAAAAGTGTGAATCATATATAATAAAATATTTTTATATCACGCGACTATTAATAAGTGTACTAAGGCCTCGTTTGAGAACATGCTATTTTAGTAATTTTTTTGTTTTTTGGCTAAAATATGAGATAAAAAAAAATTAGTATGTTTGAAGTAACTTTTTGACTTTTTACGAAAAGATGTGCGAAAAGTAGAGAGAAAATAAAATCTTTAACTTTTTGGTATAAGTTATAGGCTTTTTGATTTTTTTAGTAACTTTTTGACTTTTAGGCTAAAACAGCTACTTGCCAAATGAGGCCTAAATAACAAATTTATTTTATTTTTTATACATATTTGTCCAGGAAACCATTCCACCGTTAAATCTTTGCATAACCCAACTCTCTCTTTCTCATCTTATCATTCTCAACCCTATTTGGCATAATCTATATATAAGTACACTTATTTAAATAAGTACTTTTATTTGAATCATATCACCACTCTACTTTTTATCATCCCAAATATCGCTCAGTCGGCTCTCTCTCTCTCTCTCTCTTTAACTTTCATCTTGGTAGTATAAATGTTTTAATTGAAACATCTTTATCAATAAAATATTAAATTAATTATTTAGTTCATTTTTATATGAGACAAAATAAAAAACTAACATAATAAATGAAGATGAAATCTTACTATATTAATTTGAGACATCCCACATTAGTGTAGATTTTCGACTTGCGCTAAATACTCACAAAATTTGTTTCAATATTTCATAATTATACCCCATTGAGATTGGATAGACACTTGTATTACTAATTGATCATTCTGAACATTCTAAAGCGAGTAATAATTTTCAAAAATTCTTCCCAAGAAATAAGCATGCAATTGCCAATTGTCAACAATTGGATCTTCAATAATGCACCTTACAAATTGCCACATCTTCATCAATGCTTAATGATTTTCCTCTCTTTGTTTTTGATAAACCTTCCATAAAGATTGTGTAAAAAAACAAAAAAGAAAAATATAGTTTGAAATGTTTTGCTGTGAACTCAAATTGAATTCAGGTGTTTGTATTTGTATTTACTACAAAAAAATGACTACTTTTTTTTAGTCATTTCATTTATAGCTAGGACTACAAACAAGTTGAGCTGAGCTGAGCTGAGCCGAGCCGAACTTTATTATGTTTGGGCGTATTTATTAAGATTTTAACGAGCTTGAGTTCGAATCCGAACTCAATAAAAAATTAACGAATCGAGCTCGAACTGAGTTGACTTAGGCTTGACTCGAGTTCGAATTTGTTCACAAGCCTTAACGAGCCAAAGAAATTATAAATTCATTTTTACGTATAAAATTAAAGTTACAATTTAAACTTTCATTATATAATTATATAATATATATATATATATATAAACATACTAAAAAAATTAATATCTTACCAACATAATAATATCTACCACTACTATTATATCTTACCAACATAATAATACCTACTACTATTATTATATAAATATATTATCTATAATTAGCTAGTATTATTGATATATAAATAAATTTAACTATTATTTATATTTATACTATTTAAATATATAAATAATGCATAATCCAACGACTGAGACGATCCCAACTCTCTCTCATCCTATCACTCATCACATCTCAATCCCTATTTGATATGATATGGCATAACTTATATCAGAAATGTTTTGTGGCACTAAAAAACTGGGCACTAATGCCCCTAATTTCTAAAACTGGTAACTTTGTTTTTTTTTTTTTTTTTTTTGCCTTGTTGGGAAATTCGGGGCATTAGTGCCCCCAATTTCGGGGCACTAATCACAGCCCAACTTATATATAAGTGCAAGGCCCTCTCTACTTTCATCATCCCAAATTAGGGCTGAGTAAAGAAATCTGTGAAATCCGTAATTCGATTCAGTTCAGTCCAATTCGATAGGTTTGAATTGGTTTTTTGAATTCGTGATTCGGTTCCGGATTGAAGAATTAAAAATTCGTAGTCCACGGATTGGTTCCGGATTGAACCCCACGGTTCTGGATTGGAACCGATCCAGACCGTATACAAATAGTCTATATTTTTATTATACATCCTCCACCATAATATCTTCTCTTATTCCATATAAAACTAAATTCAAACCTAAACCCGCATTATATTTTCTTTTATTACTTTTGTTTGTTAATTTTTAATTTTAATTTGTAATGATCTAAATACTTATAGTGAAACCAATTTTCTTATGATTGTTTAAATTTTAGAACAGTATGTCGCTATTATAGAAAAATATATTGTTATTGTGGAACTAATATAGCGCTATGTTTATATTTTTATGAAATTAAATATATATATTTTTTGTTATTTAATTATGTGAATCCGTGGTCCTAAACCGATCAAATCCGTATTTAAATGGATTGATTCGGATTGGTTCCATAATTTAAACGGATTAAGGGTCTGTTTGGGAAGATAGTTTGTGGCTAAAATAGCCACAAAAGACAAAAATAGGCTATTTTAGCCACAAAAGACAAAACATCACATCTAACCCATAATTATTACACTTTTCTCTCAAAAAAAAGTCAAAAAAACCAAAAAGTCAAAAAATATTTCCCAAACTAAACTTTTTAGCCCAAGCTAAAATAGCTAAAAAAGCCAAAATACCAAAAAGTCAACCCACTTCCCAAACCAACCCTAAATTGATTCCAATTTTTCAGAAACCCTAAATAACATATTGATCCTAATTTTAGGACAATTCAGTCCAATCCGAACCATGCTCACCCCTATCCCAAATACCTCTCTCCCTCTCCCTCTCCCTCTCCAGCCCTCATCACAGATCACTCTCCGACCTTAAACCTACCTCTGTCTCTCTCTTTCTCTCTCTCTCTACTCTGGAATGTTGGGATCACTCACAAATCAGTCGTCTCTCACTCTATCAGTCTCTCGAGCTTCATCGCTCATTACGGACCCCCTGTATGATCCCTCGTCTGAAATCGAAACTAGGTCGAAATCCAGGTATTTTTTTTGGGTTCAAAATTCGTTTTAAATTGCTTGGTTGCTCTTAAAATTTGTTGGAAATTGCTTGATTGCGTTGAAATTGATTGCTTGCTTGATTGTTTTTGTTGTTGTCTGAAATTGCTTGTGAATTTTTTTTAAGGGTTTGATTCTGAAATTGCTTGATTCTGTTTTAAAAGGAAATTATTTATTATGAGGATGCAATGGTGTTGTTGGTGCCCTTTGTTCTTTCTTTATGTAGAATGCTATTTATTTATTTATAAGGAGAGAATCATAGGTCGGTCGACTTATTAGCTATGGAAACAAAATATTATTAGTAGGATAAAAAAAAAAGGGGGAAGGGAAGGAGTAAAAAGAAGGTAACTGGTGAAGCTAAGCTTCATATCTGTGATGGCCTTTTATGCATGTTTTGTTTGAAGTAATAGTTAGTAATTATTTTCTAGTGAGGGGTTCTCGTATGACACTTCATTGCTACGCCCCTATAAAACATGGTACTTCGAAAAAGCATGCCGTACTATCTCTTATGTACTTCTGCATATGTACCGGTACACAAAACATATACTTAGTTTGATAGCTACGCCCTCATGATCTTAGTTTGCTATATAATATGACTTCTCCGATGATGTAAAGCACTTGGTACACATATCATTCGATCTTTTTTGGTTTTGATGTCATTTGTTGACCATGGAGCATCTAATGTAAAGTTGCTTGATCTGATCTGATGCATTATTTTATTATATCTTCTGTCTGTCTGTCTGTCAAATCACTAGAAAATGATGGTTTCTTTTCTATTACCTAACTTATTATGTGTACACATCCTTTGTATTGCAGAGATGATCCAGAACTTGACAGAATGTATAAGCAGAGAGTTAGATGGGGTGATCCTATGGGGCATTTCCCTAAATAAGCTAAAATAGTAAAAGAATTTTCAAACTAAGCCTAGTTTTGAAAGAATTCTCAAAATAAGCTAACTCGCGGTTCACAATCGAGAGTTCAACAAATTTTCCCCCGTCTCGCGTGAATGAGGGTAAATCTTAAATTTGTGGTTACGAAAAGCGAGTTTGATTAAGAACTCGCGGTTACAAAACGCGATTTTATCAAAAAAAAAAAATTCTTCTGAACTCGCTGTTTTAAACCACGATTTTATAAAAAAAAAAATAATTTCTTGAACTCGCTATTTTGAATCATGCTTTTTGACCAAATTTTTTTTTTTTTGAACTCGTGGTTGTGAACCACGAGTTTAATCAAAACCCAATTTTGTAACACACTCACGCACACTCCTCACTCACAGCCACACCACACACTCTCTCTCCCTCTCCCTCTGACACATTACTCACACACACATCACACTTACATCAAAGTAAAAATAAATAAATTTTAAGAATTAAATAAATATAAATAAATAAATAATGTTTAAAAATAAATAAATTTTAAGAATTAAACTCTAAACTCTAAAATACAAAAAAATAAATTTATCTCTAAACACTAAAGTAGCGTTTGATAACGTTTACGTTTTCGATTTATGTTTACAAAATTTTATAAACTGATTTTTGTTTATTTTTTACAAAAACATAAATTACAAATGCGTTTGGTTTGAACAAAATATTTAAAAAATTTAAAAACATAAACTAAAAAATATGTTTGTTCAAGCTTAAAATATTTATATTTATGTTTATTATTTATGACAATGGATCACATATATTATAATTGAAAAAAAATTAATTTAAAAACAATTGAAAAAATTTAATTGGAAAAAAATTTAATTGGAAAAATATATTATTTTTTTCCAATTAATTTTTTTAATATATTTTTGCAATTATAATATATTTAATATATTTTTCCAATTATAATATATTTTTCCAATTAATATATTTAATATATTTTCCAATTATAATATATTTAAATTTTTTTCCAATTAAATTTAATATATTTTTCTAATTAATATATTTAATATATTTTTCCAATTATAATATATTTAAATTTTTTCCAATTAATATATTTAATATATTTTTCCAATTTTAATATATTTAAATTTTTCCAATTAAATTTAATATATTTTCCAATTAAATTTTTTTCAATTGTTTTTTTAATTAATTTTTTTTCAATTATAATATGTGTGATCCCATTGTCATAAATAAAAATATAAATATAAATATAAATATTTTAAGCTTGAACAATATATTTTTTAGTTTATGTTTTTAAATTTTTTTAAATATTTTGTTCAAACCAAACGCATTTGTAATTTATATTTTTGTAAAAATAAAACAAAAATCAGTTTATAAAATTTTTGTAAACATAAATCGAAAACGTAAACGTTATCAAACGCTACTTTAGTGTTTAGAGATAAATTTTTTTTTGTATTTTAGAGTTTAGGGTTTAATTCTTAAAATTTATTTATTTTTAAACATTATTTATTTATTTATATTTATTTAATTCTTAAAATTTATTTACTTTTACTTTGATGTAAGTGTGATGTGTGTGTGAGTAATGTGTGAGAGAGAGAGGGAGAGAGAGTGTGTGGTGTGGCTGTGCGTGAGTGTGTTACAAAATTGGGTTTTGATTAAACTCGTGGTTCACAACCACGAGTTCAAAAAAAAAAAATTTGGTCAAAAAGCGTGGTTCGAAATAGTGAGTTCAAGAAATTTTTTTTTTTTTTATAAAATCGTGGTTTAGAACAGCGAGTTCAGAAGAAATTTTTTTTTTTGATAAAATCGCGTTTTGTAACCGCGAGTTCTTAATCAAACTCGCTTTTCGTAATCACGAATTTAAGATTTACCCTCATCCACGCGAGACGGGGGGAAATTTGTTGAACTCGCGATTGTGAACCGCGAGTTAGCTTATTTTGAAAATTCTTTCAAAACTAGGCTTAGTTTGGGAATTCCTTTACTATTTTAGCTTATTTAGGGAAATGTCCCTGATCCTATGGCACATTTGGTCAAGGTAACTAGTAGTGACTTGCGTGCATGTAGACTCTAGCTTGCTGAAATGCCAAATTTTGTAATGATTTTTGAATTGTTCCTCAATGTTTCAGAAAAAGTATCCTGAGCCTGTTCTATCAGACCTATGAGATGACGATAAGATGAAAGAATCAGGGTTTATAGTCCCTCAAGACATTCCTAGTCACAGCTGGTTAAAAAGAGGATTAGATGCTGCTCCAAACTGGTATGCCATCAGACCAGGGAGACACTGGGATGGGGTCGATCGTAGTAATGGTTTGTTTACTTGCACCTCTTTTCGTCAGTTAGATGTATTTTTTGCCCCCAAAATGCTTTCAGCTTATATTTTACTCTCCATTTGTTTTGTAGGGTTTGAAGAGGAAATGTTTAAAAGAATGAATGAGAAACAGGCTGTGGAAAGAGAAGCATATCTTTGGTCTGTCTCAGATATGTGAAGTGCAAGGACTGTATTCTTCATTCTGTTGCTGCAGGGGTTATACGTAGTTTAGTGTTTGTGTTAAGTGGTAGTTAGAGATGAGTACAAGAAAAATATCTTGGAAAAGAAGCTCTGATGTGCTGTAAAAAATAAGAAAGGAAAGACAATGACAGATGGTTATATACATTGCCTGTAGTGCATGCAGCCCTGTTCTTGCTTCTATAATTTTTTTGGGACAAGTTTTTTTACTAATATAAATTGTTCTTTAGAATACTCATGATTGAGTGCTCAATTGGTCACATGGTTTGTTTTTGATATTGTATACCACCTCATTATTTATCCCAGTTTAGTGATTTTATAAGATGAGTTGCCATTGAATGTATTTAGATTAGATTATAAAAGAGAGGAATATGTGTATGCTCCATTAATGTTGAGAAGTTGTGATGCTGTGTATTTATTCCTTCCATCTATATGCTAGCAGCTACATTGTATTTGATTATGCTTCTACAGCTGTTGTTGTGAAGGGTCTCTTACAGAAGACAACTGAGGAAGATTTATATTAGATCCTTGTACTTTTCAACTCAATATTTTTAATTACTTCATTTGTTGCTTCATCTGGACATATGTGCATCAATTATATGAGAGTAACATTTTCAGTTAATACAAAAACTGTTATTTTTTGAATTATGTATTGTCCAACTAAGTGTTTTTACAGTGCGAGAGAGTAATGTTTTGGTTGCGGCAGAGGCTCTTGTAATATGTATATCTGATATTTTACATTAAGCTGGTCCCCTCTTTGGCTGTCTATTTTTCATGTTCTATTTAACAACTAACTATGAATTGTACCAAATCGATGGATTTTCTTTCCCTCTTTGGAAGCAGTGTAATGAGCCACGAACAGTTGATGCCCTACCAGCAGATGTGGCATCGTCAAATCCTACAACAGTGGGGAAGAAAGGGGAGGCAGGTTAATTTTTCTGATGCTTTCACTTGGCGTGCATTAGGATCATGTGTAGGAGATTTGCTGAGTTGACATTGCGTCAGGGCCTACCCCATGTCTTGGTTGTCCGTGGGTTGGATGAAAATGCTGATGAAGAAATGCTTTGTTATGAGTTTTCCAAACATGGTCCAATTAAGGTAAAACATGCTGGATTTATTATATAGGTTGCTGTAATGTAAACAAAAATGGAAAGTCCGTAATGGCTAAGGGGCGATAGATATATAAATATGTATTGTTTACTTATATATAAGGTATTGAAATGTAAATGACTATGCTGTGTTTCATTCAAATCTGCTGAAGTTGTACATATTTTAAAACTGCAGGATCCTTGTCTGGTTAGAGATAAATTTACTCATGTTTCAAGGGGATTTGCTTTTTTACATTTTCATACGGTATGTGTATTTTTAGTTGTTGATTCAGTTGAATGCTGACCTGAGCAAATGTATTTGTACACATTAGTTTATGGGTGATGTATAAATACGTGGCATGATGGCAACCAGAGATTGGGATGGAATTCTACCAATTTTTAGATAACTAAATTTATCCACAGTAGACTTGTCTTAGCACCCTTTAAATGGTTTTGCGTTCCTTTCTCCTCAATTACTTGACGTTAAACAAAGGAGCTGTGTCTTTCTCTGTCTTCATACTCCTATATTCTACTCCACGCCTCCAACTATGTAGGTTGGATGCTAATTGTGGTAACACACAAGTAACTCCAAACATGGAACAAATACCTAAATCTCCTTAACAACACTATAATGAATAATTGGTGCATTGTCTCCCTTGTGCTCTGTACATAAAACATCAATTTGGAGTGTTGTGCTTTTGTAAATCAAAATTGGTGAGAATCTTCTTATGTGCAATAGTTCACCCGAAAAAATGGTCACCTTTGACCAAATTCCCTTCTTTTAAGCGAATAGTTGTAAGTGCTTATCAACAGTTTTATAACAATTTTACAAGAGTGATCCCACACAGCTCCGACAGATCCAAGTAAAGTCCAACTGATTTTTTTTGTCCATTGTAATCCCGTCTAGAGCTGGAACTAGCAACTTGAAGTCCCAGAGCAAGTATCATGCTGAAAGCTCACCATGACACACTTCTACAACAAACTAATGAGTTTTTATGCTTGTATTATCGTATGCCATGAAGATTTCCCCTCTGAACTGGTACTGATGAATGCACATTAGTGTTTAACGTTGAATTGTGGCAAAGAATGAGGACTGTTGAGGGGCATAATTTATGTTTATTTTTCTTATAACCATGTAATGGGCTTGTGGTAAACTAAGGAATTCCCATTTCTAGAGTTTCAACATTTATTTACCAAGTCTACCTCAATGGCCTGTGATCTTTCATTTTTGCTCTCAAAATGTCACTTGATTTTGTCACACTGATATAATTTTGATTAGACAAATGGGACTGCTTAGCTGATTTATGAGTTGCAAAGGGGCTTCACTTTAAAAACTACGTAAGATGCAAACTGCAATTCTAAAGGCATTGTGGTCATCTCAGTCTTTATTCTTTTAAGTATTAAGATTAAGTAGATCTAAAAATTTTTAAAAAATAATAATAAAATATTTAAAAAAACCATTAAAAATATAAAAAAATAAGAATTGAAAATTCAAACAACTGTTTTTTGAAAACTCAAAACCAAATAGGGTGATAATACTACTGATGATCTTAAATTTGGAAAAATAAGAATTTGAAATTTTAAAAATAAAAATAAAAAAAAAACACTTTTAGTTACTACACTAGAAGAACCTAAAATTTTTAAAAAATAAATAAAAAGTTCACTAAATACAAAAATAAACATATTTGACACAAATTTAAATTTTAAAAATTAAAAAAAAAAAAAAAAAAAAAAGAGCAAAAAATTTTGTGATTTTTTTAACGTTTGCCAAACAGAACTTAAGACCATAAACCTAGAATTCTTAATCAGGCTTATATATGATAATCCTTATACGAGTAAATAAGTGACTTATTTTTTGTGATCAGCAAATAAGTGACTTATGTTGAATGATTTGCAAACTGTGCACAAGTTCTCCAAATGCCCATTCTTTTATTGGTTTTTTTGATGATGATTGTAGTTCCTTTTAGGAATGGATTAGATAATGACCCTACTAACCACAGAAAACAAGAAATCAATTAATGCCTTTTCCAGTTTTTAAATCAAAAAGCACACAAAAGAAATAAACTAATATAATGTTATTTTCAAATGTGGCTTTTTTGGCTTATCCATGATATGCTACTCAAAGAGAGAAACAGAGAGAAAACCATTAAAAAAATAAAACAAAAAAACCTTTAAATGCAACTTTACTTGTTGGGTACAAAACCAGTAATTAGCTCCCAACTTTACAGAAGGTATTAGGAGCCACATCTGGAAAATAATTTTCTTTTGGAGTCATTGCATGTAGTCAAACACTTCCTCAAATATGCATATATATGAGTCCAATTGTGCATTTCCTAGCAATAATAAAAAAACTTTTAACTAACCCACCTGGTTAAAACTGTTTAATTGAATGATGATCTTTGTTTAAGAATGAAATTCTTAGTCCACGTGCCCATATATTATGCTTGATAGTCTATTTAGGCCAACAGAAAGAATTATGGTTGGTTTTTTCTCTTACTTTTCTGAGTTGATTAAATTTTCATGCAAGAGGAGCGAGAAAAAAAAATAGTTAATGCCAATTTATTCACAAGGTCTTCTGTTTTTAGCACGGAAACTATGAGATTCGACATGTTTATCTCTTCGAAGATTGTATTCTTTTCTATAAATAGATTTGAGCGAATCGTAATACATGAAAGCAAGCTTTATGCAGTTATGGACATGCACACCAAGTCCAATGGAAATTTTTGAAGGCTGAACGCATTGATGTGGTTCATTGTAACAGTGACAAAAACCCAAGTAGTGTATCATGAGAATCCTTCGAGAGATTCACAAACCAAACACATTTTTACTTAAATTCTTTTACAATATATTTTGAAAATCAAACCAAACAAGGCCCAAAATCCTGAAAAACACATTCTCAATACCCTCGTAGGCCAAAATTTCTAATTTCTCTAATAAATTTTGTTACAAATACAAACAGATTATAAAATCAAATACAAAATATATTATCGAGTAGTTCAGAACTTCCCACTTTGTGATTCAAACACTGAGGGGTATGTCATTTCGTGATTACATAGTCACCCCGCTGAATTATCTTTCCTCCACCATCCAATAGACAAAAATAATCCTTCAAATCTTATCATATATTTTATCTCACTCTAATAAAATAATAATCTTATTTGCATATATCCCTAATCCAGTCCCCCAAACATGGCCCTAGATTAGAGGTTGGTTTGGCTATAAGTAGTTGCCTAAGTTTTCTGCATTATCGCAACAATCCAACAATTATTTGGACTCTGGGCCTCCTCTTCTGTGGGCCCTTACAAGCCCGCTTAAATAGTCTCAGTTATGTCCCTCATAAGCACTAACTGAGCCCGTTAATGGGAGCCTCGTAGGGTGGCCACGGCCCAATGGCCCACCTAAATGAACACATGTTAAAATAAAATAAATATCAGGTCCATCATTAATACTCAACCCAATCATTTAAAAATCAGATCGGTGATCGAACCGAAAAATGGATCAGGTGAGCGGGTCACCAGTTCAACTATTGAGTTGAACCAAAATCGAACCATGACGTAATAAATATATAAAATTATATTTAAATAAAAATATCAGTAATAAAATTATAAATTAAAAAAATATTAAATTATCTTAAATATTTCTCATAATATTTTTTTTTATGAAAAATATAATAATATATTTTAAAATATTATTAATTTTAATTTTGGAAAAGGAAATCAAATATTCAATATTCCCTACATATGATTTTAATTCAAATAATTTAATTGAAAGAATAGCAAAAATTTTGGAGGGATATCAAAATTTCAAGTCTCCCTCCAATATATTTGATTGAATCTCACATGGATTTCTTGAGTTTTTTTAGAATAATTTTTTTCTTATAAATAGGTAGAGACTTTCACAATAATTCAAACTCTTAATGGGATTCCTCACAAGAGGAAACCCTTGAAAGAGAGTTTTCAATTAAAATTTTCTTATATATATATATATATATGACAAAGAAAAGAAAAGAAAGAAAGAAAGAATAAAGAAAAAAGAAAGAATCAAAAAAAATTAGAAGAAATCAAACAAAAAAAAAATCAAAAATTTCAATTTCAACGACTTGGCAAACCGTCTCCAGTTCGCCAAGTTCAACCGCCTGCTTTCCCAGTTCTCTTTAAATAGACTGATTTTTAGCTTTGAACAGTTTAGAGGGTATAATCAGACCAGAATCTTGACTGGTCAACGGTTCAACCAGTCAAACCGGCCTGTCTAATTCGATTTTCAAAACCATGACTCAACCACCACCACTCAGACACCACTTCATCACTGCCATTACTTTAATTAAGATACTATTTGACATCTCTTGTGAAATATATATTTTTTAAGTCAAATTAATTTTTTTTATTTTTTTACACATTTTTTTATAAAAAAGTTAAAAAATATATTTATTTAGATCATCCCAAACACCTTGTAAGTATGTTTTTAACAAAAGTAAAGAATGGCAATGTAATTTTGAAAAGAGTAATGTTAAAAACCCTCAATTTAGATTTTTAAAATGAGATTATACAATTAATTATATGACAAATCAAAAATTGACATTCATCAAGCCACATCATTGTGGATCAAATTATATAAAAAATTTGTGAGTCTTAAACATTTTTCACTTAAAAATTTCAAGAAAAATCTTTATAATTGTCAAAAATCTCTAAGGATTTAACCCATTTGTTTTATTTCCCTTCAGTTTTTCCGACAAACAAACGAAGAATATGAATTACTATTTAAGAGTTTTATTTTGCATTTCCTCAATGTAGCTTTTTGTAAGTAACCAAACAAGATGATTCTTTCCTATCTCATTTTTTTTTTCCCATTGTCTTCCATCTCCAAATGGTGAGCCAAACACAGCTCAAGGGTTGATCGAAATTAAAGAAGGAAAACCTCAGGGATGTTAACGGAATAAGCTCCTTTTCATATTGTAAGAGGAGCTAATTTGAGTCCGCTAAATTAATTAGGCCCAATAGCCCAAGATTAGTGGGCCCGAATCTATCGCAAGTCCAAGATTGGTGGGCCCGGATTTATCGCCATCAAACGAGCTGAATCGCTCTAAGCCTCGAAAGGGTTCGGATCCACGAACTTAGAGACTTACTCGGACCCGGACTCGAAAGGGTATTGAGCTATTCTAGAGATCCGAGGCATTCGGACTCGAAAGGATTCAGATCCACGAATCTACAGATCCGAATTACTTGGCTTCGAATGGATTCAAACGCAATCTAGAAGCCGCTCCGTTAATGAGTCCCAGAACACTTGCGGGCTTGGAGATTTCCGGGATCTACACACCAGAACCATGGGCGTAATGGAGTTCGAACAAAGGACCCGATCCCAAGGACAATGAGTGGAGATAAATTCACTCTTCAGTTAAACTAGCCTATACCCGGGTCGAGGTGGCACGACCCCAGGGAGGTCTATGAGACTCGACAATATTTAGCGGCGGGGTTCCTCTAAGACTACCTCGACCCTTTGGGATGATTGGGGATCATTGGTTAGGTGTGGCTAAGAAGAAGGGTTCGCCGAGAGGTTGATCTCCTCTTCGGGGTTTTCCTCATCCTCGGAGAGGTCACTTCCTCGGACAAGGTGATTAGAGAGAATATTTCCCATGTGCCTTGCATATGGGCTCCATCCTACATCATGAGGTGCTTATAAATAACACCCACACGTAGCTTTACAAGGGATGAATTTTGGAGATTTAACTCTTGGGAAAGAACTAATTTCCCTTCTCCATTATCAACCTTGAGAGTGAAAGTGGGAGATCCATGGGAGAGTCTTGCCATTATTCTCTCTGTAGCCACTTTGCCTTCTTCTTCACCCAATCTCTTATCTCAATCATCTCCTTTACTCTTGTGTTCTTAAGTTGAGACTATTGAAGAATCTAAGCCTCTCATCATCTTCTAGAGAATTTGAAGTTATTCTTCAAGGATCTTCAAAGATCTTCGAATTTTCCAATGACGTTCTTGAACCATCTCATACATTTGGCGACTCTACTGAGGAGGCGGATTGGTTAATGGTCTCAACGAGATCTGGAATCCACACAACTCCAACAAGGATGGCGGAAGAAGATGAAGTTCACCAACAAGGATCCTCTAATGGTGGTGATGACAGGACCATGGCTCAAGATCAACCACTTTTGCTTGAAGCCATTCAAGGACTTCAAAATACTCAGCAGGAGATTCTTACCACTCTTCAGAATCTCACTCACACCATGTTGGTGATGAGTTCTAATTTTGCACTGGCGCCAAACGAAAATCAAACTGGTGGTGGAGTTATTCCCGCCGGAGCGCAAAATCAAATCCAAGGATAAGTAGGTACCAGTCAGCCTATGGCTCATGGCAACACGGCCACAGTAACACATGCTCAAACCGCAGTAGGCGGCAGCAGTTTGCCCACGCCCGGGCTCCATGGCGTGCCAAGCCAAGATCCAATGGTGACTAGGGGAGGTTCTGGTGTAATGAATGGCGCTCCGGCGACTGTTGGTGTCCAGGCAAATATAAGGGGCATGATGGCGCAAAAGGGAGCTCTGCCCGTACCTAATCTTGTTACGCCACCAGTAAATGTTACTCAAGCACCAAGCGGGCCTCCTTTGGTGCCGACAACAAATTTGCAAGCACAACCCAGTATAGCGGCGCCGTGCGGTGGACTTTACAGGCCTCAATTCAATGTCCCATCACCAACTGGCTTGTCTATAGGCGCTGATGGCCAGTATCGTCAAATGTCCTCACCAATGATGAATTCGCAGCATCAGAATGGCCAAGTTGCCCCTAGCTCAGTCTTCGGGTCCATAAGCCAAGTTCCGGGAATACCACCATCAAATTCTCTCCCTCAACAGTTTCTCACTCTCGCCGATGTACAAAGCCATGTTCGATCTCGAACGGGGCAAGAGGACTTTACCCTCTTTGCCTGATCCGGATGTCAAGCCGCCTTACCCTATTGAGGTGCTGAGCTATCCATACCCTGAGGGGTATACAGTGCCGAAGTTATAAATTCGATGGCAAACAAGGAAATGCTCGAGAACATGTTGTGCGATTCATCGAGACTCTGGGTATTCATGGTTCAAACACATCCTCCGGCTGAGAGAATTCTCTAAGTCCCTCACTGACCGAGCATTTAGTTGGTATGTTAATTTGGCCCCAAACTCTGTCCGAAGTTGGGAGGAAATGGTTAACAAATTCACTCTAAGTTCTTTCAAGTGGCGGAGAAGGTGACCACACTTACATTGTGTAAAGAAAAGCAGAGAAAGTGAAGACATCCTTGACTACGTCAAAAGGTTTCAGGACAAGGCTGTGGATTGCCATGAAGCTGGAAGAGAGTTATCTGGTTCAAATCTGTCTAGAGGGGCATTGAGCAGGTACAAAATGTTTTAGTTAATCACAAGCTACCCACTTCTCGGCACTAATAGAAGCAGCTGGAACATTAGCATTCCTCAGGCTCAGGAGTCCGGATTTAAGGCCAGTTACAAGACTAGCTTCAAATCGTCTCGGGACCTATTGTTGCTGCTGCCTCTGCCCCAGATACCCAAAGTCACAAGGAGGGGTCATAGAGGCCAGAAGAGGAAGCAATATAATGGTGAAAAGGGAATGTTTCTTATCCATGTGGAATCGAGGAGTAAAAGCTCTAGTTAAGGAATGGGTGGCCAACGGAGAGCTAAAATTGCCTTATGTGAAGAAATGCCATCAAAAAAGGATCGCGAGAGCCCTGAATTTTCTATCATCGCACATTGAAACATCCGACAGAGAAGTGTTGGACTCTCAGGAAAATCTTCAGAGATAAAGTCGAGGCAGACGAATTGAGGTTCAAAAAGCAAGGGACTCAAGACATCCGAGAACAACCATATCCTCAGCACCGAGACAAGGGTAAAAATGTTGCTATGATAGCTTATGAAGGCCCGATGATTGAGGCTATTGCCAATCTCGATGACGATGATTGTTATCTGGACGACATCCTCGAGCCCGAGGGTGAGCAAGTTTACTATGGAAGTGCTCTCGATCCAGAGGGCAGAACATTTATGACTCATGGCGAAGATCCCTTTGATCCAGAAGGAGGAGAAGAGTACTATGGAAGAGGAGGACACCATGTTTATGTGGCATCTTATTTTGAAGAAGACCGAGGAGATGGTTAACTACGAGCCTCCAAGAGTGGAAAAAGATCCGGATCACTATGCCAAAACCCTGCAAGATTGTGTAAAGTTCAAGCAATTCTTCGACCAGCTTGGACTTTCCAGGGAGGAGAACAGAAATCACCAAGTCTATCATAATATAGCTGAGGCACACCATGAGGAATGCATGTCGACCGAGGGATCTATTGAGAAGGCAAAAGAGCAATCTAGTGCCATTACTTTCTCCGAGGCTGATCGGAAGTATCCTTTTTCCACAATCGCCCGCTTTATGTGACTGCTTTTATTAACGGGGTTGAGTTCAAAAGGGCCTTTCTAGATAGTGGAGCCTCTATCAACATTATGACTCGCGCTACTCTAGAAAAGGCCGAATCTCTGAAGAACGCATTGTGAAGCAGCCGATAGTCATCACTGGCTTCGGTGGAGAAAGGAGAGTTACTATCGGATGCGTAACAGTTGATTTAGCCGTCGGAGAGATTCGCTCAGCCACCAAGTTCCATATTATCGATTCGAGGCAAATTATCACATCATCTAGGAGGACCTGGATGCATAGATATGGGGCTTACCATCGAGTTATCATCAATGTGTTAAGGCTAAATGGGGAAAGAAGACGGTGACAAGGCCTTTCGAGACCCATGAAGCTCATTATTCTGATGCCATCTACTTCACCGAATTGGCTGTCGAAGAAGTTCCCACCACCTCTAAGCCTGGGGGTCAAAATTCCTCGTTGGGAGGATATCAAAGATGACAAGGAGCCAAGGGCAGAATCAAGTAAACGGGCGATGTCTAGACCAGAAAGTCCGCCTATTCCTCGGAAGGTGATGAAAGTCCGAGAAGGGGCAAGATGGTATACTATTTATGAAGGTGCGGGGAGTCAGTTTCTTCAGTCACCGACTCCGAGTCAAAAGAAAGCCTCCTGACAATGACATAGTGATAAAGCCTGAAGTGGCTCCAGAATGCATGCAAGATGGCCGAAGCCTCAGCCCGAACATTATTGAAATAGATCTGAGATAGATAATGAGTGATGGACAAATGCTCCAGGCCGATATTCATAAGTTCGAGCCTTAGCCCAGAGAAGCGGGAACAGTTGTTAAAGTTGATAAGCCGGTTCAGATGTGTTTGCTTGGTCATATAAGGAAATGCCTGGACTAGATCCTGACCTAGTCTCCCATTATCTTGATGTGTTCCCAAACTCCAAGCCAATTAAGCAAGCTGCTCGAAAATATCATGGATCTCGAAGAGAAGATTAAGGAGGAGATTGAAAAACTTCAACAAGTAGGTTTCATCCGGCCAATACAGTACCCCACGTGGTTGGCAACATAGTGCCAGTAAAGAAGAAGAATGGTCAAATCAGAGTATGTGTAGACTTTCGAGATTTGAACAAATCTTGCCCGAAGGATGAATTCCCTCTACTCACATCGACACCCTCGTGGATGCCACCTCGGGACACCAGATGTTCTCATTCATGGATGGATTCAGCGGATACAATCAGATTAAGATGGCTGAAGAAGACGCAGAAAGACTGCTTTTAGAACACCTCTGGAAACTTCTTCTATACAGTCATGCCTTTCGGACTCAAGAATGCCGGAGCAACTTACCAAAGGGCTATGACTGCAATCTTTCATGACATGATCCATCATGAGGTGGAAGATTATGTTGATGATCTAGTGGTGAAATCCAAGAAAGAAGAGGACCATCTCCGAGACCTTGAGAAGTATTCAAGAGGTGCCAGAAATTCAAAATGAGGATGAATCCTCTCAAATGTGCTTTCGGGGTGACGGCCGGGAAGTTCCTCGGGTTTCTTGTACATAGGCATGGTATCGAGGCAGATGAAGACAAGGTCAAGTCTATCAAGCAATGCCTCCCCCACATTCTCAGAAGGAGTTAAAGAAGTTCCTCGGGAAGGTGTCTTATATTCGGAGGTTTATCCCAGCACTTGCAGAGATCTCTGCCCTTTCGGCTCGTTGTTAAAAGGAGATGCCAAGTTCGAGTGGAACCAAGAGCACCAAAATCGAGAGAATCAAGGCGGCCTTGACCTCGCCTCAGACCATGATAGCCCCGCAGCCCGGGGTTTAATGTTGTACCTAACCTCAACCCCCAAGTCCATAGGGGCATTATTGGTCCAAGATGTAGACGGAGCAGAACGCCCGGTGTATTACATCAGCCGGAAGATTTGAGGAGCAGAAGTCCGATATACTCCGATAGAGAGACATTGCTTAGCTTTGGTATTCACCGCCCAAAAGCTCAGACATTACTTCTTAGCACATCAGATTCAGATTGTTACTAGAATTGATCCAATCCGATACCTCCTCAGCAAGCCTGCTCTAACCGGGAAGGTGGTAAGATGGTTGTTAGCACTGGGTGAATTCGAGATCACATGTGTAGCTCCCAAGGCAATCAAAAGCCAAGCCTTAGCCGATCTCCTTGCCCAATTTCCAAGTGGTGACTATGAACCAGTGAATGCAGAATTAAGAGGAGAGGTGCATGCAGCTATGGCTTCTGAGGAAAGCTTTTGGACATTGAGCTTTGACGGAGCAGCAGCCGGAGGGAAAGGAGGAACCGGGATAGTCCTTACAAGCAAAAATGGAAAAAAGTTATACTTGTCTTACAAACTGGATTTCCATTGCTTGAATAATAAGGCCGAGTATGAGGCTCTTATTTTAGACTTGATAGCAGCTGAGAAGCACAGTATCAAGAAGATTCGGATTCGAGGGGACTCAAAGCTGATAGTGAAGCAAGTTTCAGGACAGTTCATCTTAAAAGAGCCTGCCTTGGCCACGTATCGAACAACAGTCCAAAGGCTTCTTGACAAATTTCAAAAAGTGGAAATAGAGCATGTGCCTCGCTCCGACAACAAATTTTCAGATGCCCTCGCAACATTAGGGGCAAGAGTTGACATTCCAGAGGAGGAGGCGACAATTGTTATCAAGAAGAGAACAGAGCCTTCAATAATACCCGAGGACAAAGACCTTCCGGAGGACTGGAGAAGAGAAGTCCTCGAACAACTCAGAAGCAAAGTTGGAAAATTGACTATGGCCAAGCTTGCCCAATTCATAATTATTCAAGGTGAACTTTATTTCCGAGGAGGTACCGGATTCCTAGCCCGGTGTGTTGGCCAACAAGAAGCAAGCTTCCGACTACAACAGATTCATGAAAGTCCTGCGGGGATGGGATATAGTCTGTACAGAAGGATCCAAAGACAAGGCTATTATTGGCCCGAGATGGAGAAGGCCTCGAATCAACTACAGAAAGAATGCCCCAAGTGTCAGTCATACATCCGGGAGGATGGAGTTGCTTTGAAATTGATACCCCTGACTGGAGACAAGTCTACATTGACTATCTCAAAGAGGGGACACTACCTGAGAGCCCGAGGGACATTGCACACCTCAAGAGGAAAGCGAGGCGGTACTTTCTTGATTAGAACAAGCTTTACAGAAGAAGCATTAATGGCACTCCCCTGAGGTGTCTCTCCAAGGAAGAGTCGGATTTAGTCCTCAGAAGAGCCCACGAAATTGAGCATCAAGGAGGGGCTCGGCTATTCGAGCAACTTATACACCTTGGGTATTATTGGCCGACCATGGAGTCAGATGTGTCCCATTACGTGAAGAGGTGCCAGACTTGTCAGAAACACGGAAATTTGATCCATGCTCCAACCGTAGACCTGCATAGCATCCGAACGCCATGGTCGTTCCATACCTGGGCTTTTGATCTGATAGGGCCCATCTCCACACCTTCTAAGGGGTACAAGTGGATTCTCGCAGCCACAGAATTGAGCACAAAGTGGGTCGAAGCAATCCCTCTGAAGAACGCTACGGGGCCTGTAGTTGCGAACTTCATCAAGGAAAATATCATTTGCCGGTTTGGAGTACCAAACACCATCCTCTCGGATAACGGCACACCCTTCATAAACAAATATGTGAAGAGCCTCCTAGAGACTTACCAAGTGAAGCATCACAAATCCACACCCTACTATCCAAAAGGGAACGGGCAAGCGGAGGCCACAAACAAGACACTGATAAGGATTCTGAGCAAGATGATGGATGAATTTGGGGGGACTTGGTCCGAACAGTTGATAGTAGCCCTATGGGCATATCGCACTTCAAAGAGAAAGCCGACTCAAGCAACTCCTTACTCCCTTGTGTATGGGTCCGAGGCAGTGTTACCTATAGAGTTGGAAACACCATCTGCTCGGATGGCTCTCGCCTCGGAGATGGTATTAGAGCCTCGAACCACCAGTTTGGAAGCATTAGAGGAAAAGCATGATAGAGCTGCAAAAGTCATGGAAAGGTATCAGAAATCCATCGCCCGAGCCTATAACCAGACTGTGGTACCAAGAAAGTTTGAAGAAGGTGATCTAGTATGGAAGATTGTAGACCCAATCATGCGAGGACAACCCTTGCCCAAGTTTTCTCCAAAATGGAAGGCCCTACAGGGTGGTTAGGCGAGCTCAAGGGTACTACAAGCTTGTAAGGGTTGAAGATGGCTTCCGAACTGGCCCGCTCAATGCAAAGTTTATCAAGCATTACTACCCGTAGTAGACTCATCTATGTTGAAATTCATTTTCATTTTCTTACTTTGTCTAAAAGTTGTATTTCCCTTACGTATGAAGAAGCTGGTTTTCTTTATGGTGTTTTATCCCATCACTTGCAGTGAATTTATTATACTTTTGTCAAAAAGTTGAAGAATTAATAAGAATATTTCAGCTTTTTATAAACATGTGCATATGATTGTTCTTTCCATTGTATCATTTGAAATAAATATTTTATCAAGTAGAATGAGAAAACAATGCGAAAATATCCAAACAGCAAAGATTTTGTCATTTCATTGCATTGTCCTAGATAAAACATTTTTATCGAAAGGGCAAAAAGTAATACAAAAAAAAAAAAAAAACTCAATCTCCCTAAAAACACCCTCGAAGAAGCTGCCAGTCACATCTACATCCGGAAGACAAACAGCAGAGTGTGCCTCTAAAGTCTCCAAGGCCCGAGCATAGCCCGACTTAAGTTCACAAAGAGTTGTCTTTGTCTCATCTATGGAGGTCCGATAAGAGGCAAGCACAGACAAAATTTCCACCCGATGACTGGCGTTCGAAGCTATATCCAGGCGCTTCCGAAGCCATGATAAATCCACTTGGTGACGCTCCATGTCAGAGATCCCCTGATACGCTGTCTCGACTACTTTCCCATTAAGGTCACACAGTCGTTGCCTGTCCAAGCTATATAAGATAGTGGCAAAAGACTCGAGAAGAGCAGTCTGAATGAGTGGACATTGGCAAGCAAATGAAGCAAAGGTCTCTGGGTATCTCGAATGCACAAGCTGTAGAACTGAAACAAACTCAGGAGCTACCCAATAATAGAGAAATGATACTTTTCCAGAAGCCGAAGGAGGAATTGGGCCTGGAAAGCTGCTAGTCTCAGGAATCTCCCCAATGTCTATTGGGTTAGATGAACCACCTGTAGGGGTAACTTCTGGCAGAGGTCCCGAGCCTGAGAATGCGGAGCGATAAGGGGAAAGACCAAAAGCATCACTATCAAAGTGGAAATCACTGAGATTCAAATCCAAAATATTCGAAGGCACTTGCGATGAAGAACCTCTAGCAGTCGTCTCAAAGGCAGGTGTCCCTCCTTGAGAAGGAGAACCATGAGGAGTCACAAAGAGAGTCGGAGCAGAGTCCGAGGCAGGTGAAGGCAGGACCCCGGTAGCAGCTAACACTAAAGAAAAGATAAGGAAGTCTTATTAGGGGTAGGGAACAGTAAAGCCATTTGAGTAAAGATTTCTCACAGACAGAAGTACATGACAAACTTCAGAAAGAAAGATTACCAGAGGAAGAATCATTATGCAAAGCCGGAGCAACTGTATGACTCTTAGCATCAACAAAGTCACTTGGCCGTACAGGGAGCACCTGATCGATCTCAATGTTTGATGAAGCCTGAACAGTAGCAGTCATCCCTGAAAAGGAAGGAAGGCCGAGGATGAGAATCACCATAAGTACCAGAGCGAGTCTTAGAGATTTCTAGCACATCCACCTCCACACCATTCCCAGAGGCACACTCATCTCTACATTGCTTCTAGAAGCATGGCCTGCGACATCAATTTCTGTCTCAGTCCCTTCAGCAATCTCAACATCAGAACGGTGAGCCCCAATAACCTCGTCACCAAGATAGCGCTCCTCCTCAGTTACGGTAGGGCGGTGACGACGCATGCGTAGGATAAGGTCACAAAAATGATTGAATGACTTAGCCTCATCATCGTTGTCATCTATAACTGTTATACGAGGGGTGAGCATCTTCACAAGTCTCGCAACAAATGGAGGGTGTCGTCCAAGTTTGAGTCTGGCCTAGTTGAGGCAGCATGGCCAGTAGCCATGGTACTGAGAACGTCAGCAACCGCAGGGTCCTACACAACAGGGGCAAATAAAAAGTGTTCATTTAAGAAGGTATAGTCGCAAGAAGGAAAGTAACTTCAAATCAAAAAAATTCGGGTACCTGATGGAGCCTTTGGAAAGGTGAGGAGTGGAAGGGCTGGCATCAGAAGCCCTCTTATGAGCCATCTTCTTAAGGCGGGTCGTCCGAAGACTAGAGGCCTTATTCAAAGGGACTGGCTCTGGAGAAGCAATTGCCAAGTTAGAAACAGACGCCCGAGCCGGAGCGTTAGTTGGAGCAGATGAAGTAAAGAAACTCTCATACATGTGATCAGATTTCCTGCTCTCAGGCAGCCGAAGAGAAGAGTCCTTCTTATAGATCGGCAGAGGCAAACATATGGTCGGTCTCTACTCTGGACAAATGCAATAAATGCATCGATATTCTTCCGCCAATATCGCCTGAAAGAGGGGGTGAAACCCCTTACTCGGCTCAAGCCTGGCATTGTCAAAGAGCCGGATATAGGAAGCATGGTGTGTACGAGTCCGCGAGTAAAGTGCCCGTAGCTTTCCGAGAAAGATAATGAAGAAGGTGCTAGCCCCGAGGCGCACTGGTCAAACCCGAACTGGCATGCCACTTTGTCAGGTCTGTAGACAGCGTGATCAATGCCCTCCTCATGCCATACCGATAATGAACTCGGACGAATCATTATCAACATATCAACAAGGCATACAGAGATACCCTTTGGCAAAGGAAAAGACACCAGGCGGGAGGAACCATGATAGATAAGCGGTGTTGCCACACCCACTGGTAAGCATCCATAAGGGCGTGCCACAAAGCACCGGGGATCGTCCACCAAGGTATTCAAGAATAAGGTGGAAATGGCACGTGACCAACGCATGATCAACGGCTGGCAAGACTTCGCTTTCTCAAATGTTCGAGACCCGTCAGTACCGAGCACGAGGATACCATCTTTATCCATAATCTCTCGAAGAACCTCTGCCTCGAATACAGTCGGAGTGGGGGCAAACTTTGGGAACCTCTCGAAGAAGAAACAAAGCAGGAACTGGCTGTGAATGAAAGAGACAGGCTCATATCGACCCACGGAACGAACCATGTCTCGATGTAGTAGATCCAGCCGGTAATAAAGATTCCCAAGAAATAGCGGAGCCAAAGGAATCCGATCCCCTCTGAAGAGCCTAACTGCCAAGGGGAAGACAAAAGGATTAAGAGAATCCGGAGGTGTGCTCGGAAGAATGAAAAATGAAAGGAAGTAAGCCAAAAATCCCAAGAAATAGAGCCTAGAGCCATACATCGGGCCGACCTCATACTCCCGAGAATCAGGGTCAGCATCTCTAGCCAAGGGCTGAAGATCCTTGAAGAAGTGGCGGATCCATGCGGTATAGGAGGCACGGTCCGTCCTTACTCGATTGGTCCTCATCGCTGAACCATCAAATACAGAACTCCATTGGCCACAAGCTTGAAGATTTAGCTTTAGAGATTGGATCAAAGAATCATCCTCGGGGGGTGTCTGCTCAGGGTAGAAGGCATCAAGGCCGGTCACTTCTAAACGCAGCAGCATGAACATATCCTCGAGAGTGGGCCCCATCTCATGCTGGCCAAGTATGAAAGTGTGTGTCTTGGAGCTCCACCGAAGAGCCATGGCTTCAAGGCTAGCATTGTTGCGACGGATAGATAGGGATCGAGATATTTTCACCGGGATTAATAGCCGGGCCTCCTGAAGTCGCTGACAGAGGCTCCTGTCCGAGAGGACATCATCCACCCACTCCTGCCAACCAAAAGGAGGGTTCGAGAAGGCCTTGAACTGGGGATAGCAGTATGGAAAATCCCCTCGCTCAACTCTAAAGCGTAACATCGAAGAAGGGGAAATGAGGGCCTCATGTCCGGAGTCGGTGTCCTCAGAGAGACATAATGGAGCCCCCTTCAGAGACAGAAGGGAAGTGGTAGAGGTAGCCGCTCGCTAGAATGGGTCCTTCCGACCAAAATAAGGAGATTTCCTCCACTCAAACACCGGAGGTACATCCCTCTTCTTAATGAGAGCCGGCTCTGATGACCCCGGGACAACAGATTTCTTTCGAGAAGATATATGGCTGAAATAACAGGTATAAATAGGTCCTTCCGATCTATTTATTGCTAGAATGGGTCCTTCCGACCAAAATAAGGAGATTTCCTCCACTCAGACGCCGGAGGTACATCCCTCTCCTTTATGAGAGCCGACTCTAATGACCCCGGGAAAACAAATTTCTTTCGAGAAGACATATGGCTGAAATAGCAGGTATAAATAGCAAGGAGTTGACCATATTAAAATTCAGAATATTAGAATTAAAGCAACACATTCGAATGAAATTTCGGCATCAACTAATCGTTTCTTAGAGAATCCATGAATTCAACAAATTCTACGAGGAATTTTTGCACCAAGAATTCAGGCACAATGTCTACTATTTTAAGGGTCGCAACAATCAGTTATTTGATAATGAGATTTACATGCAACATGATGGGTTCATTAACAAATTCAACCTCAGACGTCATCAGCAATTCATTTTCTCGGGTATTCATAAGCTCAACAAATTGCAATACCAATGTGTGTATCATCAACATATAGATTTCAAGATTCTATCATCAAATAAGAGGTGCAATGTCATAGGCCGTTTTGTGATGAAATTCAAGCAGGTCATCTTCTCAAAATTATTGTGTGTCATATTAAAGATCCAACTCATACAGGGCTCAAAAATTTTGAACGTGAAGTTCAATGGCGAATTTCAAACCTAAGATCAGAAGTATTTTATATTTCTCATCTGTAGCAAGATTCAATGGATCGTTATGCAAATTATAAGAATGTCCTTTCTAAAGTCCATATTCATAAGCCCAGGGTTTTCTCTCTCTATGTCAAAATGGAGCTCAGTACTGGTCAACAAGTTATATTCGGCCTTTTCTCAGTGATAAAGGTCAACAAATTATATTCAAGCCAAGCCCCTCAATAAGGTTTCAATTGCCACTGCATATTTCAATATGGCCAAAATCACAGTGCTTGAGTTAAAAAGAAATGTCATTGGGATTTCAGATTTTTTTTTTTTTTTTTTCTAAAATAAGACTTTTCACAAAAAATGCCACAAAAATATATTTATATATAGGGAGCCGAATTTCATACTCACAAATTTGGACAGTTAGAGGGGTGAAGTCCGAAGCCGATGTTGGAAATTTAAGCTGAAATCAGAGAGGTTTTACAGACTGTAATCAACAAGACTGAGCTAGGCTGGGCAAGACCACACACGTTGCGTTGAGTGGGCGAACGTGCGTGGTCGGCGTTGGACAAGTTGAGGCCGGAGGCAACAATGGTGTCGGAAAGAAGTTGGTAACCACCCACGTCGCGTTGAGTGGGCAACGGGTGTGGTCGGTGCTGGAGTAGTTGAAGCCGGTGACGAACTTGCAACAGAGTGAAGCCAACCGTGTTCAACGGTGGACAGCTGAGGCAGGCGACATAGATTGCAGCAGAGGAAAGCCAATAATGGTAAAACACCGATGGTGAGGTGGAGGAGTCAGCGTCACAGTGACGTTGCAACGACGTCACAAAGGAGTGTAGACCGCCCAGAGAATTTCCCGAGAAAATCTCGTTTTGTTCTCTAGCATACTACAGTTCGGACTCAAATGTCACGGTTCTGAATCTAGTCTCGCAAAGTGCAATGCAAGACCGATAAATCACCAAAGAGTCCAAATCCGGCAAATCGTTTTGGAAAACTGATTTTATAAAGAAGTGCCAACATGGACTGCTTTGCCAAATACAGAGTCGCCACCTAAATATTTTATTTTGGGGAAATTTAGGAAACCCTGACTCGTACCAAAGGCCACGTGCCCGTCATCACCAAAGCTACCTCGGCTCGGGAACTTGGGTACAAGAGGGGAAGGTCATTTAATGCGCACCCCCGCTCGCCCGATCAAAGATTGGCCTTTACTAAGCATGATATCTCATTTTTGAAAACACATGTGTTCTTATTCCAATTAATTATCTAATCTTTACTACGTGATGCGCACAGCAAACAAGTATAAACTAGATCGCCTAATTTGGAACAAAACATTGCATATCCATTTGTTTGGAAAATGGTTTGAAGTTTGCTACTCGCAAGTAGGCTAAAATGCGGATTTCAATGAATTGTTCCAATTCAAGTAATCCAACCTTCACCCACAGGCATTCAGGCAGTTAATCACATAAGCAATTAGCCTCATGGCAAGCATGCTTTCATGGCAATCAATAACACACATGCAGTATGCTAAAGCGTAAACACTCACAGTGTACTCCGAGCCAAAACAAAGAACTAGTTAGAAATCATGTATGATCCTGGTTCATGTTAAGATGGCTAATGCAACACATGCGAAAATGCAATTAGGATAGGCTCGACTATTCTAGAATGTCATGTGAAATGCAACTCGATACATGTATTCAAATAGGAATTGAAATACAATGCAGTTAGTTTGATGTGCCGAGCCCGGTGCATGCAATACAGATGAATGGATGCACTCATGCAAGCATAAGGTATGCTAAATGAAATATGCCCTAAAACTAATCATCGTAAGCGGTTAAGTAAAAAGGAGAAAAAAATGGGGGTTGGAAGACATGCATCACACATACGCACGCTTATTACAACAATACGCCCTCTCGAAGGAGGGATCGAATAAAGAGCTAACTAGCTAACCTAAGCTAATTAAACTAATTATTACAAAACAAATTAATTAACTAATTCTAGTTAACTAATTATTACAAAACGAATTAAATAGCTAACGCATTAACTAATTAAAGTACAAACCAAAGCAAAAGCTAGCTATCTAAGCATGGTAGCTAAAGAAAGCAATAAAGCAGGAGCCTCAGAAGGGAAAGGATGCATGCAAGCCCGGTCGCCTCGTTTGGAAATCCAATGTGAAGCCCCGATTTGCCTCTATTTTCATCTGTTCTCAAAACACTGCACCAAGCTCCAGAAAGCTGAAACTCCACCCTGGGAATCCTGTGGGAGGGTGGCCGACCACTTTTGGTCTCTCCAGATACCTGCCGACCACTTTTTGTTGTTGAAAAACCAGAAAAGTGGTCGGCCAGCTACTTTTTCTGGCTGGTCGGCCAGTTGTTGCTGCTAAATCCCAGTTTTCTACAACAGAGAGCAAGAAAGGGCATGGCAATGTATTTGCAAGATATGTGTGCACAACCACCCTCCCTATCATGTCATGGACTCAAGAGAGTGCGGTTCTTGACCCTCGGGCCACCAATCGCGCATTTCAATGCGTGATGGCCGAGAGGCGAAGTTGCACAATTCAATATGGAAATGAATGCACAAGTAAACACATAAAGCCTAGAACGCTATCATGTAAGATCAAGAGCGTCGGCGACCGGGAATTAAGGCACGTTTCATCACTTGAAGTATGAAATGTCCCACTTTTCCCGTGTTTGGACTAACACCTATTCCAAACACAATGCAACACATAACATGGCATGGCATACACAATGCGACTCGAGCATGCAAGCATGGAATGCAACTTGAACAACCTATGAAGGCTAATGGCATGCACAATGCACAATGCTAATGCATGCAACAACTAGCATACATAATGCAAATATCAGTTAGCATGCACAATGCAATGATGTAACCTAAGCATACACAATGTGAGGTAATCATGAGGTTCTAAACACAATTGTAAAGCATGCATACACAATGCAATGCAACAAGGGCAACAATATGCAATACACCAAGCATGCAACAACATGCAAGCCATATACTCAATGGACTTAAACCAATATGGACTGACCTCAGCCATGCCCAAATCAGTGGCCATAATGCTAAAACAAAGGCACCGAAAACACATACAAGCATGCATGCCAATTGGCTCACAAATTAAGGCACTAAGGTGCAACTCTCAAGAGCACTTAAAGAGTGAAAAGCATGAAAGTGTAACAACACCAAGTGGACTGAAATGAGGCAAGAAATGATGCCAAATCATTTAAACGACACAAATATGGCATGCAAGGGTCCTTAAAGCATAAGACTAGCAAAGAGGACTACAAAGGAGGCATGCAATACATGGCAAATATGCATGAACCAAGCATGGAGAGAGCTGAAATAGGTCAAGACAATGACCAAAACATGCTAAGATGAGGGCCTAAAGACCTAGGCATGCAAGCATACACACTTGGCCACAAATTAGGCAATCATGCACAGCACTCAAAGGCATTTGAAGCATGATTGAAGTGAGAATATGGCAATGCTATAAGCTTTGAAATGTCATGTTAGGCGATGCCAAATCAAGCACACAACTCAAATAAAGCATGCAATGGTGCCCAAAGCTTGAGGCAAGCAAGAGCATTTATACTACAAGTATACAAAACATGAAGCATATGACTAAGGCAACCCAAAATAGTCCTAGAGCATGTTAAAATGAGTCTAAAACATGTATGGATGGAAGCCAAAATGTGCTAGCATGAAGGGCAAAAGACATGGAATATGCAAGGCAAATAGGGTGGATTATACTACACATATTAAGACCAAGTATGGGATGACTTAAGCAACAAAAATCAGAGTTATATCATGGCATAATAACCCCAAAAACACACTGAAATGATGGCTCGCAAGCTAAGGCATGAAGGCATACGCAATGATTCATGTTAAGGCATAAAGGGGCCAACCCTCCAACACATTGAATAAGTGACAAATGCAAGTGCATGACCATGAAACATGGACTGAAATTACATTACAAATGATGTCAAATCACTGAAATAGTGAAAGTAATGCAAGCTAGAAGACTCAATGCACAAGGCTAACAAGCTAGATTGAACCATAGCTATACAAACCAAGTCATGCATGACCAAAACAACCAAAATTAGACCTTAAACATGGAAAAACATGAACAAAGTCATCTCAGAGCTAAGCCAAAAACATGCTAAAATGACATGTTAAAACATGATGCATGTTAGGCTAATTCAAGGGATTGCACTACAAGTGCATGACGCATGCAAGGGCCAACCAAACCAAACCAAACCAAAACAGAGTCATGACATGGCAAAACATCACCAAAAACATACTGAAATGGAAAGAAAACAAGCTAAAATGACATGACAAAGCATGAAGCATACAAAGCTAGTTTGTGTGATTTACACTACAAGTGTATTAACCATGCATGGAGTGACCAAACCAAGCAAAAACAGTGGCATGCCTCAGCAAAATAACCACAAATACAAGCTAATATATAGCCAACATAAACTTAACAAAGGTGCTCCAACATGAGGCATATGAAGCTAGTAAACAAGACACAAAGGAGAGGGGATGACCCTCTCCTATTTAGGACACCAAAACCACCTTTCCACAACTGAAAATCCTCTAGATTTCAGTGGTAGAAAGGTCATGCAAAGGTTTCTACAAGAGCCTAAAGGGATGGCTCAAAGCAAGGCCTAAGAGGGAGTAAATCACTCCAAACGAAAAAGTGACCTTAAGCAACTATTTTAAGCATGCAAAAACAGAACTTTTTCTAGTTAAGAGCTAAGCTTAAAAACGTATGCAAGAAGGGCTAAAAGCTTAAGCAAGAATGGGGGTTTTAAGGGATAGAAACTCACCCTTGAAGATCTTCTTTACTACTACAACTCAAGCAACCTCTTCAAGCTCAAACCAACCCAAGAACAGCAAAAACAACTCCTTAGCACCTTAGCAACCAAAGGAAGGTGTTTAAGTGTGTGTTTGTGTGTTAAACTAAGACAATACTACACTTTTGAAGCACAAAAATGGAGAAACAAGGCAATATAGATACAAGACTATATGTATCACTCAAAGGTGATTTTTCTGAACCTAGAGGAGGGAGGAGGTGTAACGCCCCGACCCTTTACACGTCATCGATATTGTCCGCTTTGGGCCACGCCCGCACGGATTTGTTCTTCCCAGTGGGTCACCCATCCCAGAACTACTTCAGCCTAAGCACGCTAAACTGTGGAGTTCTGTTAGGGATTTCACCACCGGGGAAAAGGCCTCGATGCTATATAAGGGTCTAGGTTTTTACTTTTATAGCCCAGGAACTCCCCCTCCATTCCCGATGTGGGACACCGGGGCCTTACAATCCAACCCCCATAAGGCTGCACGTCCCCGTGCAGTAGCCTGTCAGCTCGCAAGCCCGCCCACATACATCGAGAGACGCTAGGGGCCCACACTCAATACTCTGGAGAGTCGGCTCTGATATCATTTTGTAACGCCCCAACCCTTCACACGTCATCGATATTGTCCGCTTTGGGCCCCGCCCGCACGAATTTGTTCTTCCTAGTGAGTCACCCATCCCAGAACTACTCCAGCCTAAGCACGTTTAACTGTGGAGTTCTGTTAGGGATTTCACTACCAGGGAAAAGGCCTCGATGCTATATAAGGGTCTAGGTTTTTACTTTTATAGCCCAGGAACTCCCCATCCATTCCCGATGTGGGACACCGGGGCCTTACAAGAGGAGCCTCCCTCTTATAGAAACCAAAAGTGTAAGCTTCTTGGAGAAGCTAAGCTTCAAACAAATCCCTCCATACACGTGTATGGAGGATGGCCCAAATGCCCTCCAGTTGTGCCAGCTGGAGGAAAATATCTCCAAAAATGTGCCAAAAAGCAGCCGACCACTTCAAGTGGTCGGCCTGCTACTTAAAGTGGTCGGCCGACCACTTCAAGTGGTCTCCCAGAATAAAAACTGGTCGGCCATAGGTGGGAGAAGTCCAGGGCATGAAAGGAAGCAAGTGGTGTGGTGGTCGACCAGAAAAGGTGGTCCAAAGACCAAGAAAGCCAGTTGTCCGACCAGAAAACTGGCTGGCAGAAGGAAAAGTGGTCTCCAAGCAGAAAAAGTGGTCTCCCACCCTTGTACCACCTTCCAAACAAGAAAAACAAGGTTTGTACCAAAAAAAAACCAAAGTGGATGCAAGACGAGAGATCGGGAGGCAAAGCACGCAGTCGAAAGTCCCAAAAACTAGCTAACGAGCACCAAAAGTGGTATGCAACCACAAAAGTGGTCTCCTGGACCACAGTGTCCCTCTAGGCAAAGGCAACAAGGTGTGGTTCAAAAACCACGCCAAATGGAGAACGTTAAGCGGTCCCGAGCCAAGGCACGCGGCCGAAGGCTCCAAAAATCGGCAACTAGCCTCCAAACGGAAAAAGTGGCCTACGACCATGAAAAGTAGTCTACGACCACAAAGAGATGGTCTACAAGACCTCTCCCTCCCTCTGGGAAGAGAAAACAAGATTCGGTCTGCAAACCGAGCCAAAGCACAAAGAGTTTAGAGGCCCAGAGGCAAAGCTCTCAGCCGAAACTCCGGAAACTCGAAACGAGCACAACATGCACCATCACCGAGCGCTCAATCAATAACGTCTGAGTCTTAAGGACGGTCAAAAATGGAGTGTCTACAAGGAGCAGTACGTTGCTGGTAATGGCTCGCAAAAGCTGGAGTTCACAAATTCAAAATGTATCAGAGCATGGATTCATTTTTTAAGCACAGAAGTTCATTAAAATAATAAGAGAGAATGGGTTTTCCACAAAAAGCTTCCACCAAAATTTAAAAAAAAAAAAAATTTGTGAAATGCTAACCCACTAATCTGAGAAAGCAAAGAGCAGATGCAAAGCAAGCAACAATGATCAAGAAAGAGATGGTGAGTAATGTAAATTGAGGCTCAACAGTGCTAGGCAAGACCACACACGTCGCGTTGAGTGGGCAAACATGTGTGGTTGGTGTTAGACGATCGAGTCCGGAAGCGGCGTTGGACGATCGAGTTCGGAAGCAGCGGTGGTGCCGCAGAAGAGCTGGTGACCACACACGACGCATTGAATGGGCGACGTGTGTGGTGGGTTCTGGAACAACAGTCAAGGCCAGCGGCGAGGTCGCAACAGAGAGGCCAACAGTGAATCGGCGATGAAGCTGGGCAGTCGAGGCCGGCAGTAGCAGCAGCGTCGATGCTAGCTGATGGCTGGGTTGCGATGCTAGGACAAGTCGGTGATGGGTCTATAACGTCTGTGGTAGATCGGTGGTGGTACCTGGAGCAACCACTGTCGGTGTGCAAACGTTGGTGGTCCTCAGTAGTCAAAAAGCAAGCTAGTCGCGGTGACCTTTGTGTTTGGCAGCTGCGGGCTCCGATTGAAGAAGAATAGAATTGGTTTAGTCTTGGGGAAGAAGAAAATTGGTCTCTCGGTTTAGAGAGAGAGAGAGAGAGGGCGCCGTTGTGTAACAAACAAAAATAAAAGGTGAGCTAAATAGGGTTTTGGCCCTTTTCTTTAAATAGAAAAATAGAGGCATCATGCTTGGGATATTCCTTCATATATATCCATACATATAACGGCCTGTTGACTCCACTAACTTGCCAAACAAGAAGAAAGTATATATGAGCCTTATCATTTCATATTTGTTCAGAAAATAAAAAAAAAAATTATAGGTGCTTTATTTTCTTTGGTTGGAATAAAAGAAAATTTATATATATATATATTTTCTCATATGTTAAAAAAAAAAAAAAAAAAAAAAATTTTTTTTTTTTGCTTTGTCAAATTTTATCCATAAATTACAGTGCGTCATCAACTTTATCCATAGGCTTTGTCGAGACAACATTTTTTTTTTTTTTTTTGGGACGTGATGCGAAGCAGGGCCGAAGAAATGACAATATGCGTGTCCGAGAAATTTAAAATTTCTCATACACGCAAGGGGAAAATGTAAGAGGAGCTATATTTGAGTCCACTAAATTAATTAGGCCTAATAGCCCAAGATTAGTGGGCCCGAATTTATCGCAAGTCCAAGATTGGTGGGCCCGGATTTATCGCCATCAAACGGGCTGAATCGCTCTAAGCCTCGAAAGGGTTCGGATCCACGAACTTAGAGGCTTACTCGGACCCGGACTCGAAAGGGTATTGAGCTATCCTAGAGATCCGAGGCATTCGGACTCAAAAGGATTCGGATCCATGAATCTAGAGATCCGAAGCACTTGGCTTCGAATGGATTCAAATGCAATCTAGAAGCCGCTCTGTTAATGAGTCCCAGAACACTTGCGGGCTTGGAGCTTTCCAGGATCTACGCACCAGAACCGTGGGCGTAATGGAGTTCGAACAAAGGACCCGATCCCGAGGACAGTGAGTGGAGATAAATTCACTCTTCGGTTAAACTAGCCTATACCCGGGCTGAGGTGGCACGACCCCGGGGGGTCCATGAGACTCGGCAATATTTAGCGGTGAGGGTCCTCTAGGACTACCTCGGCCCTATGGGATGATTGGGGATCATTGGTTAGGTGTGGCTAAAATGTGTCAAGTATATACACAAGTACATTTACAAGGGTTATAATCGTACAACGATGGTGTTGGGATTGATAAATGAGATCTAACAATATCTTGATGCGAGGTATATTGGACCTCCAGAAGCTACTTGGTGAATATTTGGTCATCTATTGCATGCAGAGATATCAACAGTTATACGCTTAGCACTTTATTTACCTGGAATGCACCGCGTTCTTTTTAATCTCGATGAATCATTAGAAGCAATTGTTTCTAGAGCTGGACAACAAATGTCAACTCTTATTGGTTTTTTTTGTATGATGCGCTTCTATGGAAGATGAATGTTCATTCACTTACTAAGAATTTCCACAACATTTTGTTTGGCTTAATTCAAAAAAGAGATGGAAACCAAGACAACAGGGATATGCAATCGGTAGAATGTACTTTGCTAGCCTTAATTGTGGTGAGAGATTTTAATTGCGTTTGCTATTAACTGTTGTCAAATGACCAAAATCGTTTCAATGCTTACGCACGGTCAACAATGTTTTGCATGATACGTTTAAATCAGCATGTGTTGCAAGAGCACTTTTAGAATATGATGAAGAATGGATACAATGCCATAAAGAGGCTGCAATTATGAAAACTGGTTATCAATTGAGGAGATTGTTTACTATTATTCTTACTTAGTGCTCTCCACTACAACCATACGCATTATGGAATCAATTTTCAATGCATATATGAGATGATCTTGCACATAAGATTCGAACATTGTTTGCCATTTTTGAACCAATTGAGGCTCAAATTGAAGACTATGGTCTATATCTTTTGAATCAAATGCTCCAAGAATCAGGAGAAAGTTTAATTGACTTTCCGCCAATGTCGCAACCTTCTACAAATTAGAGTGCAGCAGTTGGTAACAAGTTGATATTCGAACATCAACAACTACAGAATGAGGCATAACAGGCAGATGCAGAAATTATTATTGATCGCCTCAACAATGATCAACGAACAGCTTATGATGAAATCACTTCCTTAGTCTTTGAAAATAAAGGAACTATTTTATTTTTGAATGGAGGTGTCGGAACAAGGAAAACGTTTTTGTACAATACGATTGCATTGAAGTGTCGCAGCCTTGGCCATATTGTTATTACCGTGGCTTCATCTGGAATTGCATCATTATTATTGGTAAGAGGTCGCACTGCTCATTCAACATTTTCCATTCCGTTAGATGTATTGGAAAATTCAATATGTGGATTTAGCAAACAATCATTACAAGCAGAATTATTTAGAGAAACAAAACTTATAATCTGGGATGAAGTTCCTATGCAGCATAGACATTGTGTTGAGGCAGTTTATCGCACACTTCGGGACACTTGTGATAGTGAAAAGCCATTTTGGGGTATCACTGTTGTTCTTGATGGAGATTTTCGACAAATCTTACCAATTATAACCAAAGGAGTCCGTGAGCAAATTGTGAATACATCATTAATACACTTTTTTCTATAGAAGGATATACATGTTTTGTCTTTAAATTTGAACATGCGGTTGAATCATGCAAATCTTGGAAATGCTAATTTCGCAAAATTCTTGATGGAGGTAATATTTCTTCAAACGTTTTCTCTATTTTATGGTGCTTTTAAATTGACAAAATACATTTACGTTTATGTACTTTAAATTATTTTACTTACTATTTTATTTATTTATTTTTATAAATAGATTGGGACCAATCCTCAAGAAATTATTAAACTTCCATCAACAATACACAAATGCCAAGATCTAAAAGATATAATCTCAGTAGTTTATCCGCAACTGGATGTGGCAATGACATCGACTGTAACATTTTTAACTAAACGTACAATTCTTTCTTCATGAAATGAAGATGTCAGTGCTATCAATACTACTGCATTGAATATTTTTCTGGTAACACATATACTTATCTGGCAGCAGACAAGATGCCTGAAGATGATGAAATTGATCGTACTGTAATAAATAGATATCCTAATTAATATTTAAATTCATTAGATCCTCCTGGGCTACCAGCTTTTAAGGTAGAGTTGAAAGTGGGTTGTCCTATAATGTTGTTAAGAAATATTGCACCAAAAGATGGACTGTGCAATGGCACAAGTTTGATGGTTTCTAGATGCAATACTCGCATAATTGAAGCTTAAATTTTAATTGGAGAAAAATTTGGCAATTCTGTATTCATACCAAGGATATCCTTGAAACCGTCTTCTTCAGAAATGCCTTTCCGAATGACAAGACGTCAATTTCTAGTTCGATTGGCATATGCCCTAACCATTAATAAATCTCAAAGGCAATCTGTGAAATTTGTTGGAGTTGATTTGCGCACACTAGTGTTTAGTCATGGGCAACTGTACGTGGCCCTATCTAGATACACATCTTTTGATCGTATAAGTGTCCTCCTTCCCAATAATGAGCCAGATTCTACTACAAACATAGTTTATCTTGAAATTTTGTTATAGTGTTACTTATGGATCAAACCATTGTCAAAAGGTACAATTTATTTATTGATAAATTTGCTTCTATTGATTACAAATTGTTATTTTAAAAATATTTTACTATATATGTCGAATTTTGTAGGATTGGGTTAAAAAATATATGGAGCTCGAAAAGATAAATACAACTAGATTTCTTCGATGGGGATGTAACAAGGTAATTCAATTTTAAAGTGTTTTGATATATATATAGATTTCTTTTACTAATATACTAACTTTTTTATTTTCGTAAATTAGTAGATTGTCGTGCATGCTCCTCACTGGGGATACATACAAGTTGATACAAAGACTTTTTGGAAAGTGATGAGGCGCTCCTAGGAATTCTATGAAAGAACAAGTTTGAAGATCATATTTATTTTTGTGAAAAGCGTACAATGCTAACTACGATCCAAATTTTGTAAAGTTTCCTATCGATGTGAATTTTATTACGTACAATAGTTTTGTAAAGCCTTTTATCTATGTGAAATTTATTGGCTATCGATGTGTATGTTAGATAATATTCATTTGAATTATTGGCTTATGCTATGAATTTGTTTTTGTAAATGTAACACACTAGTTGATATAGTCTTTTTTGTTTTTTGTTTTTTCTTCCTATTATGCTCTTGAATTAGGTCAAAGAAAACTAATCATATTTTTATTCGGTTGAATTTGATTTTTTGATTCCATATATTATTTTTATCACGAAGCATGTTGCTTTTATATTAAGTTGATAATTTATTTTCATATAGGATTAGATTGTGTGCGTATTAATCTATTTATATAATTGTTCATTGCATAATTTGTCATTTTTTTGGTATTGCAAAGCATGACTGGTGTGCTTTATTTATTTGTCATTTTTTTTTTCTATTATGGAGCACTGATTGGTGTTCTTAATTGGTAATTTGTCATTTTTTTTTTTTGTATTGTAGAATACTGGTTGATGTGCTTAATTTGTTATTTTGCATTTTCTTTGTATTATAGAACATTGGCTGGTGTGCTTAATTTGTTATTTGACATTTTTTTTTTGTATTGTAGAGCACTGGTTGATGTGCTTAATTTGTTGTTTATTTTTTTCTACTACAGACGGCATTTCCAGCTAATAATAATAATAATAATAATAATAATAATGTGTTTTCGTAACGAATGTGCAAGTCCCCGACAAAAGCAGAGCTTACCCTCAACCCAACATTAACTAGATTCCCTCAATCTTAATATATATACACATATATTCAACCAGCTCCCATTTTTTTACTACTTTCTTGGAGAAAGGTCTCTCTCTCTCTTTCTGTGTGCCTGCCTGAACCCAATTAGATTTTCCCTCACTGCTAATATATTCAGCAGGCCCCCATTATTTTACTCTCTCTGTGTGTGAATTACAAAAAAAAGAATGGATATCCTAGGGGCACCTACTACCTAGAGGCAAGTCAAGCAAGGATCCAAGGAATAACAGGGGAAGGAACCAATAGTTATCAAACAAAACCTTTTTCACCTCCCATTATTATCAATATTAATCAATCAACGCAATTATTACTCCTACAAAAGAAAGAAAGAATGAATGAAAAACTCACATGGTCACTGCAAACTCATCTGGATTTATTATTATTATTATTATTATTATTATTATTATTATTATTATTATTATTATTATTATTAGCTGGAAATGCCGTCTGTAGTAGAAAAAAATAAACAACAAATTAAGCACATCAACCAGTGCTCTGCAATACAAAAAAAAAAAAAATGTCAAATAACAAATTAAGCACACCAGCCAATGTTCTATAATACAAAGAAAATGCAAAATAACAAATTAAGCACATCAACCAGTATTCTACAATACAAAAAAAAAAAAAATGACAAATTACCAATTAAGAACACCAATCAGTGCTCCACAATAGAAAAAAAAAATGACAAATAAATAAAGCACACCAGTCATGCTTTGCAATACCAAAAAAATGACAAAAATTATGCAATGAACAATTATATAAATAGATTAATACGCACACAATCTAATCCTATATGAAAATAAATTATCAACTTAATATAAAAGCAACATGCTTCGTGATAAAAATAATATATGGAATCAAAAAATCAAATTCAACCGAATAAAAATATGATTAGTTTTCTTTGACCTAATTCAAGAGCATAATAGGAAGAAAAAACAAAAAACAAAAAAGACTATATCAACTAGTGTGTTACATTTACAAAAACAAATTCATAGCATAAGCCAATAATTCAAATGAATATTATCTAACATACACATCGATAGCCAATAAATTTCACATAGATAAAAGGCTTTACAAAACTATTGTAAGTAATAAAATTCACATCGATAGGAAACTTAAATAAATATGATCTTCAAGCTTGTTCTTTCATAGAATTCCTAGGAGCGCCTCATCACTTTCCAAAAAGTCTTTGTATCAACTTGTATGTATCCCCAGTGAGGAGCATGCACGACAATCTACTAATTTACGAAAATAAAAAAGTTAGTATATTAGTAAAAGAAAATCTATATATATATCAAAACACTTTAAAATTGAATTACCTTGTTACATCCCCATCGAAGAAATCTAGTTGTATTTATCTTTTTGAGCTCCATATATTTTTTAACCCAATCCTACAAAATTTGACATATATAGTAAAATATTTTTAAAATAACAATTTGTAATCAATAGAAGCAAATTTATCAATAAATAAATTGTACCTTTTGACAATGGTTTGATCCATAAGTAACACTATAACAAAATTTCAGGATAAACAATGTTTGTAGTAGAATCTGGCTCATCATTGGGAATGAGGACACTTATACGATCAAAAGATGTGTAGGGCCACGTACAGTTGCCCATGACTATACACTAGTGTGCGCAAATCAACTCCAACAAATTTCACAGATTGCCTTTGAGATTTATTAATGGTTAGGGCATATGCCAATCGAACTAGAAATTGACGTCTTGTCATTCAGAAAGGCATTTCTGAAGAAGACGGTTTCAAGGATATCCTTGGTATGAATACAGAATTGCCAAATTTTTCTCCAGTTAAAATTTAAACTTCAATTATGCGAGTATTGCATCTAGAAACCATCAATCTTGTGCCATTGCACAGTCCATCTTTTGGTACAATATTTCTTAACAACATTATAGGACAACCCACTTTCAGCTCTACCTTAAAAGCTGGTAGCCCAGGAGGATCTAATGAATTTAAAAAATATTAATTAGGATATCTATTTATTACAGTACGATCAATTTCATCATCTTCAGACATCTTGTCTGCTGCCAGATAAGTATATGTGTTACCAGAAAAAATATTCAATGCAACAGTATTGATAGCACTGACATCTTCATTTCGTGAAGAAAGAATTGTACGTTTAGTTAAAAATGTTACAGTCGATGTCATTGCCACATCCAGTTGCGGATAAACTACTAAGATTATGTCTTTTAGATCTTGGCATTTGTGTATTGTTGATAGAAGTTTAACAATTTCTTGAGGATTGGTCCCAATCTATTTATAAAAATAAATAAATAAAATAGTAAGTAAAATCATTTAAAGTACATAAACGTAAATGTATTTTGTCAATTTAAAAGCACCATAAAATAGAGAAAAAGTTTGAAGAAATATTACCTCCATCAAGAATTTTGCGAAATTAGCATTTCCAAGATTTGCATGATTCAACCGCATGTTCAAATTTAAAGACAAAACATGTATATCCTTCTGTACGGGAAAGAAATACACCTTCTCGTATAATCCTGTTGACCAAGTCTGCGCTCCTCTGTACGACGTCGCTTTATCACCTGAAAACACAAACGTGAGCTAGCCGGCGGGTGTGTGCCGGAAACCTCTCCGATGCCTAAGTCAATAAGCTTGACAATAGACAAAAGCTCTATGAATTCAGGGAGCAAAGTTGCATTACCTCTCCAAAGGTGATATTAGTGAGCTTATATAGGTTTCGCGTGGCACAATCCTGGTAGGACTCTTATTCCTCCATGTGCAGAGTCCTTCTAGGATTACTCCTCCTTGCGTAGAGTCCTCCTTGGATTCATACTCCTGGAAGACAATGCTTATCCTCCAACACCCCCCTCACTGCTTAAACCAAGTGAGATGGTTCTTCTTATGGCCGGACTACTTCAGGACCGAAGTAACTATTAATTCGGCCCTCACTTTACTCTCCCTTACCTCGGCCTTCCCATACTAAGACCGAGCTATCCATAAGGGAGTTAAAGCCGAGCTATCTTTAGAACCACAGCTTACTTCGGTTCTCACATGCTATAACCGAAGTAACTATCGAAGACCGAAACCTTCGTGCTACTCCACTCAACCGGAGTAGAACTAAGTCCTTCCGAGACCGGGCTAACCACCACGGCTGTGTGACCGGTCTATCTTCAAAGTTACTTCTCCAAACCGAAGTAACCTACATGGCCTTTCTACTCGGCCCATTTCATTTCGGCCCTAAGGCCCAATACCCAGCTCGGCCCAATTGTACATAAATTACCCTCTCACCTTCTATAGAAAAAAGTGTATTAATGATGTATTCACAATTTGCTCACGGACTCCTTTGGTTATAATTGGTAAGATTTTTCGACAATCTCCACCAAGAACAATAGTGATACCCCCAAATGGCTTTTCACTATCACAAGTGTCCCGAAGTGTGCGATCAACTGCCTCAACACAATATCTATGCTGCATAGGAACTTCATCCCAGATTATAAGTTTTGTTTCTCTAAATAATTCTGCTTGTAATGATTGTTTGCTAAATCCACATATTGAATTTTCTAATACATCCAACATAATGGAAAATGTTGAATGAGCAGTGCGACCTCCTACCAATAATAATGATGTAATTCTAGATGAAGCCACGGTAATAACAATATGGCCAAGGCTGCGACACTTCAATGCAATCGTATTGTACAAAAACGTTTTCCTTGTTTCGACACCTCCATTCAAAAAGAAAATAGTTCCTTTATTTTCAAAGACTAAGGAAGTGATTTCATCATAAGCTGTTCGTTGATCATTGTTGAGGCGATCAATAATAATTTCTGCATCTGCCTGTTATGCCTCATTCTATAGTTGTTGATGTTCGAATATCAACCTGTTACCAACTGCTACACTCTAATTTGTAGAAGGTTGCAACATTGGCGGAAAGTCAATTAAACTTTTTCCTGATTCTTGGAGCATTTGATTCAAAAGATATAGACCATAGTCTTCAATTTGAGCCTCAATTGGTTCAAAAATGGCAAACAATGTTCGAATCTTATGTGCAAGATCATCACATATATGCATTGAAAATTGATTCCATAATGCGTATGGTTGTAGTGGAGAGCACTAAGTAAGAATAATAGTGAACAATCTCCTTAATTGATAACCAGTTTTCATAATTGCAGCCTTTTTAAGGCATTGTATCCATTCTTCATCATATTCTAAAAGTGCTCTTGCAACACATGCTGATTTAAACGTATCATGCAAAACATTGTTGACCGTGCGTAAGCATTGAAACGATTTTGATCCTTCGACAACAGTTAATAGCAAACACAATTAAAATCTCTCACCACAATTAAGGCTAGCAAAGTACATTCTACCGATTGCATATCCCTATTGTCTTGGTTTCCATCTCTTTTCTAAATTAAGCCAAACAAAATGTTGTGGAAATTCTTGGTAAGTGAATGAACATTCATCTTCCATAGAAGCGCATCATGCAAAAAAAACCAGTAAGAGTTGACATTTGTTGTCCAGCTCTAGAAACAATTGCTTCTCATGATTCATCGGGATTAAAAAGAACGCGGTGCATTCCATGTAAATAAAGTGCTAAGCGTATAACTATTGATATCTCTGCATGCAATAGATGACCAAATATTTGCCAAGCAGCTTCTGGAGGTCCAATATACCTCGCATCAAGATATTGTTAGATCTCATTTATCAATCCCAACACTATCGTTGTACGATTATAACCCTTGTAAATGTACTTGTGTATATACTTGACACATCTCATTCCAGCATAAACTTCCACATTTATGTGACAGTTAAAACGTTTATAAAGATATGTATTGTATGGTACGACGTCTCTGTTACCAACTTCTTTTCTCCTCACAATATGAACTTGACCATTATTGCGACGACGATAGATAGGATATCCATCTTGATCCATAATAGTTGTTTCTGCGAATGCTCGAGGGTATCTCTTAGTGCATTTACCATTTTCCATACATGGTGCTTGTGGATTTCGAGCACCGCATGGTCCATGTACCATACAACATTTGATAGTTTCAAAAAACATAGGTTCATCTTTTGGATCTGGAAATTCTGCACAAACCAATTTGTCTACTTGAGCACATAACCGAATTTTGTCTGGACCCTTAAGAAATAGAAGTTCATGCATATGAGGCAGGCCTCGTTTTTGGAATTCAATTGTAAAAACATGCGCAACTTTATTACCAAACACTCGGTTTGCTTCTATCTCCTTCATCAAGCACTTTCTCTTTAACTCAAAAACACAGGCAATTAAATCAGGACGATCAATAGGTTTTTGGTGCGGTAATAATGCCGAAGTAATTTTTGGCGAATTAAGATTTGCAGTCATGGTGAGAAAAATGTCTGGATGTTGGTTGTATCGTGTGATAGCCATTGAATCTTAATGTGTCTAGGACCTCCAGGAAATAGAGATGGCAAAACAAATCTTTGACCAATTTGATTGGGTCGCAGGTCATTTGGATCAATGTCTGTCAAATCTTGGTAAAGTTCAGCACAAATTTTCCCTTGATTAAGCTTGTAGTAAGTCAACCTATTTTGTTCAGTTGCGGCCCAAGCATCTACCAAAAACTCTTAGAACAATTTTCCAGCTCTCAAAATTGTTGAATACTCTGTGAGTCGTTCAAACAAACGATAACTATAAAAATCCATTTGAGTAAGCCGATCAGTTGAAGGCCGATCATGTTGAACATCCCACAGTTTCATCTCAGGTTCCCATCCAAGCTCACCATGTGGAAATAATAAAACATAATGTAATGGCAAATATGCTAGGTGACATTCATTGATTTGCATTAGCTCATTATTTCCTTGTAGATGTAAGATAACATCTCTCATTCCACTAACCTTAGTTCCATCACCTGGTATTACAACTGCAATCTCATCTGTAGTTGGTAGGTTATACCGTCGTCGATCTGTCGTTGAACTGTAGTGGAGATGAGCAGGTAAATTTCGTCCTGCCAAGGCTAATTAATTTAAAATTGCATGAGCCTAGCGAAATTTAGCAACGAATGCATTAACCTGTAATAAACTATCTTGAATAGTTTTTAGAACATCTCTTCTTAATTGAGGATTTCTACGATTGCGAACTTCTAAAGCTGAATCAGGGTCATAAATGTACAATTGCGCATAAGTTGCATCTTGCCCTGATTGTGGTAGTAGTGATCCTGTTCGATGTCGCAGTTCCCCATGGATAGTGAATGATGTAGGGCCTCTTCCAGTAAATACTCTTGGATCTAATGTAGCACCAAGACTTGTAAAAGCATTGGTTGCATTGTACACTCGAGTATAACGTCGAAATGATTTTGATTTATCATCATTCCCATCATATAATGCTTGAAGAAGTGAAGGGGGTGTAATAAGCAGAGGAAGCTTAACCTTTCCTTTTGAACAACATGTTCCGAATAGAGGACGGTTTGGAGATGATTTTACTAATTTTTCATCCATCCAATGTAATGCTCAACAGAAAGGACATAATACATCCATCTTGTCAAGATAATGACGACATGAATTTATATGTGCTCAAGTGCCAACCATTGGACTCATAGGCATATCCTCTAATTCCTCATTAGTACATAGATTTTCTTGAAGGGAAGGAGTTGTAAGAGTAGGCCTACAAATATTGGTTCTGTGTAAATTAAAATAGAATGGTAATAGTAGAAGTATGTATTTGAAGAATTAAACACGGTCTTTTACCAATTCCTTTGTGAAGCTAAAGATGTGCTTGGCATTGGGAACGAACATATGGAAGGATGTGCCACCATTGTTCGTTTTTGCGCCGATTGAGTATCCTCAATTGCCTTTGTTCCTAGTTCCAAGCAATCATGATTACGATGACACGGCATTAAAGAAGTTTGTCTCGGTTGAATACATTCTTTTGATTTCTCCCGTTCTCGCCGTGCACGTTGGGCCAATGTAGCTTTGGAAATAACATTATTATTGTGTGCCTAAAATGTGAACATTATATCATTGGTACCTAAAATACAAATATTATCGTCTACTATTTTTTTTCTTGATTCAATAATTTTGTTATTTTAGTTATATTTTACTTTTTCTTCCTACCATTTTCAATTAAGAATATTGGAAACATTTTCTTTGTCCTGCTTCCTTTTCCATTTTGCTTCATTTTCCCTCTCCCTTTTATTTTTTTATACAATTTGTTTTCTTAATTATTTTGTTCTCTTTCTTCTTGCCTCATGATAATTTTAAGAAAATTAGAAATATTTTCTATGCCTATGTTCCTTTGTTCCTTTGCTCAAATGTCATAAACTTTTCTTTGAAGTTGATCAAGGTTACAATTATTTTTTAGGAAATGTTAAAGAGAGCTAAAAATACTTTGTTTGAGTGTACAGAAAACAAAGAGCATTGAAAAATAAATTTCAACCATACATTTTTTTGTTCTCTTGATTTTTTAGTAAAATGTAAAAAATCTACACACAAAAAAAAAAAAAAAATTGACAACACAAATTTTACATTTTTAAAAATATACATGATCGATGTTCACTTTAACAATATAATTGGCTTTGTTTTACTTGATAAATATTTTTTTTTTAAATGTTGAAGAATATACCATTGAACATGCATTTTCTTTTCCTTTGTCAAAAGAAGTTGCCTTTTCTTTTCCTTTACACATTGCCTTGGCCTTTTCCTTTTCCTTTGCCTACCAAAAATAAATAAAATTTATTCAGAATATGAAAAAAGAATATGTATTTATAGAATTTATTAAGATTACGAAAATTTTTGTAGAATACAATGTTGAACTTGATTTTTCTACTTACCTTAGAAATGTGGATAATATTACGATTACACTCATCGCGAATAACAACACCGATATTCCTAATCTCATGGAGGAATGGGGTTGCATGAGAAGGCCTACAAATATTTGTTGTGAACAAAATAAAATATTAACAGTAAGAATATGTATTTATAAAAAAAAATACAGTGTTGTACCAATTCCTTTGTGAAGATAAAGATGTGCTTGGCGAAGTAAGATGTGTAAACACTACTCCTTTTTGAGCCAGTGGAGTATTAGTTGTGCTTGGTGGAATCAATTCTCTTGATCTCTCTCGTTCACGTCGCAAACGTTGTCCCAATTGATATGCAGAGCTTGCCCTTTCATTTCTTTCACGTTCTCGCCGTGCACGTTGAGCCAACGCAGCTTTCGATATAATATTATTGTTATGTGACTAAAACATGAAGATTAATTTCATAAGAGGCCTAAAATATGAATATTATCATCTACTGTTTTATACTTTTCTCTTCATTTTTCATTTCTATTAATTTACTTTATCTTAATTCCCTTTCCTTCTGATATTTTCTAAAAAAATTAAAAACCTCTTCATTCTATATCCTCCCCCCCCCCCCCCTTCCTTTTTTGTTTTCTTCCTTTTTTCTTCTCTTGTTTATGTTCATGCCAATAGCAAAAAGCAAAAAAAAAAGAATAATAATAATTTAAAACACATATAATGTTTTTGTACAAATGCTATTTTAGCATGCTTCAAAAAAAAACATTTCACAAATTTACACGAAATTGTTTACTATAAAAACAGTAGATGGCACTATGCAAGTAGTACGTCAATTTTACATTATAAAATAATAAATAAATAAATAAAAACATATGTTCGAGGTTCATGCTCCAAAATACATATTTCAAAAAAAGAACTTAAAATTGAAATGTTGAAAAGCCATACTACTGAACACGCATACATTACAAAGGATAGAAGAAAAATTAAATCCTTTCATAGAAATCTTCATCATTTTTCTCTATTGGCCAAAATGTAGAACTATTGCAATACATGATTTTGTGGTTGATTCTATATATTAATTTTGCATTGACAACGGTTAATTCTTATGTATTGTATTGCCCACTCTTCCTGCTAACAACTAATGTATACCACAATAAATAAATAAAAAAGGAGTAAATTAAAAAATATATATAAATTATACTACTTATGAATAAAATTTTAGCAAAACTTAAGTATAGAAATTTAATTACTAATTTTGCATTTTAAAATGTGAAAAAAAAAATAAGTAAAAAAGTACAATAAAAATTTATAAAAGGGCTCACCACACTGTAACTAGATAATTACAAATATCTTTTGTATTATCTATATAATTACAAATACCTTTTTCAATACGCATCATAAAAAATTATACTACACAGTAGCTTATTTACTCCAAGGAGTAATACTCCCATAAAAATCATAAAAAAATTATTAAATTTAAAAAAAAAATAAGTTTAAGTTTTTTCAAAAGTCTTGATAAACATCTAAAAAGTAATATTTTTTGTTTGAAAATTTCCAAAAACAAAATTTAAAAAGCTAAATAAACTGGATTTTTTTAGAGAGAAAGAAGCCTAAACATTTTAAAATAGTAGTTCAATAAAAAACCAAATTAAAAACAGTTCACTAAAAAAAAAGGTCATCAAATAAAAAAGGTTAACTTTTTAATGTTCCCTTTTTCTTTCAATCAACAAATTCCCTTCAAATCTTAAATCCAAATACAGCCTTAAAAAAAATTAAAAATAAATAAAAAAAGAAAGAAAGACCTATCATATTACAAAATTAAACTGCAATAAAATCCCAGTAAAAATCAAAATGAAAAGAATAACTATTCAGGCCAAAAAGTTAGACCTACTCTATAGGTCCATTGATATATCAAGAAGAGGATTGGTTGATAATTAAATATTATATAATTATCAACCAATCATCTTCTTGACACATCACTGGGTCTATAAGATGGGTATAAAAAATGAACTTGTATATCATTATTAAAAAGAAAAACATAAGTATTCACATAATTTATCATACATTCCTATTATTTCCAAAAAAAAAAAAAAACATAAGTATTCTCTAGTAATTTAACAACTATATACCAAGATACATAGCTATACACATTATACTTTTGTTATGTCTTCAATATATATTAAAAAGGATAAAAGAAAAATTAAATACTGTCATAGAAATCTTCATCATTTTTCTCTATTGGCCAAAATGTAGAATTATTTTAATACATGATTTTGTGGTTGATTCTATATAGTAATTTTGCATTAATAACAGTTAAATTCTTAGAGATTGTATTGCCCACTTTTCCTACTAACAACTCATGTATACGGCGACAAGAACAACAACAACAAAAAAAAAAGAAAAAAAAAAGAGTAAATTATAAAATATATATATAAATTATACTACTTATAAATAAAATTTTAGCAAAACTTCAATATAGAAATTTAATTACTAATTTTTCATTTTAAAATGTGAAAAAAAATAAGTAAAAAACCATAATACAAATTTATAATAGGTCTCACCACACTGTAAATGGATAATTACAAATATCTTTTGCCTTATCTATATAATTACAAATGCCCTTTTCAATACTCTCATAAAAATTATACTACACAGAAACTTATTTACTCCAATGAGTTATACGACACCATAGCTTATTTAATCACAAATATCTTTCCTTAACCCATTTTTCCATACTTTCCATTCAAAAGTTGTATTTATTTATTTATTTTTAAATATATGTTTTATAAACAGTGAAATGGTGAAGAAAGTTAAAACTTTCAATTTACTTTTCTTTCCTTACCAAACAATAATGCACAAGATTCAAACTTCTTTTTCATCTCTCTCTCTCAACAATCAACAGCCAAAATCAAAAAAAAAATCAAAAAAAGAGAGAGAAAATCCAAAAACATTAATGTGGGTATAAAAAATGGACTTGTATATCATTATTCAAAAAAAAAAAAAACATAAGTGTTCACATAATTCATCACATTCCTATTATTCAAAAAAAAAAAAAAATGTAACAGCTATATACCAAGATACATAACTATACACATTATGTTAGACTTCTTTTTAAAACAAACATTAAAAGCTTAATGTTTAATCTAATTATTGAAAATTCTAAGACCAAACATGAAACTTCCAAAGTATTAAAGAAATCTAAGAGAGTTCATTCATTAACCCAGAACATTCATTAACCCACTGCAATTCAAGAAAGAAAGTGAGGAACTAATAAAGAATTGTAAGGGAGAGACCTCCTAACATGAGTATCTGCTTAAGAAGCAAAATTAAAGAAATCTAAGACAGAAGGATAAAAAGAAAACACAATTAGTAAGAGTACTTCTCAACACTAAAAATGTATACGAATCTATTTTCATGTTTGATGAGTAAGAATATGACCATTGATGATTAATGAAAACCTCACCCATTTTATTAAGATGAAATAAAAATGATTGTTGACATGAAATATAACTGTAAGAAGGCAGAGTGAGGTTTAATAATTGCAATAAAGAAAAATTAATCGACACAGAATTAACAACATCATAGCATGTTTAGTTAATAACCTACTTTAAAAAGTTCGTCTGTGCATGAATATCACAGAAGGGGAAATTGAACTACTACAGGATAGAAGACAAATTATATTATTTTTTTATGTCTTCAATATACATTAAAAAGGATAAAAGAAAAATTAACTACTGTCATAGCAATCTTCATCATTTTTCTTTATTGGCCAAAATGTAGAACTATTGCAATACATGATTTTGTGATTGATTTTATATAGTAATTTTGCATTGACAACAATTAAATTCTTATGGATTGTATTGCCCACTTTTCTTACTAATAACTTGTTGGAACAATCTTCTGTGTATATAAAATAACTTGAAATAAATTCAAACAAAACAAATAAATAACATACCAGAATTATTTATCGAACCGAAATAAAACTAAGACCAAGTCGAGTGTGTGACACTCTGTCCTTAAGACAGATTCGCCCCGCTACGGTACTTACGGTTGAGTGGCGTCTATCTCCCAGGATACAATGATTTTCACAAATTGTAGTAGTACTCCAAACAATTTGTTCGGCGAACCAAACCTTGTGTTCTTACTCTCTGAATTTTATTCTAAAACTAAAATGAAGAATAATGCACAAATAAAATCTGGACAGCAATTTAGACAATCTGCAGACTGATTTTTCGGAACGGAAAATGGATTACAAAGACACACTTTTTCGGGGGTCCTGGAATGCTGGATTTAAGGCTGTATAAATAGGCAACCGACCCTTGTCCCAATAGGTTCCATAAATTGATTTAACAGATGCAACTGTTATGAAACCAATTTGACCGTTAGCTTTGAACACAAATATTCAAATAAAGAAAAGTGAACCGTTGGTGGGTTGATGAAACAGATTTCCAAACCTGTAAACCTTTATTATTATTAAACTATTTCAAATATATATAATATATTAAACTAATTAAATATATATATATATATATATTAAACTATTGAAATAGTTAAATAAATAAATAAATGAAGAGGTACAAACTATAAGAAACTTTTTTAGGAACCTAAAATTTGAATTTAGAATTAAATTAAATTTTCACAATTACAAATTGTTAGGAAACCACTTAGGAACCCAAAATTTGAATTTAGAATTAAATTAAATTCCCACAATAATTTTTTATTGAAAAAATTCAAATGAATTTTATCTAAAAATTAATGTTAGACCCGAAAAACGACGTCAACTTCCCATTCACTCATAAATAGTTTTGACGTTCCGTCTTCACCGTGTGACTTGCCACGCGGCAAGGAACACTTCACCTCTTCGGACCCACCCCAAAAGACGTTTGGGATCCACCCAAATTGGGCTAAAAATATGCCTATATAAACCATTTTTCCAACAATCCCCCACATGAATGGAATTTGACGGAGAGAAAATGCAACAACATGATCTAATCAGAGAGTACAGAAATTGGTAATATTCTGCAAAAGATAGGTAGCTTTTGGCTTTGAACCTTCCTTTGTGAGACACTATCGGATTTACTAGCTAAACAGTGAACATGATGTCTTGAACTGTTCAGCCGTTTGTGTAAACCAAAACAATAGAACTCACACAGTATATTCCCAGACACAGTTTAGTTCTCACTATTGTGTTCATTTTGGCCCTGAACAACCTGGTCTTCATGAGTACTCTAAAGAATTGTAGCCCTTCACAAATCTCACAGAACCGGCCCAGTTCACACTCACATAGGTGATTCTTATGAAGAGTATCCTGCCATACTCCACTAGGTTTACCTAGATATAAGAATCATTAAAATTTTACTTAACCTTTAACACTGCAGACATCACTATTTCATCAAAGAAATGGGTAGGAGTTGGACTCCCCAGTGATCCTTCTGAGTCAATCACAACTCGGTTGTCCCTTTGAACCTAGATCTTGGGATCTCCAGTCAACTAGGTTGGATTGCCGTTGTGATAACTCTTATTTAATAGGCTTAAGTCCCATTCCCCTCGATGAATTCTCAACTAACTCTCTTGCTAACCCTTTGGTTAGTGGATCCGCTATGTTGTCTTTAGACTTAACATATTCTATGGAAATAATTCCATTAGAGAGTAGTTGTCTCACGGTGTTATGTCGACGACGAATGTGTCGTGACTTACCGTTATACAGATGACTCTGTGCTCTACCTATAGCTAATTGATTATCACAATGTATGCATATAGCAGGCACTAGTTTTGGCCATATTGGAATATCTTCAAGGAAGTGGCGAAGCCATTCTGCCTCTTCCCCAGCTTTGTCTAACGCTATGAATTCAGATTCCATAGTAGACCTAGCAATACAAGTCTCTTTGGAAGATTTCCAAGATACAGCCGCCCCACCAAGAGTAAAGATATACCCACTGGTGGACTTCGAGTCTTTAGTATCCGATATCCAATTTGCATCACAGTATCCTTCAAGTACTGCTGGATATCTAGTAAAATTAAGCCCAATGTTACGAGTAAATCGGAGATATCTAAAAACCTTTATAATTGCTTTCCAGTGTTCTACTCTCGGATTACTCGTATATCTACTTAATTTACTTACTGCATAAGCTATATCTGGGCGAGTGCAGTTCATCAAGTACATTAAGCTTCCAATAATTTGGGCATACTCTAATTGAGAAATACTTTCCTGTACATTCTTAGCAAGATACAAATTAACATCTACGGGAGTTCTAGCAAGATGATCATCATCTTTGCTGAATTTGTCAAGTATTTTCTCAATGTAATGAGATTGTGACAAAGCATATCCTTCTGATGTTTTGGTAATTTTCATACCAGTATTACATCAGCAATGCCCATGTCCTTCATATCAAAATGTTTATTCAACATTTTCTTGGTAGTTTTAATCATGTCATTATTACTACCAATGATGAGCATATCATCTACATAAAGACATACAATGACATAACCTTTATCTGTGTTTTTAATATAAACACATTTGTCACACTCATTAATTTTAAATCCATTTGACATCATTGCCTTGTCAAATTTCTCATGCCATTGCTTTGGCGCTTGTTTTAAACCATATAATGATTTAACCAATTTACACACTTTCTTTTCTTTCCCTGGAACAGAAAACCCTTCTGGTTGTTCCATGTAAATTTCTTCATTTAACTCACCATTTAAGAAAGCGGTTTTAACATCCATTTGATGAATTTCTAGACTGTATAGAGATGCAATGGCAATTAACATTCTAATGGATGTTATTCTAGTAACCGGTGAGTATGTGTCAAAGTAATCTAGACCTTCTTTCTGTCTAAAACCTTTGACTACAAGTCTTGCCTTGTATTTGTCGATTGATCCATCTGCTTTCAATTTTCTTTTGAAAATCCACTTGTACCCAAGAGGTTTACAACCTGATGGCAAATCCACCAATTCCCAAGTGTGATTTTGCAAGATGGATTCAACTTCACTGTTGACAGCTTCTTTCCATAAAGGAGCTTCAGGACTGGACATAGCCTCTTTAAAGGTTAAAGACTCATTTTCTAACAAATATGTTAGAAAATCTGGACCAAATGATTTTGAGGTTCTAGCACGTTTACTACGCCTAGGTTCCTCTTCCTCATTTTGATCTAACTCTTGTTCTTGATCTAACTCTTGTTCTTGATCATGTTCTTGATCCTGACTAGTAATAGCATCAAAAGATCTTTTATTAGTACTAGTCCCTTGTCCAGTCTTCTTTGGAAATACATGTTCAAAGAAAGATGCATTCCGAGACTCAATAATAGTATTTACATGCATTTCAGAATGTTCTGATTTATGAATCAAAACCGATATGCACTACTATTCTTGGCATAACCAATGAAAATGCAATCAATAGTCTTAGAACCTATCTTAGTCTTTTTAGGACTAGGAATAGCCACTTTAGCCAAACACCCCCACACTTTTAAGTATTTGTAGGATGGTACTCTTCCATGCCACAATTCATAAGGTGTTTGATTCACTTTCTTTCGGGGTATTTTATTTAAAATATAATTAGCAGAAAGTATTGCTTCCCCCCACAAGTTCTGAGGTAATCCAGAACTGATCAACATGGTATTCATCATTTCTTTTAAAGTCCTATTTTTCCTTTCTGCAATTCCATTTTGCTGAGGTGAGAAAGAAGCGGTGGTTTGATGAATTATTCCATGTTCTTTACAAAATTCACCAAAAGGTGATTCATATTCACCACCTCTATCACTTCTAAGTTTCTTGATTTTCTTACCAAGTTGATTTTCAACTTCATTCTTATATTGAATGAAAGTTTCCAAAGCTTCATCCTTGGTTCGAATTAAATAAATATAACTATATCTAGTATAGTCATCTATAAAAGTGATTACATACTTTTTTCCACCTCTTGTTTGAATTGATTTAAAATCACAAATGTCACTATGAATTAATTTAAGTGGTTCCGTACTTCTTTCAATTGAATGAAAGGAGTTTTAGATAATTTTGCCTCAACACAAATTTCACATTTATGATTTGAATCAATGTCAAATTTAGGTAGACATTTCATATTAATTAATCTACGCAAAGATTCAAATTAACATGTCCTAGTCTACCATGCCATAAATTTGAAGACTCAAGCAAGTAAGAAGAAGATGTAGTATTATTAATAACTGAGGGTACAATGGTCATTACATTTAATTTGAAAAGGCCATCAGACATGTAACCTTTTCCTACATACATCCCATTCTTAGTAAGTACAAATTTATCACTCTCAAATACTAGCCTAAACCCATTCTTACTCAACAAAGATCCGGAAACAAGATTCTTGCGAATGTCTGGTACATGCAGCACATTGTTGAGAGTGAATTCCTTTCCTAATGTCATCTTGAGAACAATCTTTCCTTGTCCTTCAACTTTGAAAGTTGAGGAGTTGCCCATAAAGAGTTGTTCACCATTGTCCACTATAGAATAAGATGTGAACATCTTTTTATCGGCACAAATATGGCGAGTAGCACCAGTGTCCACCCACCATTCTTTAGGATTTCCGACAAGATTTGCCTCAGAAACAACTGCAGAAAGATCTATGACATCTATACCATTGGAAATGTTATCCATTTTGGTCATTTTGGCTTTAGCAACCTTCTTACTTGATCTTCCTTTGCCTTTACGAAAATCAGTTCTTAAGAACTTCTCTGGTTTTCCACCATAATTCACTGACACAGTCCCAACATACGGAGAGGTTGGCGTAATGGCAATCACTATACCAGTACTGGTCTGAACATTAGTTTGACCAGTTTTAGTAGCCATAAATTCTAAATTATAAACCACAATTATAATTAGAATTTAATACTACACAAAAAATTAAAACCAAAAAACACAGAATTTAAAATTCTGTAAAAAATAAAAGAAACAAAAATTGTAACTTTTATTTCCAATTAATTTGAAAATAAAATAAAATTTTATTTAAACAAATAAACAAAAAACAACAGATATAAAATCTGTTAAAATAAAAGAAACAAAACAAATGTAACTTTTATTTTCAATTAATTTGAAATAAAATAAAATAAACTTTTATTTAACCAAATTAATTCCACACAGAAAACTAATCCAAATTCACAGAATTAAATTCTATAAAAATAAAAGAAATAAGAATATAACTTTTATTTTTCAATTAATTGGAAATAAAATAAAATTTTATTTAACCAAATTAATTCCACACAAGAAATTAAATTCTGTAAAAATAAAAGAAATAAGAATATAACTTTTATTTTTCAATTAATTTGGAAATAAAATAAAATTTTATTTAACCAAATTAATTCCACACAGAAAATTAATTTCAGTAGCACTTCAAAAATTAAAATACTAAAACAGAATTTTAATTAATGAAAACTCAGAAAATAATTTCTAAAATCCACAATTAATTTCTGAAAAAATTTCACAAAAATATATTCTGAATTTTTAATGACACCAGTATCGTACTACTAGTTGTTGTCAAAGAAAGAGACAGTATATTACTACTATCTGTCAAATAGTATATAATCACTATTTGTTTTTCCAACCAGAATATTATTTTGTAAATCCACAGAAAATAATTTTCTTTCGAAATTATTTACGAAAATGAACAAAGAACAACGACAAAAAATTTCTATAAACAGAATAATTCGAATCTGTCTTAAGATTGTAGGAACAATCTTCTGTGTATATAAAATAACTTGAAATAAATTCAAACAAAACAAATAAATAACATACCAGAATTATTTATCGAACCGAAATAAAACTAAGACCAAGTCGAGTGTGTGACACTCTGTCCTTAAGACAGATTCGCCCCGCTACGGTACTTACGGTTGAGTGGCGTCTATCTCCCAGGATACAATGATCTTCACAAATTGTAGTAGTACTCCAAACAATTTGTTCGGTGAACCAAACCTTGTGTTCTTACTCTCTGAATTTTATTCTAAAACTAAAATGAAGAATAATGCACAAATAAAATCTGGACAGCAATTTAGACAATCTGCAGACTGATTTTTCGGAACGGAAAATGGATTACAAAGACATACTTTTTCGGAGGTCCTGGAATGCTGGATTTAAGGCTGTATAAATAGGCAACCAACCCTTGTCCCAAGAGGTTCCATAAATTGATTTAACAGATGCAACTGTCATGAAACCAATTTGACCGTTAGCTTTGAACACAAATATTCAAATAAAGAAAAGTGAACCGTTGGTGGGTTGATGAAACAGATTTCCAAACCTGTAAACCTTTATTATTATTTAAACTATTTCAAATATATATATATATATATATTAAACTAATTAAATATATATATATATTAAACTATTGAAATAGTTAAATAAATAAATAAATGAAGAGGTACAAACTATAGGAAACTTTTTTAGGAACCTAAAATTTGAATTTAGAATTAAATTAAATTCTCACAATTATAAATTGTTAGGAAACCACTTAGGAACCCAAAATTTGAATTTAGAATTAAATTAAATTCCCACAATAATTTTTTATTGAAAAAATTCAAATGAATTTTATCTAAAAATTAATGTTAGACCCGAAAAACGACGTCAACTTCCCATTCACTCATAAATGGTTTTGACGTTCCGTCTTCACCGTGTGACTTGCCACGCGGCAAGGAACACTTCACCTCTTCGGACCCACCCCAAAAGACGTTTGGGATCCACCCAAATTGGGCTAAAAATATGCCTATATAAACCATTTTTCCAACATAACTAATGTATACCACAAAAAAAATAAATAAATTATAAAAAAATATAAATTATACTACTTTATAAAATTGTAGCAAAACTTCAATATAGAAAAACTACAATAAAAAAAATTTAATAACTCCAATGAGTTATACTACAGTAGCTTATTTAATCATAAATATGTTTCCTTTCAATTTCCTTTTGCCTTCCTTTTTCTCATATACCAAACAACAATGCATAAGATTCAAACTTCCTTTTCCTCTCTCTCAACAATCAATAGCCAAACACCCCCCCCAAAAAAAATGAGAGAAAGAAAATCCAAAAAAATAGAGATCAAAGTTATATTTTGTTATACTACACAGTAGCTTATTTAATCACAAATATGTTTCCTATAGCGATCCCGGTATTCCCTTTACTGTTCAGTTGTATTCCGGACTCGGTTCCGTGGAGTTGGTAGTTGTGTCTACCTTGTTGTCGTCCTTTAATTCCATTTGATTGAGTTTTAGAATGTGTTGGGTATGTTTCGAGCAGGTGGGTTGAGCCTTGGTCTAAAATCTTGTCGCCAGGTTTTTGGTCATTCCGCTCGAGCGGGTCATCTAGCGCTCGAGCGGAGATTGCACACTCCCAGTATTTTCGTGCTCTGCAAAACTTCTGCAGGGGTGATTTCTACGCTCGAGCGGATTTCCTGCCCTCGAGCGGGTCGCGCTCGAGCGGGCTTGTTGGCGCTCGAGCGGGTAGTACATTTTTGGTGTAAGTTCTGGGAGGGGGAAATCTACGCTCGAGCGGACTGGTTTTCACGCTCGAGCGGATGTATTTTATTCTTGTGTCTTGGCACTCGAGCGGGCTTTATTGCGCTCGAGCGTGTCCAGATTTTTGTGCTTGACGCTCGAGCGTCCTGTTCTCCGCTCGAGCGAGAATGTCATATAACAGAGGGCAGCTGGGCATTTTTGAATCATTTTCTACACTTCCTCTCTCTCTCTTACTTTCCCAAAAACGTTTTTGAGAGCCTCTCTCTAGAAACTCCCTTCTCTCTAGGGTTTGATCTAGTTAGAGTGCTTTCCTTTCCTTTGGCCTTTGTAAAAGTTGTGTTGATCGTCGAGGGCTTCGTTTTGATCCGTGGATCTTGGAGTTTGGAGTATTTTGGTTTTCTTCATCTTCTTCCCTTGAGCTCCGAATTTGAGGTAGCGATTCCTACTCACAACTATGAGTTTTGACCTAGATTTTTGAGCATTTTGTTAAATGGTTTGATTTTGGGATCTAGGGTTTCAAAATGTATAAAAGGGGGTTTGTTATTTTGATTCTAAAATGTGTATTTTGGGTTTCAAAATAAGGACATTGATGTTGGTTGTTGATATATGGACCATTGGGTTGATATTGGGAAGAGGGGTAGAAAACCCTAATTTGTTGTACAAATTAATTGGTATAATTAATTTGGGGAAAATTATTGTTATTTGGAATTGAGTTGGAAATAATGAAATTGGCTCATTATATTGTAAAATGGTGGAGTTTGATTTATTAATCGCTCACTTTTGAAAACATTAATATTTTATCTGTTGGAGCTTTTATTATCTGTTTAGAAATAATTGCTGGGGCTACCGGTGGAGGGTAGTTTTGATTGTTGTAGACAATGCATGATGATTAGGTAAATTAAAACTAATCAATTGGATGTGTCATAGAATATGACGGTTAATAGAATACATTAATGTTATGTATTGATTGATTATGTGTATGACCTTGGTGTATATACGTTGTGTGTGTGGGAGGAGATAGGGGATGTACTCCACGATTTAAGGAAAGATAGGGGATGGACCTCTAAACCGGATGTTGTTTGGGAGGAGATAAGGGATGGACTCCGCTGATACAGCTTATATGCTTGTCAGTTAATGTGTTGATATAGCTCATATGCTTATCTATGGAAGTGTTGATATAGCTCATATGCTTATCTGTTGAAAGGATAATGTAGCTTATATGCTTATCTGTTGAGGTGTTGATACAGCTTGTATGCTTATCAAATGTGAAATGGGAAAACGTTTAATATGAATTATTATTTCGTTTAGAGTATATGGCCAGGTTCTGAGTCACGGTTATGAATTGGAAATTGGATAAGAAATGGAAAATGAAATGAAACATGGACATAGTGGTCATGTAATGGAAATGGATTATGAAATGATTTATGGGAATTGAACATTTATCAATTGCTAATGTCTTAGTTATTGCTCATACTGTGTTTAGCATATCTCTACTGGGCGTTGGCTCACTCTATATGGGACATTATTTTCAGGTACAGGTAGCATGCCACCTCCAAGGACATAGCTTGGATGATAATGAGAGTTGAAGACTCTTTTTGTTTATTTTGTTTGTATTACATGTATATCAAGCCAAGGGCTTATTTTGTAGAGAGTTAGTACTCTTTTTTTGTGTAACCAAGTGTTGACTTGGAAAGCTGTAAGCCCATAGGACATTTGCTTTTGTTGTTAACATGTAATACTGTTGTAAGAACTACTCTGATGAATAGAAATGGTTGGTTTCTTTTATATCAATGCATGTCTAAAGTGATGGGTTTTATGTATTATTTTGAGGGCGTTACATTTCCTTTCAATTTCCTTTTGCCTTCCATTTTCTCATATACCAAACAACAATGCATAAGATTGAGAAGTAATTTTTATCAAAAGGAACTTTTGGTTTTGAATTACAAAGTAATTGAGCTTTCTAAAGCTGTTCATGAAGAGGAAAGATGATTTTTGATTTTTCAAGTAGCTTTGAAGAACACTGTAAATGCAACAACTCATCATTTTGTTACTCACAAAGAAGAGTGATTGATCAGCACTTCAAAATTTGGAGAAAGTTTTCAATTTGACTCATTAATAATCATTCTATCAGAGAAAGTTGTTTGGACAATTGCTATTGAATATAAACTCAAAAAAGATGGTTAATGTCATTTAAAATCCTGGTATAAACAATATCAAAAGAATTAAATGAGCAAATTAGATTGTATGTAAATTATAGTATAAAAGGAGAAAACTACTCCTAGGAAGCTTCTCAAAACTGGATAGCATTATCAAAAATAAAAAATTGGTAAACTACACTGACCACCGGAAGTATAAAAAAAATACACTAAATTCTCACAAGTTTGAGATAATTACACTAACATGCCTCTGAGTAAGACTAAATGAATCGAAACAAAAATGATTCTGCAACAACCAAACCAAAAAAAAAAAAAAATGAGAGAGAAAGAAAATCCTAAAAAACAAAGATCAAGGTACTAATCAGATCGAGAAACAGTAATCTGGAAGACAAAAAACAGAGATCAAAACACAATCAGAAATCAAACAAAAAATTGAAAAAGAACAAAATATGATCATTGATAATTAAAGAGAGCCTCAATCCATTTGAGTAAGATGAAATAAAAATGATTCTTAACATGAAATCCATTTTTCCTTAACCCCGATTTGATAGAGACAGAGAAGTGGGTGTCAATCCAATTGAACTAAGTAAAAAACACAACACAGAATTTTATTTTTTTACTTCAGAAATTTTTTTTTTGCTTCAAGAAAAAACAATGGATGAAGCCAGGGAAGAGCAAATTACATCTAAGCCATTGTTTAGCATTCAACTTTTCAGTCTTTAAGTTGGATGGGTAGGGATGATGATGGAAAAAAAAAAAAAATAGAGGTAAAAAAAATGAATGGAAAAACAAAAAGAAAGTAGAGTGCCTTACCTGGAGCCATTGTTCTTCCTTTCGATTGAGCTTCTTTTTTAGAGCTTCATCATAGCTTTTGTACGGGAAATAAATACACCTTCTCGTATAATCCTGTTGACCAAGTCTGCGCTCCTCCGTACGACGTCGTTCAACTACCTGAAAATACACACGTGAGCTAGCCGGCGGGTGTGTGCCGAAAACCTCTCCGATGCCTAAGTCAGTAAGCTTGACAAATAGACAAATGCTCTATGAATTCAGGGAGCAAAGTTGCATTACCTCTCCAAAGGTGATATTGGTGAGCTTTTATAGGTTTCGCGTGGCATAATCCTAGTAGGACTCTTACTCCTCCATGTAGAGTCCTTCTAGGATTCATACTCCTGGAAGATAGTGCTTATCCTCCAACACCCCCCTCACTGCTTGAACCAAGTGAGATGGTTTTACCATTGCCAAACTCCAATATGACCGAAGTAACCCTTAGTTCGGCCCTTACTTTCCTTCTTCCTACCTCGGCTTTCCCATACCAAGACCGAGCTAGCCTCAAGAGAGTTGGGCCGAACTATCTTCAGAACCAAGTCATCCTAAAGACTTAGCACACCTCGGTTCTCATACGCCTCGACCAAACTAACTGTTGAAGACCGAACTGCCACAATACACCTCTCAACCAAAGTAAGAAAAAGGCCTTATGCGCCCGTGCTAACCATCACGGTTGCGCGACCGGTCTAGCTCCAAGGTCACCTCTTCAAACCGGAGTGCCCCCAGTTGGCCTTTTTACTCAGCCTTTCGTAGTGCGGCCCAAACTTGCCAGCTCGGCCCAAGCTACCCAGCTCGGCCCAATCTACCCAGCTCGGCCCAACTGTATAAATTACCCTCACAATTGCCCCTTAATTCCATTTGCAAAGCATGATAGGGATTACCTGTCTATAAGCCGGGCTACAGTTTTAACCTCTCCAGCCGAGCTAAAAAACAACCCACTAGCCACTCCAGCCGAGCTAAAACACTTGCTTTTCCAGCCGAGCTACACTTAAGTCAAGCCACGCACGTCCGGTCAAAACATCTTTTCAATTGCAGAAACTGAATCGATTGTCCTTCCTTTGACACGTGGCATGCTCTGGTTTGTCCTCCACAGCTGTACAGCCGCCCTCGTACTCCGAAAAAATTGAATAGTTCCCGCCCTTCCTCTTCCGTTTACACAAAACAACCTCAGTTTGTGCCTTTCACTTCATCCTTCCTCTGTTCATCTTCTCTTTCTGTGCCTCCATTGCTCTTCAACCTCTGAGCTCTTGTTGTTCTTCCGTTGTTGTTCCACCTCCAGCTCTTCTACTTTTCCTGGTAAGCATCATAAACCTCGTTCTTATTTCGTTTTGGCTTTTGTTTTCTTCACATCAATCTGTTTCGTGTGTTTTTGCAAAACACTTTGTTTTTCTTCCACTGTATTTGTACTTTCTGAAAAACTTTATCTGTAGAACCTCCTGAATCTTCGAGTTAACAGCCAGTAAAACACTGTATTTGATCCAAAAAACACGGCCAACCGAACTAGGGAGTAGTTTTTGCTATATAGGCAAACTGGAACCGAACTAGCACTTATTTACCCAACAGTAGTTTCAATAGTCCACCAACTGATTCACACTAGCCGAAATAAAAACCCACCGAACTAGCAGTTCCTAAACTCTCGACCGAGCTAAGCCTCCGGGGCTAAGCCAGCTTTCTCAGTTCATTAACCGAACTCAGAAAGCTGCCCCTTGACGCTTAACCGGAGTAACAGAAACCATAGGTAGAACCAAACATCCTAGCGAACCGAGATAACAAGTACCTTAAGAAAACCGAGATCGATCCCGCAGTACACTGCGCAGCCGAAGTAGGACTTGTCTTTTCTCCCTCAGTTTTTTTGTAGCACGGTCTATGATCTGTGCTTAACACCTTGCTTTTCCACTTTGCAGACTTAGGCCGCCCAGACACTTCTGCGCGCTCAACCAAGCTACCAAGCACACTCTTCCAACCGAGATAAATTATTTTAACTTATAAAATAAATGGGAAAGTACAGATTTTTAGTAGAAACTCCAGGAGGTCTAGCCGAATTCCGGAAAGACTACCACATACCAACCGACGTAAACCTCACCCTGGCCGAACAAGGTGTAGACCCTTGGGATAACGAAGGCTTCGTCCCTTTTACCCTCCAATCAATAATTGAAACCGGACTTAGATTCCCAATCCAACCCCTAATATGTGAATTCCTTAGGCAGACCAGACTGTGCCCAACCCAACTGTCCACCAACACATACCGTATAATAATGGGTATAGACGCTCTGAACCACCAAACCGGTCTAAACCTAGGTTTGGCCGAGATACTTCATCAATACTCTATAGGATCTAAGAACCAAGGCTGGTGTTACTATTTAAGAGTACGCCGTGGCCGAGGAAAAATCATCAAACACACACCAGACAAAGACGTCAACGATGACGATTTCTTTTGGGTTTCTGGGAACTTTGAGGACTTCCAAGCCCGAATCCCAGGCCGAAGAATAAACTGGAAGAAAGGGGAACCCGGTATACATACTTCGGTTTCCTTTCCGCCTTTCTTTTAATTCGATCTTTATAATTAAACCGAACTAACACTTGTCTTCTCTTGCAGATAAGGCTCATCTCAGATTCAACTACAACTACCCTAGCCTTCCAATACTCCGCGCCGCACTCCAGGTTAAGGAAAGGAGTTGGGCTAAACTTCTGGACTTCGAGCCGACCTACCGCTACAGCGGTCGTCGAAAAGCGAGGGTGACCGACTTCCTCCTGGAAGAAGCTCCAGAATCGGACCCCACCTTGCCCGAAATAAACTTGGTGCCACTTACAGCCGAACAGGAAATGGCGAAAAAAAACAGACTGAAAGCAATGCTAACCGCAACAACAAGGGCCGAGGTACCGCAAACCGGTCGGAGTAATGAAGCCGTCGTTGCCCTCCCATCTCAACAGCCATCCTCTTCTCGCTGAGCTAAGCGCGCCCGGACTACCGAGACCGAGCAGCGTTTGGTTGACGAAGATGACACCGTAATTCCGCCGAGCCCCCAACCCAGCCCCAAACCGGAACAGTCGGACCGGGCTAACAGCAACAAATGGGCTCCACCCTATGTTTTCCAAAACCGAGATATCCGCGATAGTGACTCGGTCGTTGCTGAGAAGGATCACCTACTGGCCTTCAACCTAGCCAGGGGTGTTTGTCTTCCCAAAGACATGGAGCACCACAGCAAGCAACTCAATACCGAGCTGAAGGCCATCCGGTCATCCACTAAGTCCATGGTCCTGGTAGGTAGCACTGTCCTCTTTTGATTAGTCTAATTTTTCCCAACTCTTAGCTAGGCTAAAAAAGGAACTTACTAATCTTTTGCAGGCTATTCAGAAGAACACCATCGCTCACAGGCAAGTGGTGGAACTCCGAAAAACTACAAGGCAAGCCATGAAGGAAGCCGAAACCAAAACTGCCGAGCTAGCTCAATTTCGGCAGAGGTCGGCCGAGCTGGAGGCCGAGGTAGCACGTCTGACCGGACTAGTTGCCTCGGCTGACAGTGATAAACTGCGTGCTGTTACCGAAGTGAAAGATAAGCTTCTGTGGGAGATGGCGCAACTCGAAGGCGCAAAAGACGCCGAAATAACTGATCTGAAGAAGAAGGCTGAGGACGCATCTAAAGAAGGTTTCAAGGAAGCCGAAGTTGGTTATTCACAGCAATGCGAGGCAACAAAGGACTTATTCTTCAAGTGTGGCTGGAGAAGTGCAGTGGAGAAGCTCGGCTGTGGACCTGAAACCGAAGCCTACAACACTCCCGAGTACTTCATTCTGGCCTCACTGAAGGCTTATGCTGACGATCTTCAAAAGCAATTTCTAGGGTCGTCTGATGATGATGAAGATGATGATAAACATGATGGTGATGAGCCAACAGACACTCCGGCCATCAATGAGCGACCGAACGAGCAAACAGTTCGGTTGGAGCCGGTTGTTGAAGGCCTTACTGATGGGCAGCCAACCGAGACTGATGCGCGGGCTGTAACCGAACTCCCATCGCAGACCGTACTCCCTACCGGCACCGGTCCTCGCACAGATGCTGTTGATGATTTTGACGCCGAAATTGATGATCTCTTCCGTTGACTAACTTTTTTCTTTTTTTTCCTTGCACTTGACAATGTAACCGAACTAAAGTAGTCTCTTTACTGCACGACTTTACTCTGACTGAACTGGTTTTGATTTTACTGAATGAAAAATGCTTGAACTTTCACTTCGGTCTGTATGTTATGCTTGCATTTCTTTTGGACTTTCAATGCCTTTTTATTTTTTCAACTGTTATACCGGTTTGAATGCTCGCTTTTTGCTGATATACCATAATCCGGTTTAAGCTGTCTAACTTACTAGCCAACCACTCTTCAGCCGATATAGCTTACTTCGGCTGAAAAGTACAAAGTGTTGGTTTAATCCAGCCAACCACTCTTCAGCCGATATAACTTACTTCGGCTGAAGAGGACAAAGAGTTGGTTTTAATCCAGCCAACCAGTCTTCAGCCATACACTTACTTCGGCCGAAGAGTACGAAGAGTTGGTTTAATCCAGCCAACCTCTAAGTTGGTTTTTCCAGCCAACTTAGAATAGAGTGTTTGGTTTTTTCGACCAAACGTCCTGCAGCCTGGATCCTTATCCTGGGCTTAGGAAGGGTGTTGGTTTAATCCAGCCAACCTCTAAGTTGGTTTTTCCCGCCAACTTAGAATAGTGTGTTTGGTTTTTTCGACCAAACGTCCTGCAGCCTGGATCCTTATCCTGGGCTTAGGAAGAGTCATAGTTGGTTTAATCCAGCCAACCTCTAAGTTGGTTTTTCCCGCCAACTTAGAATAGAGTGTTTGGTTTTTTCGACCAAACGTCCTGCAGTCTGGATCCTTATCCTGGGCTTAGGAAGAGTCATAGTTGGTTTAATCCAGCCAGCCTCTAAGTTGGTTTTTCCCGCCAACTTAGAATAGAGTGTTTGGTTTTTTTGACCAAACGTCCTGCAGCCTAGATCCTTATCCTGGGCTTAGGAAGAGTCATAGTTGGTTTAATCCGGCCAACTATGTTTACAACGCTACTGACTTACTAAGGCTACTTTCTACAGAAAACAAATATACTGAAAAAGAATCGAATTGTTTTATTGAGAAAGTAAAAAATTACATATACGTAAAAGGAAAAAAGCTAAAAATAAAACAACTTGAGATTTGCTGTGTTCCATGGCCTGGGAATTGCTTTGCCGTCCTCATCTTCCAAGTGGTATGCCCCTTTGCCTGCTAATCCGACCACCTTGTAAGGTCCTTCCCAGTTAGGTCCTAGCTTGCCATCTCCTGGAACCAAGGTATTTCCCATCACTTTGCGCAGTACCCAATCTCCGATCTTGAATTGCCTTGGATGCACTGTTTTGTTATACTTTCTAGACAACTCTTGTTGGTAAGAGGCGATGTGAACTAATGCTCTGTCTCTTCTTTCTTCCGCAAGGTCAAGTTCCAATGCTATGGCTTCGCCATTTAAGTCTGGATCAAAGTTTTCGCTTCGAATTGTGGGGAGGCCAACTTCTAATGGGATGACTGCTTCCATGCCATAAGCTAAGGAGAATGGTGTTTCTCCTGTCGAACGTCGAGGCGTGGTGCGGTAAGCCCATAAGACATGGGGGAGCTCTTCTGCCCACTTGCCTTTGGCTTTTTCTAGCCTTTTCTTCAATCCATCCAAGACTACCTTGTTTGACGCCTCTGCTTGTCCATTTGCTTGAGGATATGCCGGTGTAGAATTGTAGAACTCTATCTTGTACTCTTCGCAAAAGCCTCTGAAAATCCTACCATCGAATTGAGTGCCGTTGTCTGAGATCAGTGCCTTTGGTATGCCAAAGCGAGTAATGATATTCTGCCAGACAAACTTCTTCACATCTTTTTCCTTGATTGACGCCAAGGCTTCTGCTTCCACCCACTTTGTGAAGTAGTCTGTTGCCGCAAGAAAGAACTTCCTGTTGCCTGGTGCTGTTGGAAGTGGACCTACTATGTCCAAGCCCCACATTGCGAAAGGCCATGGGCTAGTTAATGGTAGTAGTTCTCTGGCAGGTTGGTGTATTTGGTGTGCAAACTTCTGACACTTTTCGCATTTTTTGACATACTTCTCTGAGTCTGCTTGCATGTATGGCCACCAATATCCTTGTGAAATAGCTCGGTATGCCAATGATCTTCCTCCTTGATGGCTGCCACATACCCCCTCATGTATTTCGAACAAGAACGCTTCCACCTTGCTGGGGTGAACACATTTTAAGTAAGGTCCTGAGAACGACATCTTGTATAATGCCAAGGATGGAGAGAGCCAAAATCTCTGTGACTTTGCTCGTATTTTGTTGGCTTCTTTCTTCTCTTCTGGTAAAGTGTCGTTTTTCAGGAACAGTATAATGGGATCCATCCAAGAAGGGCCTAATTCTGCGCAACATATCTCTTCTGCTTCTGGGACTTCGATGCTTGGTCTAGGCAGGTAGTCGATTAGTAATGGGTGAGGTACAGAGGTATCTGCCATTGAGGCGAAGCCTATTAGTTCGTCTGCTCTGCTGTTTTCCTCTCTACCGATTTGTTCTATCCTCACCACTTCAAACTTCTTTATCTCTGTTCTGACCAACTCTTGGTACTTGGCCATTCTATCATCATTTGTCTCGTAGTCACCAGATATTTGGTTTACCACCAACTGTGAGTCGCTGTAAACCATTAGCTCGGTGGCCTTCATGTAGAATGCTGACTTGAGGCCTGCCAGAAGTGCTTCATACTCTGCTTCATTGTTCGATGCTGGGAAGCCGAGATTGATAGCTTGTTCTACAACCAGGCCGTCTGGGGAGATGAGGACTATGCCAAGTCCTGCGCCATGTCGGTTGGATGCTCCATCCACAAAGAGCTTCCACATCTCCCCTACAAACAACTTCCAGCATATGGAGGGATCGGATGATGTTGTGGGGTCTGGAATGTCGCTGGAGTTTTCTTCATGATCCGTATTTGCAGTCTGCCCCTTGCCTTCTGATGGGACCAAGTCATGAGTTGTTGGTGAGTTTTGACTTGGTGTAGCAAGGTCTGCTTCCTCCTTGCCTTCTCTTCTCTGGTCTGCCTTGGGCTCTGGCTGAGTAACCTGCACTAGGGGTTGCGCTATTCCGGCGTCAGTCTCCATCCCTAGTTCGGTTGTGTCAGTCAGGTCGATTGGGCAGACTTGGTGGCTTCCAGGAGTGAACTCCGCGACGAAGTCTGCCAAAGATTGGGCCTTTACTGCGGTTCTGGGTTGGAACTTGATGTCGTATTGTCCCAATTCTACTGCCCACTTCAGAATTCGCCCAGAAAAGTTCGCCCTTTCAAATAAAGCCTTGAATGGGAAGGCTGTGAGAACAACTATGGTGTGGGCGTGAAAGTAATGTGACAACTTCCTTGAGGCCATCATTAAGGCCAATGCCAGTTTCTCCAGTGGAAAATACCTCGTTTCGGCACCTAACAATGTCTTGCTGACATAAAAGATTGGAAGATGCTGGATTCCTTCTGCTCGAACCAACACTGCACTTACCGCGTGCTGAGAGACTGCCAAATAGAGGAAGAGTTCTTCTCCAGGTATTGGGGTGACAAGTAGGGGTGGAGAAGACATGTATTCCTGCAAGCTCTCCAGAGCTCGGTCGCATTCTTCGTCCCACTCAAACTTAGCTTTTAATGACTGAAAGAATGGACGCAATCTGTCTGAAGACCGGCTGATGAATCGGTTAAGTGCTGCTGCCATGCCGGTGAGATGCTGCACTTCTTTCACTGAGTTAGGCCTTTCTAACTCCTGAATTGCTTTGATTTGGGAGGGGTCTCCTCAATACCCCGGTTGGTTACCAAGAAACCCAGAAACTTGCCAGACCCTACACGAATGCGCACTTAGAAGCGTTAAGGCGCAGCTTGTGTTTCTTCAGGATCTGGAACATCTCGTCTAGGTCCTTTAGATGGTCATCCGCATCCTTGCTTTTGACCACCATGTCGTCGATGTAAGCCTCCATTGTTCTGCCTAACAATGGCTCGAACATCTTTGTGACCATTCTTTGGAATGTCGCCCCTGCGTTCTTTAGGCCAAAGGGCATGACCTTGTAGCAGTATAGTCCTCTTGGAGTGGTGAAAGATGTTACTTCCTGATCCGGTTCGTGCATGGCTATCTGATGGTAGCCTCTGTATGCATCAAGGAAGCTAAGCCTGCTGTGCCCTGCCGTTAGGTCCACCAATTGATCTATCCTTGGTAGGGGGAAGCTGTCCTTCGGGCATGCTTTGTTGACCGTCTTATAATCGACGCAGACGCGCCACTTGCCATTCTTCTTTGGCACCACGACTGTGTTGGAGATCCACTTGGGGTAATGTGCCTCTCTGATTGCTCCTGCCTCCAGTAGGTTACCCACTTCTTCTGCCACTATCTGCGTGGTGGAATGCCGATCTGCGCGTGCGTTGAATGACCGGTCTGGCAGATGGGTGGACATTGAGTTGGTGGCAGATGAGGTTTGGATCAATGCCTGGCATGTCGTAAGGCGTCCAGGCAAACACTTCGATGTTGGAGGTCAGGAATTCCATAACCTCCAACCTCTCAGCGCTGGATAACGACGAACCAAGCAAAAAGAACTTATCCGGGTTCTTTTCATCGATTCTTACCTCCACCAAGTCTTCCACCGCTTTTTGATCAGCCGCTTTGCCAACCTCTGCGAACAGGTCATTACTCTCAGGTTCTTCAACCGAATGAACATATCCTTTGGCAGCGCGGCTGCCATTCGTTGTGACGAAGCATTGTTTGGACATGATCTGGTCTCCATATACTTCTTCAATTATTCCGGTGTCGTTTGGGAACCGCATCACTTGGTGGTAGGAGGACGCCACCGAACGCATGACATGCAGCCATGTCCTGCCTAAGATAACGTTGTAGGTGGAGGGGACCTTTATCACCCAGAATTCCACTTGTTTCGTCACACTCCCTGCTCTGACTGGGAGGATAATTTTGCCGACGGGCCATTTTGGCATGGAGTTGAATCCGATAAGGGGAGATACGGCAGGCGCCAAGTCCTTATCTTGCAACTTTAGCTGTTTGAAGGTTTCATAGTACATGATTTCACACGAACTACCTTGGTCAATCAGAATCCGCCTGACGTCAAAATCCCTGACTCGGAGAGTGACGACCAAGGCATCGTTGTGAGGGCAATAAATCCTTGCCAAGTCTTTATCCGAAAAAGACATGACATTGGTGGCCTCTGTCTTCCCCTTTTTGACGACTGATTGGGCACTCAGCACCTCCCTTAAGTGCTCAGCTTTTTTGATTGAACCTCTAAGCTCGCATACGCGCTCGGGTTCAAAGACTCCATGTATTACGTTGATGACGCCTTGAGGTGGGGCGTCGATTGGCATTCCATTGGGCGTATTTTGGTCCTGGGGGGCTGGTTGCGCCCCCTCCTTCGATGTATTTATCCAAGTGGCCCGCCGCCACCAACTCTTCCAAGTGCTGTCTTAAGGGCGTGCAATTCTCAGTTCGGTGTCCCTTTTCTTTGTGGAAGGTGCACCGTGATCTGTCGTCGTAGTCCTTCTGAGCTTCGCCTAACTTAGCTGGCCACTTGACGAAAGGCTCGTCTCGAATTTCGCTAAGTATACGGTAGATCGGTTTCTTGAAGACCGTGGTGATGGCAGTGCGGACTCTCAACCATCTTTTGTCTTGGTCTTCTCCGTTGTCTCTTTTGCCACGTCCGTTTCTGTTCGGACGGTCTACTGCGTTGACCTTTGCTGAGGCCTTCTTTTCTGGTACTGCGGTCGCGCCAGATTTTGCTTTGGCACGTGCGCCATCCTCTTCCACCCTGATGTGCTGATGCACTCTCTTCATCAGGGCTTCCATGGTGAGGGACGGTGTCATGGTGATAGAGTCCCTCAGCCTGTTCCCGACTGGGAGGCCCCTTTTGTATTGCGCAATGGCGAGATTGGTTGGGCAGTCCCCAATCTGGTTGAATGTCTCCCAATAGCGACTGTTGTATGATCATAGGGTCTCCTTGTCGCCCATGTCGATGGAGAGTAACTGGTCGATCTCCACCGGGGTTTTCGTGTTTGTTCTGAATCGCGTTACAAACGCCTCCGCCAGTTGCGCCCAGGAGGCTATGCTGCCCTCTGGAAGCTTCTCAAACCAAGTCAAGCCTAGGTCACCAAGGCTTGAAGGGAATAGGATGCACATCAAGGTCTCATTCCGCCTGTATACAGCTATGACCTGGCGAAAGTGGCTTAAGTGTGAGTAGGGGTCCGTCTTCCCCTCATATGTTGTGAATTTGGGCTGTAGGAAGCCTGACGGTAGGGGCGCGTTCTCTATTGCTGGGATGAATGGTGAGGTCTGCAGCCTTGCCAATGCCTTGTCCGCTGGTTCGTAGGCCGGGCGCGGTATTGGCATTCCAACCTCGACGCTTCCATGCGTCCGAGGAGCCAACTGCTGTAAGGCAGAAACTCTGTGTGGATCGCGCGCTCTAGCGTCCTCCTTCCACCGTGCTTTCTCTTCTAGCACGGTCCGTAGGTCGGACGATCTGGGCAACTCTGTCTGCCTAGACCTTGTCTGGTGTGTATGTGAGGGCCAGTATGTGCTTCCTTCGGTGTACGACCTTTCAGACCTCGTCCTCTCAGACCTGGAGTGACGAGTTCTGGAAGATCTGGATTGCGTGTCGCCTGTCCTGAGGCTCTTGTTCTCCCCTTGTGAGGGTGTAGTATTCCTACTACGACTTTCCGAGTGGCGAGGGGGCGTCTTGTTTGTGCGCCCTCTCCTGTCGCCACTTCTTTTCCTTTCACCTGACGTTTCAGAGATTCCATGTCTGCTGCCATCCGACGGATCAATTCGTCTTGTTCCCTGACGCGATCTTCCAAAGTTTGAGGATCAATTCTGCGTCTTTGTCTTTCTGGGCTTTGCGAACGAGAGGGATGAGGGCTGTTATTCCGCCTTCGTCCCCTTGCATCCCTCCTGGAATTTTGTCTGTGTGGTTCCAGGTTCGCCATGGGAGTGACCACGGGTAGGCCTTCGCGCCTTGCATCCCCTTCTGGAGTTAGTCCGTCGACGGCGGACTGAGGTAATTCTTCGTTGTTCGCCATTGATTTTTTGGGAGAAAAAGCTTGATCAAGAGGTTGTTCTTGTCTGAGTTCCCACAGACGGCGCCAATTGTACGGGAAAGAAATACACCTTCTCGTATAATCCTGTTGACCAAGTCTGCGCTCCTCCGTACGACGTCGTTCAACTACCTGAAAATACACACGTGAGCTAGCCGGCGGGTGTGTGCCGGAAACCTCTCCGATGCCTAAGTCAGTAAGCTTGACAAATAGACAAATGCTCTATGAATTCAGGGAGCAAAGTTGCATTACCTCTCCAAAGGTGATATTGGTGAGCTTTTATAGGTTTCGCGTGGCATAATCCTAGTAGGACTCTTACTCCTCCATGTAGAGTCCTTCTAGGATTCATACTCCTGGAAGATAGTGCTTATCCTCCAACACCCCCCTCACTGCTTGAACCAAGTGAGATGGTTTTACCATTGCCAAACTCCAATATGACCGAAGTAACCCTTAGTTCGGCCCTCACTTTCCTTCTTCCTACCTCGGCTTTCCCATACCAAGACCGAGCTAGCCTCAAGAGAGTTGGGCCGAACTATCTTCAGAACCAAGTCATCCTAAAGACTTAGCACACCTCGGTTCTCATACGCCTCGACCGAACTAACTGTTGAAGACCGAACTGCCACAATACACCTCTCAACCAAAGTAAGAAAAAGGCCTTATGCGCCCGTGCTAACCATCACGGTTGCGCGACCGGTCTAGCTCCAAGGTCACCTCTTCAAACCGGAGTGCCCCCAGTTGGCCTTTTTACTCAGCCTTTCGTAGTGCGGCCCAAACTTGCCAGCTCGGTCCAAGCTACCCAGCTCGGCCCAATCTACCCAGCTCGGCCCAACTGTATAAATTACCCTCACAGCTTTGTTCGTTCATACATACATACATATGAGTAAAGCACAACATACTGCAGTGGTTTGGTAAGACTTGATAGGTAAACAAATTTGGACCATTGAATCTTATTTCGTAGATAAATCTAGACCACTGAATCTCTTTTGAATATCAGCCAATTTTAAATTAAACAAATCTGAAACATTGAAGATAGTTTGTGAGAGAGATATTTTTTAAAATAAATCTGAGCCATTGCTTTTCAATTAGATAGATCTGGACCATTAATTTCAATGACATTTTCAAATGAACCCTTCCATTGTTATATAGATATATATATATATATATATATTTAAGTTTTAATTCGAACTCGTATCTATTATCTAAACCGTTTATCTTGTAAGCCCTATAATAAAGGCCATTCATGCAATAAATAACTTCATCAGAAAATTATAAATACAAAAATAAATCACATTTTGTTTTATAAAATAAAATTGTAAATATAATTAAATTTAAATAATTTATTTTATAAAATAAAATACAATTTATTCTATGCTTGAAGCTAATATTTTGCATGAATGATTTTTATTGCGAGGCTTATGATAGATTGTTGGGGATCATTGTTTGAATTAAAACATATAAAAATAGTATAAAAAGAGTATGAAGAGTTATGGAGAGATGAAGTATAGAAAGATGAGATATGAAGGTAGCTTATCGACTCACATACACTGGCCTTGTTTGGTAGAGGTTTTTTTAAGTTAAAAACTGATAAGCAGAAGCTAAAAGTACCCTTACCTTAACTTTCAAATAATCAGCTTATTTAAGTTATTTGTGCCTAATAAGTTATAAGCAGAAGTTGCGCCAAACAGTCTGACACAGACTTCTAAATCAAAATAAGTTATAATCACTCCCAAAACTGTAACAAACAGTCTCACTATAGAGTTGTAGTACAAGAAAAATTGTTTTGTCTTTTAAAAATTCTAATTAGGCTATGTACTTTTTCAATTATATTAATTATTTTATCTAATGTATAAGAAAAAATATTAATAAATAATGATTATATAATCAATAAAATTATCAGTGGTGATATAGATCACTAAAATAATAGCGTTAATGGCAGCTCTAAGTGTAAGAAAAATAATAAAAAATAAAAACTAAACTATTACATAGGTCTACGTGATGTCACATCATTAGTGATGTATTAATAGTTTTAAATTAGTGGTACGAAACAGGTTTTTAAAATTATAAAGACATACCAGCTAAGATATTATGGGGGGCGTATGTGATAATTTTTCCAGTCACAGACACCTCCGCGGAAGATTCTTTCGGGTTTAGTTCTTTGATCCGCTGAAAGATTCGTTTGGGTTTCTTTCTCTCTCCTTTTTTTCAGGTGTACCCTTGAAATCATTTTTCTTTTCCTTTGATCAAAGAAGAGCCAATCGGTCTGCTTTTGAATACACATTTCGCATACAAATTTTCACGGACAACCCTTTTCTGGAAATTGTCCAGTATCAATCCTACAATGACGGTTCCTTCGGTTGAAAACTCAGTAGACAGGTGATTTGTATTCTCAAAATAGGCCTACCCATATGAGAGGAAGAACTGTATAAATGTAACAAAAATTAACTGTCGATTCATAATTTCATATTTTGTCTGCTTTTGATTTGATGAATCTCCAACATTCTTGGAAGATCTTATATGGGTCGTGTTTATATTTCTGATTTCTTCATCTGTACACCATACCTTCTTGAAATCTATGCCCTTTGTCACAATATTCATTCCCATTTCCATGTGTTGTTGAGATATTCTTTCATAACCATTTTTTGAAATTGTTATGCTTTTTGTAAGATTTTGCTTAACCATTAATAGAATTTCAAATCAGGGTTAGTGTTTTGTATGATTCCTATTTGTCAAATTCATATTCCTTTAGAAATTATCTTTGTTGTGTGTATGTATGATTCTGCACACATCTGTCCACAGAAATTCAGATCCCCATTTCTTTATGTTGTGTTCAATTCAATCACATCGTAGTCTTGACATCTTTCATTTGTTTTGTGATTAGAATAATTAAATTTATGTTACACACAGTGCTCGCCCTGTTCATTTGATTTCTTTTGGTGTGGAACTCTTTTTTGCTTTTGTGTTCTATTTCAAAAATTAGCCTCTTTGTTGGTGATTTGGTATATGATCTTGATCATGTGAGTGGGTGATTAGATGCAACTCTTTTAAGTTTTGATAATGTAATTAAGCACTTATGTAAATTGAATTATGAATCTTCGGATATTAAGTTTTGATGATTTTATACAGCTTGATCAGGTATGAATTGTTTGTTTGATTTTGGATTCCTTCTAAACTCTGTCAAAAGAAATATTTGGAACATAGAGTATTGTATACACAAGAAGCACAATGAACAAGTTAATTTTTCTGTCTGATCAAAATCTGATCTGATGGACCAAGTGAACAAGTCAATTTTGCTGTCTGATCAAAATCTGATCTGATGGACCAAGTGTCGGTGTACATGAGTTGGACAAAAACGGCAGGAAATTTCCGTTCATTGGATATTTTGAGGAGTAGTGATTAACAAACAGAAAATGCATACATAATGATTTGGCTGAGTTTTGAGCCTATCACTTTAGAACAAAGAGCCTATTGAGATGACTTTAATTAGACAAATAGCACTGTCTCATCATTCTGGTGTAATATTCTGTTTAAAATTCTGGTGGAATAGCATTTTCCTATTTTGAATTGTTGACTTATGTCCCTTTGATTTCGTTTAAGCAGCGCATCCCCTCTCTCTAGACTTGCTCCTCTCGAAGCAATACTATTCGACATTGATGGAACTCTATGTGATTCAGATCCCTTTCACTACCAAGCATACCGTGAAATGCTTCCAGAGGTAGAGTTTTTTTCTTTTTCTTTTTTTCATTATGTTGGGAAAAAATTATGTTCTGGTTTCTTGATGTTTTTCTTTTCAATCACATTTTCAACGCACCATGTCATGATTAGGGGAGCAAAATCTTTCTATTGACATACCTCAACAAAAATGTTGAGCTAAGCTCGAATTGGAATACTAGAAACTTAAAAGAAACATGTCAAAACAAAGTTAGCAACCAAAACAGAAATTCCTTGACAAACTAATTGCAAAAATGAAACTTTCATAAAACAAAGAAAATGCTATGATACTGAATAATTTGTGTTCGGACAAATTGCGTTGGGATATTAACAGATAATGCAGTGTTTGACAGATAGGTTTCAATGGCGGGGTTCCAATTACTGAGGAATTTTACGCTGAATTTATTTCTGGGAAGCATAATGAAGACATGGCTGCATTCCTTTTCCCTGATGATCACCAACGGGGCATAAAATTCACGGATGACAAGGAAGCCATGTTTCGGAGGTAAATTTCACTTTTTTTCCCAAGAAACTTTTTAATCCTCCCATATTGTAACTTATTTCATGAAGGAAAAAAAACAGATTGGCAAAGGATAAAATGCAGGCTGTGAATGGCCTATACAACTGAAGAAATGGATCGAAGATCGTGGTTTGAGACGGGCTGCTGTTACTAATGCTCCTAGAGAAAATGCTGAACTGGTGATTTCAACTCTCGGACTTTCTGATTTCTTTGAATTTGTTATTTTTGGGAGCGAATGTGAGCATGCAAAACCGTACCCGGATCCATACTTGAAGGCTCTTGAACTACTCAAGGTGTCAAAAGATCACACTTTCATATTTGAGGTATGATTTCTTTCCAGATTTGCTGGGTCTTTCTTTGTTCGAAAAACGCAAAAAACTTGTTTTGGCCATTTTTTATAGAAACTGTTTTTGGGAACAACCCAGTTTTTAAAAAACACCACAAGGAGGTTGTTTTCAAATTTTTTAAAACTGTTTCGCACAAAAATAGTTTTAATGAGTGTTTTCCAAACTTCTCATTGTTTTTTTTTTTTTTTTTTTGAAAACACAAAAAACCAGTGCTGGACACAGAAGGGGCAAATTTCTCAAAATTCTGATTACTTCCATGCAATTTCAAGTACTTATAACAGAAATTAGCATCTTGGCCCCTCCAAAATCTATATAATTTTACTTCAACCCTTCTAAACTTCACAAAAATCTCATTAGCCTATGCAATTTTGAGTGTTTATAAAAGAAATTAGCATTTTATTCTCCCAAAATCTATATAAACTTTACTTTGTTTGACCCCTCCTTTATACGATTTATGGGACCTCCACTGCGAAAAATGAAAACAAAGAAACAAAAACACAACATTTATGAAGAATGAACACAAAACCAAATATACCCGCTGGTTCCCTTAGTTTGCTAAGCCTTCATATAATTTGGTCTTCTTTTTTTTCTCCCTTCCTTAGGATTCTGTTTCTGGAATTAAAGCTGGTGTGGCAGCTGGGATGCCGGTTGTTGGTCTGTTGACTGGAAACCCGGAGCATTTTCTAATGGAAGCAAAGCCTGCATTTCTTATAAAGAATTTTGAAGATCCAAAGTTGTGGGCTGCTCTGGAAGAGCTTGATAGAAAGTCAGGTGTGACAAGAAGTGCAGCTTGAAAGATTTGTCATATCGCAGTGAGCTAGGATGAAACTATTGAATTACTTTGAATAATTATGTTGTAGAGGAGCTGAATGCCTCCATCTAATAATCAGAATGAAGAAAATATGTGAAACCATTTCATTGTTTTGCTAATGATATGACACCATTGGTGTTGCTGGTTGTATTGTAAATGAGTCGCTTATGGCTTCTTCTTACAGATTATTAGTTTTCAACAAATAGGCTCTTTGAGTTTTGGACACATCACTATCATGGTTACACAAAAAGAAGCTAGCCCTCTCTATGCATTCCTTGTAGAAGCATGAAAATATGTTACTGGTTAGATTAAACAGAAGATCCAATCATATTTGATATGATTGCAAAGAAGTCAGTGCTATATGGTAAGCACCAAAACACACTGCCTTTGTGATCTTTAACTTTTTGTGGACTCCATATGGACCTGGAATCCAGGTCGTGGATGATGATTGCCAAAACCATAAGGACATGTGGACACGTGGATGATTATTTAATATTCTCGGAGTATGGACATGTAGTGTTTCAGAAGATTTTGATTGGTAGATAGGGATAGGGTCTCACGATTTATGTTTGGGATGGGAGAATAACATGGAGACTAAATATTAGTGATTGACTTGGAATATGACCACATAATGTTCTGAGATTATTGAATAATTTTCTGTAATAATGTCTTGTTTGATGTGCATTGCACTTTCTTTTTTTTTTTCTTTTGGGCTACAAGTTATGACCATTGAGGAGAAAAATAATTGTGGAGTTGGGAAAATACTCGCGTAAAAGAAATTTTGTACCAAAAAAAATATTGAATGATATTGAAGGGACATTTTTGGCTGACTATCAAGGTGAGCAAGTCTCTACCGGTAATTCAAGAGGTGATGTTTTATGTAATGAATTCAATATTGTGATGTCTCCCTATGTGGAGCTTATACTTGTAGAATTTATATGTGTGGGAGAAAAAATGATACCTAATCATGTTGTATTTATTACACAAAATATATAAACATAAATCCAACACTATTGTTAAAATGGTTATATGAAAAGAAAATTAAAACCTTAATATAACATTGGGTTATTTAGAGCATCACCAGCAGCCTCACCATATCACATTTTCAGCCAAAATGGCAAGCAAAACCAACAAAAGTGACCTCCAGCAGCCTCAGCAGATACTTCACCAATTTGATCAAAGCTACAGTTGCTAGCTACCTTAAGCTAGGAACTATTCATGTGCTATCTATTTTTTTATTACTATTTTTACCATATCACTATTCACCATATCACTTTACAAATTTATATATTAATATATATATATATATATATGAGTAAAGTTAAAAGAAATAATATTTTAAAAGGGATAGTTAAAGTAGAGAGTATTGCTGGAATGTGTATTGAAAAAATGGTTAGCTAAATTAATAAAGTGAAATTTTATAGTTAATTTGGTGAGGATTGCTGGAGATGCTCTTACATAGAGATCTTCTAAATTATTAAAAAATATTATTTTGATCCTCTATATTATAAAATCTTACAAATATATTTTCTAAACTATTGGCGTGTTTCACTTTGACTCATCCACTAGGAAGTCCAATTTGTACATTTTTATAGTTTAGAGATCTATTTGTATGTTTTTATAGTTTAAGGACCAAAGTAATTCTTCGCAATAATTTAGGAGCTAAAGTGATATTTTTTAATAATTTAGAGAGTTTATTTGTACACTTTTATAATTTAGAAACCAAAGTGATATTTTTCAATAGTTTAAGAAATTTTCATATAAATAACCCTATAACTTTTACACATTACAAAATATTTTTGGGTAAATTACAAATACACCTTTTGAGATTTGCTTAAAATACAAATACCTCCTGTGGTTTGAAAAATTACAAATATCTCCCTGTCAGATTTTTTTATTTAACAGAATTAATTGAAAAAATGAAATTTCTAACTGTTCACCTATACAATAATAAAATTATCTGAATTATTAATTGAAATAAAATTTTAACATTATTGAAAACTGTTAATTAACTTGATGATTTATTAATAAAATGACCTATTTGTTATGAAATTAGAAATTTTATGAGGCATAATGTAATTTCTAGAATCACAGGAGATAATTTATAATTTAAGTAAATCTCAGAGAGTGTGTTTGTAATTTACCCAATATTTTTATATTAACACATTTCAATACAAGTTTTGATTGTAATTTTTCTTGTTGGGTCTTAAAAAGTGGCCAATTCCGGTTTGGATTCTCTCTTCACACAAAGGGCAATTTTGCAATTTAAGAAAACACAAGGTCCTTTATTGTAACATGAACAAAACGTGTAAGCAAATATTAAAAATTCAATTAATTAGTGTGTGTATTGAAAAAATGATGTGTATTAAAATAAGTAAGTGTGTAAAAATATAATTTCTCAAAAAAAAAAAATGTGTGGATGGGGAAGTGTATGTAGACAAGTGTGTGGTGGGCTGGTTAGCTTGGCCTTTCAAATTTGGAAAATTGGGCTCGGATCTATGAACCAAAAAGGTTTCTATGTATTATATATCAGACATATTAGAAACTCTAAAAAAATTATAAAAAATTGTACACAATTTATTTATTTATTTTTTTTGTAAACTGAATGCATAAAGATAATTACAGATTACACAAGTCTAGAGCATCATCAAATAGCTTATTAAAAACAGAGTTGATAAAAGTTCGAAAATTTTCAACTGAAGCTCTTAAGTTTGTAAGAAAATCCGCACAAGTATTAGCTTCCCGATATTGTCGGTACTCCGAGACAGTTCAGGAGATACATGCAATCATTAATAAGATTATTGAGTTGATATGAGTCCGTGATGACACCTGTTAAGAGTTGTTTAGTGTGAGTTTCCCCATGTAAATAGTAGGTAGAATTTATTAGAATCCATAACATTGTTCGTTGTATAACTAGTCTTACAATACAAGAAATATATAAAAATTTGAAAAACATGACACTTTCACTAAAATGAATGTATTTCTTATTAAAATTAATATATATTTTCCAATTATTTTACTATTTTTGAGCCACTTTTTAACATTTGCCTTATATATTTTCTAGGCACGCGATATAATGTTAAATTTAATTACTAAAAAAAAGACATCGCTATTTCTATTTCACTTTGTTCTAAATACACCTACTTCTTTGTTTTTATTATATATAGAAGTACTTGAAGTAAAGTGGAGTGAAAATAGTAGTTATATATAATAAGGACAAAAAAAACTATATTTAGAGTAAAATATAATCGAAATAGCGGCTCCCTAAAAAAAATCACAATGTGTGTTTAGAAAAATAGAGTTATGGAATGGTAAATCCTATAATTTTGTTTCAATTTCATAAAATATATGCATAAAAAAAATGTTGATACCGCATTTTGTTCGGTTTTTTTAAGGTAATCCAACAACATGTACCTAATTTTATTAAAAATACTAAAAATATAATTTTAAACTCACTAATATGTGTAAGATAAATTTTATTCTATTTTGACTCTATTAATAAAAGACATATATTTTATTTAGAAACACAATATTATTAAAAATAAATAAACGAATCTGAAATACTAAAGTGTGAGTCACAAATAAATAAACAAATCTCTATCTCTCTCTCTCTCCAACCTCCATATAAAAGTTTTAATTAAAACATCTTTACCAATAAAATATTAAATTAATTATTTAGTTCATTTTTATATGAGATAAAACAAAAAATTAACATAATAAATAAAGATAAAATCTTACTATATTAATTTGAGACATCTCACATAGGTGTAGATTTTCGACTTGCGCTAAACACCCACAAAATTTGTTGCAATATTTTATGATTATACCCTATTGAGATTGGATAGACACTTATTACTAACTAATCAAGCAAATAATAATTTAAAAAAATTCTTTTCCAAAAATGAACATGCGATTGCCAATTGTCAACAATTGGATCTTCAGTAATGTACTTACCAGGGCCGGCACTGGGGCATAGGTCACAAGGCCATGGCCTAAGGCCCCTCAAAATAGAGTTAAAAAAGGGCCCCTCTTATTATAATTTAATGTAATATATTAGATATGTTTTAAGTCTAAAAAAATTTAAAAAAATGTCCAAACTAACTTAAAATAAATTGACCCATTAAAAAATTGAAAGGCCATTCAAAAAAATTAGCATTATTATCCATTGAAAATAGACCCAAAAAAGGGTCTCTCTTATTATAGTTTAGTCTAATATATTAAGTATATTTTAAGTCTAAAAAAAATTAAGAAAGGCTCAAATTAACTTAAATAAATTAATCCATTAAAAAATTGAAAGGCCCATTTAAAATAATTAGCATTGTTATTCATTGAAAATAATTTTGCAAAAAAATTAGATTATGCAAGTATGATTGATTTATTTGCTACTAAAAATATAAAAAGAGTGAGAATTAAGCGATACTTATTAGTTATTGTAATGTAATACTAAGTATTTTTTATGATTTTGACATAAATCTTTTGTCTTTTACTTTCAATTTTTTTTTTTCATTCAATGAAAAAAAAAATATGAAGGGCCCTAAAAATTTATTAATTGATTATCGGCTTTGGGTCCCAAAAATCTCAGGGCTGGGCCTTTACCTTACAAATTGCCACATCTTCATTAATGCTTAATAATTTTTTTCTTTATTTTTGATGAACCTTCTATAAAGATTGTGTGAAAAAACAAAAAAGAAAAATGTAATTTGAAATGTTTTGCTGTGAATTCAAATTGAATTCAGATGTTTGTATTTGTATTTACTACAAAAAGATGACTAAAAGATGACTACTTTTTTTTAGTCGTTTCATTTATAGTTAGGACTACAAACAAGTTAAGCCGAGCTGAGCCAAACTTTAGTATGTTTGGACTTATTTATTAAGATTTTAACGAGCTTGAGTTCTAATCCGAACTCAATAAAAAATTAATGAACCGAGCTAGAACTGAGTTGACTTAGGCTTGACTCGAGTTCAAATTTATTCACGAGTTTTAATGAACCAAAGAAATTATAAATTCATTTTTATGTATGAAACTAAAGTTACAATTGAAACTTTCATTATATAATTATATAATATATATATATATATATCAACAATGATTCATCCCACTAAAAACACCACCACTAATAGCACTAATGCATTAAAAAAGTAAAAAAAAAAAATAAAATATAACTCCAAGACCAAAACATCACATCATTACTGGCGGGACCCACTGCCACCTAATTAGTGGGAGCACTAATTAGTGCTCCCAAGCATTTTTCTATATATATATAAACATACTAAAAAAATTAATATCTTACCAAATAATAATATCTACCACTACTATTATATAAATAGAGTAAATTACACTGACACCCCTAAAGTTTATGTTTATTACAGTTCTGCCCTTCACATTTAGAAAATTACACTAACTCCCTATTGTCAGTATAATTATTTGACAGTATTAACTTTTAAGTTAAAATGACATATTTACCCTTAACCTTTACATATACTTTAAAGGGTAAATTACATGGACACCCCCTGAGATTTCAATTTAATACGAATCCCCCCTTGGAATTTTAAAAAAAAAAATTTAATAAAAATAAATATGAAGAAATATATTTAATTTGTAAAAAGTTATTTCTAACCACTAGAAAGATAAAAATTATATAAAAATGATAATTATTATTTTTTTATTTCTTAACCAAATTAATTTTTAATTTTTAAAAAAAATTTCTAAAAATCAAACCATACATAGCCTAAGAATCTTTTGATAAGTCATTTCTTACGTTGGTAACTTATTTAATTATTTGTTAATTTTACGACATTTTTGCCATCTGAGACGTGTTTGGTAACCATTTCGTTTTCAGTTTTCAATTTATATTTACAAAAATTTTAAAAACTGTCATAAAAACTTGTTTGATAATTTTTTTTATTTATAAATGGTTGTCTCAGTTTGTAAATTTGAGGAAAAAAAAACGCAAATTCAAAAAATGAGTTTACGTTGGTTTTTAAACAGAAATTTAAAAATTTAATTAACAAAATTTTTTTTCAAATAATTTTTCTTCCAATTAATATTTTTTTCAATGAATTTTTTTTTCAACTAACACTAATCCAGAGGGCAATTGATAATATTACTTTAAACCTTAGAGAGGAGATTGTAATTTCTAAAATGTGAGAGGTGTCAACAGGGCCGGCCCTGGGCTAAGGCGGGTGAGGCCTGTGCCTAGGGCCCCAAAAATTAGGCCCAAAAAAAGGCTCCCAAATTTAGTCTTGCATATATTAAAAACTTAAACTGATCCAATTCTGTTTAATTAATTTAGGCCATTTTAAAGGGGGTCTCAAAAAATCTATTTGGCCCAATTGATAAAAGGCCCAATTAAATTTTTTTTTATAAGTTCTAATTGTTAGTCCAATTAAAAAAATAAAATATAAAATATATATATATATATGTATTAGTCGTTATCCTAATTTTGTGTGGCCTATTTTTTTTTATCTTTATGGCCCAATTATGTGTTTTTTAGTATTTGTTTTTAAAAAATATTTTGCACAATTTTTATTTATTTATTTTGCATATACATCTAATTTAAATATGCTTAAAAATTATAATATTTATATATATATATTTTAAATGTTACCAAATACAAAAATATAAAAAAAAAAAAAAAACGAATTGCAAGCTCAGACAATTATTTTTGAAAACTCTAAACCAAATAGAGTGATTTTTATTTTTATTTTTTATAAATATCTAAAAAGGCCCCAAAAAATTATTTTGCCTTAGGTCTCTGGAAACTCAGGGCCGGCCCTGGGTGTCAATGTAATTTACTTAGTGAGAGCAAAATTAGTATTTAAAAAAATTAAATTGCTGACATCAGCAAAATCTATTATTTGATTTAACATTCAACTAACTGAGGGAGCAATCTATAATGAAATTTTAAACTTCAGGAAAAGAGATGTAATTTCCAAAAAGTGAGAGGAGAAATTATAATAAACATAAATCTCAGAATATAATTTACCCATATAAATATATTATCTATAATTAGCTAGTATTATTGATCATTCTCACACCTCTCACACAGACGTGAGAGTTGGTGATGGGAGAAAAAAAAAAAATCAAAAAAATCTAGTCAATCACATCTCATTGGGCCTGGGTCACCCCAGTAGGGTCCGGAGTATTTTTCTATAAATAATGCATAATTTAACGACTGAGATGAAGACTCCGAAATTATCTGGTATTATGATCCCAACTCTCTCTCATCCTATCACTTCTCAAGCCCTATTTGATATGATATAGCATACTAACTTATATATAAGTGCTAGTAACTCTCTACTTTCATCATCCCAAATACCTCCCTCCATCTCCATCTCCATCTCCATCTCTCATCACCGATCACTCTTCTACCTTAAACCCCCCCACCCCCTCTCTCTCTCTCTCTCTCTCCTCTTTGGAATGTTGGGATCACTAACAAATCAGTCGTCTCTCTCTCTATCACTCTCTCGATCTTCATCGCTCATCACGGACCCCCTGTACGATCCCTCGTCTGAAATCGAAACTAGGTCGAAATCCAGGTATTTTTTTGGGCTTCAAAATTCGTTTTAAATTGCTTGGTTGCTCTTAAAATTTGTTGGAAATTGCTTGATTGCGTTGAAATTGATTGCTTGCTTGATTGTTGTTGTTGTTGTCTGAAATTGCTTGTGAATATTTTTTAAGGGTTTGATTCGGAAATTGCTTGATTCTGTTTTAAAAGAAAATTATTTATTATGAGGATGCAATGGTGTTGGTGCCCTTTGTTGTTTCTTTATGAAGAATGCTATTTATTTATTTATGAGGAGGGAATCATAGGTCGGTCGACTTATTAGCTATGGAAACAAAATATTATTAGTAGGATAAAAAAAAAAAAAGGGAAGGGAAGGAGTAAAAAGAAGGTAACTGGTGAAGCTAAGCTTCATATCTGTGATGGCCTTTTATGCATGTTTTGTTTGAAGTAATAGTTAGTAATTATTTTCTAGTGAGGGGTTCTCGTATGACACTTCATTGCTACGCCCCTATAAAACATGGTACTCCGAAAAAGCATGCCGTACTATCTCTTACGTACTTCTGTATATGTACCAGTAGACAAAACATGTACTTAAATTTTTTCCTAATTTTTGGCATCATACCATGACGTGTTTAGTATATACACAAATCGTACCGTATTTCAATTGAAATAATATTTTTTTCTTACTAAACTTCTATAATTTTAAAATTGAACCATGGTTTGTAAGTTATTTAATATATTGACATTTAATTTTGCTTTATATCTTTACTTTTGACATTAAATGTTAATTGTAGGTTGGACCTTAACAAATTAAATCATTTAATTAATTTTTACATTATTCTAAATTAAAAATAAATATTTTTTTTCTAAGTGTACCAAGCCGAAGCCGTACCCGTGCTTTATTTTTTTTTAATTTTACCGTATCGACGCACTAGTACTAGTACTAGTACTCGTATACGTATCCGTACCCATGCTTCATAGCTACGCCCTCATGATCTTAGTTTGATATATATAATATGACTTCTCCGATGATGTAAAGCACTTGGTACACATATCATTCGATCTTTTTTGGTTTTGATGTCATTTGTTGACTATGGAGCATCTAATGTAAAGTTGCTTGATCTGATCTGATGCATTATTTTATTATGTCTTCTGTCTGTCTGTCTGTCAAATCACTAGAAAATGATGGTTTCTTTTCAATTACCTAACTTATTATGTGTACACATCCTTTGTATTGCAGAGATGATCCAGAACTTGACAGAATGTACAAGGAGAGAGTTAGATGGGGTGATCCTATGGCACATTTGGTCAAGGTAACTAGTAGTGACTTGCGTGCATGTAGACTCTAGTTTGCTGAAATGCCAAATTTTGTACTGATTTTTGAATTGTTCCTCAATGTTTCAGAAAAAGTATCCTGAGCCTGTTCTATCAGACCTAGGAGATGACGATAAGATGAAAGAATCAGGGTTTATAGTCCCTCAAGACATTCCTAGTCAAAGCTGGTTAAAAAGAGGATTAGATGCGGCTCCAAACCGGTATGCCATCAGACCAGGGAGACACTGGGATGGGGTCGATCGTAGCAATGGTTTGTTTACTTGCACCTCTTTTCTTCAGTTAGATGTATTTTTTGCCCCCAAAATGCTTTCAGCTTATATTTTACTCTCCATTTGTTTTGCAGGGTTTGAAAAGGAAATGTTTAAAAGAACAAATGAGAAACAGGCTACGGAAGGAGAAGCATATCTTTGGTCTGTCTCAGATATGTGAAGTGCAAGGACTGTATTCTTCATTCTGTTGCTGCAGGGGTTATACTCAGTTTAGTGTTTGTGTTAAGTGGTAGTTAGAGATGAGTACAAGAAAAATAGATTGGAAAAGAAGCTCTGATGTGCTGTAAAAAATAAGAAAGGATAGACAATGACAGATGGTTATATACATTGCCTGTAGTGCATGCGGCCCTGTTCTTGCTTCTATAATTTTTTTGGGACTAGTTTTTTTACTAATATAAATTGTTCTTTAGAATACTCATGATCGACTGATTTACATCACAAGATTTGAGTGCTCAATTGGTCACATGCTTTGTTTTTGATATTGTATACCACCTCATTATTTATCCCAGTTTAATGATTTTATAAGATGAGTTGCAATTGAATGTATTTAGATTAGATTATAAAAGAGAGGCATATAGGCCCGTTTGGTAGGACTTATAAGCTGATTATTTCAGCTTTTAACTTAATTTAAGTTAAAATAGTGTGTTTGGTACAACTTAAGTTGCCAACTTATAACTTAAACTAAGCTATTTTTCAACTTATATCAAAAGTTGGTGATGGGGTGCTTAAGGATTTCGACTTAAGCGCGCAGCTGGGATTGGGGGGTTAAATGACTTAAATGTCCCTCCCAAACTTCAATATTTACGAAACTGCCATTATATACCCGTTTTCTTTGTTGCCCTAAACACACTCTCGCTTCTCACAGTCTTCTCTCCTCTTCTCCTCTCCTCTCCTCTCCTCTCTGGCGACCGAGAAGAACAGTCGTCCGCTTCTTGATCGCAACAGATCGGTGCTTGTAGAACATCGTCTACCTCTCCAAGAACAGTCGTCCCCTGTTTTCCGTTCATCTGCATCGAAAAGGTAACATTTCATGACTGTGATATATACAAATACATATATATATATATATATATATATGTATGTATATGGACATCGATTAGGGTTGATTTCATGACTGAGAAGTTATACACAATTCATATATATATATATATATAAGATTTCTCTCTCTGATTACTGTGAAATGTCCCTCTTCTTCACTTTGTGATTAGGGTTGAAAACGCCTCTCTCTCTTCTTCACTATCTGATTACGGTTGAAAACCCACCTTTTACTGTGATCTGTTATTTATTTATTTAATCCTTAGATGTTTTTCAATTTTAAATGCATAAATTTGGTTCCTTGTGACTGACTGAGCTCTTATAATTGTTTTGTTTCTGTATATGTTGGGCAAAATCTACTTTACAAAATCAAATTTCAAAGAAAAAAGATCCAAAAATGACAATTTTTTAAAACTACACTAACCTTTGAATCATGTTAGTTTAATTGGTTGTTCAGCTTTGTGGACTGCAAGGAATATATTTGTGGGTTAATGCTAAAAATTATTTGCCATACATGCTCATTAGTTTTTCTGTATGATATATACATGTATTTACGCTTGTAGTGTTATTCGCTAAAATTGCGGAAACAGTTATGTTTGTGCCTAGAGGGGGGTGAATAGACCAAACTCTTAAACAAATTAGCAATTAAAATTTACCAAGTGGATTAATCTATTTAATTAGCCAGTTCTAATTATTCACATGATGCTTTTTATTGCCCATTTTCACCATTTATATTGCATAACTATTCTTTTTATGGTTTGAGTTGACTTCACTAATGCCCCTAACAAGGGGGGCATGGGCTCACCAGGGGTTGGGGATTTGGAATTTGAATTTTCATTCTATTCTGTTACTCATGATAGGATCATGTGGATTCATACAGTAGGGAATATCTATGACAAATCTTCTCAACTTTTGGTTGACTGGCCTTTTTGGAACAAAGGAAATGCAGTCTTTGAGAACTCCATACCTTTCTGTTAAAGTGAAGGGTTTGAATTAAAAAATTGCTGTGGATTGCGCTCATAACTATGTGGAATGGTTTAAAAGAGTTCAAATGTGACATTTTTGTATTAGTTGAATTAATCGATTATTTGTAGAGTTCAAATTCTAATTTCAACCAGTTCGTAAGTATGCATTACAATGTTAAAAGATACCACAAATGTTCTTTTCTTTTTCTTTTGTCAATCATTTCTACTTTTAAAGTACTAGTAGTAGTAGTAGTAGCAATTAACTTGATGATTCACCTAATTTCTTGCTTGTGAAATTAACTTGGAGTATCATCTGCCCATTTTTTTTTCTAAAATAAATAAATAAATTCCTCTACATTGGTTAAAAAAATTCTTCCTGAATGAGACTCAAGCTTGAGACACTTCCTCACACAGAGAAAGCGTTATAATTTTTTTCAAGTAGGCCAAATGCCAATTGTGGATGGCTATATTTTCTAATTTGTGTTTATTGTGTTTTGTTTTTTGATTGTTGCCTATATATCAATTAAATTGGCTTAGTGAACCTTTGATAGATTGAAACTGAAAATGAGCGATACTATTTCTTTTGCAATAGAATTGCTTCAAGTGATGTCACTTGGCTAGGCAAGTACTAAAAGTTTAAAGACATGTTTGAGGATTTTCGGAGACTACTTTGTAATTTATTTCTGTGGAGTTTTACAGAGAACCTAGCTTAGAGGATGTAGTGCACCCTTAGTTACAGTAAGGCATTTAGGTCTCTTGATAGAGAGGAATTTGGATATATGGCATCTAGATTGTAGTGCCAATTTGCAAGTTCTTTTTTTTATTATTCACTTAGGCTATGTTTTCATATAAGAATCTTGCTAGTAAAGAGTTTATAATTATGTGAGTTGACTTGGGTTGTGATATTCATTCATTAAGGTTAAGTAAAAAGTATAATAAAAAACTGGGTTGTGATATTCATTGATTGAGGTTAGGTAAAAAGTATAATAAAAAACTTAATAGTTGCTTATAGAACTCTGAAAAAACGTATAAAAAACTGGGTTGTCAATGCGTTTTTGGACTTGTGCTGTTATCAAATCTGAAATCCAACCACTACTTTGGACTTGTGCTGTTATCATAACCCAATCTGCTAGCTTGCTGGATAACAACATTCATTGATATAATACCTTGGTACCTGTTAATGGTGCTGCTGTTAATGGTGCTGCATGTTTTTGGACTTAGCATCAACATGGATTGTCCTGAGGCTTATTAGGGATGGTTTTGAAGCCTCTCTCTGTAGAACTTCCTGGCCTGCTACCATTGGTCGCGCTTCAGGTCTCTTTCTCTCTCTCATCTCTCTCTCTCTGGATTTTGGTAAGGACCCATTTCTGATATGTGTGTGGTGTTGTGTTCATGAAGGGTTTGAATTTATAGGTGATTATGAATATATAGATGTTTTGATGAAGGACAGCAATGGTGGTGGTGATGAAACAGTGAGGTTGATAGTGGACATAGATTTCAGGTCTCAGTTTGAGCTAGCAAGGCCTACTTCAACATACTCAGAGCTCACAGCTTCTTTGCCTTCCATATTTGTTGGGAGTGAAGAGAAACTAATGGAGATAATATGTTTGGTTTGCTCAGCAAATAGCATCAACAATTTTCTCAAGACTACTCAGAGATGGAATTTAGATTTGGTTGTATTGCTCAGCTACTGCCAAATTTAGGGGATGTTTGTTATAGCTTTTTGTTTTTTGAAAAAAAAAAAAATTAAAATCATGAAAACTTGTTTGATAGAAGTATTGTTTTCGTGTTCCTATATGAATTGTTGAGGCTGTGCCTCAAAGTTTTGTTCTTTTACCTTTAAAAAGGAAAAAGTTTTGATGATTTTTTTGGCAATTATCCATTTTAATGTCCTCTAGTTGTTTCTCTATTTTATTTATTTACTAATTTTGCTCTCATCACAGGTCTATCCAATTTGATCAAATAGCATTCAGGTTATAAAGTATAAATAAGAAGAGGAAACACTATGTATGAACCATATATATCTTATAATTAAAAAATATATATATATCATAATTAAATACAATATGAGGTATAACTAAAGAAATTATGAGTAAGGGCTAGGCTTCTCTTGTGAACTCAATATTAAAATTAAAAAAAAAAATTTGAGGTAACGGAAAAATGTACCAAATTAGGTACTAATTATATCAACTTCCATTAATGAAATAACTTTTTCAAAATTTAAAGTGAAGAAAATGACAAAATTATAATTTTTATGTTCATAAGGGCAAAAATGACAATTACACAGCAAAAAATTATTTTACAGCTTATTTACCAAACACTACTCTGCTGCTTAAATTCATAATCTCACAGCTGCACCAAACAGGTTACCAGCTTATGTTCACAGCTGTAAGCTATAATCTGTTAAGCTATAATCTATACACTTTCCCACAGCTCTACTGTAAGTTATAATCTGTTAAGTTATAATCTATACACTGTTAAGCTATAATCTATACACTTTCCCACAGCTCTACTATAAGCTATAATCTGTTAAGTTATAATCTATACACTTTCCCACAGCTTTACCAAACAGGGCCTATGTGTATGCTCCATTAATGTTGAGAAGTTGTGATGCTGTGTATTATTCCTTCCATCTGTATGCTAGCAGCTACATTGTATTTGATTATGCTTCTACAGCTGTTGTTGTGAAGGGTCTCTTACAGAAAACAACCCAGGAAGATTTATACCAGATCCTTGTACTTTTCTACTCAATATTTTTAATTACTTCATTTGTTACTTCATCTGGACATATGTGCATCAATTATATGAGAGTAACATTTTCAGTTAATACAAAAACTGTTATTTTTTGAATTATGTATTGTCCAACTAAGTGTTTTTACATTGCGAGAGAGTAATGTTTTGGTTGAGGCAGAGGCTCTTGTAATATGTATATCTGATATTTTACATTAAGGCGGTCGATTTTCTTCCCCTCTTTGCCTGTCTATTTTTCATGTTCTATTTGACAATTAACTATGAATTATACCAAATCGGTGGATTTTCTTTCCCTCTTTGGAAGCAGTGTAACGAGCCACAAACAGCTGATGCCCTACCAGCAGATGTGGCATCGTCAAATCCTACAACAGTGGGGAAGAAAGGGGAGGCAGGTTAATTTTTCTGATGCTTTAGGATCATGTGTAGGAGATTTGCTGAGTTGACATTTCATCAGGTCCTACCTATGTCTTAGTTGTACGTGGGTTGGATGAAAATGCTGATGAAGAAATGCTTTGTTATGAGTTTTCCAAACATGCTCCAATTAAGGTAAAACATGCTGGATTTGTTATATAGGTTGCTGTAATGTAAACAAAAACGGGAAGTCCGTAATGGCTAAGGGGCGATAGATATATAAATATGTATTGTTTACTTATATATAAGGTACTGAAATGTAAATGACTATGCTGTGTTTCATTCAAATCTGCTGAAGTTGTACATATTTTAAAACTGCGGGATCTTTGTCTGGTTAGAGATAAATTTACTCATGTTTCAAGGGAATTTGCTTTTTTACATTTTCATACGATATGTGTATTTTTTGTTGTTGATTCAGTTGAATGCTGACCTGAGTAAATGTATTTGTACACATTAGTTTATGGGTGATGTATAAATAAGTGGCACGATGGCAACCAGAGATTGGGATGGAATTCTACCAATTTTTGGATTAACGTCAATCAGTGCATGCTTCAAACTTATTAGATAACTAAATTTATCCACAGTAGACTTGTCTTAGCACCCTTTAAATGGTTTTGCATTCCTTTCTCCTCAACTACTTGACATTAAGCAAAGGAGCTGTGTTTTTCTCTGTCTTCATCCTCCTATATTCTACTCCACGCCTCCAACTATGTAGGTTGGATGCTAATTGTGGGAACACCCAAGTAAATCCAAACATGGAACAAATACCTAAATCTCCTTAACGACACTATAATGAATAATTGGTGCATTGTCTCCCTCGTGCTTTGTACATAAAACATCAATTTGAAGTGTTGTGCTTTTGTAAATCAAAATTGGTCAGAATCTTCTTATGTGCAATAGTTCACCCGAAAAAATGGCCACCTTTGACCAAATTCCCTTCTTTTAAGAGAATAGTTGTAAGTGCTCATCAACAGTTTTATAACAATTTTACAAGAGTGATCCCACACAGCTCCGACAGATTCAAGTAAAGTCCAACTGAGTTTTTTTGTCCATTGTAATCCCATCTAGAGCTGGAACTAGCAACTTGAAATCCCAGAGCAAGTATCATGCTGAAAGCTCACCCTGACACTCTTCTACAACAAACTAATGAGTTTTTATGCTTGTATTATCGTATGCCATGAAGATTTCCACTCTGAACTGCTATTGATGAATGCACATTAGTGTTTAATGTAGAATTGTGGCAAAGAATGAAGACTGTTGAGGAGCACAATTTATGTGTATTTTTCTGGATAACCATGTAATGGGCTTGTGGTAAATTAAGGAATTCCCATTTCTAGAGTTTCAACATTTATTTACCAAGTCTAGCACAATGGCCCGGCATAAAGACTATATGATCTTTCATTTTTGCTCTCAAAATGTCACTTGATTTTGTCACACTGATATAATTTTGATTAGACAAATGGGACTGCATAGCTGATTTATGAGTTGCAACGGGGCTTCACTTTAAAAACTACGTAAGATGCAAACTGCAATTCTAAAGGCATTGTGGTCGTCTCAGTCTTTATGCTTTTTTATTTTTGATGTATTTTTTTCCACTCTTAAGTTGAAAGAGATAAAGCATGCTTCAAGGAGCTGTATTCTGGCCAACAAGAAGAAAATGAGTAATGTGAATGTGGAAGCAGAGGAGTCATGAAGGACAAGCACCCCATGTAGCTCTTGATTACAATCAGCCGTCTGCTTCAGCTGAAGATAAATCCAATTCTGTTGGAGCGTCCACAAGGAGCAGGTACAAAATGGAAGCAGTGATCACAAAGGAGAATATAACTACCAGTTCTGGATTTACCACAGCCACATCTGCAACTGCTGCCCAGTCTGTTAGTTTGGAGGGTGAGGATAAGCCAAGGTCAGTGAGTAACAGCTCAGGGGGTACTGTAAAGGGGGTAATTAGAGGAAGGGTTGCGGTGAAATCAGATGTCCTGGAACTTTAGTGGGAGCTCCATCCTCTTCATCTGCTGCTCCTGCTGCTGCATATGCTGCTGGTTCTTCATCAATGAATGCAGATGCACCCAAAACTGTGACACCTTTTAGAATAGATGCATCTGCTTTGGGTTCTTACACACCACCAGTGACTTCTGGAAGCGGCAAGGGAAGGTTTTCTGAGATGCCAGTGCAGTCAGTTTCTACTCACAAGGAACAACCTCAAACTACCGCTGAGAGGAGGAGCTTGTATGGTTCAACATCTTCTATTGGAGACGATGTATCTGACCTTGGGATTGGGGATTCAAGTAAGCTCACTTGACAATTTGTTATATAGTGGCTTAGCCCTTGTGTAATAATCCCGACCCGTGATTAGCTATTAATCGGTATTTAAGGATGTTACTGAATGGATTAAAATGAATTATGGGATTAATATGTAATCTGCATGATAATTGGCTATCTATCTGTCACTTATAAAAATATCTGCTTAGAATCCCGCTTTAAAATGAAAATTGAAAGCCTTATCGGCATCCAAACCCGGAATTGATCATACCATTGTGTTATTTGGAATTTTTAGAACCTTATGGCAAATTTAATCAAAAATTAATTTAAAACGATTCATTAAGTCGCGTTTGGCAAGTCTAATGTTCCAATTAATGTATTATAGCATTATATGTGTTATTTGAGTCACTTTAGCCCATTTGGAGCCTTACCTCATTTTGAGTTCAATTCGTTGGTCCCTTGGTGCAAAAAAACAAATCTGATGAAAACATTCTAGAGAGAGAGGGAGAACAATTCTAGAGAGAGAGAAGGAGGAATTCAAAGAAGAGTTGGAGATTTTGCATGAATTCACCAAGATTGTGTTAGAATAAGTGAGATTGAAGACTCTAGGTATGAATTCAACCCCTAACCTGTGAATCTAAGTCTATAACATGAAAATTTTGTGTTTAATCATGAACATTGAGCTTGGGTTTAAGATTTGGGTAGCAATTCATACTTGCATGCTCATGTAAGTGTTAAACTACCAAGTTTGCATCAATTGTGTTGAACATGGAGGTTGAATGGTACATGCATGCACATTTCATCAAGTTTGGTAAATTAATCTCATGCTTTTGAAGTCTTAAGAGGGAATTTGGAAGAGGAATCCACATGCATGCATGAATATTTGGAGTTTAACATGTTAAGTTTGATTTTGAGCATATATGTTGCTATCATGAATTATTGGTCACATGCATGGGTCATTCATCATATTTTAAAGCTTAAATCCATGTTTTGAAAAGGATTCCTTCCATGCATGGAGCTTAGGAGCTCAAATTGCAAGTTTCATAGGTTTTGAAGTCAAGAGTTTTAAAGAATTCACATGCATGTCTACTTCTTGAAATTCAAGTTGAAATTGTGAGTTTTGACAAACCTTGGGCCATGATTTTACCAATTGATCTTTGAACTTTCATATTCTACAAGTTTTCTGGGTTATATCAAATTTTGGGGCCCAAGAGATGAGTTTTGAAGGGTTGAATGTCGAATTTGAAGTTGGAGGTGCAATCTGGAAATTCCAGATTTTGCATCTTCGCTCGAGCGAAGGAGAGCTCGCTCGAGCGACCACTCTGGAATCGTGCACCTCGCTCGAGCGACCAAAAGTCCGCTCGAGCGTAAATTTCGAGCTCCCAGAAGTTTGCATCATTTACAGATCGCTCGAGCAAAGAAATGTGCGCTCGAGCGACCAGTCACATTTTTGCATGCTCGCTCGAGCGAGGAAAGCTTCGCTCGGGCGAGGACTTAAAATTCTGAAATTTTGCCTAAGTGTTCCAAGGCATGTTTTGACAACCTCATTGCATCTTAGGCATTCCTAAGCCTTAATTAAGCTATAGTAATGAGGTTATGGGCTAGAAACGCACACTAAGATAATGAATGGCAAGTATGTATGTGACTTGAGCATTGTAATAAGAATGAATCACATTAAGAAAATGCAAGGGTGTGTGTGTTCTAAGCCATGTAACAAGAATGAACATGAACCAACGTAATGTAAGCTAAGCCTTAATGGCCACATGAATGAGTAATGATGAGATTCGTTGGTGTTATGTATTTTGTGATTGTAGGTCAACGTCCGAGAAGTGATTGACCATCTACGGAACCACTGTGAGTAACGTTATCGTAAAGATACGTTCATATGAAATTATATTCCAAATGAGATAAGATATGCTATGATTTCTGAAATGATATATGTTTCTGTGAACGAATATTCCAAGTTTGAAATCTATTATGGCATCCATAGATAGTCCCAAGTCATGGGGGACAGCATGAAAATGCGGGTCCATGACATTTACGAGATCTCGTTAGCCACTTCATTGTGGTGGTATGTGTTTAATCGGTGTCCGGGACCGGTTACTCTAGTCGGAAGACGTTATGTGATATGTGATATGTTCTATGGGATATGCCATTATTATGTTCTGATATGAGATTACTATGATTATGCTATGATCTGTTTTGTACGTATAAAATGTTCGGGATTTCGTTCACTAACCCCTTTACCTTAATGTTATTCACTGGGCTTTAGCTCACTGTTTGTATATATATATTATAGGTGAGCATTCTGGAGTGCAAGCCCGAAGGTTTTGTGGGGGACTGTGTTTCTGTTGTCAGCCAGCCTTTGTGCCTCACGTGGAGGTTCCCGATGTATCTTGGGTTCAAGGGTTGATTAATTCTGTTTATGCATGGGACTTTATTTTAATCATGTTGTCTGTACGGAAATTACTGTAAAGTGTGTGGTATAATATAATGCATGGTTGACTATATGGTTGTGTAATTAAAGTTTTAAATTATTCTGTTTCATGTAAGTCAACATAGCTCATTGGACAATTATAATTATGTATTTGCTTCCGCTAGCCCCTTATTATATGCTTATCTGTTCAGAGGCCGTAGGTAATCCCAGGATTACTGGCCGGTTACGATGCTAAACCTATAGGGGCAGGTTTGGGTCGTGACACCTTGACTCCTTGTCATGAAGCCATTCTTGAATGCACCTTTTAGATCTATAGAAATGCCTGAAAAGATTAGAATCATTGCACTTGGTAATTTAAGTAGTTTTATACATATAGCAGTGGGACATTTGACAAAATTTAGTTGAGTTGTGACTTGTAAGTGTAGTTATATATGAGGTCAGTGGTCGATTGTTTGCTTTATGTTTCTCAGTATATGTATTAACTTGTTAGAAAATCCCTTTTTTTTACGTAATCCTGAACTTTGAAGTTCGAGATTCATCATCTAAAAGGGTTTAATCGATTCAGCGCCTTTTCCCCCTGGTGTTGGGGAAGGACATGGTTTTGGAGATACAGTCATGAGGTGATTACAGCAGACAAAGCCATTGATGAGAGTAATGTGGGAAACTGGATGCTTCGCAACATGGGCTGGCAGGAAGGCTTGGTAAAATTTTCCACTCTTGCACCCCCGTTTACATTTTGTGTGTTGAGTATTTGCTAGAAGCTAATGAAATTTGCCTCTTACAAATCTGATGGTGAGACACTCCCTTGCCATGTGATTCTTATGGACATTGTCTGGTTGTTTCCAACCTTTTATTTAGATTTTTTATACAAGTAGCCCTTGTGTGAACAGGCTTCTAGCCCAGAGGCAAGAGTGGTTGGTAGCTCTCCTTTAGCTTATATCTGCACAACTTGTCATCCGTTGTTTAGAGTCTCCCCTTTCCATACCCTTAGGTAGTGTTTGGTTTATTGGAATGAAAATGGATTTTTACAGAAGCTAAGGAATGAGCATTTCATTTCATTCCATTCCATTCCGTTTTCATTCCAGTGAACCAAAAATAGCATTAAGAGTAGGCTGGATATATAAACTATATTTTGAATCCTCAAAATGTAGCACTTGCATATTGTCTTTCATCTCTCTAGTTTTGCCTGTCACCAGTTACTTTATGTTTAATGATCTTAGGAGTTTCAAAGTTTGAAAGGTATAGTAGCAGCCGGTAATTGTTTCTTCAACATTTAGCGGGATTCTAACATTGCTTTGGGGTATTGTTTTTTTGTTGTTTCCTCTGTGATTTGATGTGCGGGGGACTTAGGAAGGATGGGAGTGGCATGGTAGAGCCTGTGAAAGCACAAGCAATGGAAAAAAAGAGCGGGACTGGGGAGTCAGCAAAAGAAGTTGGATCCAAACTTGGAAGTGCAAGCTGGAGACAGTTATTGAACTCTCATTCAGAAGAAGGCCATTGCCAGGGTCAGAGAGATGTCAGAGGATTAAGGAGATGATATTCAAAACAGTAAATGGATGGTTGTGCTAGAGATTCGGAGTTGGATGAATAAGTAGAGTCGTGTGGAAAATGCTTTTAGGTTATGAAGCTCCCATTATAGGGTTCTTTTTGTAAGAATGATGTTAAGGTTTCTTGCTCTAGTAAATGGTCAAAATTATAGTTAGAATATAAACTTCTGTTTAAGGGTCTTATATTACAAGTGGTTATCTTATTGCTCATGAGGAGGTTGTGAGTACTTTCTGATTCAGTTATGAAATCTCTGGCCCTATTTGGCTTCCTTATTTGGGAAGGCTTTTCAGCCCATTTTTTGGATATCTTTGGTGAATTATTTTTTTAAAGAGTTTCTTAACTAGAAAATTGTTAAATTTTAAAATAAAAAAATACTTCTTAATAATTTAAAAAGTTTATTTGTACACTTTTATTATTTTAATATCAAAATTATATTTCTTAATAATTAAGAAGTTTCTTATAAACTATAACTTTTACGCATTACAATATATTTTTTACACTTTCAATACAACTTTCTCCCATTTACCAATACAGTTTTGATTACAATTTTTCTTGTTGGGTCTATAAAAAGTGGCCAATTCCGGTTTGGATTCTCTCTCCACACAAGGGGCAATTTTGCAAGATAAGAAAACACAAGGTCCTGTATTGTAACATGAACAAAACGTGAAAGAAAATGTCATTAAAAAAAAAAAAAAAAAAAGTGTGGTTGTGGGGAGTGTATCTAGACAAGTGTGTGGTGGGCAGGTTGGCCACTGGTTAGCTTGGCTTTTTCAAATTTGGAAAATTGGGCTCGGATCTACGCACCAAAAAGGTTTCTATGTATTATGGCTTCTTTTGGAAAGGGAATTAAAAGTTATTTTTTATTTTTTAATTTATTTTAAATTATATTATTTTTTACATATTTTTTTAAAAATAATTAAAAATTTAATTTTTAACTATTTTATCAAAACACCCCTTATACACATATTAGAAAGGGCGAATTACACTCCCACAAACATGAAATGATGTAAGTTACACTTACAACTTCACGATGTGGGCGTTTGGGAAATGTCTATCTTTTAGGTTTTTTTTTTGGCTATTTTAGGTTTTTTTGGTTTTTTTTATAAATGAATTACAATAACAATCCCTATAATTTGAGACTCGTATCATTTTGATCCCTGACTTTTTAATTATAACACATTAAATTCTGAATTTTGAATCTTGTTTTAAATAAGAACAATTAAAGATATCATTGCTCAATTTCAATGACAAACTCGTTAATTTGATAAAATATAAACTAATTTGACAAAAATAAATGTCAAAAAAATATTTTTGAATTTTTAAATTTTTTTTATGCCCATCAAAGATAAAATTATGTAAAATTGATAAATCTTTTACGCATTTATTTATTTATTTATTTTATCAAATTAATTTTATATGTTTGGATGATGATCATGTAATGGGTGATTGTTTTTATTTTTATTAAATTAGTTTCTATTTTTCTAAAAGTCAAATATGGTGACAACTTTGATATTATTATTAAATTAATCCATTAAATCAAAAAATCCAAAACTAAAAACATTTCATATATTAAATATATCGATTACACATTAAAAGCCTAACAACCACCTATTACATGATCATTATCCAAACACATAACAAAAATTAATTTGGTAAAATAAATAAATAAATAAATGTGTAAAGATTTATTAATTTTACATAATTTTATCTTTGGTGGATATAAATAATTTTTAAAATTTTAAAAATATTTTTTTGATATTTATTTTTGTCAAATTAATTTATATTTTTATCAAATTGAGGATTTTACCCTTGAAATTGAGTAATGGTATCTTCAATTATTCTTATTTGGAATAAGATTCAAAATTCAGAATCAAATATGTCACAATTGAAAAGTGAGAGACCAAAAGATACGAACCTCAAACTATAAAGACTGTTAGTGTAATTTGTCCCTTTTTTTAAAATATATTTCCACTATACTATAATTTCTCCTATTAGAAACTCTAAAAAGAATTATAAAAAATTCTACACATTAATCCCATGGCGTGAGTTCCCCATATAAATATTAGGTATAATTTTTTAAAATTTCTAACATTGTTTATTATATAACTAGTCTTACAGCCCAAGAAATATATAAAAATTTTGAAAAATACGAGACATTTTCACTTAATTCAATGTATTTCTTATTAAGATTAATATGTTTTTAGTTATTTTACCTATTTTTAAGACACTTTTTATTTCAATCTCAATATTAAACATTGTCTCGGAGCCATCATTTAACATTTACCTACACGTGATATAATGCTAATGTCACGACCCAAACCCGGCCCTATCATTTGACTGGACCGACCACAAGAGTTCGAAATATTTCTTCACACAGAAAGAACTGAACATGAGACAACGGAGATGGCTAGAACTGATTAAAGATTATGATCTCCAGATTCTGTACCACCCGGGAAAAGCCAACACCGTTGCCGATGCATTGAGCCGAAAATCAATTGCCAACCTAGCTTGTTTGCTCACTGGACAGAAAGAGTTGCTTTGTGACCTTGAAAAATCTGAAATTGAAGTTGTTTTGAGGGAACAAGGTGGAACAATAGCTGCCATTACTGCTCAACCAGCCTTGATTGAAGAAGTTAAAGAGAAACAGCAACTGGATGACTTCTTGAAAAAGATCATCGAAGAAAGAGAGTCTAAGCCGAGACCGGGTTTCAAATTTGAGAACAATGTACTGAAATTTCAAGAAAGACTGTGTGTGCCGAATGACACTGAACTGAAAAGAAGAGTTCTGCAAGAGGGCCACAATTCAAAATTGTCTATTCACCCGGGGAATACGAAAATGTACCAAGATCTGAAACAGAATTTCTGGTGGCCGGGAATGAAGAAAGAAATTGCCGACTTTGTGTCCAAATGTCTTCATTGCCAACAAGTTAAAGCTGAACATCAACGACCTCCCAGATTATTGCAACCCTTACCCATACCAGAGTGGAAATGGGAGCATATCACGATGGATTTTATCGTCGGGTTACCTCGCTCCAGAAAAGGTATGGATTCAATTTGGGTCATTGTTGATAGACTAACCAAATCTACTCACTTCTTACCTGTCAAGACAATCTATAATGCGGACAAATTGGCTGTTATCTATATTGATGAAATTGTGAGACTGCATGGAGTGCCTGTGTCTATTGTTTCTGACAGGGATTCGAAGTTTACATCGAGGTTTTGACAAAGCCTACAGACTGCGTTGGGTACTGAATTGAGGCTGAGTAGTGCCTATCATCCTCAGACAGATGGACAGTCAGAAAGGACCATCCAGACTTTGGAGGATTTATTGAGAATGTGTGTCCTTGATTTTCAGGGAAATTGGGAAAGTCATTTGCCATTGGCTGAATTCGCCTACAACAACAGCTACCATTCGAGTATTGGTATGGCGCCTTTCGAGGCATTGTATGGCAGGAAATGTCGATCTCCGATTTGCTGGGCAGAAGTTGGAGATGGGCCTTTGCTTGGGCCCGAAATTGTATATGAAACGACTGAAAAGATAAAACTGATACAGCAAAGACTGAAAACTGCACAGAGCAGACAGAAAAGTTATGCGGATGTCAGAAGACGGGACAGAGAGTATGAAGTGGGTGATCACGTTTTGTGAAAGTGACACCAATGAAAGGCCAGACTCGTTTTGGAGTCAAGGGCAAGTTAGCGCCAAGGTATGTCGGACCGTATGAGATTATTGAGAAAATCAATCCGGTGGCGTATCAAGTTGCGCTCCCTCCTGAAATGGAGCATATGCATAATGTTTTCCACATTTCGATGTTGAGAGATTATCTCCGGGATCCCTTCCACGTCATTAAGCCGACTCGTATCGTGTTGAGTGATGACTACACTTACGAGGAACGACCTATACAGATTATAAACAGACGAATCAAGAAACTGAGAAACAAAGAGATCCCATTGGTGAAAGTTGACTGGCAGAACCATGGTGGTGTGTATGCCACTTGGGAAAGGGAAGATGACATGGCTAGGCGATATCCCGATTTGTTCCCGCTGAATCCTGTTTTCTTCCAGAATGAAGGTAACTCGAGTTTAGAGGACTAAACTCTTATAAGGAGGGGAGACTGTAACAACCCCCATACTGTTTACCGAAATTTACTGAAATACGTACTGAAATTTACTGAAATACGTACTGATTACTGCTAAACTGGACTGTTTATGACCGATAATTGGACTAACTGGAGTACTGAACGGATTGATTGAAAATTGAAACTGAATTGACTGAGCGTGTCTATTGTATTGCATTTTTATCTTTTGATTATTTGATTATCTGTTCGTGTTTTATGTTTAAATTACAAATTGAAGGCCTTATCGGCGGCCGAACTGAAAACCGTTTAGTGTTTCATAATCAGTAGGACTTTTGTGATTTAATGGTATATTTATCAAAAATGTGATTAGGTATGATTAAACTAGATTAAATAAAGCCAATTTAAGAGTTTGCCTAAATCACAACTTTGCCACCTAGTGGGACCTTTGATTATTCACATATGTTGAGCCTTATACATGTGGACTAAACCTTTCATCAGCTCTTTTCCCTTGTTCCACCGAATTTAGAGAGGGAGAGAGGGAGAGAGTGCATTCACCTTGTAGAGTTGCTTGGAAATTGAAGGATTTGAGGCATACATTGCATAATTGGGCTTGTTCTTCTTGAATACAAGACTTAGGTATGAATTTCAACCACTCATTGTTGCATTTAAGGTTGGTTCTTGCTAAATTCATGGCAAATTGTAGAGTTAAGACAAGAATTAGTTCAAAAGTGTTGATATAGAGTTTAATTCATGCATGCATGTTTGAATTGATGAGTTTGAGTTGAATTCATGGTAAAATTGTACATGCATGTTCATATTTAGGCTTGAGTCCATGAATTCATCATGTTCTTGAAGAAATGAGTCCATTTGGACAAGCTTTGAAGGTTGAATTTGGTTTGAATCCATGCATGTTTGCATTTCTCCATGTTCATGAAGATGGGTTTGAAAAATGGTTTTAATTGACTCACCTTTGGGGCTTGAATTCATAAATTGAGCTTTGAAACTTGTTATACATTGAATTTAAATGTGTTTTCCAGAATTTGGGCCCAAGAGGTCGAGTTTTGAGTGAAAGAATGCTTGGTTTGAGCTTAGGAGACAAATCTGGAAATTCCAGAATTTGGCTTCTTCGCTCGAGCGAAGGATTCTTCGCTCGAGCGACCAACTTTTGTTCGAAGCTACGCTCGAGCGTAGAATTGGTGGCTCGAGCGTAAAATTTCAACATCCAGTACTTTTACTGTTTCATCAGACCGCTCGAGCGAAGGATTTCTCGCTCGAGCGAAGCCTTTGATTTTGGAAGCTCGCTCGAGCGAGGCTCCTATTTTCAGCAAATTTTGTAAAATATTTTCTAAGTGTATTTTTGCATCCTCATTCCATTCTAGGCTTCTTAGGCCTAGTTTAAGACATCTTAATGAGGATATAGATGTAGAACACACCCAAGCAAATTAGGGATTAAGTTATGATATTTCCCAACTGTGTAGCTTAGTGTGTGTTCAACCTGTGAACTGTGTAGGGTTGGGACTGGGGAGACACGCTCTAGCATACTGTAGCCCAAACTCTGTGAGTAACAATTGTGTAAAGATATGTTCAAAATAACTACCTTTTGAATACTAAACTAAACTGTTTACTGAACTGAAACTGATTACTGAATGAATGTATGTCATTTATTTCTGAACTGTACTGTGGCATCCTTAGCACCTACTGTTTACTGTTACTGTTACAGAGATCTCTGTCGGTTCCCCCGTGGAACCACCACTGTTTACTGACGATGGCCATCATTACTGTTCGGTCTTTAAGACCTACTGTTTACTGCTAAGCTAATGGGTGTACCACATATGACTGAATAACTGTTCTGACTGAAAGACTGAAATATTGTTTAATGAACTATTTTCATTACTGTAAGGATATTTCATTCTTAACCTCTTTACGCATTATGTTATTCACTGGGTTTTAGCTCACTGCTCATATATATATGTAGGTGTACAGGCACCGGACCAAAGCTAGAGGCGTCAGGGTTACTCCAGTTTTGTCAAGCCAGCCTATGTGCCTCACCGCGAGGTTCCGAGCCTGCTATGCTAAGGCTTAGGGGTGTTTTAGCATTCCCCCTTCTGTACCGCCTCACTGTTTTGTATAAACTGTTATCTGCTTTACTGTACTGTTATCAAGGGATTAGGTCCCTACACTGAGTGACTGTAAATATTGGTATAGACTGTACTGTTGGCTGCATGAATGTATGAAAAATCTTTTTGGCATACAGACTGTCACAGCTCGTTAGACACTATTTACTTACTGTATTGGCTTCCGCCAGGACCTGTACTCTGTTTTTCTGTATTACTGTTAAGCAGGCCTTCGGTAATCTCGGATTACTGGCCGGTTACGGTACTAAACCCAATTATTTGACAGTATTAACTTTTAAGTTAAAATACATATTTAACCTAAAACCTTTACATATACTTTAAAGGGTAAATTACATGGACACCCCCTGAGATTTCAATTTAATACGAATCCCCCCTTGGAATTTTAAAAAAAAAATTTAATAAAAATAAATATGAAGAAATATATTTAATTTGTAAAAAGTTATTTCTAACCACTAGAAAGATAAAATTATATAAAAATGATAATTATTATTTTTTTTATTTCTTAACCAAATTAATTTTTAATTTTTAAAAAAAATTTCTAAAAATCAAACCATACATAGCCTAAGAATCTTTTGATAAGTCATTTCTTACGTTGGTAACTTATTTAATTTTTGTTAATTTTACGACATTTTTGCCATCTGAGACGTGTTTGGTAACCATTTCGTTTTCAGTTTTCAATTTATATTTACAAAAATTTTAAAAACTGTCATAAAAACTTGTTTGATAATTTTTTTTATTTATAAATGGTTGTCTCAGTTTGTAAATTTGAGGAAAAAAAAACGCAAATTCAAAAAATGAGTTTACGTTGGTTTTTAAACAGAAATTTAAAAATTTAATTAACAAAATTTTTTTTCAAATAATTTTTCTTCCAATTAATATTTTTTTCAATGAATTTTTTTTCAACTAACACTAATCCAGAGGGCAATTGATAATATTACTTTAACCTTAGAGAGGAGATTGTAATTTCTAAAATGTGAGAGGTGTCAACAGGGCCGGCCTGGGCTAAGGCGGGTGAGGCCTGTGCCTAGGGCCCCAAAAATTAGGCCCAAAAAAAGGCTCCCAAATTTAGTCTTGCATATATTAAAAACTTAAACTGATCCAATTCTGTTTAATTAATTTAGGCCATTTTAAAGGGGGTCTCAAAAAATCTATTTGGCCCAATTGATAAAAGGCCCAATTAATTTTTTTTTTATAAGTTCTAATTGTTAGTCCAATTAAAATAAAATATAAAATATATATATATATATATGTATTAGTCGTTATCCTAATTTTGTGTGGCCTATTTTTTTTTATCTTTATGGCCCAATTATGTGTTTTTTTAGTATTTGTTTTTAAAAATATTTTTGGCAACAATTTTTATTTATTTATTTTGCATATACATCTAATTTAAATATGCTTAAAAATTATAATATTTATATATATATATTTTAAATGTTACCAAATACAAAATATAAAAAAAAAAAAAAAACGAATTGCAAGCTCAGACAATTATTTTTGAAAACTCTAAACCAAATAGAGTGATTTTTATTTTTATTTTTTATAAATATCTAAAAAGGCCCAAAAAATTATTTTGCCTTAGGTCTCTGGAAACTCAGGGCCGGCCCTGGGTGTCAATGTAATTTACTTAGTGAGAGCAAATTAGTATTTAAAAAATTAAATTGCTGACATCAGCAAAATCTATTATTTGATTTAACATTCAACTAACTGAGGGAGCAATCTATAATGAAATTTTAAACTTCAGGAAAAGAGATGTAATTTCCAAAAGTGAGAGGAGAAATTATAATAAACATAAATCTCAGAATATAATTTACCCATATAAATATATTATCTATAATTAGCTAGTATTATTGATCATTCTCACACCTCTCACACAGACGTGAGAGTTGTGATGGGAGAAAAAAAAAAATCAAAAAAATCTAGTCAATCACATCTCATTGGGCCTGGGTCACCCCAGTAGGGTCCGGAGTATTTTTCTATAAATTGCATAATTTAACGACTGAGATGAAGACTCCGAAATTATCTGGTATTATGATCCCAACTCTCTCTCATCCTATCACTTCTCAAGCCCTATTTGAATATGAATAGCAACTAACTTATATATAAGTGCTAGTAACTCTCTACTTTCATCATCCCAAATACCTCCCTCCATCTCCATCTCCATCTCCATCTCTCATCACCGATCACTCTTCTACCTTAAACCCCCCCACCCCCTCTCTCTCTCTCTCTCTCTCTCCTCTTTGGAATGTTGGGATCACTAACAAATCAGTCGTCTCTCTCTCTATCACTCTCTCGATCTTCATCGCTCATCACGGACCCCCTGTACGATCCCTCGTCTGAAATCGAAACTAGGTCGAAATCCAGGTATTTTTTTGGGCTTCAAATTCGTTTTAAATTGCTTGGTTGCTCTTAAAATTTGTTGGAAATTGCTTGATTGCGTTGAAATTGATTGCTTGCTTGATTGTTGTTGTTGTTGTCTGAAATTGCTTGTGAATATTTTTTAAGGGTTTGATTCGGAAATTGCTTGATTCTGTTTTAAAAGAAAATTATTTATTATGAGGATGCAATGGTGTTGGTGCCCTTTGTTGTTTCTTTATGAAGAATGCTATTTATTTATTTATGAGGAGGGAATCATAGGTCGGTCGACTTATTAGCTATGGAAACAAAATATTATTAGTAGGATAAAAAAAAAAAAAGGGAAGGGAAGGAGTAAAAAGAAGGTAACTGGTGAAGCTAAGCTTCATATCTGTGATGGCCTTTTATGCATGTTTTGTTTGAAGTAATAGTTAGTAATTATTTTCTAGTGAGGGGTTCTCGTATGACACTTCATTGCTACGCCCCTATAAAACATGTACATACTCCGAAAAAGCATGCCGTACTATCTCTTACGTACTTCTGTATATGTACCAGTAGACAAAACATGTACTTAAATTTTTTCCTAATTTTTGGCATCATACCATGACGTGTTTAGTATATACACAAATCGTACCGTATTTCAATTGAAATAATATTTTTTTCTTACTAAACTTCTATAATTTTAAAATTGAACCATGGTTTGTAAGTTATTTAATATATTGACATTTAATTTTGCTTTATATCTTTACTTTTGACATTAAATGTTAATTGTAGTAGGTTGGACCTTAACAAATTAAATCATTTAATTAATTTTTACATTATTCTAAATTAAAAATAAATATTTTTTTTCTAAGTGTACCAAGCCGAAGCCGTACCCGTGCTTTATTTTTTTTTTAATTTTACCGTATCGACGCACTAGTACTAGTACTAGTACTCGTATACGTATCCGTACCCATGCTTCATAGCTACGCCCTCATGATCTTAGTTTGATATATATAATATGACTTCTCCGATGATGTAAAGCACTTGGTACACATATCATTCGATCTTTTTTGGTTTTGATGTCATTTGTTGACTATGGAGCATCTAATGTAAAGTTGCTTGATCTGATCTGATGCATTATTTTATTATGTCTTCTGTCTGTCTGTCTGTCAAATCACTAGAAAATGATGGTTTCTTTTCAATTACCTAACTTATTATGTGTACACATCCTTTGTATTGCAGAGATGATCCAGAACTTGACAGAATGTACAAGGAGAGAGTTAGATGGGGTGATCCTATGGCACATTTGGTCAAGGTAACTAGTAGTGACTTGCGTGCATGTAGACTCTAGTTTGCTGAAATGCCAAATTTTGTACTGATTTTTGAATTGTTCCTCAATGTTTCAGAAAAAGTATCCTGAGCCTGTTCTATCAGACCTAGGAGATGACGATAAGATGAAAGAATCAGGGTTTATAGTCCCTCAAGACATTCCTAGTCACAGCTGGTTAAAAAGAGGATTAGATGCGGCTCCAAACCGGTATGCCATCAGACCAGGGAGACACTGGGATGGGGTCGATCGTAGCAATGGTTTGTTTACTTGCACCTCTTTTCTTCAGTTAGATGTATTTTTTTTGCCCCAAAATGCTTTCAGCTTATATTTTACTCTCCATTTGTTTTGCAGGGTTTGAAAAGGAAATGTTTAAAAGAACAAATGAGAAACAGGCTACGGAAGGAGAAGCATATCTTTGGTCTGTCTCAGATATGTGAAGTGCAAGGACTGTATTCTTCATTCTGTTGCTGCAGGGTTTATACTCAGTTTAGTGTTTGTGTTAAGTGGTAGTTAGAGATGAGTACAAGAAAAATAGATTGGAAAAGAAGCTCTGATGTGCTGTAAAAAATAAGAAAGGATAGACAATGACAGATGGTTATATACATTGCCTGTAGTGCATGCGGCCCTGTTCTTGCTTCTATAATTTTTTTGGGACTAGTTTTTTTACTAATATAAATTGTTCTTTAGAATACTCATGATCGACTGATTTACATCACAAGATTTGAGTGCTCAATTGGTCACATGCTTTGTTTTTGATATTGTATACCACCTCATTATTTATCCCAGTTTAATGATTTTATAAGATGAGTTGCAATTGAATGTATTTAGATTAGATTATAAAAGAGAGGCATATAGGCCCGTTTGGTAGGGCTTATAAGCTGATTATTTCAGCTTTTAACTTAATTTAAGTTAAAATAGTGTGTTTGGTACAACTTAAGTTGCCAACTTATAACTTAAACTAAGCTATTTTTCAACTTATATCAAAAGTTGGTGATGGGGTGCTTAAGGATTTCGACTTAAGCGCGCAGCTGGGATTGGGGGGTTAAATGACTTAAATGTCCCTCCCAAACTTCAATATTTACGAAACTGCCATTATATACCCCCGTTTTCTTTGTTGTTGCCCTAAACACACTCTCGCTTCTCACAGTCTTCTCTCCTCTCTCCTCTCCTCTCCTCTCCTCTCTGGCGACCGAGAAGAACAGTCGTCCGCTTCTTGATCGCAACAGATCGGTGCTTGTAGAACATCGTCTACCTCTCCAAGAACAGTCGTCCCCTGTTTTCCGTTCATCTGCATCGAAAAGGTAACATTTCATGACTGTGATATATACAAATACATATATATATATATATATATATATATGTATGTATATGGACATCGATTAGGGTTGATTTCATGACTGAGAAGTTATACACAATTCATATATATATATATATATAAGATTTCTCTCTCTGATTACTGTGAAATGTCCCTCTTCTTCACTTTGTGATTAGGGTTGAAAACGCCTCTCTCTCTCTTCTTCACTATCTGATTACGGTTGAAAACCCACCTTTTACTGTGATCTGTTATTTATTTATTTAATCCTTAGATGTTTTTCAATTTTAAATGCATAAATTTGGTTCCTTGTGACTGACTGAGCTCTTATAATTGTTTTGTTTCTGTATATGTTGGGCAAAATCTACTTTACAAAATCAAATTTCAAAGAAAAAAGATCCAAAAATGACAATTTTTTAAAAACTACACTAACCTTTGAATCATGTTAGTTTAATTGGTTGTTCAGCTTTGTGGACTGCAAGGAATTATTTGTGGGTTAATGCTAAAAATTATTTGCCATAATGCATTAGTTTTCTGTATGATATATACATGTATTTGTTTGTAGTGTATTTCGCTTGTAGTGTTATTCGCTAAAATTGCGGAAACAGTTATGTTTGTGCCTAGAGGGGGGTGAATAGACCAAACTCTTAAACAAATTAGCAATTAAAATTTACCAAGTGGATTAATCTATTTAATTAGCCAGTTCTAATTATTCACATGATGCTTTTTATTGCCCATTTTCACCATTTATATTGCATAACTATTCTTTTTATGGTTTGAGTTGACTTCACTAATGCCCCTAACAAGGGGGGCATGGGCTCACCAGGGGTTGGGGATTTGGAATTTGAATTTTCATTCTATTCTGTTACTCATGATAGGATCATGTGGATTCATACAGTAGGGATATCTATGACAAATCTTCTCAACTTTTGGTTGACTGGCCTTTTTGGAACAAAGGAAATGCAGTCTTTGAGAACTCCATACCTTTCTGTTAAAGTGAAGGGTTTGAATTAAAAATTGCTGTGGATTGCGCTCATAACTATGTGGAATGGTTTAAAAGAGTTCAAATGTGACATTTTTGTATTAGTTGAATTAATCGATTATTTGTAGAGTTCAAATTCCAATTTCAACCAGTTCGTAAGTATGCATTACAATGTTAAAAGATACCACAAATGTTCTTTTTCTTTTTCTTTTGTCAATCATTTCTACTTTTAAAGTACTAGTAGTAGTAGTAGTCAATTAACTTGATGATTCACCTAATTTCTTGCTTGTGAAATTAACTTGGAGTATCATCTGCCCATTTTTTTTTTTAAAATAAATAAATAAATTCCTCTACATTGGTTAAAAAAATTCTTCCTGAATGAGACTCAAGCTTGAGACACTTCCTCACACAGAGAAAGCGTTATAATTTTTTTCAAGTAGGCCAAATGCCAATTGTGGATGGCTATATTTTCTAATTTGTGTTTATTGTGTTTTGTTTTTTGATTGTTGCCTATATATCATCAATTAAATTGCTTAGTGAACCTTTGATAGATTGAAACTGAAAATGAGCGATACTTTTCTTTTGCAATAGAATTGCTTCAAGTGATGTCACTTGGCTAGGCAAGTAGTAAAAGTTTAAAGACATGTTTGAGGATTTTCGGAGACTACTTTGTAATTTATTTCTGTGGAGTTTTACAGAGAACCTAGCTTAGAGGATGTAGTGCACCCTTAGTTACAGTAAGGCATTTAGGTCTCTTGATAGAGAGGAATTTGGATATATGGCATCTAGATTGTAGTGCCAATTTGCAAGTTCTTTTTTTTATTATTCACTTAGGCTATGTTTTCATATAAGAATCTTGCTAGTAAAGAGTTTATAATTATGTGAGTTGACTTGGGTTGTGATATTCATTCATTAAGGTTAAGTAAAAAGTATAATAAAAAACTGGGTTGTGATATTCATTGATTGAGGTTAGGTAAAAAGTATAATAAAAAACTTAATAGTTGCTTATAGAACTCTGAAAAAACGTATAAAAACTGGGTTGTCAATGCGTTTTTGGACTTGTGCTGTTATCAAATCTGAAATCCACCACTACTACTTTGGACTTGTGCTGTTATCATAACCCAATCTGCTAGCTTGCTGGATAACAACATTCATTGATATAATACCTTGGTACCTGTTAATGGTGCTGCTGTTAATGGTGCTGCATGTTTTTGGACTTAGCATCAACATGGATTGTCCTGAGGCTTATTAGGGATGGTTTTGAAGCCTCTCTCTGTAGAACTTCCTGGCCTGCTACCATTGGTCGCGCTTCAGGTCTCTTTCTCTCTCTCATCTCTCTCTCTCTGGATTTTGGTAAGGACCCATTTCTGATATGTGTGTGGTGTTGTGTTCATGAAGGGTTTGAATTTATAGGTGATTATGAATATATAGATGTTTTGATGAAGGACAGCAATGGTGGTGGTGATGAAACAGTGAGGTTGATAGTGGACATAGATTTCAGGTCTCAGTTTGAGCTAGCAAGGCCTACTTCAACATACTCAGAGCTCACAGCTTCTTTGCCTTCCATATTTGTTGGGAGTGAAGAGAAACTAATGGAGATAATATGTTTTGGTTTGCTCAGCAAATAGCATCAACAATTTTCTCAAGACTACTCAGAGATGGAATTTAGATTTGGTTGTATTGCTCAGCTACTGCCAAATTTAGGGGATGTTTGTTATAGCTTTTTGTTTTTTGAAAAAAAAAAAAATTAAAATCATGAAAACTTGTTTGATAGAAGTATTGTTTTCGTGTTCCTATATGAATTGTTGAGGCTGTGCCTCAAAGTTTTGTTCTTTTACCTTTAAAAAGGAAAAAGTTTTGATGATTTTTTTGGCAATTATCCATTTTAATGTCCTCTAGTTGTTTCTCTATTTTATTTATTTACTAATTTTGCTCTCATCACAGGTCTATCCAATTTGATCAAATAGCATTCAGGTTATAAAGTATAAATAAGAAGAGGAAACACTATGTATGAACCATATATATCTTATAATTAAAAATATATATATATCATAATTAAATACAATATGAGGTATAACTAAAGAAATTATGAGTAAGGGCTAGGCTTCTCTTGTGAACTCAATATTAAAATTAAAAAAAAAAATTTGAGGTAACGGAAAAATGTACCAAATTAGGTACTAATTATATCAACTTCCATTAATGAAATAACTTTTTCAAAATTTAAAGTGAAGAAAATGACAAAATTATAATTTTTATGTTCATAAGGGCAAAAATGACAATTACACAGCAAAAAATTATTTTACAGCTTATTTTACCAAACACTACTCTGCTGCTTAAATTCATAATCTCACAGCTGCACCAAACAGGTTACCAGCTTATGTTCACAGCTGTAAGCTATAATCTGTTAAGCTATAATCTATACACTTTCCCACAGCTCTACTGTAAGTTATAATCTGTTAAGTTATAATCTATACACTGTTAAGCTATAATCTATACACTTTCCCACAGCTCTACTATAAGCTATAATCTGTTAAGTTATAATCTATACACTTTCCCACAGCTTTACCAAACAGGGCCTATGTGTATGCTCCATTAATGTTGAGAAGTTGTGATGCTGTGTATTATTCCTTCCATCTGTATGCTAGCAGCTACATTGTATTTGATTATGCTTCTACAGCTGTTGTTGTGAAGGGTCTCTTACAGAAAACAACCCAGGAAGATTTATACCAGATCCTTGTACTTTTCTACTCAATATTTTTAATTACTTCATTTGTTACTTCATCTGGACATATGTGCATCAATTATATGAGAGTAACATTTTCAGTTAACAAAAACTGTTTTTTTTGAATTATGTATTGTCCAACTAAGTGTTTTTACATTGCGAGAGAGTAATGTTTTGGTTGAGGCAGAGGCTCTTGTAATATGTATATCTGATATTTTACATTAAGGCGGTCGATTTTCTTCCCCTCTTTGCCTGTCTATTTTTCATGTTCTATTGACAATTAACTATGAATTATACCAAATCGGTGGATTTTCTTTCCCTCTTTGGAAGCAGTGTAACGAGCCACAAACAGCTGATGCCCTACCAGCAGATGTGGCATCGTCAAATCCTACAACAGTGGGGAAGAAAGGGGAGGCAGGTTAATTTTTCTGATGCTTTAGGATCATGTGTAGGAGATTTGCTGAGTTGACATTTCATCAGGTCCTACCTATGTCTTAGTTGTACGTGGGTTGGATGAAAATGCTGATGAAGAAATGCTTTGTTATGAGTTTTCCAAACATGCTCCAATTAAGGTAAAACATGCTGGATTTGTTATATAGGTTGCTGTAATGTAAACAAAACGGGAAGTCCGTAATGGCTAAGGGGCGATAGATATATAAATATGTATTGTTTACTTATATATAAGGTACTGAAATGTAAATGACTATGCTGTGTTTCATTCAAATCTGCTGAAGTTGTACATATTTTAAAACTGCGGGATCTTTGTCTGGTTAGAGATAAATTTACTCATGTTTCAAGGGAATTTGCTTTTTTACATTTTCATACGATATGTGTATTTTTTGTTGTTGATTCAGTTGAATGCTGACCTGAGTAAATGTATTTGTACACATTAGTTTATGGTGATGTATAAATAAGTGGCACGATGGCAACCAGAGATTGGGATGGAATTCTACCAATTTTTGGATTAACGTCAATCAGTGCATGCTTCAAACTTATTAGATAACTAAATTTATCCACAGTAGACTTGTCTTAGCACCCTTTAAATGGTTTTGCATTCCTTTCTCCTCAACTACTTGACATTAAGCAAAGGAGCTGTGTTTTTCTCTGTCTTCATCCTCCTATATTCTACTCCACGCCTCCAACTATGTAGGTTGGATGCTAATTGTGGGAACACCCAAGTAAATCCAAACATGGAACAAATACCTAAATCTCCTTAACGACACTATAATGAATAATTGGTGCATTGTCTCCCTCGTGCTTTGTACATAAAACATCAATTTGAAGTGTTGTGCTTTTGTAAATCAAAATTGGTCAGAATCTTCTTATGTGCAATAGTTCACCCGAAAAAATGGCCACCTTTGACCAAATTCCCTTCTTTTAAGAGAATAGTTGTAAGTGCTCATCAACAGTTTTATAACAATTTTACAAGAGTGATCCCACACAGCTCCGACAGATTCAAGTAAAGTCCAACTGAGTTTTTTTGTCCATTGTAATCCCATCTAGAGCTGGAACTAGCAACTTGAAATCCCAGAGCAAGTATCATGCTGAAAGCTCACCCTGACACTCTTCTACAACAAACTAATGAGTTTTTATGCTTGTATTATCGTATGCCATGAAGATTTCCACTCTGAACTGCTATTGATGAATGCACATTAGTGTTTAATGTAGAATTGTGGCAAAGAATGAAGACTGTTGAGGAGCACAATTTATGTGTATTTTTCTGGATAACCATGTAATGGGCTTGTGGTAAATTAAGGAATTCCCATTTCTAGAGTTTCAACATTTATTTACCAAGTCTAGCACAATGGCCCGGCATAAAGACTATATGATCTTTCATTTTTGCTCTCAAATGTCACTTGATTTTGTCACACTGATATAATTTTGATTAGACAAATGGGACTGCATAGCTGATTTATGAGTTGCAACGGGGCTTCACTTTAAAAACTACGTAAGATGCAAACTGCAATTCTAAAGGCATTGTGGTCGTCTCAGTCTTTATGCTTTTTTATTTTTGATGTATTTTTTTCCACTCTTAAGTTGAAAGAGATAAAGCATGCTTCAAGGAGCTGTATTCTGGCCAACAAGAAGAAAATGAGTAATGTGAATGTGGAAGCAGAGGAGTCATGAAGGACAAGCACCCCATGTAGCTCTTGATTACAATCAGCCGTCTGCTTCAGCTGAAGATAAATCCAATTCTGTTGGAGCGTCCACAAGGAGCAGGTACAAAATGGAAGCAGTGATCACAAAGGAGAATATAACTACCAGTTCTGGATTTACCACAGCCACATCTGCAACTGCTGCCCAGTCTGTTAGTTTGGAGGTGAGGATAAGCCAAGGTCAGTGAGTAACAGCTCAGGGGGTACTGTAAAGGGGGTAATTAGAGGAAGGGTTGCGGTGAAATCAGATGTCCTGGAACTTTAGTGGGAGCTCCATCCTCTTCATCTGCTGCTCCTGCTGCTGCATATGCTGCTGGTTCTTCATCAATGAATGCAGATGCACCCAAAACTGTGACACCTTTTAGAATAGATGCATCTGCTTTGGGTTCTTACACACCACAGTGACTTCTGGAAGCGGCAAGGGAAGGTTTTCTGAGATGCCAGTGCAGTCAGTTTCTACTCACAAGGAACAACCTCAAACTACCGCTGAGAGGAGGAGCTTGTATGGTTCAACATCTTCTATTGGAGACGATGTATCTGACCTTGGGATTGGGGATTCAAGTAAGCTCACTTGACAATTTGTTATATAGTGGCTTAGCCCTTGTGTAATAATCCCGACCCGTGATTAGCTATTAATCGGTATTTAAGGATGTTACTGAATGGATTAAAATGAATTATGGGATTAATATGTAATCTGCATGATAATTGGCTATCTATCTGTCACTTATAAAAATATCTGCTTAGAATCCCGCTTTAAAATGAAAATTGAAAGCCTTATCGGCATCCAAACCCGGAATTGATCATACCATTGTGTTATTTGGAATTTTTAGAACCTTATGGCAAATTTAATCAAAAATTAATTTAAAACGATTCATTAAGTCGCGTTTGGCAAGTCTAATGTTCCAATTAATGTATTATAGCATTATATGTGTTATTTGAGTCACTTTAGCCCATTTGGAGCCTTACCTCATTTTGAGTTCAATTCGTTGGTCCCTTGGTGCAAAAAAAAATCTGATGAAAACATTCTAGAGAGAGAGGGAGAACAATTCTAGAGAGAGAGAAGGAGGAATTCAAAGAAGAGTTGGAGATTTTGCATGAATTCACCAAGATTGTGTTAGAATAAGTGAGATTGAAGACTCTAGGTATGAATTCAACCCCTAACCTGTGAATCTAAGTCTATAACATGAAAATTTTGTGTTTAATCATGAACATTGAGCTTGGGTTTAAGATTTGGGTAGCAATTCATACTTGCATGCTCATGTAAGTGTTAAACTACCAAGTTTGCATCAATTGTGTTGAACATGGAGGTTGAATGGTACATGCATGCACATTTCATCATCAAGTTTGGTAAATTAATCTCATGCTTTTGAAGTCTTAAGAGGGAATTTGGAAGAGGAATCCACATGCATGCATGAATATTTGGAGTTTAACATGTTAAGTTTGATTTTGAGCATATATGTTGCTATCATGAATTATTGGTCACATGCATGGGTCATTCATCATATTTTAAAAGCTTAAATCCATGTTTTGAAAGGATTCCTTCCATGCATGGAGCTTAGGAGCTCAAATTGCAAGTTTCATAGGTTTTGAAGTCAAGAGTTTTAAAGAATTCACATGCATGTCTACTTTCTTCTGTTAGAATCAAGGGTTTGAAATTGTGAGTTTTTGACACACTCTTGGGCCTTGATTTTCCAATTGAGCTTTGAAACTTCATATTCTACAATTATTCTAGTGTTTATCAAATTTGGGGCCCAAGAGTCGAGTTTAGAGTGGTTAGAATGTCTTGGTTTGAGCTTGGAAGGCAAATCTGGAAATTCCAGATTTGCTTCTTCGCTCGAGCGAAGGAGGTCGCTCGAGCGACCACTGAATCGTACCTCGCTCGAGCGAAAGAGTCCGCTCGAGCGAAATAAAGTTTCGAGCTCCCAGAACGCTGCACATAAGTATCGCTCGAGCAAGGAAAAATAGTGCGCTCGAGCGAAGACATAGCTCGCTCGAGCGAAGGAAAGGCTTCGCTCGGAGCGAGGCTCTAAAATTCTTGCAAATTTTGCAAGAATTTTCTAAGGCATGTTTTGACAATCCTCATTCCATCTTAGGCATTCCTAGGCCTATTTAAGCTATAGTAATGAGGTTATGGGCTAGAAACGCACACTAAGATAATGAATGGCAAGTATGTATGTGACTTGAGCATTGTAATAAGAATGAATCACATTAAGAAAATGCAAGGGTGTGTGTGTTCTAAGCCATGTAACAAGAATGAACATGAACCAACGTAATGTAAGCTAAGCCTTAATGGCCACATGAATGAGTAATGATGAGATTCGTTGGTGTTATGTATTTTGTGATTGTAGGTCAACGTCCGAGAAGTGATTGACCATCTACGGAACCACTGTGAGTAACGTTATCGTAAAGATACGTTCATATGAAATTATATTCCAAATGAGATAAGATATGCTATGATTTCTGAAATGATATATGTTTCTGTGAACGAATATTCCAAGTTTGAAATCTATTATGGCATCCATAGATAGTCCCAAGTCATGGGGGACAGCATGAAAATGCGGGTCCATGACATTTACGAGATCTCGTTAGCCACTTCATTGTGGTGGTATGTGTTTAATCGGTGTCCGGGACCGGTTACTCTAGTCGGAAGACGTTATGTGATATGTGATATGTTCTATGGGATATGCCATTATTATGTTCTGATATGAGATTACTATGATTATGCTATGATCTGTTTTGTACGTATAAAATGTTCGGGATTTCGTTCACTAACCCCTTTACGCTTAATGTTATTCACTGGGCTTTAGCTCACTGTCTCATATATATATTAGGTGTAGCAGGCAGTGAAGCCCGAAGTGCTGGAGACTGTGGTAATTCCCGTTTTGTCAAGCCAACCTATGTGCCTCACTGCGAGGTTCCGAGCTTGCCAAGTAGCTTAAGGGTGATTTAGTATTTGTCTTGCATGTTTTGACTTATCAACTGTATAATCATGTATCTATACTGGTAAAGACTTACCCTGTCTAAAGTGTTGTATAATATCTGCAATGTCTGTAGTATGATATAATGGATTGTGAATGTTTGAAAAATCTTTTCTGGCATAAGACTGTCAACAAGCTCATTGGACAATTTATTATTACTGTATTGCTTCCGCATGCCCTTATCTATGATGCGTTACTTACTGTCAAGAGGCCGTCGGTAATCCAGGATTACTGGCCGGTTACGATGACTAAACCCATAGGCAGGTTTGGGTCGTGACACCTTGACTCCTTGTCATGAAGCCATTCTTGAATGCACCTTTTAGATCTATAGAAATGCCTGAAAAGATTAGAATCATTGCACTTGGTAATTTAAGTAGTTTTATACATATAGCAGTGGGACATTTGACAAAATTTAGTTGAGTTGTGACTTGTAAGTGTAGTTATATATGAGGTCAGTGGTCGATTGTTTGCTTTATGTTTCTCAGTATATGTATTAACTTGTTAGAAAATCCCTTTTTTTTACGTAATCCTGAACTTTGAAGTTCGAGATTCATCATCTAAAAGGGTTTAATCGATTCAGCGCCTTTTCCCCCTGGTGTTGGGGAAGGACATGGTTTTGGAGATACAGTCATGAGGTGATTACAGCAGACAAGCCATTGATGAGAGTAATGTGGGAAACTGGATGCTTCGCAACATGGGCTGGCAGGAAGGCTTGGTAAAATTTTTCCACTCTTGCACCCCCGTTTACATTTTGTGTGTTGAGTATTTGCTAGAAGCTAATGAAATTTGCCTCTTACAAATCTGATGGTGAGACACTCCCTTGCCATGTGATTCTTATGGACATTGTCTGGTTGTTTCCAACCTTTTATTTAGATTTTTTATACAAGTAGCCCTTGTGTGAACAGGCTTCTAGCCCAGAGGCAAGAGTGGTTGGTAGCTCTCCTTTAGCTTATATCTGCACAACTTGTCATCCGTTGTTTAGAGTCTCCCTTTCCATACCCTTAGGTAGTGTTTGGTTTTTGGAATGAAAATGGATTTTTACAGAAGCTAAGGAATGAGCATTTCATTTCATTCCATTCCATTCCGTTTTCATTCCAGTGAACCAAAAATAGCATTAAGAGTAGGCTGGATATATAAACTATATTTTGAATCCTCAAATGTAGCACTTGCATATTGTCTTTCATCTCTCTAGTTTTGCCTGTCACCAGTTACTTTATGTTTAATGATCTTAGGAGTTTCAAAGTTTGAAAGGTATAGTAGCAGCCGGTAATTGTTTTCTTCAACATTTAGCGGGATTCTAACATTGCTTTGGGGTATTGTTTTTTTGTTGTTTCCTCTGTGATTTGATGTGCGGGGACTTAGGAAGGATGGGAGTGGCATGGTAGAGCCTGTGAAAGCACAAGCAATGGAAAAAAAGAGCGGGACTGGGGAGTCAGCAAAAGAAGTTGGATCCAAACTTGGAAGTGCAAGCTGGAGACAGTTATTGAACTCTCATTCAGAAGAAGGCCATTGCCAGGGTCAGAGAGATGTCAGAGGATTAAGGAGATGATATTCAAAACAGTAAATGGATGGTTGTGCTAGAGATTCGGAGTTGGATGAATAAGTAGAGTCGTGTGGAAAATGCTTTTAGGTTATGAAGCTCCCATTATAGGGTTCTTTTTGTAAGAATGATGTTAAGGTTTCTTGCTCTAGTAAATGGTCAAAATTATAGTTAGAATATAAACTTCTGTTTAAGGGTCTTATATTACAAGTGGTTATCTTATTGCTCATGAGGAGGTTGTGAGTACTTTCTGATTCAGTTATGAAATCTCTGGCCCTATTTGGCTTCCTTATTTGGGAGGCTTTTCAGCCCATTTTTTGGATATCTTTGGTGAATTATTTTTTTAAAGAGTTTCTTAACTAGAAAATTGTTAAATTTAAAATAAAAAAATACTTCTTAATAATTTAAAAAGTTTATTTGTACACTTTTATTATTTTAATATCAAAATTATATTTCTTAATAATTAAGAAGTTTCTTATAAACTATAACTTTTACGCATTACAATATATTTTTTACACTTTCAATACAACTTTCTCCCATTTACCAATACAGTTTTGATTACAATTTTTCTTGTTGGGTCTATAAAAAGTGGCCAATTCCGGTTTGGATTCTCTCTCCACACAAGGGGCAATTTTGCAAGATAAGAAAACACAAGGTCCTGTATTGTAACATGAACAAAACGTGAAAGAAAATGTCATTAAAAAAAAAAAAAAAAAGTGTGGTTGGGGGAGTGTATCTAGACAAGTGTGTGGTGGGCAGGTTGGCCACTGGTTAGCTTGGCTTTTTCAAATTTGGAAAATTGGGCTCGGATCTACGCACCAAAAAGGTTTCTATGTATTATGGCTTCTTTTGGAAAGGGAATTAAAAGTTATTTTTTATTTTTTAATTTATTTTAAATTATATTATTTTTTACATATTTTTTTAAAATAATTAAAATTTAATTTTTAACTATTTTATCAAAACACCCCTTATACACATATTAGAAAGGGCGAATTACACTCCCACAAACATGAAATGATGTAAGTTACACTTACAACTTCACGATGTGGGCGTTTGGGAAATGTCTATCTTTTAGGTTTTTTTTTGGCTATTTTAGGTTTTTTTGGTTTTTTTTATAAATGAATTACAATAACAATCCCTATAATTTGAGACTCGTATCATTTTGATCCCTGACTTTTTAATTATAACACATTAAATTCTGAATTTTGAATCTTGTTTTAAATAAGAACAATTAAAGATATCATTGCTCAATTTCAATGACAAACTCGTTAATTTGATAAAATATAAACTAATTTGACAAAATAAATGTCAAAAAAATATTTTTGAATTTTTAAATTTTTTTTATAGCCCATCAAAGATAAAATTATGTAAAATTGATAAATCTTTTACGCATTTATTTATTTATTTATTTTATCAAATAATTTTATATGTTTGGATGATGATCATGTAATGGGTGATGTTTTTATTTTTATTAAATTAGTTTCTATTTTTCTAAAAGTCAAATATGGTGACAACTTTGATATTATTATTAAATTAATCCATTAAATCAAAAAATCCAAAACTAAAAACATTTCATATATTAAATATATCGATTACACATTAAAAGCCTAACAACACCATATTACATGATCATTATCCAAACACATAACAAAAATTAATTTGGTAAAATAAATAAATAAATAAATGTGTAAAGATTTATTAATTTTACATAATTTTATCTTTGGTGGATATAAATAATTTTTAAAATTTTAAAAATATTTTTTTGATATTTATTTTTGTCAAATTAATTTATATTTTTATCAAATTGAGGATTTTACCCTTGAAATTGAGTAATGGTATCTTCAATTATTCTTATTTGGAATAAGATTCAAAATTCAGAATCAAATATGTCACAATTGAAAAGTGAGAGACCAAAAGATACGAACCTCAAACTATAAAGACTGTTAGTGTAATTTGTCCCTTTTTTTAAAATATATTTCCACTATACTATAATTTCTCCTATTAGAAACTCTAAAAAGAATTATAAAAAATTCTACACATTAATCCCATGGCGTGAGTTCCCCATATAAATATTAGGTATAATTTTTTAAAATTTCTAACATTGTTTATTATATAACTAGTCTTACAGCCCAAGAAATATATAAAATTTTGAAAAATACGAGACATTTTCACTTAATTCAATGTATTTCTTATTAAGATTAATATGTTTTTAGTTATTTTACCTATTTTTAAGACACTTTTATTTCAATCTCAATATTAAACATTGTCTCGGAGCCATCATTTAACATTTACCTACACGTGATATAATGCTAATGTCACGACCAAACCCGGCCCTATT